>CM041782.1:225366702-225966702 GCA_023374045.1 Limonium bicolor
GTGTCCCGGTAGCACGGAAATCATGTCATGAGTTGATAAACCCCATATAACTCAATGTAACACCTTAATATATTATTATTGACCATAAACAATGTTTACATACACTTGGAACTCGTAGCAACTACTTATTTTCCACAATATTCTTAAAGCACAAACACGCACCTTCGGGTGCCGTAAAAACGCGTTCTACGCTATTACCTTGAAGTTTTTTAGTAGCCACGAGTTGGGAATCTTACATGGGGATGGATTGAACATCTAAATAAATCAAAGCCAGTGCTAAACTCATAGAACAAGTAGGGCCTAAATTGTGATAAAAAAGTACTATAAATTCAGCATTTTACCTTAGAAAACTTTCATCTTTTACCTTGGTATAAATGTACCGAATAAATGTTGTGACTTATAACATGTTACAATATGGTCTTAATGTAATATAATGTGACAAAGACCAAGTTGAAAATCAATTCCACGTGGGCACACAAGGGGCCGTTTTTTAGCTTGTTTTTGAAATGATTTTAGCTGAAAAAAATGCCATGTAACATGTTGACTCATCTTCCATATACCATGTGATATTATCTCAAGGGAATCGCAGTCCATGCTGGTCTCCCATTACCGCAAACCTGCACAAGGAAGACAAAGAGATTAGCTTTTGTAAGTTATGGAATTAAATACAATCCTAGATATACTTTAGTCACATGTGTATATTAGTATAATACATGACAATGAAGCAGCCCATTCTCTAGCCTAATGTGCTGAAAATAATCAAGGGAAAGAGGGTTTTATTTCTGTATAATAATAATAGGAAGACACCTACCTAATTAAGCATGTTCCCATGTCTTCATTAAACAAAATCAAATGACTACCTACAGCCCCCATTGCCGAAAGCCTTCAAGAAAACAAGACAATATTAGCATGGGTAATTCAATATAGAAAATCTAAAAGAAATACCTTACCAAATTTCCAAGTATTCTTGCCTTGTCACCTTGTTTCAAGTGGCACAACAAAGCCATTCTCTTTTCCTTGTCATAGCCGAAAGTAGTAGTCAATTGAGACACTTTGTGGAGCCAAGAGCCAAGCAAATAAACTAAGGAAAAGGTTAGCCAACATTGACATTGTTGTCAAGATTCCTTCATTTTCATTCTCTTAATCTCTTACGTGAGCTAGCATTCCCTTTTGCTCATTCCTTAGCCGATTTGGTAAGGCTCTCTTCCTTCTCTCTTTTCTTTCTTCCTTAGTTAACTTCTTCTTGTGAGCTTCAAGCTCCATTAATGGAGATTTAACCTTAAACTCCATTTTTGTGTTAAATTCCTAGCAACTTCCAACAAGTCTTGAAGCAAGAATCATCATAGCAACCTTGCAAGATTTCGCCAAACATTAGTACTCCAAGGAGTTGCCTTGATTCAACAACAACTCAAGGAACAAACAAGATCAAGTTAAGGTATATTTCTTGTTTGAAAATCCTAGTAAATACCTAAGTATATGTCCAAAAATTCTGCTCCTTCCAAACTGATTTTCTTCACCACTTCATGAAGGAAACTTGGATCTCCAATCATCCTAAGGTGTACCAAAAATTCCTTGACAAATACCTAAGGTAAACTCTTATAAACTACTCCAAATTTTACTTAAGAATCCTTGTTAGAAGTTTAACACTTGGATCTCCTAAATATATACAAGGAGGCCGAAAGTTCGACACCAAGATACCATTGGAGGAGCTAGGAATTCAAGAGGAAATCAAGTACAAGAATCACCTTGATTTAAGGAGTAAGTTTCTATAATTAAATCTTTTAAGTTTAAGTTTGATTTAAGCTTCAAACTTTAGTACAAAATTATGTATATCCCTTAGTAAAATTAGAACCAAAAACTATAGGGTATATTACCAAGAAAATAATTTATAACATACAAGGTAATATTATTACCTTAAGATATTGTTTTTGTGTAACCAAAATTAAATATGATTCATATATATATTCAAGCTGAATTGTCAAGGAGTTAGATGCTTAATTTTGAGCTTATAATCTTCAAAAGTCATTAACATAATTTTTAGAAGTGTTATATGGCTTATATGCATTTATATATACTTATTATAAGATATAAATAAAGTTTTAAAACCATATGGTAAGTTAATATTAAAACCGAGAACAAAAGGGTCCATTTGGTGATTTTGAAGAATATAAGTATATTAACTTATATTATAAATTTTGGGTATATTAAAATTTGGGGTGGCAATTTTTACCCAACCCGATAACCCGACCCATACCCAACCCAAAAATAGCAGGTTTGGGTCACGATTATTGACCCATTTAATTATGGGTTGGGTATGGGTTACCTATTAAATTTTGGGTTGAGTATGGGTTCAAAGTCCTAACCCGTAGTCAACCTGACCCGTTTATTTTATTTTATTAATCATAATAGTAAATAAATAATTAGGTAAAAATATAAATATATTACTAAGTGCTAACCTACTATTAGTATAAGATTATGTAGTATCTTTTTTATGAGAGGTTATTTATTTGATAACACTACTTTGTTGTATTTCTTTATAAAACAAAAACGAGAGTATTCGTTATGTGGATTGTCAAAAGAAAGTGTGCTGCTCTCTCTTCCACAGCTCCCACTGTGGTCCTATCTCTTCTGTACTCTGAAGATTTTTGTCTATGTTTTTATTCTATATTCTGAAGGAGAAAATACAGTTATATTTGGCCCAGACGCGTACACATCACCTTCTTCTGTTAAGTGCTACTGAGCACGACATGTATGTGGAAAATGAAAAAAGAGAGGAGGATAATGAAAACTCTGGAATATCTACCATATTGAATGTATGATTTCATTCATTTGTAACTCCGTTTGAGCAATCATATAAAAAATTTAATTCCAGGTCTTTTAAATTTTGCATAGCCTAATTATGTTGGGTTAAACGGGTCGGGTATGGGTTTAATCATTTTATATGGGTCGGGTATGGGTTGATAATTTGTAACCCGATTATTATTGGGTCGGGTATGGGTCAATACAATTTTAATCGGGTCGGGTATGGGTGAGCTTCAACCTGACCCATTAACCCGAATTGCCACCCCTATTAAAAATAGCTACAAGTACTTAAATGTCTAGTTTATTAAGTTATGTGGTTAAATTGTAAATTTTGGAAAGTATAGTGTATTATATGTCATTGCCGAGAGTTCAGGGGTTTATTGGCATAATTATGATATAATATAAGGTAGGAATTAGTATTATGAATTTTGGTTAAATTAAATAAGTGTTTAAGTGTTAAAATAACATTTTATAATGTTTTGGGGTCATTTTATAATTTCTGAAAAGTTTAGTGTAAAAACCGAATTACATATGATTTTCTGGGTATATTAAAGTATTAATTATGAAATTAGCCTTTGGTCAAAGTGTTGACCAAAAACTTTGGGTTAAAATGATTTATGTCATAAAATATTAAGTTTATAAAAGTTATGGGGTGAATATGTAATTTATAAAAGTTGATATGTAAAACCGGTTATAATATAGGTCGAAATCATAATTTGTGGAATTATGAGGGTCATTTCGGTATTTAAGGAAATTAAATATCAAAACTATAGTTTATAAGTTAATATGTAACTTATATAAAGTTTTGGGGTTAAAATGTAAATATAGAAAATACATGTTGAAACCAAGAGCTTATGTGGTTATTAGTAATTTACAAGTTATTATGTTTAATTTTTAATTACCGAGTTTATGTGGTTGGTTTTGTGATTTAATAAATTAAGGAATTAAAACTAAGTAATATAATGTATTTTGGAGTATAATGTAAAGTTTATAAAATAATGGTGGTTATGATAAAAATAACCAAATTGTATAATATATAGAATAAGTGGAAACAATTATGAGTAAATAATTAAAGAGATGGAAATATACGATAAGGTAGAAATTCATTATCACATGTAGTTACTACAAAAAATAACGAACTGTTAAACTACCTCGAACCACTGTTAAATAACATGGAGAAATAAAGAACATACGGGGTTAGTATACTACGAGTGTCAGTTCTGTATCAACAGTACTGTAATAGTTAGTGCTAGGTGTATTAACATTACCCGGTATTTGCATGTACGTATAACAGCGTTACGGGGAGAAACTACTAAGCGTGAACTGGTGAACGGTATGTTAATTGTGTGGTCTGAATGTCCTAAGGATTTTCCTGAGGTCCAGACGTTGTGTGTTTAAATTGCTAAGAGCGATATCTGTGAATTGTACTTATGATCTTGAATACTGTATTGTTCGACACCATTGCGTTTTATTTTACGTGAATGTCTTATGACTGGAAGTTTATACATCTAAACTCGAACAAGACTAGATGACCTTTACGTATTACGAGAACCTAACTGACTGTCAATTATCATAGTCTTAAACTCAAGGATTGGATCTTGTATCATTGACAAAAAGGGCTAACTTACAAAGAAAGGAATCCTGTTAGTTTTGACTATGTGGTTCCGCAGCGTGATCACTACGAGGGACTACTATCAAGAGTCACTCAAGGGAATGCATCGTCCACATTCGATGATGGCAGAGGGCACTACTGTTGGTGCAGGCTTCTGCCGAATCAGGTGCCTTCAAGACAAACAAGGAATCCAGGACCACACGGTCAGCTGTCAACGTTTCTATTGGAACCCAGTGGACTACTGTCCATTGATAAGTTATTAAGGGTTGTCCTAACATAACGCCCGATGTGGAAATTAATTGGAAGGTTTAAGTTATTGGTTAAAAAGGATAAGGGGCATGAGGCCGACTAACAAGTACAGTCAATTAATACGCGTAACTTGTTTGGTTACTGTTTATTGATTATTGGTTATTGGTTATTGGTTGTTGTTTACTGATTACGTGATAATAGTGTTGGGTGAACTATTATGTGTTATTTAAATATTTACAGTTGTTACTATTATTGTAAACCGGTACAGCATGTAATGAATCTAATATCAAGATGGCTAAACGACATAAGGGATCCAAATTATATAAGACTACATTTATCATACCAGCATATAGTTTGCTGAGCCCTTCAGTGGGCCAAACAATTCAGGTTATTGAAAGAATACATGAAGCCGGAGAGCGGGACGCTGGGTAGTTGATGTTTTTTAATGAAGCACTCTTTTAGTCTTATTATGTATTGTATTATGGAGTTCTGTTGTATTGGGATTTGTCGCTCATTTGTTTGATTTGGATTTGGATTGTAACTTTAAGATTGCTCAGTATCCGGTCATCACTGCGGTGGGAGTTGAAGTTGATTGATGGAGTAAGGTTGCCTTGTTACTCACATGGGTGGGTAACGGCGTGTACACCAATGGTAGTTAGTTTTATTTTCCGCTGCGAGTTATATTTTTATTTATGCTACGACTTGCGATTATATTACAGGATTAGGATTAGGGGTGTTACAACAAGTGGTATCAGAGCGGAGTCCCGCTCTGATGACAGGATACTGAGTCAAGAACAGTGAGCATAGGAATTTTGGGATGCGGGAAACGTCCGTGAGGATTCGTGACTTAGAAGTAAACTTTTAGGAATATCTTTTACTAGTAAATAGTCCTTCTTGCATATTTATGATTGAGAATGTAAAACGGTGTAATACCGAATAGTGATAATAATATACCATCCTATAGATGTCGAGAAGTGGTAGACCACGTGGAGACAACAGTGGGCGAGTGGTGGCGAGACACCAGCGGACGTCCCAGAGATACCAGGCATGGCAGAGGCCATGGCGGCCTTCGCCGCACAGCTAGGGACTCAGTTTGCGGGAAGCCATACCCCACCCCCACAGCCCAGGGAAACTAACTGGCTAAAGAGCGTGGCAGACGCTAAAGTGCCAACATATTCAGGGGAACCGGACCCCGCCCTGCTAGAGAAATTTTTTGTGGAGCATCAGAAGGCATTCAAGGTTGTTCGAGTTCCGGAAGATCAGAAGGTTGACATTGCAGCTTACAACCTGAAGGATGCCGCAGACATATGGTGGCGGTCGGTCTAGGACCACTACCGAGCCACACCAAACTTTGACTAGACAACATTCGTGGAGGTATTGGGGGACAAATATAACCCCGAGCACCTGAAGCAGAGGAAGAGACAGGAGTTTGAGACTGATTCAGGGGAATCAGACAGTTGATGAGTATTATGCTAAGTTTATCAGTCTGCTGGACTACATACCAGGGGTCGACTACTCTGACACAGTAAAAATCCAGAAGTTTAGAGGAGGTTTGCAGTATCGTATCCATGGCTTCATGGGAGCCATACGTTTCACCACTATACAGGAATGCTATGACGCCGCGTCGGCAACCGAGCTAATGCTTCAGTCCAAGGAAGAGGCCCAAGGGAAAAAGAGAAAGAATTTTGAGGGAGAGGATGGAGGAACGACTTCTGGCGGTTACAACAAGCAGGGAAAGAAGAAATTCTTCGACAAGAAGAAAGGGCGGAAGGACTATCAAGGTCAGAAGACGAAGGAGCAGGTCCCTGTCTGTCTGACCGACCAAGCTATTAATGCGCAGCCGCTTAGGTCTGCACCACCCAGGGGCACTAAGCCACCCCAGCACCATTACTACTGCAAGCGCTGTGGAAACGACCACCCTGGCGTAGACTACTCTGGGAGAAAGGTGGAATGCCACTACTGCAAGAAGGAGGGCCACCGAGAATACGAGTGCTTCTCCAACCCCGGGAGTCGGGTGTACAAGGGATCAGAGACACACAAAGAGACCCGCAAAGGAAGCTATCGAGGGAAGCGGATCACGAGGAGGCCAGACGCCTCAGAACAACACCTACAATAGAGGTCCGACGGGACAGCCATCTGCAACTGCACAGCAAAAGGGCAAGGAGGTTGTTCCAGGCCGAAACACCCTTTACTCAGCGAGAGCTTCAGGCGCTTATACTAGCACTCAGCGTGATACCGGTAAGCCTAAGACCTAAACCAAAAGCATGAAGCATGAATGTGTGTTTACAGTTATCAAACGATGAGACTTGTATGTGGTTAGTGCGAATCAAACTTTAGAGGAACCTAACTTAGGAATACTCTCACCTGATAGGATACTTCAACATCTGTTTCCCCTTACCTATGAGACCGAGATCACCTAAACCTTTGAGCGAAGGTAGGGAATATCCAGAGGAAGAATGCCAAGTACTTCGACCCGGCGTAATCCTACTCAAGCAATACCTAACCCTAGATGAACAAATAGCTATTGTAAATGAGTGTAGAACTTTGGAATAGGCCTTGGAGGATTTAGGATTAGTAGAAGTTACGTTAGAAGTTAGGTAGTTAGGAATTAGTAGAAGTCAACACATCCATACCACACAATATACATTACACAAGTACACTACACGGTACGCATACACTTCATTCTCATCATTCATTTCATGAATTATACAAACTATGTGTTCAAGGCAATATAGCAAGAACAATATAAACAAGCACAAGTAAGTGCATTAAAGTTCGATTCGTGCATTTATCTTATTTAGGTGATCAAATAAGCACACATAGAGGGGTAACCAGGTTAGGATACAGAGCATGAAGAAATCATACCGTTCACCGTCGTATTCGAAGTCCGACTTCCTTCGGGGTTCAACTATCCAAGTCCTATACATACATAGGGTTATTTGACCTATTTATTCCTTTACTAATACCCCCAATGTATACTCACTAGTTCTTTACATTCCATACTTGGTTTGAGAATCATTCTTTACTTATTACCTCTTGAACTTACTTTCTTACTCATGTACTTACTTTCTTACCATTTTTATTCCTTTAATGGTGTATTACCAAAGTCCCATATACATATATATATACATATATACATAAATGATTACCATTTTTTTTTGTGTGTTTGGGGTCCGACCGACCCAAACCCCTTGGGTCGGTCTATTCCAGTAACTTTTCCGTCGCCCAGACTTTACCCGACCGACCTATGACCGACCCTACCTCCTGGGTCGGTCGAAGTCAGAAACTTCGACTCCTAAGGATTTTGTCTGACTGACCCACGACCGACTCACCCGTCTGGGTCGGTCGAAGTCAGAAAGTTCGTTCCAGTGATTTTAAGCCCCGACCGACCCATGACCGATCCTACCTGCTGGGTCGGTCGGTGGTAGCAGAACTTGCCTACAGATTTTGTTTTTACTCCATTTCTTACCCATTTCTTCCCCAATATTCCTATATACATCCTAACATGCTTTATTACTAATTAAACCTCCTAAAATAACTTAGTTCATCCATTAAACCACTACTAAATTCATTTCCCATCCTTATTTTGATTTACCCAAGTTTCCTTCATTTCTATTTCAGCACTCATAGCAGTTTTGTTCTTATGCTACAGATTTTTACTCTAACCTTTACCATTCAATACTCCCTCTACCAATGCTACTCCTAGCATTCTCAATGCATTACTTCTATCCTAGTTCCATCCCATTACCTAGCTCTTCTCCAAATCTGTTTCAAGGTGTCTGAAATACCCCGGACTTAATTAGGGTGATGAAATTACTCTAATACAATATTTAGGGCCTATTAGTGCCTAATGAATTTTGGTAAAAAAAGAATAAATCCAAAAGAAACAAGAAAAACGCTTAAAAAGTGAAAAACGCTAAAACGAGCGTTAAGTGACCCTAGGAGAAATACAACCTCAAAGAGGGTATTAAATGAATTTAAAAGGCTTAATAATCCCTAAATAATATGTGGGAATAATTCCCGAAGAAAATGAATCCAAATAATGTAATAAAACACTAATAAAGCTTTACCGCACGTTTTTCGAGAAAACTCGAAAACGTGACTTTAAGTGGTCAAACGAACCTGTAAAAAATTATAGTTCAATAAAAACTATAAATAAACATTAATGGGGGTATAATAACCATTAAAATTAAAGAAACGAGAAAAATCCGGAAAACGGGCCCGGTTAGTGAATAGTGCTAAACCGGGTAAATAAACGAGCATTTTCTGTAAAAGACGAAAAACGCTCCAGCCTGTAACAATAAAGTGGGCTGGTTTTTAATTGTGAGACAGCCCTCTCACACACCTAATAAGCTAGAAAGAAAGGAAAGAAAAGAAAGAAAGAAAAGTAAAAGGTGCCCCACCCTCTCTCTCCTCTCATTTCTTTCTTTCCTTTTCTCTTTCCTCCCTCTCTTTCTTCCCAGCCGGCTCCATCTTCTCCCCCAAGCTAACGATCTCTCCTTCTCCTCCAATGGCTACTCCAACTTCAATGCCATGCCCAGCTTCATACAAGCTCCAATCACAAAAATAATCACATATTCTTCTTCCTCTCATCCTCCTCTATCATCCTCTTTTTAAATTCCAAAAGGATGAAGTTGAGCTCCATGGGTTTTCCCCATTTGAATAGAAAAGCACATCATCTGGAGCTTGGAGTCTCCTCTTTCAAACAAGGTAAAAATCTCTATGAAAGGCCTCACTTTTCTCCATCTCTTAAGTATGGGCGATTTTGCCTCTCTCTCTTACCTTGTTTTTCTTCTTGATTTTGAGCTTCATTTCAACCCTCCAATGGTGGAGTAATCCCTTCTTGATTCAAGGGTGAGAACCTCTCTTAAAAGGCCCAAAAAGGTAAACTCTAACTTTGTGTTCTAAGCCCTTTGATCGAATTAAGATTTCCTAAGGGTTAGATAATTAATTGAGTATGTTTTTGTGTTTCTTGAATGTGGGATGGAGTTTGGAAACTCCATTCCCACTTGACCGCATTTGAGAAGAGGATAATCAAAAGAGGAATTTGTGAGCTTAAGGTAAGAAACTCACCTTAATGCTTGTTTTGATTGTTTAAGAATTTGGGGAGGTTTAAATTAAAATAATGAACCCAAACTGTGGGAATTGATGTAGTTGGTTGAATTTGAGAGTGAATGTGAACTTGTGTGATTTAAGGGCCTAAGTGCCAATGTGTGTGATTTGGAGCTATATTGTGTTTAATGAAGTTTTAAGGATATATTATGCTCTGGTAGAACCCTTCATGGGTGGGCTAGCTTAGGCTTATTGACTTGGTGATAATGGGTGAGAATGGACATGTAAAGTTTATGGGGAGGTTATGGCAAAATTTTGGTAGAAAAATAAGTGTTTTAAGAAGACTTAGTGTATTGGAGGAACTAGGTGTTAGTAGTGTTGTTTGGAGATGATTGGTAACCATGGAATGGTAAATGGAGGGTGGATAAGAGGGGTGTAAAAATCTGTAGCAAATAAGTATTGAAATGCTTTGGAAAAACTAGAAAGGGGCAAGTGTGCAAGACTTGGGAAAATGAGAGTTGTACTTGGGTTTAGTTAATGCAATTGTCTAGGAATGATTTGTAATGGTCATTGATGCGTATTGTAAGGTTGGAAAGGGATAAATCAAACAAGAAGAAGTTAGAGTTGCATAAGAGTGCAAAATGCAAAATGTAAGAATGTGAATTTGAGCAAGAATTGAGTGGTGGATTAAACCAATGATTTGGACTGGTTTAGAGCACGTTTTAGGGTGATTAATCATGTAGAAAACTTGTGGAAAGATTAGGGAAATTTTAAGGGTTATTTAAGGGTTGATTAGGGGGTGAAAAATCACCCTTGTAGCAGGTTTTAGCAGGGTCCGGGACTTGGTCCTTGGACAAAGTCCAGGACCAACCATTAAAAACAGACCGAGAGTTTATCCTGCACTTGGTCCGGGACTTGAGAGATGGACAAGGTCCCGGACCACCCATGTAATTCAGGCCGAGAGTTGCTACCCATGCTTGGTCCGGGACTTGAGTTTGGTACAAGGTCCCGGACCACTTGTTAAATTCGCCCGAGAGTTAGACAATGCATTGGTCCGGGACTATAGGTAGGGACCAAGTCCCGGACCACCCCCAGAATTCAACAGAATGGTTTTTAAGGGTTTAAAAGATGGGGGTTTGAATGGTATTGGTTTTAGATGATGTTTGGGAGTTGTTTGGTGACTTGTAAAGGTCCTAAGAAGTATAAACAAGTGTTGGGAGTGAATGAGTATGTTAAGAAATTAAGAACACTTAAGTAAACCAAGATAACGGGATAACGGGGTAAGTACGGGAGTAGCATTTATGTACGTACCGTAGCACCTTAATGTTAATTGAACCATTTGACATGTAAATAGTGGTTCAAGAGTAAGACTTGAGGAACAAGCGTGAACTGAGGAACGAGGGAACACGCGGTAAAGATAACCCCGGTGAAAGGTATGATTTCCTCATGCTCTGTATCCTAACTTGGTTACCCCGATTTGTGTGCTTGTTTGATTGTGTGATCACCTAACAAGATAAATGCACGAATCGGAATGTGTGTACTCTCTTGTGTTTGTATTGGATCGTTTGTGGTTGGATTGTATTCCTTTAATTATAGTTTATATAATTCATGAAATGTGGATTAGGAATGAATTGCTTGATTGTGATTGTGTTCGGTAGTACGACTCATAGTTGAGTCTTGTGTGAGTAGAGACTCGTAGAAGGAGTCAAATGCGAACTAATAAAATGGTGGAAACACACTACAACTATTGAACCCTTACGCGGTAACCTAAACCTACGAACGCACTAGAACGTGAGAAAACATACGGGAGTGGCAACCCCCTATAACGATTAGAGAACCGAAACAACTAAATCCACACGATAAATATTAGTGGAAGTATATGAGTAACCTCTAACTAGAGGATTGGAAAGTTGTTCGAAATACGAACCTTGAGTAAAGTAATGAATGGTAAGGGATCACCAAACCCCTTAGAAATATAGTCGAGCCCCAATGAGAGGAACCGACTAACATGAGCAACGTCCCGAACATGAGAGTATTCAATAAGTTGGTTGAAACCTTAAATCTTAGAATACTAGACATTGAGGAATTCCCTAAGCCATTAGATGCTATCGAGAGAGATACTTCTAGGCTAATCCTTGAGATCGTGAATTGACTCCGAGAGTGGAGTTTTGGGAATATGAGTAGTCCGGTAGTGAACCGGACATTTGAGTATTTGAGGAGCTAACTGTATGGCCCTATTTGTATTTGAGCCCGGTGGTGGGTCTTGTGTATGACCCTGCCCGGAGGTCGTGAGATTGACTTAACATATACCTTGAGCATTGAGTATTGATTTGGGAACTTGAGTATTGAGTATGGAATCGAGTATGTGAGTAATGAGAATTGAGTTGTGACTTGTGGGACTTGAGAATTTGAGTTGAGTGGGGAATTGAGTTGAGTGTCGTAGACCTTGTACAGATTGTGAGTAAGAGTACCCAAGGGAGTGGGTAGTACATGAGTAGTCGAGTAAGGCATGGTGAGGTAGAAACCCTCAAGCCTAATTAAAGAACATATTGAATCAACCCTTGATGTGTGTTAGTGCTTGTGTTCAATGTTGAACTTGATTGTGAATGTACATATATAATGTATATTTTATGCATGCTGTTGTGATAAAATGAACCGCATGCTCTCGACCAATTAGTCGGCATACCCTCGCTAGTACACGGGGTATGCGAAAGTCATATTCAGCGTAAGCTGACCCCCTAGGGGGAACGTTTTTAGTGTGCAGGTACCCAAAGTGAATATGATCACCTGTAAGAGACCGAAGCTAAGCCGAAAACCGTTCGAAGGAGTAGGACGGGTTGTTAGGATATGGGTAGTTTAAGGAAATGTATTTATGTATTGTGGATTAGTAAGACCGAAGGGTCATTGATAAACTGGGAATTGTAGATACTCGGTATAGTATTGAATGGTTATTGTATTGTATATTGTGGTGGTTAAAGGTTGTATTGACTTGAGAATTGTTTAAGTAAAGGAAGTATCGTTTGTATAGTGTACTCGGTATAAGACCCATCAGACCGATATAGTATTTGTTGTAGTGATTGAGTTTGGATTGGCCTAGTTAGTCACGTGGGTGACTAACGGCATTGTTTCACCCCCGGTTGAGTTGGAACTACCGCTGCGTTGTTGTTGATATATGAGACAGGTCAGAGGATAATGGTGTGATTACCGGTAGGGGTGTTACAGTGTCAAACTACTCACCTAAGGTTCTCCAAATACACCTAGTTCCTCCTAGTTTCTCCAATGCATTTTAACACTTCTTGCTACAGATTTTACACCCTTTTATTCTCATTCTACAACTACTACTCCATGGTTACTAAACATCCCTTCTCTATCCAATACACACCTTGGTTCTCCCATTCACCAAGTCATCCATAAATAAATACACATTTCCTACCAAAATTTTACCATAGTTTACCTACAATCCTAACTTATCCACATACATCCTTTCTCACCAAATTCACCTAAACTATCCACACCCATACAAGGGTCCTACCAGCACTCAAAACAATATCAATTCATCAATACTTCATCAATCCATAATACCAATACACATACACAATTTATTTGGCTCCAAGGCCTTCAATTCAAATACTAGTTCACAAATACTCAAACTCCCATAAGCTACAATACTAATACAATATTTTGGATTCTTTAATTAGTTTACCCATTCCCATGACTCTAATGCACTAAAATTTAGCATTAAGAGGGAGCTCTTACCTTAAGCTCTTAATTTCCTTCTTTCCTTTCCAATTCTCCTGCTTCTCTCTTTCTTGCACAAAATCGGTCATGTGGGGAATGGAGTTGCCAAACTCCATTCCCATCACCCAATGAGCACAACAACAAGTGTAATTAAAATACTAACCCTTAGATTTATACTAATTCATTGAAGTTCTTAAACACAAATTCTAGGGTTTACCTTTGGGGTCTTTAAGAAGGGTTTTAGACCTTGGTTCAAGAAGGTGATTCCACCACCATTGGAAGGTTGGAATGATGCTCAAAAGAGAGAGAAAAACAGAGCATTACAATTGGGAACAATCGGTTACAAAGAAGGATGAAAAAAACTTAAGTTTTTCATGTAGATTTGTACCTTAGTGGTGAGAGGAGGCTCCAAGCTTTACATTGGTGCCATTTTATCTTCAGATGGGGAAAACCCATGGAGATGAACTTCCTCATTTTTGGATTTAGAAAAGAGAGAATGGTAGAGAATGATGAGGGGAGTGAGAATATGCACTTATTTTTGCATTTGGAGTTCACATGAGGCTAGAGCATGAAGGAGAAGTGAGGTAGCCATTGAAGCTTTCTTTGGAGCATCAAAATTGCCAGCAACAAGGGGAGAAAGAGAGAGAAATCGGCTGGGAGAGAGGAGGAAGGTGAGAGAATAGAGGAATGAGGAAAGGAGAGGTGAGAGAAAAGGTAAAGTACTTTTTACTTTTCTCTTTTTGCTTTTTGACCTCTTATTTAATTAGCTAGTTACATGTGTGTGTGAGGGGGTTATTTGACTCAAAACCGGCCCCTACTGTATTACTAGTTGGAGCGTTTTTCATCTTTTACAGAAAACGCTCATTAATTTACCTGGTTTTGGTACTATTCACTAATCGGGCCTGTTTTCCGGAATTTTCTCGTTTCTTTAATTTAATTGGTTATTAAGCTTCCATTAATGCTTAATTTAGCTATTTAATGAACTATAATTTTTACGGGTTTGTTTGACCACTTAAAGTCACGTTTTCAGGTTTTCTCGAAAAACGTGCACTAAAGCTCTATTAGCGTTTTAATACATTATTTGGATCCATTTTCTTTGGGGATCGTTCCCGTACACTAATTAGGCATGAACAAGCCTTTAGAATCCATATAGTACTCTAACCGAGGTCTCATACGTCCTATGGTTATTTAACGCTTATTTAGCGTTTTTCCATTTCTTTTGGATTTATTTTTCCTTACCAATATTACTTAGGCACCATTAGGCCCTTAAATACATATTAGAATAATTTTAATCACTATATTTAAGTTTGGGGTATTTCAATCTACCCCCCTTAAGAAACTTTGCCCTTAAAGTTGCTCGAGGTTATAGGATTACTATATTTACTCATTCATACATGTCTAATGCCAAAGGTCATACATTCCTCCTCCTTACAATTCCCAAATCCGTTACTCAACGTCTCTACATACCATACCATTCCAATATACAATAATTACTCCAATCCGCATTACATCCAACCATCTGGTTTTACTCTACAAGGTTTATACACACATCCAGTGCAAAGCTATCCCCAAAGCAATGCAATTCACACTACAATCCCGCAGGCACTCAGGTCTTCTAGACACAGGAATCCTCTATGTCCCGCTGCCCTTGGAGTAATACAACATAATACACTACTATCGTTCTCCGGTATAAGCTTCCAACAATTCTCATTCTCCAGTCTAAGGAAAATCCTTTCGCAACTACTAATTAGAAATCTTTCTAAAACACAACAACTCCAAATTCCCAATTTATGTTCATTACATCTATTCTATGCGTGATTCTTATGACCACTTGAGGGGAGCTTCAAGAATCATTCGACCCTGATGTGATCAGCATCGGTGTTGAACTATCCTTCCACCCCAATTTGTGTTCGGTTTCCCTTGATCTGATCAGGATCAAGTTCGACCTCCCACATCAGTTTCAAACAATCAGATAATTCGATTATTTCCATTTTCTATCTTTTTACTCTTCCTAATCATAATTACCAATTCATACATCTCCAAAGGATGGAATTCAGTCCATCAGTCATCCTCAATCTATTTCCAATGACTTACCTAGGAATACACTACTTATGGGCTCCATTCACCGACTACTCTCAATCATTTCGTACTATTTCTTTAGGGGATACAATACTTGTGGAGCTCCGTCCACTACTCACTCTCAATTGTCTCAAGACGTCTTCTAGGTTCTACATCGGTTTTATACCGACTCATGCATCGTAATGCCATGTCTAACCTCAAATAGACATACACTATGGGGATTATCACTCCCTAGGAGTTTCTCTACTCCTCTTTACTAATACTCTTACACTGGGGTTACAAGATAGGTATATTCATCCTATGGTATTCGCATCTCTCGTGCCTAATTACCACAATTACTACATGAATAAATACGTATGTTTATTTAACATAAGTACCAATCATCAAATAAATTCTCATTGTGCTATGCACATTATAGTTTACGTGTTTTATACGTGATATTTACATTAAGCGGTTTCGCTCTACCCCCCTTAAAAGGGATTACGCCCACGTAATCTACCATATGTTATTATTGAACATTGGTTTACTTAATTCGGGCAATTTGAAGCATTTTAGCTTCCTTACGGTCTATTATATAATGTATTCTGGTCAAAGGGTCTTAACCATACTAATGGTTTAGTCCTTGCACCAAGAATTCCTATTGGAGTTTATTTAACTCGTAGCCAATTCGGTTCTAGCCTATTAGGCTTCAAGGCATTGATAGCCATTCTCTCATACTTACTGGGTACATTAACCTCTTAGCTAGGGCCCACTAGCTTCTGCTGCGCGACCCTGATAGTTTTAGTGCTTAATTCGCTCTTTGGTTATTTCAGATGTGTTACACGTCACCTTTTTATCCCTCTCTTGTGGGAATGAGGCTTATTAAACAAGTGTGGTATTCTTTTACCGTGCTTGTACTCAATGAGTTTTTGATTTCTAACCAGCTCTCTGGCAATCTATTATACATACTATTCGTACTCCCACGATTATTCACTAAGTTCCTCCAACTTATTGTCGGGCGAGGTTAAGTCACTACTTAGTTGTAGTGCTTCCTCTATTGTCAATAGCATCTGAATTATACCAGTTCTCTAGTTCAGTGCAAGTGTTCTTTACTTGTATGACCTTGCATTTTCTATGCGTTGGTCCTAGTGTAACACCCCAACCATTAATCTCATCATTACCTCTTAAACCTTCTCTAATTACTCTTACTCGCACAGCGGAACTCTAACTTACAACGAGGGGTGAAACAACGCCGTTAGCCACCCATGTGGCTAACCAGGCCCTCCTTACATACCGTAACGGTCTGATGAACTGGAACAACCGAGTACTTCATACAAATACAATAATCATTTCACTTCTTTACTATACCGAGTCTACATTATACGGATGCCGATAACATACTCGGACTTACACCTCATTTAAATGCAAAAGTAATTACAATCTAACTACCCATGCTCACTGCAGTCCCCGTCCTACTCTCTCGAACGGTGGTCAGCTTCAAGTACCTGCACACTAAAAACGTTCCCCCTAGGGGGTCAGCTTACGCTGCGCATGAAATTCGCATATACCGCGTGCTAACCGCGGTACGCCGACTACTTTGGGTCGGATATACATGGAGTTCATTTTAATCAAACAACATGCATCAAGGCAATACAATATATATGTATCACACAAGGAATCTACATCCAATCACGGAACACGATTCCTAACTAACATAACAATGTGGTTAGTGGTAACTGGTTACTCTTAGGCATTGAGGTTTATTCCTCACTATGCCTTGTTTACTCATTCAATACCTCACCCTCTCTCTCGGGTTACTTATTCGTATACACACCCATTCTCTTGGGCTATTCATTCTTATACTTACCCATTCTCTCGGGTTACTCATACATATACTCACCCCTTTCTCTCGGGTTATTTATACTCATTATCTCACCCACACTCTTGGGTTATTCATACTCAAGCTCTTGTAGATTCTCGAGACACTACAGGTCTCCTACGTCACGCTTGTTACTCTCTTACATACTTAAGCCAAAACACATGGCTCTCTAGCATAGTCTTACTTCCCCGGTTTCGACCCTACTCTGGGTCTAGCATGGTGGGAAGGTTCAACTAGCTCACGGAACTCTCTCTTAGTTCCTATCTCTTTTACTTAGGTCCGACTACTCTCGGACTACTCTCGTTCCCATACACTCCTCTCACGGAGTTATAGTAATCATGTATATTAGTCTAGAAGCATCATTCTCGATGTTTCTAATGACTTTGGGAACTTTACTTAAATTCGGGTAATCTTAGGTTTAAGGGTTACCCTCACAATCATATGCTTATACATTAGGATATTTTCTTATACCGGGTAAAATCCTCATTTAGGAGGTCGACCGTGTCTCAAGGGAACCACATAGTCCCTTAGGTCTCTTTTACCTTTCTTATATATTCACATCATTGGACTAACTTCAATCCTCTCGATGGAGGTTCATTTATCTCTCCACTCATATTTATTTCGTGGATTGTTTCAATAAGGTTTTCTAACCGTTATCGGGTATTTACTCAACCCGTACATCTCCTCACATTCTAGGGAGTTCATATGTTTACGATATCGTTATACTTTAATCGATAGTCTATGTGTGTTTGCATATTTCCACTGCTTATGAGACCCGTACTACGGGTTATTAGTCAATCAATACTCACTATGAGTCGGTCTAGGCACTCTGTTAGACCACACCGGCATACAAGTATGTTAGCTCATACAACATACATCAAGGCATACATAATCAAACAAGGGATTATTTTCATGCTTTAATCTTGATTAAGCCGGCACACAAACACACAAATCAGAGTAACTCGGTTAGCATACGGGGCATGAGAAAATCATACCTTTCACCGGGATTTTACTTTTACCGTGTCATCTCACCTTGCTCGGGTCACGCACGATCTCTGATAATGTTTCAAACATTATTAATACTAAGCTCATACGGTACATAATAAAATGCTACTCCCGTACTACCCCGTTATCCCGTTATCTCGGTTTTATTCTTGTTAATTTGAGTTCTCACTTCTCAAACACTTCTAACACTTTCTTACACTTTCCAGGGCCTTAACATATCTCCAAACAAGGCCTTAACATCCATAACATCATTAACATTAAACCCCCATCATTAGCAACCTTTAAAACACTCACGGGGCAATTCTGGGGGTGGTCCGGGACTTGGTCCTTACCCTAAGTCCCGGACCAATACTCATCACAACTCTCGGGTGGAATTTCAACACTGGTCCGGGACCTTGTCCTATCCCAAGTCCCGGACCAAACAACTTGCACTCTCGGCCTAAATAAATGGGGTGGTCCGGGTCCTTGTCCATGGACTAGGTCCCGGACCCTGCTAAAACCTGTAACATACATCATTTTTCAACCCCAATTCAATCCTTAATCCACCCTTAATCTTTCCATAAACTTTCCACAAGTTTTCCATAGTTTAATCACCTTAAAACATGCTCTAAAACTCTTCAAATCATAGGCTCAAACCTTACTCAAACTCTTGCTCAAATTCACACATTTTGCATTCTCCCTTTTGCACTAATGCACACTTGTGCATTTTCTAACCTCTTTTGACACTTGCATTATTGTTCTCTCTTCATTTAACCATTCCAAAACTTCCAAGATAATGCACACCTCATACCAAGTTCCAAGACTCACTCTTAAAGCTTAAAATCTTCTTTGTTTTCTAAAAACTCCTAAGGCACTTACACAACCTCTTTTGCTACAGATTTTTGCACATCTCACCACAATCATCCTCTCTATTCTTGGGTGATCATTTACCCAATTCAAACTCCAACAACACCTAGCTAACCCTAGGTTATTCTCCACACAAAACATCACTTAAACCACTTAGGTTTCCACATAAATTTTGCCATAACTTGGCTACTTCTCCAACATTGCCCAAAACTCATACCACCATTTAAATCATCCTAAAACTAGCCAAACCACAAGGGTTCTATCAGCACTCAATTTTTCCTCATTAATCAAGCAAAACTCATTAAGCACCATAAAGCATAATTCATCATATACATAGCTCCCAAAACAAGCATTAACTCACAAAGGCTTTCTCACTTGCATTATTTCTAAGCAAGCACCTTATCACCACAACTCAAGTGGGGTTCATTCATTTTATTAACCCTTCCCAAATCCTAATGCATATAGGATACCACTAAGATAGGTTTCTTACCTTAAATTTTCTTAAGTTTCCTTTTATTTCTCTTCTCCTCTTCTCCCCTCTTCTTCCTTCAAATCGGCCAAGGCAATTCATTTGCCCATTTCTCTAGCCACATTCAAATTGCAAAATAAGCACCAAGGAGCTCCCTTAGGCTCACCAAATAAACTAAAATTCACAAGGATGCTTAAAGCACCAAATTAGGTTTTACCTTTGGAATTTCTTGAATGGTTTTCAACTCTTGAATCTTAAGAGGGACTCCCACCACCATTAAAGCTTGGAGAATATCTCAAACAAGGAAGAAAAGCTAGTCATTACCAAAAGCCAAAATCGGCCAAGGTGAGAAAATGGAGAAACATGACTTTTCATGGATATTTTTACCTTGCTAGAAAGGGGAAGCTTCAAGCTTCAAGATTATGTGTTTTCTCCTCAAATGGGCAACACCCATGAAAATGAAACTCAACCTTTTTGAGTTTTGAAAAGAGGGAAGTGTAGGGTTTGATGAGAGGAGTTCAAATATACAATTATTTTTCAATTCGGAGCAAGGATGAAGCTTGGGCAAGGAGAAGAAGGTGGAGAAGCCATTTGGAGCTTCCATGTCGCACAGCACACAGAGAGGGAGGAAGGAAGTGGAGAAGGGAAAGAAAAGAAAGGGAAGGTGAGAGGAAAGAGAGTGGGAAATGTTATGCTTTTTTTACTTTTACTTTTCTCTCTCCTTTTCTTTCTTTCTTTATTATTTAAGCTTATATGTGAGAGTGGGTGAGGCTATTAAAACCGGCCCCCACTACAATATTAAGCTGGAGCGTTTTTCGTTTCTGACAGAAAACGCTCGTTATTTTACCCGGTTTGGCACTATTCACTAACCGGGCCCGTTTTTCGGATTTTCTCGTTTCTTTATTTTTAATGGCTATTAAGCTTCCATTAATACTTAATTATAGTTATATAATCAACTATAATTTTTACGGGTCCATTTGACCACTTAAAGTCACGTTTTGGGTTTTCTCGAAAAACGTGCTTTAAAACTCCGTTAGCGTTTTAATCCATTATTTGGATCCGTTTTCTTCGGGAATCATTCCCGTACTTATTAGGCCTAACTAAGCCTTAGGAATCCATCTCGGACCCTCTCGAGATCATATATCTCTTATACTCATTTAACGCGCATTTTAGCGTTTTTCGCTTTTCAAGCGTTTTCTCTTTTCTTTTGGTTTTATTCTTTTTACCAATACTCTTTAGGCACCATTAGGCCCTTAATAATTTTATTAGAGTAATTAATCACCATTTTTAGATCCGGGGTATTAAAATCTACCCCCCTTAGGAACTTTGTCCTCAAAGTTGGTGAATTAGATGGTTACTCTCATGGTGTACTATGCCAAGGTTATAATACATGTATAACCTAGACTCCACAAGCCAGTCTCATTTCATACTACACATACCACACACATATCACAGCATGTATAGCAATCAAAAATACTTTTTACTCTCTCCATGGAATCGGTCCGAAGACAAGAAGGCACTACAGTCCTCGAATCCATGTTGAGTGATATACTACTGATCCCTCAGGTACCGGTCACGTTGAGCACTTACTCTTTCTGGTTCACGGCCGTTTCATGACAAATGGGCACTTACTCTCTCTGGCCCACGGTCCCTTCGGTTTGATCAAAACGTTACACATATATATATCCT
The DNA here is from genome assembly GCA_023374045.1 of Limonium bicolor. NCBI lineage: Eukaryota > Viridiplantae > Streptophyta > Magnoliopsida > Caryophyllales > Plumbaginaceae > Limonium > Limonium bicolor. The sequence continues at coordinate 225,388,102 of CM041782.1, forward strand.
CAGGCACTCTGGTTGACTCACTCAACACAGGAACATCTCAGGGTACTCTCCCCGTCCCGCTGCCTTTGGAAAAAATCACACACTGACACCGCCCCAACCGGTCACTTAGGACCGCCGCACGTACGGTGCAATGGTTTCAAAACTAATACACCCCACCGTTCTACCGGTCATCAAGACTTAAGGCTCAGCCATCGGCGGGTGATAGCGGTTTCAAAACCAGTTTTCATTTCCATCTTCATACTTGAAGAAAATTCTTTTTCAAAATCTGTTTTAAAATTCTTTTTAAAACATCACACAACTCCAAATCCGGTTTAAGGTAGTTGTATCCTTCTTAGCGTGATTACTTGTGACCACTTATAGGGAGCTTCAAGAATCATCCAACCCTGATGTGATCAGCATCAGTGTTGAACTATCCTTCCACCCCAATTTGTGTTTGGTTTCCCTTGATCGCTAGCAGATCAAGTTCCACCTCCCACGTCAGTTTCAAACAATCAGATAGTCAAACATTTCGTTTTCTATCTTTTACTCTTCTAGTCGTATTCATAAAACAATCGTTTCAATTTTTCTTATCATGGAACTTAAGTCATCCATTATTCTCTATTGTTTCACTTACCTTGCCTAGGCCTTCCATACTTGTGGCCTCATTAGTCAAATTATTACTCAACTTAAAACATGCAACATACAACTCCAAAGGATGGAACTCACTCCATCAATCATTCTCAAATAAAATCACCTAGGGAACTCACTCCCTCTTAGGTTACACATCGGTTTCATGCCGATTCATACTCATCATAACTCATGTCTAATCTCACTAGACATATATATAGGGATTCTCATTCCCAGGAGTTTCTCTACTCCTCTTTTCAATTTATTACATACACATTACTCGCATCTCTCATGCATAATACTCATACTTACACGATGAATGGGTAGACATGTTTATGTAACATGAGTTCCAATCATCAAAATAATTTCTTTGTGCTATGCACATAGTAGTTTACGCACCAATACGTAAAACATACTCTAAGCGGTTTCTCGCCCTACCCCCCTTAAAAGGGGTTACGCCCGCGTAACCAACCATATGTTATCACTGAACATTGGTTCATTAATTCGGGTATTATGAAGTATTTAACTTCAATGCGGTTAATTAACTCATAACCGGGTTAGGTTCTAGCCTCTAAGGCTTCAAGGGGTTTATGACATAGGTATACTTAACCTTGAATCACGGTCCACAAGCTTCTGCTGCGTGACCTGATAACTAGAGCTTAATTCGCTCTTTGGTATTCTCAATGTATTTCAATCGTCGCTTGGTATCTCTTACCGTATGCGAATTCGATGAATTTTAGATTGTCTCTCCAGTTCTCTGGGAATCTACTTCGTATAACACTGTATACGTTTGTGATTATTCACTTATTTTTCCCGACTTGTTGTCGGTTGAGGTCAAGCTACTACTTAGCATGTAGTGCTTCCTCGTTTAATAGTGGCTCATGGATTATGTTTGTTTCTTGGTTCTGTACCAGAGTTCTTCATTATACTACTCTGCATTTTTCCACATATCGATCCTGGGCCCTGTGGGTTACTGCCCACGTTCTTTGTGCATCTTTAGCCAATGGCCGCACGGTTATCTCTAGATTCTCACTCAACGGCTTTGTTGACATTTCTCAATTCCTGGCTCTCCCACTCGATCATCACCGCACAAGTGCAATACCAAAACACTCAGTCATACAGAGTGCAGAAGCGTAAACCCTTGGCAGTAAATCTCTCATGGGATAGGAATGATTATGTTCCTTACCACTTTTCTCATCAACTTCATATCATGAATTGGCTATACTCTTACAATGGTTGCTTGCTGCGTACCATGTTCTACTCATTAACAACTTTTTATAAGGCATCCGCTACTACTTTAGCTTCTGCTCATGTACTCCCGCCATTTATACTATGGCTTGCCATTCACTTGGCTCAATGAAATACGTTTTCTTAAAGTCTCTCTGCGCACTTGCGCGCTGCTTACTCTGCAGTTCATATTGCACACAATAGTGTTTACTACTCAGCCGATTACTCTTCGGTTCGAATTGCTGCTATCGAGGTTCCTCTTATACTCTACTATTGTTCATATACTCATTGGCAATATACACATGCTCAAGTTTTACTACACCGCTCTAGCGGTTTCACATTACATACTTAGGTGGTAGCCTTTCTCTGGAGGATTCACGCAAATGCCGCTCCATAGGCCCCATAATAACAATGGTATCCCCATTCTAAGGTAGTGGTTCATTCTCCACTGTTCCTCTTATGCCTCTATGCATAGGTTTAGAACGTTTAGATCTACAAGTTGCAGTTAGTTTACCGGCTTATAAGCCACATTGCTTCGCCATGCTCCATGCGGGCTGTTTATACAGGTTTCCGCTTCTCCGTATACCATTAAATGGTTTGGAGGTATTACTGGGTTTTGATATGGTAGTTTCATCACGCTTCCAAACATGGAAGACCCTTAAAGTATTTTGATACTAAGTCATGCCCTCTAGCATTTTAGGGTATCCCATGTTACGAGGGATCCCTTCGGGTTCTACCCGAGTGTTTGCTTAAACACTTGTGTTCTCAACACGATGTTTCGTTCAACTACTGTTGACTCCGGCACCCTTTTCGGATTGCTCCTGGGTGTTACTGAGTAATGCCATTACATCTGGCTTGTACTCATGGTTATGTTCAGTTGTGACTTCGCCTTGCGGCTATGTCTAATTCAAACTATCCCGTTTAGGGTTGTAATGTCTCCCGTTATTGGGTAGAGTATTAATACTTTTCCTTTACCTACTTAATTAGGTCGTTATTCTCTTAGTGAGATATACTGTGGGAATTCTATCCCGTTTATCAAACATTGATATGATCAATTAAGGCATTCATCTTATTGCTTACACTGGTATATATTCCAGTTATTAAGTATTTCCGGAGACATATCCAATGTCTGTGCTTAATACTCTGTGCTTCTCGCACTTCTTAACGTTATGTTCTTAGCTCCATCATCCTACTGGATTCTTGACTCCTTTAGCTTAGTAAGCTTCTTTGTGTTCTTCGATCATTCGAGGTGTCCAACTGTCTCGGTTTGAATTGGCTCTTTCGTCCGTAGTATGGAGGGGCTACTTCCCGTTCCGTACTCTACTGTATACATACATGGAGTATCTTATTGATACGTTACCACTTACCCAACTAACTCATAATTGGTCTGTCAGGCCCGCAAGCTCCTTTGGAGTGCGGTCGTTCCATGTCTCATTTGTGTACACTCGTAGTGTCGGTCACGCCTAAGTGAAGTATTCTGTTGCCAACTCCTCTTGTATCGTCCTATGATGATTTACCATGGCTCTCTGGTTTGGTTTTAGAATTTGGGGGGTTTTTGGAAAACTTGCGTTTTTAAAGAAAAATTTGAGTTTAGAAAATAAAATCTTCATGGCATTCCCTTGCCGGTTGCTTCTTACCAGGTCTAGCTTCTCGCCGACCGGTATGCTCCTCAATAAAGTGGTCAGGCTGTCAGGCCTTTCCGAAGTTTCATTTCAGAATTTCTTTAGGGTTTGTGATGCTATATTGGCTTCTCTTGCCGTCTTGGTACTTGCTAAGTACTGGTCGCTTGTCAAAGCTCTTCTTAGCTGTCCGTTATACTGCACTTGCCGAGGAAAGTGCGCGGTACAGGCAGTTTTTGGGTTAACTCATACCGGTCACGGTATTGTTCACATTGTATTTGGTAGCCTTGTTGGCTTTCCTTGATCCCCTAGTTGGATAACTGCTCCTTGGAGCTGATTCTCATTCATCTTGACATGACTGTCATTCCTTAGGTGCTCCTCCACTCTCGGAGTTCCTTAATTACTTTAATTCTATGCTTTACCTCGTTGCTCGTTCCCACGTCTTTACTGTGGTTACCGAGGTTTAACTTATTTAGGTACTACTTTTGTAGTCCTATTCGGGTATATCCCGTAGTTATGCTCGAAGTTGTCTAAGCTATATCGGTGAAGTATTGCAACTCCTTCGGGTGCAGCAGGGTGGGTGCATCTACCTTTGACTAGATTCTCAGTCAATATGTATACCATGGATGGTATTAGTTAACTATGGCGGTCCGTAGACATGTGTCGGTTTTTGTTATTATCATTGAGTCCGCCTTGTTGCACGGTTGGTGCTTTCTTTGTTGCTTGCTCGGCCAGCTAGGTTCTCGCGACTGCTAAGCATGTCGCCCCAAGTTGCCACAGATTTCGGTCTCCTTGGATTAGGATTTCTCGATCTCTCGCCATTATGTGCGGTTATTGTCATTCAGCGGGATCCGTCTCCGGGCTTTTCGGTTCTCGGGACTTACCGCATGACAGGTTCTGGTTCATATTGAGATATTTATTAACTGCCAGATTGGGTTTCCAATCTCTCTGGCGCTCTTTCCCAAGCTTTAATGCGGGGGTTGTGGAGGGCGGGTTTGGTATTATAGGTATCCAGATCATACTGGAAGTTCCTATCTAGCGCATCTCTCACGCTACCACTCAACCCTTAGCCCTAAGTCTCTATTTCCTAACTCGGTATTTCCTAAGCTCGGTATTTCCAGTCATCAGAGTGATACTTCGCTCTGATACCATTTTTGTAACACCCCAACCGTTAATCTCATCATTACCTCTTAAACCTTCCTAATTACTCTTACTCGCACAGCGGAACTCTAACTTACAACGAGGGGTGAAACAACGCCGTTAGCCACCCATGTGGCTAACCAGGCCCTCCTTACATACCGTAACGGTCTGATGAACTGGAACAACCGAGTACTTCATACAAATACAATAATCATTTCACTTCTTTACTATACCGAGTCTACATTATACGGATGCCGATAACATACTCGGACTTACACCTCATTCAAATGCATAAGTAATTACAATCTAACTACCCATGCTCACTGCAGTCCCCGTCCTACTCTCTCGAACGGTGGTCAGCTTCAAGTACCTGCACACTAAAAACGTTCCCCCTAGGGGGTCAGCTTACGCTGCGCATGAAATTCGCATATACCGCGTGCTAACCGCGGTATGCCGACTACTTTGGGTCGGATATACATGGAGTTCATTTTAATCAAACAACATGCATCAAGGCAATTCAATATATATGTATATCACACAAGGAATCTACATCCAATCACGGAACACGATTCCTAACTAAACATAACAATGTGGTTAGTGGTAAGGTTACTCTTAGGCATTGAGGTTTATTCCTCACTATGCCCTGTTTACTCATTCAATACCTCACCCTCTCTCTCGGGTTACTTATTCGTATACACACCCATTCTCTTGGGCTATTCATTCTTATACTTACCCATTCTCTCGGGTTACTCATACATATACTCACCCCTTTCTCTCGGGTTATTTATACTCATTATCTCACCCACACTCTTGGGTTATTCATACTCAAGCTCTTGTAGATTCTCGAGACACTACAGGTCTCCTACGTCACGCTTGTTACTCTCTTACATACTTTAGCCAAAACACAAGGCTCTCTAGCATAGTCTTACTTCCCCGGTTTCGACCCTACTCTGGGTCTAGCATGGTGGGAAGGTTCAACTAGCTCACGGAACTCTCTCTTAGTTCCTATCTCTTTTACTTAGGTCCGACTACTCTCGGACTACTCTCGTTCCCATACACTCCTCTCACGGAGTTATAGTAATTTCATGTATATTAGTCTAGAAGCATCATTCTCGATGTTTCTAATGACTTTGGGAACTTTACTTAAATTCGGGTAATCTTAGGTTTAAGGGTTACCCTCAAATCATATGCTTATACATTAGGATATTTTCTTATACCGGGTAAAATCCTCATTTAGGAGGTCGACCGTGTCTCAAGGGAACCACATAGTCCCTTAGGTCTTTTACCTTTCTTATATATTCACATCATTGGACTAACTTCAATCCTCTCGATGGAGGTTCATTTATCTCTCCACTCATATTTATTTCGTGGATTGTTTCAATAAGGTTTCTAACCGTTATCGGGTATTTACTCAACCCGTACATCTCCTCACATTCTAGGGAGTTCATATGTTTACGATATCGTTATACTTTAATCGATAGTCTATGTGTGTTTGCATATTTCCACTGCTTATGAGACTACCCGTACTACGGGTTATTAGTCAATCAATACTCACTATGAGTCGGTCTAGGCACTCTGTTAGACCACACCGGCATACAAGTATGTTAGCTCATACAACATACATCAAGGCATACATAATCAAACAAGGGATTATTTTCATGCTTTAATCTTGATTAAGCCGGCACACAAACACACAAATCAGAGTAACTCGGTTAGCATACGGGGCATGAGAAAATCATACCTTTCACCGGGATTTTACTTTTACCGTGTCATCTCACCTTGCTCGGGTCACGCACGATTCTCTGATAATGTTTCAAACATTATTATTAATACTAAGCTCATACGGTACATAATAAAATGCTACTCCCGTACTACCCCGTTATCCCGTTATCTCGGTTTTATTCTTGTTAATTTGAGTTCTCACTTCTCAAACACTTCTAACACTTTCTTACACTTTCCAGGGCCTTAACATATCTCCAAACAAGGCCTTAACATCTCATAACATCATTAACATTTAAACCCCCATCATTAGCAACCTTTAAAACACTCACGGGGCAATTCTGGGGGTGGTCCGGGACTTGGTCCTTACCCTAAGTCCCGGACCAATACTCATCACAACTCTCGGGTGGAATTTCAACACTGGTCCGGGACCTTGTCCCTATCCCAAGTCCCGGACCAAACACAACTTGCACTCTCGGCCTAAATAAATGGGGTGGTCCGGGTCCTTGTCCATGGACTAGGTCCCGGACCCTGCTAAAACCTGTAACATACATCATTTTTCAACCCCAATTCAATCCTTAATCCACCCTTAATCTTTCCATAAACTTTCCACAAGTTTTCCATATGTTTAATCACCTTAAAACATGCTCTAAAACTCTTCAAATCATAGGCTCAAACCTTACTCAAACTCTTGCTCAAATTCACACATTTTGCATTCTCCCTTTTGCACTAATGCACACTTGTGCATTTTCTAACCTCTTTTGACACTTGCATTATTGTTCTCTCTTCATTTAACCATTCCAAAACTTCCAAGATAATGCACACCTCATACCAAGTTCCAAGACTCACTCTTAAAGCTTAAAATCTTCTTTGTTTTCTAAAAACTCCTAAGGCACTTACACAACCTCTTTTGCTACAGATTTTTGCACATCTCACCACAATCATCCTCTCATATTCTTGGGTGATCATTTACCCAATTCAAACTCCAACAACACCTAGCTAACCCTAGGTTATTCTCCACACAAAACATCACTTAAACCACTTAGGTTTCCACATAAATTTTGCCATAACTTGGCTACTTCTCCAACATTGCCCAAAACTCATACCACCATTTAAATCATCCTAAAACTAGCCAAACCACAAGGCTTCTATCAGCACTCAATATTTTTCCTCATTAATCAAGCAAAACTCATTAAGCACCATAAAGCATAATTCATCATATACATAGCTCCCAAAACAAGCATTAACTCACAAAGGCTTTCTCACTTGCATTATTTCTAAGCAAGCACCTTATCACCACAACTCAAGTGGGGTTCATTCATTTTATTAACCCTTCCCAAATCCTAATGCATATAGGATTCCACTAAGATAGGTTTCTTACCTTAAATTTTCTTAAGTTTCCTTTTATTTCTCTTCTCCTCTTCTCCCCTCTTCTTCCTTCAAGATCGGCCAAGGGAATTCATTTGCCCATTTCTCTAGCCACATTCAAATTGCAAAATAAGCACCTAGGAGCTCCCTTAGGCTCACCAAATAAACTAAAATTCACAAGGATGCTTAAAGCACCAAATTAGGTTTTACCTTTGGAATTTCTTGAATGGTTTTCAACTCTTGAATCTTAAGAGGGACTCACACCACCATTAAAGCTTGGAGAATATCTCAAACAAGGAAGAAAAGCTAGTCATTACCAAAAGCCAAAATCGGCCAAGGTGAGAAAATGGAGAAACATGACTTTTCATGGATATTTTTACCTTGCTAGAAAGGGGAAGCTTCAAGCTTCAAGATTATGTGCTTTTCTCCTCAAATGGGCAACACCCATGAAAATGAAACTCAACCTTTTGAGTTTTGAAAAGAGGAAGTGTAGGGTTTGATGGGAGGAGTTCAAATATACAATTATTTTTCAATTCGGAGCAAGGATGAAGCTTGGGCAAGGAGAAGAAGGTGGAGAAGCCATGTTTGGAGCTTCCATGTCGCACAGCACACAGAGAGGGAGGAAGGAACCGTGGAGAAGGGGGAAAGAAGAAGGGAAGGTGAGAGGAAAGAGAGTGAGGGAAAATGTTAAATGCTTTTTGCTTTTACTTTTCTCTCTCCTCCTTTTCTTTCTTTCTTTATTTATTTGCTAGCTTATTATGTGAGTGTGTGTGGGAGGCTATTAAAACCGGCCCCCACTACAATATTAAGCTGGAGCGTTTTTCGGATTCTGACAGAAAACGCCCGTTATTTTACCCGGTTTGGCACTATTCACTAACCGGGCCCGTTTTTCGGATTTTCTCGTTTCTTTATTTTTTAATGGCTATTAAGCTTCCATTAATACTTAATTATAGTTATATAATCAACTATAATTTTTACGGGTCCATTTGACCACTTAAAGTCACGTTTTTGGGTTTCCTCGAAAAACGTGCTTTAAAACTCCGTTAGCGTTTTAATCCATTATTTGGATCCGTTTTCTTCGGGAATCATTCCCGTACACTTGTTAGGCCTAACTAAGCCTTAGGAATCCATCTCGGACCCTCTCGAGATCATATATCTCTTATACTCATTTAACGCGCATTTTAGCGTTTTTCGCTTTTCAAGCGTTTTCTCTTTTCTTTTGGTTTTATTCTTTTTACCAATACTCTTTAGGCACCATTAGGCCCTTAATAATTTTATTAGAGTAATTAAATCACCATTTTTAGATCCGGGGTATTAAACCTAGTGACTTTCTTAAGTCTCCTTTCACCTTTTTATTCCAATGGAATTCACATCTTGTGATTGTTTGTGTGCTTTACACTCTTCGTGCTTCTTTGGCCTTAGGCCGCACGGTCTGTTGCTAAGCTTTTGCTTAACTAGCTACTGTCCTGATAGTTGGTGAAATGAAGGATTTACCACATTTTACATTTTCCATATTCCTAGCTATCCCAATAGATCAATAACTGCACAAGTGCAATACCAAAACACTCAGTCATACAGAGTGCAGAGGCATAAACACTTGGCAGTAAATCACTTATGTGATAGAAATGAATACTTCTGCTTGTCATCTCATGTTTACTACTCCGTGTCATTGTCTAACCACTTCCTCATAGCGGTCGCTTGTTGCGCACCATATTCTTTCTCATTATACAACATCGTTTTTACGGTCTCTGTTATTGTGGTAGCTTATCTTTACTCATTGTCATTGTTGTTGGCATCATTTCTTTATGGTGTGAACACTAAGGGTTTCCTATGTTCGTGTGTATGACGGTTGTCGTAGCATACCGCAATGTTATTATCTTCCCAATGTGGAGATGTTCTATTTCGATATAGGTTACATGTGTAGGTTAGCTCACCTCACATTTCTTCATCATTTATGATATAATTTACCAAGTATCTTGGTTGACAATGAATGAAGTAATTTATCGGGTTACAAGCTCTCTTGAGCGTTGGTTATTCGTGGTACCCAATGTGCACTCCCATTGATTGTTTTTGACAATTACTGTTTCCCCAGTGCTGAGCATTGGTTATAGGCTCTAGCTGTGCAGTTTTACTTTTGTATGTACATCATTGGTGCATCCCAAGAAACTTCAAGGGTTTTCTGGTCCCGTTCTTCAATTGAAGGGTATTTCATCACTGGTAAGTGAAGGTTCTTGTTGAGAGGTTTGTTTTCGCTCATAAGCCTCATGACAAGGTTTACTATGTTAGTATTTATACAATGGTTCACCACATGCTTGGGTGCATATGGAGTATACTTACTCCTTCGAGCCTCTATGCTCTTAAGCAATGTGCTTCTACAGTCCATATTGTACACATTCCGTGTTTGTTTCTAAGCCGACTCTTCTTCGGTTTCCATAGTTGCTTTCAAAGCCTCTCTCTAGGCGTAGTGGTTTAGAATTCTCATTTTCTTATTCGATTGTCTCTTGGTAATAACTACATGCGCAAGCTTTGTTGCTATAGTACATGGAAGCCTTTTCTAAGGGTTCACATCTTCACCGTATTGATAGTCTTCGGCTAACGAGGGGTAACTTTCCTTGAGTTTCTCGTAGTTTCCAAGTGTGAACTAGGCCATTGTTGGCATTATCACGATTCCTATGCCTCTGTGTTACCATTTCTACAGAAGGCATGAAGGGAAATTAAAAGCTTGTCATCTGTATACTAGACTGATGCTCTAGTGACAGTGACACTGAGGTAGCCATTACTCCAAGCCACTCATTATGTTGTGCTCAAATTAGGTGGTTCAGTTGTCGATCTATTTGTCATATGAAGCAATATCTCTTGCAAGTCTTGTTAGTAATTAGTGTGGGTTTTGTAACCGTTTTAGTTTGCATAACGTATTTGGTTTATGGCTTTGAAGCCAAATTGATGCAAGCTATGCTCTTTGCAAACTGCTTATACATGTTTTCACTCCTTGTATACCCCGTCGGTTGGAGGTAGTTACTGGGCTCCATGGCAAGTCGTGGCATCACGCTTCCGTTCATAGGAGGCCCTTTAGGTAATCTGGTGTTAATCAGTGCCTTTCAGTGTTATAGGGTATTTCCTGTTAAGTGAAATCCCTTTGGTGTCTTAACCAAGTGTTCGTTCTAGCTCCAGCGCTCTTATCAGGATGCTTTGCTCGACTGTTTGTTTACTCAGACACCCTTCAAGGATGGCTCCTGGGTGTTGTTAGGTTACGCCGTTACATCCGGCAAGTGTTTATGATATGTTGTGTCCACTATGCCGCCTTGTGGTATTGTATTTAAGTTATTCCCTTTTGGGGTTATAACGTCTCCCGTTCTTGGGTAGACTGTCTATACTTCCTCCTATTATTCTTGACTAGGTTTAATATCCTCTCCAATGATGAATTATACTCCCTGGTAGTTTTGTAATTGTTCCTGGGAACTCCGTCCCGTTTGTTCATGTTAGGCCTTTGCCTTACTGTGTTCAGGCTGGGTATACTTTCCAGCTGTCGTGTATTTGCTTGAAGTCTTTGAGACATATCCAATGTCTATGCTTACTAGTCTGTGCTCTTTGCACTTCCTAGTCCTCATTCCTCATCTTCGGGTGGATTCTCTGAGTCCCTTATACTTATTACTTAGTTAAGTTACTTCTCCTTGATCGTCTGAGGTGTCCAGCGGTTCTAGTTGACTTACTCATGGTCCGTAGAACGGAGTTGACTACTTCTCGTGTTTCGTGCTTACATGTATACATACGTGGGGTACCTTGTGGATACGTTACCACTTAACCAACTATCTGTCAGGCCCGTGAGCTCCTTCGGAGTGCGGTTGTCCCACATCCCATATTTGGGTACACTTGTAGTGCTCGTCACACTCCTAGGTGAAGTATTCTATTGTCCACCCCTCTTGTATCATTCTATGATGCTCACCGTAATTCTGTTGGTTCGGTTTTAAAATCTAAGATTTTTAAAAGAAGGGTTATGGTTTTGAAAGAAAAGGTTTGGGTTTTAAATTTGTAGTTCGGTGTTAAAAGAAGTTTTTCATGGCGTAGCCATGTCTGAGGTCTTGACCAAGTTCAGCTTCTCGCTGATTGGTATGTTCTTTAGTGCAATGGTCAGGCCTTCAGGCCCTCCCAAGGTTTCATTCCTCCAGCTTTTAGGGTATGTGATCTTGTAGTTGCTTCATTGCGGTCACGGTACATTACTAAGTACTTGTGGTGTGTTAGGGTTCCTCTACATGTTCTTGGGTAACCTATACCGGTCATGGTATGGTTTCCATTCGTATTTGACAGTCTTGTTGACTCTTCCCCATACGTTGTGTGGTTACTGAGCCTTAGCTTGTCTAGGCACTACTCCTGTAGTCCTGTCGGATTATGTCTCATGAATGTTCTTGTAGCTGTCTGAGCTACGTTGGCCAGGTATGTAACCTTCATGGCGTTGTAATTTTGGAGTTAACCACTCCCGACTATGTCCTTAGTCAGCTAGCATACCGTTGGTGGTGTTATTTAGCTATTACTGTCCCATAGACTTGTGTCTCGGGTTTTGTTACCGTTCCTTTTTCCGCTCTGTTGCACGCTTAGTGCTTCTTTTCCTGTTGCTGGTTGACTAGCCAGGTTCTCGCGACTGCTAAGCATGTCTCCCCATGCTGTTGTAAGTTGTAGCCTCCTTATGGTTGGAGTGCTCATTCTACCGCTATTAAGTGCGGGTATTGTAGTTCATCTGGGAACCATCTCTGTGACTTCCAATTCTTGGAATCTACTGTAAGTCAGGTTCTTTCCTCTTGTAGGATCATCTCACTACTGCCAGATCGGGTTTTCCGGAGTATGAGAGGACTTTCCTTCTCTCTGGCGTTCTCTCCCAAGTTATACGATGGGGATGCGGCGGGCGGGTCTGATGTTGTAGGTATCCGGTACACACCGGGAGTTCCTAACTAGCGTATCTCTAACGCTATCACTCAGCCCTTAGCCCTAAGCTTCTAATTCCTAACTCGGTATTTCCTAAACTCGGTATTTCCAATCATTAGAGCGATACTTCGCTCTGATGCCACTTTTTGTAACACCCCTACCGCTAATACCGTCATTACCGTTCAATTACCTCCTACTTACATACCTTCGCAACGGATACTTACTTAAACAATGGTGGGTGATACAATGCCGTCAGCCACCCACGTGACTTACAAGGCCTACTACTACTTACAGCATCGGTCTGATGGACCGGAATACCCGAGCACTACATAATTACAATACGTACACCAATTACCGACCGGGTACTACAAACCTCCATTCAAGGCTACAAGGCTTATACAATTCTTTACTATCTACATTTCACTCCTAGCTATCTAAGCATAACCGCCGGTCTCTTACTTTGACCATAACCGCTTCGGGTACCTGTACAATAAAAACAATGCCTCTAGGGGCTCAGCTACTACATATGACTTCCGTATACCCCGCGTACTAGCGAGGGTACGCCAACCACTTGGTCGAATACATGCAATTCATTTTACTCATACATACATACATGCTTCATTCATAATACTACAATACTTCACAAAGTATACATACACACATTTCAGTACATACAAGGAAGACAATACAAGTCAACCAATCATACTTACCTTTACGGGATTACGCTTACACAATACATACACGATACTTGTTAGCTCCTTTTATCCACCCGGGTTAATCGGGTGGAGATTACTCTTTTACTCAGGGTCGATGACTTACACCAGCCAAGACCGTTACTCATACAATACTTTACTTACTTACTTACTCAAGTTAAGTCGTGGTGACCTCCGGGCAAGGACTACACCGTCCCACCACCGGGCTTTACTGTGGCTCACCAATCTAGGATGCTACCCATTTAAGGGGTTTCGTCCATAGAAAGGATTCAGGCCAGGAATCGGATCCAACCTCTTGTGTCTCCTCATCCTCACGCGTGGCCGAAACTGTAATACCCCCATCCCACATTGGGATATGAGTAGTATCGTGAGTTCTTTATATGCAAACACATGGGTTGACTACAACAACAGGCCTTCCTTCGAGGTTCAGCTATCCAAGTCATATACATACATAGGGTTGTATGGTCAATAATCTATCTTTGACCTATTTATTCCTTTACTAATACCCCCAATGTATACTCACTAGTTCTTTACATTCCATACTTGGTTTGAGAATCATTCTTTACTTATTACCTCTTGAACTTACTTTCTTACTCATGTACTTACTTTCATACCATGTTTATTCCTTTAATGGTGTATTACCAATGTCCCATATACATATATATATACATATATACATAAATGATTACCATTTTTTTGTGTTTGGGGTCCGACCGACCCACCGGCCGACCCAAACCCCTTGGGTCGGTCCATTCCAGTAACTTTTCCGTCGTCCAGACTTTACCCGACCGACCCACGACCGACCCTACCTCCTGGGTTGGTCGAAGTCAGAAACTTCGCCTCCTAAGGATTTTATCTGACCGACCCACAACCGACTCACCCGTCTGGGTCAGTTGAAGTCAGAAAGTTCATTCCAATGATTTTAAGCCCCGACCGACCCACGACCGATCCTACCTGCAGGGTCGGTCGGTAGCAGAACTTGCCTACAGATTTTGTTTTTCTTTCCTTTTCTTACCCATTTCTTCCTCAATCTTCCTACATACATCCTAACATGTTTTAGTACTAATTAAACCTCCTAAAAAACCTTAGTTCATCCATTAAACCACTACTCAATTCATTTACCATCCTTATATTGATTTACCCAAGTTCCCCTCATTTCCATTCCAGCACTCATAGCAGGTTTGTTCTTATGCTACAGATTTTTACTCTAACCTTTAACATTCAATACTCCCTCTACCAATGCTACTCCTAGCATTCTCAATGCATTACTTCTATCCTAGTTCCATCCCATTACCTAGCTCTTCTCCAAATCTGTTTCAAGGTGTCAAACTACTCACCTAAGGTTCTCCAAATACGCCTAGTTCCTCCTAGTTTCTCCAATGCATTTTAACACTTCTTGCTACAGATTTTACACCCTTTTATTCTCATTCTACAACTACTAATCCATGGTTACTAAACATCCCTTCTCAATCCAATACACACCTTGGTTCTCCCATTCACCAAGTCATCCATAAATGCACATTTCCTACCAAAATTGTGTCATAGTTTACCTACAATCCTAACTTATCCACATACATCCTTTCTCACCAAATTCACCTAAACTATCCACACCCATACAAGGGTCCTACCAGCACTCAAAACAATATCAATTCATCAATACTTCCTCAATCCATGATACCAATACACATACACAATTTATTTGGCTCCAAGGCCTTCAATTCAAATACTAGTTCACAAATACTCAAACTCCCATAAGCTACAATACTAATACAATATTTTAGGTTCTTTAATTAGTTTACCCATTCACATGACTCTAATGCACTAAAATTTAGCATTAAGAAGGAGCTCTTACCTTAAGCTCTTAATTTCCTTCTTTCCTTTCCAATTCTCCTCCTTCTCTCTTTCTTGCACAAAATCGGTCATGTGGGGAATGGAGTTGCCAAACTCCATTCCCATCACCAAATGAACACAAAAACAATTGTAATTAAAATACTAACCCTTAGATTTATACTAATTCATTGAAGTGCTTAAACACAAATTCTAGGGTTTACCATTGGGGTCTTTTAAGAGGGGTTTTACCCCTTGGTTCAAGAAGGTGATTCCACCACCATTGGAAGGTTGGAATGATGCTCAAAAGAGAGAGAAAAACAGAGCATTACAATTGGGCGAAATCGGTTACAAAGAAGGATGAAGAAAACTTGAGTTTTTCATGTACATTTTTACCTTAGTGGGGAGAGGAGACTCCAAGCTTTACATTGGTGCCATTTTCTCTTCAAATGGGGAAAACCCATGGAGAAGAACTTCCTCATTTTTGGATTTAGAAAAGAGAGAATGGTAGAGAATGATGAGGGGAGTAAGAATATGCACTTATTTTTGCATTTGGAGTACACATGCGGCTAGAGCATGAAGGAGAAGTGAGGTAGCCATTGAAGCTTTCTTTGGAGCTTCAAAATTGCCAGCAACAAGGGGAGAAAGAGAGAGAAATTGGTTAGGAAAGAGGAGGAAGGTGAGAGAATAGAGGAATGACGAAAGGAGAGGTGAGGTGAGAGAAAAGGTAAAGTACTTTTTACTTTTCTCTTTTTGCTTTTTGACCTCTTATTCAATTAGCTAGTTACATGTGAGTGTGAGGGGGTTATTTGACTCATTAAAAACCAGCCCCCTACTGTATTACTAGATGGAGCGTTTTTCGTCTTTTACAGAAAACACCCATTAATTTACCCGGTTTTGGTACTATTCACGAACCGGGCCCGTTTTCTGGAATTTTCTCGTTTCTTTAATTTTATTGGTTATTAAGCTTCCATTAATGCTTAATTATAGTTATTTAATGAACTTTAATTTTTACGGATTCGTTTGACCACTTAAAGTCATGTTTTCGGGTTTTCTCGAAAAACATGCGCCAAAGCTCTATTAGCGTTTCAACACATTATTTGGATCCGTTTTCTTCAAGGATCGTTCCCGTACACTAAATAGGCATGAACGAGCCTTTAGAATCCATATAGTACTCTAACCGAGGTCTCATACGTCCTATTGTTATTTAACGCTTATTTAGCGTTTTTCCATTTCTTTTGGATTTATTTTTCCTTACCAATATTACTTAGGCACCATTAGGCCCTTAAATACATATTAGAATAATTTTAATCACTATATTTAAGTTCGGGGTATTTCAGTTAAAACATGCTAGATTACTTGTAGGAAGATTGGGGAAGTAATGGGTAAAAGAAGGAAGTTAAAACAGATTCAGTGGGATAAGTCTGACCTCGACCGACCCAGAGGGTTGAGTCGGTCGTGGGTCGGTCGGACTGAAACCACTGAAACGAAAATGTTCTGACTTCGACCGACCTAGCCGGGTGAGTTGGTCGTCGGTCGGGTGAAGCATTTTTCCAAAGTCGAAGTTTCTGACTTCGACCGACCCAGGAGGGGGGTCGGTCGTGGGACGGTCGAGCTGGATTCCAGGGCCGATTTCTTTCTGACTTCGACCGACCCAGAAGGGTTTGGGTCGGTCGGGTCATACTTGGGTCGGTCGGGTCCAAACAAAAAAAATGTTAATTATAGAAACCATATGTATATATATGTACACACACACACACACACACACACACACACACACACACACACACACACACACACACACACAATATATTGTTGGGTAAGGGTAATAAGAGAACATACACATGAGTAAGAGAATAAACATAAAGTGTGAAATGGGTTCATAACCACTTATGACTTGTAAGAACTAGTAAGTATACATAGGGAAAGGTAATGGAATAAAGAGTTAAATCAATAATAAGTCATTAACCATACAACTCCATGTATGTTATAGGACTTGAATAGTGAACACCGAAGGAAAGTCGGATTCGAGTACAACGGTGAACGGTATGAACTTCTCATGCCCTGTATGCTACCTTGGCGACTCCGACTTGTGTGTTTGTGTGCTAATTGATCACCTAAATAAGATAAAACACACGAATTGGATTTACTGCGCTTACTTGTGCTTATATGATATTGTTCCTTGTCGAATGTTTATCTTAACTCCTAGTTTGTATAATTCATGAAATGAATGGATGAGAATGAAATGTGTGTGCTTGTTGTGCATTGTATTGACCAAGTAATGTAGCATAGGACTTCTAACTGATTCCTAACTAACTAACCATTCTAACATAAGAAATTGGTAAATTGGAATGAGTAGAAGTCCGATATAGTTTCGGCCATGCCTGAGGAGGATGAGACACAAGAGGTTGGATCCAAATCCTGGCCTTAATCTTTTCCATGGACCAAACCCCTTAAATGGGTAGCATCCTGGATTAGCGAGCCACCCTAAAGCCCGGTGGTGGGACGGTGTAGTCCCAGCCCGGAGGTCATACCGACTTAACATGAGTGTAAGTGAAATACCCCTAACCATTAAATAATTAAATAATGAGAAATAGGTATTATTTGGGGGATTATGAAACCCTGAGAAAACATATAAACACTTAGGCGTTAAAAACGCGCCGAAACTCCTTAAGGTTGACAACGTGCGCTAAGCCGGACCTTAAGCTAACTATGATATATAAACTATAAAACTCATACCAAGTCAATTAAGGATCATTATATGAACTTTAAAACATAGGACCTCAGCTAGAAAAAAGTAAAAGTGCAAAATGCCCGGGAGAGTCAACACACCTCCCTTAAGGCCCAAAAAGCCCGGAAACACCAGGAAATGCTTTATAAGATGAAATAAAGCATTACACTTCATTATAAATGCACCATAATACTTTATTAAACATTTAAGATGAAGTCCTCATGCTAAATTCTCAATTAAACGTAAAGTGCTCGGAGGTACCCGTTGGGGGCCCCATAAACCCCTGGGAATGCCCCGGAGAGGTGCCGAAGTAGCACAAACTCCTATATAATTCATTCTTAGAGTTCATACTATCATTATTCAACATTCTAAAGAGAATGCTTGAGCTACTTTTTCAAAAATACATAAAGTGCTTGGGGGAATTCTTAACGCTCATGTTTTGCCCCGTGAGTGTCCTGGTAGCCGGGAATCGTGTCATGAGTTGATATAACCGCATATAACTCAAGGTAACACCTTAATATATCATTACTGACCATAAAAAATGTTTATATACACTTGGAACTCGTAGCGACTACTTATTTTCCAGAATATCCTTAAAGCACAAAAACGCACCTTTGGGTGCCGTAAAAACGTGTTCTACGCTATTACCTTGATGTTTTTGTGGAGCCACGAGTTGGGAATCTTAAATGGGGATGAATAGACCATCTAAATCAATCAAATCCAGTGCTAAACTCATAGCACAAGTCAGGCCGAAATTGTGATAAAAAAGTACTATAAATTCAGCATTTTACCTCAGAAACTTTCATCTTTTACCTTGGTATAAATGTACCAAATAAATTTTGTGACTTATAACATGTTACAATATGGTCTTAATGTAATATAATGTTACAAAGACCAAGTTGAAAATCAATTCCACATGGGCACACAAGGGGCCGTTTTTTAGCTTGTTTTTGAAATGATTTTAGCTGAAAAAATGCCATGTAACATGGTGACTCATCTTCCATATACCATGTGATATTATCTCAAGGGAATATTAGTCCATGCTGGACTCCCATTACCGTAAACCTGCACAAGGAAGACAAAGAGATTTGCTTTTGTAAGTTATGGAATTAAATACAATCCTAGATCTACTTTAGTCACATGTGTATATTAGTATAATACATGACAATGAAGCAGCCCATTCTCTAGCCTAATGTGCCGAAAATAATCAAGGGAAAGAGGGTTTGATTGCTGTATAATAATAGGAAGACACCTACCTAATTAAGCATGTTCCATGTATTCATTAAACAAAATCAAATGACTACCTACAGCCCCCATTGCCGAAAGCCTACAAGAATACAAGACAACATTAGCATGGGTAATTCAATATAGAAAATGCAAAAGAAATACCTTACCTAATTTCCTAGTATTCTTGCCTTGTCACCTTGTTTCAAGTGGCACAACAAAATCATTCTCTTTTCCTTGTCATAGCCGAAAGTAGTAGTCAATTGAGACACTTTGTGGAGCCAAGAGCCAAGCAAATAAACTAAGGAAAAGTTTATCCAACATTGACATTGTTGTCAAGATTCCTTCATTTTCATTCTCTTAATCCCTTACGTGAGCTAGCATTCCCTTTTGCTCATTCCTTAGCCGATTTGGTAAGGCTCTCTTCCTTCTCTCTTTTCTTTCTTCCTTAGTTAACTTCTTCTTGTGAGCTTCAAGCTCCATTAATGGAGATTTAACCTTAAACTCCATTTTTTTGTTAAATTCCTTAGTTAATTTCATCCTAGCAACCTTGCAAGATTTCGCCAAGCATTAGTACACCAAGGAGTTGCCTTGATTCAACAACAACTCAAGGAACAAACAAGATCAAGTTAAGGTATATTTCTTGTTTGAAAATCCTAGTAAATACCTAAGTATATGTCCAAAAATTCTACTCCTTCCAAACTGATTTCTTTACCACTTCATGAAGGAAACTTGGATCTCCAATCATCCTAAGGTGTACCGAAAATTCCTTGACAAATACCTAAGGTAAACTCTTATAAACTACTCCAAATCTTACCTAAGAATCCTTGTTATAAGTTTAACACTTGGATCTCCTAAATATATACAAGGAGGCCGAAAGTTCTACACCAAGATACCATTGGAGGAGCTTGGAATTCAAGAGGAAATCAAGTACAAGAATCACCTTGATTTAAGGAGTAAGTTTCTATAATTAAATCTATTAAGTTTAAGTTTGATTTAAGCTTCAAACTAGCTACAAACTTATGTATATCCCTTAGTAAAATTAGAACCGAAAACTATAGGGTATATTACCAAGAAAATAATTTATAACATACAAGGTAAGATTATTGAAGAATATAAGTATATTAACTTATATTATAAATTTGGGTATATTAAAAATAGCTACAAGTATTTAAATGGCTAGTTTATTATGTTATGTGGTCAAATTGTAAATTTTGGAAAGTATAGTGTATTATATGTCATTGCCGAGAGTTCAAGGGGTTTATTGGTATAATTATGATATAATATAAGGTAGGAATTAATATTATGAATTTTGGTTAAATTAAATAAGTGTTTAAGTGTTAAAATAACATTTTATAAAGTTTTGGGGCTATTTTATAATTTTTGAAAAGTTTAGTGTAAAACCGAATTGCATATGATTTTCTGGGTATATTAAAGTATTAATTATGAAATTAGGCTTTGGTCAAAGTGTTGGCCAATAATTTTGGGTTAAAATGATTTATGTCATAAAATGTTAAGTTTATAAAAGTTATGGGGTGAATATGTAATTTATAAAAGTTGATATGTAAAACCGGTTATAATATAAGTCGAAATCATAATTTGTGGAATTATGAGGGTCATTTCGGTATTTAAGGATATTAAATATTAAAACTATAGTTTATAAGTTAATATGTAACATATATAAAGTTTTGGGGTTAAAATGTAAATATAGAAAATACATGTTGAAACCGAGAGCTTATGTGGTTATTTAGTAAATTACAAGTTATTATGTTCTATTTGTAATTACCGAATTTATGAGGTTGGTTTTGTGATTTAATAAATTAAGGAATTAAAACTAAGTAATATAATGTATTTTGGAGTATAATGTAAAGTTTATAAAATAATGGTGGTTATGCTAAAAATAACCAAATTGTATAATATATAGAATAAGTGGAAACAATTATAAGTAAATAATTAAAGAGCTGGAAATATACCATAAGGTAGAAATTCATTATCACATGTAGTTACTACATAAAATAACAAACTGTTAAACTACCTTGAACCACTGTTAAATAACAGGGAGAAATAAAGAACATACGGGGTTAGTATTGCAGACGTTATAAAGTGAGTGGTTAAACTGGTGTAAAATTAAAAGAAAAGAAATTAAAACTCAAATTAAACGTCGGGCTGCAAACAAATCCCGGTCGCAGTAGTATAGTGAAAATGTAAGCAACCGGATGTCGAACCGTGGGACTAATGTACATATAATAGTACCTAAGCGTGTCACAAGAGGGGGGATTAATTGACTTGTAAATAAATAAAAAGAAAAGAAAAATAAAATAAGTTAATAGATAAATAAAATGGAACTCTGGGTCAGGTTAATATAATCTGCATAATTAAGCTATCTCTACTGGTTTAATAATTTGGCAAGGTTCCTGTAATTATCTTAAGGACTAAGTCATAGCCTCATAAGAACTCGTTCACCTGTAATGCAAGGTTCTAATCAAGGTTCAAGCAAAAGCCTGCGAACGGCAGAGGAGTATTGAGGAATTACATTTGCAACTGAATACTAACTTATTAAATCATAACAAGTTTCTCCAGTTTTACGTCTTAATTAACCTATCTATTTATCACCGGTCTGATCAAAATAGACTTAGGAAAGCAATTTAATAAACTCATGACATTTATTAAAAAGGTGCGAGATAACCTTTAAAACGTAACAAACTATATATAATTAAAACCAGTAAAAATAATGCATAATTAATACAAACACATAATAACCATTCCCAGAGTATACGTAAACTAGCCTAACATATTTAATAGATAGACAGAGAAAAGAGTAATAGAAATCATCCGTAATCACTCCGGCTCACTCTGCTATTTTGTATACGTAGGGCTAGAGGTGGATTTTGTGGAATGTGGAAATAAATAAAAATGGAGAAGGCGGGAGAAGAGAAATGAGATGGCGTGAGGTGTGGTGAAGTGGTCGTGGATGGATAGATGGATTAATATGAGAAGGCTCGTGGGTTTATATAGAGGAAGCGAAGGTTTGAAGACAGACGCGTGACCAAGTTGAGGAAATGATTGAGCTCATTGATTGCTTCATTGATTGCTCACGCGTGAGGGATTTAAGGTAGGCGGTGCGGAGTAGATAGATATGGCAGGAACATGTCGCAGACAGTGGGCGAGTTGCGAGTTGCAGACGGACAGTCGGTGAAGAAGATAAGCTCGCGTTGATTTACTCGCGTCCGCATCGAATGAGGCGGTAGCCTCTGAGTGTTGTCCGCCTGTTATGAGGCGGTAGCCTCTTGTCTCGCTCTCTCTTGTCCGCCTGTTGTCAGGCGGTTGGCTTCTGTTTCCGCTTCACTCACGTCCGCCAGCTTGGAGGCGGTTGCATGCCCGTCTCGTCCGCCAGCTATTGGGCGGTTGCATGCCCTTCTCGTCCGCCAGCTATTGGGCGGTTGCAACACTGTGACGTCCGCCACTTAGGGGGCGGTTGCACCACTGTCACGTCCATCGCGTGACTCTCGCGTGCCTCTGTTTGACCGGCTCTACATTCTTCATTTGGACTCCGTTTTTCGAGCCGTTTGCGCCTATGCGTTCGTCTCCTTGTCTACTTTACTCCCAGCTAGGTTTTCCTCATGTTAAACCAATAATTTTGTGAGATAAACAATAAAACATAAACTGGAGGAAAACTAACCGAAGTGGAGAAATGAGCAAGAAAAGTGCTAATATTATATATGGAATACACCTATAAATCATGCTCATTTGGACACTTATCAAGTATACTACGAGTGTTAGTTCTGTATCAACAGTACTGTAATAGTTAGTGCTAGTTGTATTAATTTTACCCGGTATTTGCATGTACATATATCAGCGTTACGGGGAGAAACTACTAAGCGTGAACTGTCAAGCTAGCAATTTTCAATGTGAACGGTATGTTAATTATGTGGTCTGAATGTCCTAAGGATTTTCCTGAGGTCCAGACGTTGTGTGTTTAAATTGCTAAGAGCGATATCTGTGAATTGTACTTATGATCTTGAATATTGTATTGTTCGACACCATTGCATTTTATTTTATGCGAACGTCTTATGACTGGAAGTTTATACATCTAAACTCGAACAAGAATAGATCACTATTAGGTATTACGAGAACCTAACTGACGGTCAATTATCATAGTCTTAAACTCAAGGATTGGATCTTGTATCATTGACCAAAAGGGCTAACTTATAAAGAGAGGAATCCAATTAGTTTCGACTATCTGGTTACGCAACGTGATCACTATGAGGGACTACTATCAAGAGTCACTCAAGGGAATCCATCGTCCACATTCGATGATGGCAGAGGGCACTACTGTTGGTGCAGGATTCGGCCGAATCAGGTGCCTTCAAGGCAAACAAGGAATCTAGGACCACAAGGTCAGCTGGCAACGGTTCTATTGGAACCCAAGGGACTACTGTCCATTGATAAGTTATTAATGGTTGTCCTAACATGACGCCCGAGGTGGAAATTAATTGGAAGGTTTAAGTGATTGGTTAAAAAGGGTAAGGGCCATGAGGCCAACTAACCAGTACAGTCAATTAATACGCGTAACTTGTTTGGTTACTTGTTATTGATTATTGGTTCTTGGTTATTGTTTATGATTATGTGATAATATTGTTGGGTGAACTATTATGTGATATACCCCGAACTTAAATATAGGGATTAAGATTATTCTAATACGTATTTAAGGGCCTAATAACACCTAAGTAATATTTGTAAGGAAAAATAAATCCAAAAGAAATGAAGAAACGCTTAAAGAGTGAAAAACGTTAAATAAGCGTTAAATAACCATAAGAGGTACGAGACCTCGGTTAGCGTATTATATGGATTCTTATCGCTTAATAAGGCCTAAATAATATATGGGAACACCTCTCGAAGAAAATGGATCCAAATAATGTATTAAAACGCTAATAAAGCTTTAGCGCACGTTTTTCGAGAAAACCCAAAAACGTGACTTTAAGTAGTCAAACGAACCCGTAAAAATTATAATTCATTAAATAACAGTAATCAAGCATTAGTGGAAGCTTAATAACCAAAAAAATAAAGAAACGGGAAATTTCCGGAAAACAGGCCCGGTTAGTGAATAGTACCAAAACCGGGTAAATTAACGAGCATTTTCTGTAAAAGATGAAAAACGCTCCAACTAGTAGTATTACAGGGGGCCGGTTTTTTACAGTCAAACAACTCCCTCTCACACACATGTAACTAGCTAATTAAATAATGAGTCAAAAAGCAAAAAGAGAATAAAAGGTAAAAAGGTACTTTACCTTTCCTCTCACCTCATTTCCCTCATCTCTCTCCTTCCCTCACCCAGCCGATTTCTCTCTCTTTCTCCCCTCTGCATCTGGCAATTTTGGAGCTCCACCCACATCCATGGCAGCCCCTCTTCTTCTCCATGCTCTATCTCCATTTGAGCTCCAAATGCAAAAATAATTGCATATTCTTGCTCCTCTCATCATTCTCTACACTTCTCTCTTTTCAAAATCCAAAAATGAGGAAGTTCATCTCCATGGTTTTTCCCCATTCAAAGAGAAAATAGCATCAATGTGTAGCTTGGAGTCTCCTCTCTCCATTAAGGTAAAAATCTCTATGAAAAACTCATGTTTTCTCCATCTTTCTTTGTAACTGATTTTGCCCCTTTGTAATGCTTATTTTCCTCTCTCTTTTGGGCATCATGCCAACCCTCCAATGGTGGTGGAATCACCTTCTTGAACCAAGGGCTAAAACCCCACTTAAAAGCTTCAAAAGGTAAACCCTAGAAATTGTGTTTTAAGCACTTCAATGAATTAGTATAAGTCTAAGGGTTAGTAATTTAATTACACTTGTTTTTGTGTTCATTGGGTGATGGGAATGGAGTTTGGCAACTCCATTGCCCACTTGATCGATTTTGTGCAAGAAAGAGAGAATGAGGAAATTGGAAAAGAAACAAAGGATCGAGAGCCTAAGGTAAGAGCTCTTTTTTTAATGCTAAGTTCTAATGCATTAGAGTAATGGATATGGGTAAACTAACTAAAGAACCCAAAATATTGTATTGGTATTGTAGTTATGGAAGTATGAGTATTTGTGAGCTAAGTATTTGGATTGTAGGCCTTAGAGCCAAAGAATTGTGTATGTGTGTTGGTATTGTGGATTGAGGAAGTATTGATAATTTGGTATTACCTTGAGTGCTGGTAGGACCCTTGTATGGGTGTGGCTAGTTTATGAATGAATTACATGAGAAAGGAGTATGTGGATAAGTAAGAAAAGTAGGTGAACTATGGCAAAACTTTGGTAGAAAATGTACATTTATGGATGACTTGGTGAATGGGAGAACCAAGGTGTGTATTGGATCGAATAAGGATGTTTAGTAACCATGGGTTAGTAGTTGTAGTATGAGAATATAGGAGTGTGAAATCTGTAGCAAGAGGTATTGAAATGTGTTGGAGAAACTAGGAAGAATTAGTGTGTAGGACTCAGTAAAATGAGTATTGTACTGAGTAAGACTTGGGTTGAGTATAATGAAAATGAGGCAATGAAAGAGCCATAGGATTAGTGGGAAGAAGAAAGGAAAAATTTGTAGCAATTGTTGAAGAAGAAAAACTGTAACAGTGGAGGAAATATTGACAGTGGAAGGTATTATGTAACAGATTTGTATAGAGCTGGATTAGGTTAGTTTTGATTGCCTAATTAGGGTCAAAACACCCTAGATTATATGTAGGAATATTGGGGAAGATATTGGTAGGAGTTTGGAGTTGAAACATAACCAAAAACTAGCATATATGTAAAAACTACAACTGGTCCGGGTTTGTAAACCAGTACAGAAACCCGGACCAGGCTAAAATCAGTACAGAAAGTAATGCGTAAGGAGTGGTCCGGGTTTGTAAACCAGGACCTAAACTCGGACCACACCATTTTCACACCCATAACATCTTCAAAATTGTGGTCAGGGTTTACAAAGTAGTACACAAACCCGGACCAGTTGAAAATCACACCCGAGAGTACTCAAACCATGTGGTCCGGGTTTGTAAACCCAGACAGTAACCCGGACTACATCAAAATCTTCACAGAAAGTGTTTTAAAGCTAATCTAAGGTAGGGTAATGAAGGGTAATGATAGTATAAGATAATTAAGACATGATTAATGATGTCTAAAGGTCATTAAGGCTATAAACAAGCTTAGGAAATAATTTTAACTAAGTGACATAAGTAAATGTATTTGAGTAACAATGAGTTAGTAAGTATAAACTGGGAAACTTTAGGAAAGTAATAAGTAAGGTTAATTATGGATAATTAACCACCCAACTGTATGTATGTGATAGGACTCAAATAGTTGAACACTGAAGGGAGTCAGTGAGTCCAAAATCAACGGTGAAAGGTATGATTTCGTCATGCTCTGTATCCTAACCTGGTTACCCCGATTTTTGTGCTTATTTGATCACCTAAATAAGATAAATGCATGAATCGGACTTTAATGCACCTACATGTGCTTGTTTATATTTGTTCTTGCTATATTGTCTTGAACATTTAGTTTGTATAATTCATGAAATGAATGGATGAAGATGAAGTGTATATGTACCTTGTAGTGTATTTGTGTAATGTATTGTACCTTGGTATGGAAGTGTATGTGTGTAGTGTATCTTTGTGTGGTTGGATGTGTTAACTTCTACTAATTCCTAACTACCTAACTCCTAACGTAAGTATTGAGTAAATTGGAATGAGTAGAAGTCCGATATAGTTTCGGCCACGCGTGAGGATGAGGAGACACAAGAGGTTGGACCCAATTCCTGGCTTTTAATCTTTTCCACGGCCCAAACCCCTTAAATGGGTAGCATCCTGGATTAGTGAGCCACAGTAAAGCCCGGTGGTGGGACGGTGTAGTCCCTGCCCAGAAATCACCACGACTTGAATTGAGTAAGTAGTAAGTAAGTAAGTAAAGTATGTATGAGTAATGGTCCTGGCTGGTGTAAGTCATTGACCCTGAGTAAAAGAGTAATCTCCACCCGATTAACCCGGGATGACAAATGGAGCTAACAAGTATTGTGTATTGTGTATGCATATTTCGGTGATGGTAAGTATGTATCGGTTGACTTGTATTGCCTTCCTTGTATGTATTGAAGTGTATGTATGTATTCCTTGTGTAGTATTGTAGTATTGTGTATGAAAGCATATATGTATGTATGTATGACTAAAATGAAACGCATGTATTCGACCTAAGTAGTCGGCGTACCCTCGCTAGTACGTGGGGTATGCGGAAGTCATATGCAGCGTAAGCTGAGCCCCTAGGGGCAATGTTTTTATTGTACAGGTACCGAAGCGGCTAAGGTCATGGTAAGAGACCGGCGGGCATGCCTAGGTCATTAGGGATGAAATGTAGATAGTAGAGTATGGTATTGGGCTTGTAGCCTTTGATGTAGAAGTGTACCAAGTGGTACACCCCTTTGTACTTAGAAAGTAAGAAGCTTGTGAGGAATGGGTAGATGGTAGACTCTTAATGAGTATGTATGAAATTGAAAGAGGTATTGTATTTGGGTAAGGATCTTAGTAAACTCGGTGTATTATACTGTATTGAAATTATGGAGTATTGTATTGAATGGAGAATTGTAGTACTTGGTTTGTATTTGGAATGTGTATTGTAATTGTGTAGTACTCGGATATTCCGGTCCATCAGACTGATGCTGTATGTAGTAGTAAGCCTTGTTAGTCACGTGGGTGGCTAATGGCATTGTATCACCCACCGTTGTGTAAGTATGAATCCGCTGCGTGAGTATGGATGTATAAGGAGATTGCACGGTAATGACGGTATTAGCGGTAGGGGTGTTACATTATGTGATGTTTAAATATTTACAGTTGTTACTATTATTGTAAACCGGAACAGCATGTAATGAATCTAATATCAAGATGGCTAAACGACTTAAGGGATCCAAATGATTTAAGACTAAATTTAGCATACCAGCATATAGTTTGCTGAGCAATTCATTGGGCCAAACATTTCAGGTTATTGAAAGAAGACATGAAGCCGAAGAGCAGGACGCTGGGTAGTTGATGTATTTTTAATGAAGCACTCTTTTAGTCATATTATGTACTATATTATGGAGTTCTATTGCATTAGGATTAGTCGCTCATTTGTTTGGTTTGGATTTGGATTGTAACTTTAAGATTGCTCAGTATCCGGTCATCACAGCAGTTGGGAGTTAAAGTTGATTGATGGAGTAAGGTTGCCTTGTTACTCACATGGGTGGGTAACGGCGTGTAACACCAACGGTAGTTAGTTTTATTTTCCGCTGCGAGTTATATTTTAATTTATGCTACGACTTGCGATTATATTACAAGATTAGGATTAGGGGTGTTACAAAAAGTAGTATCAGAGCGGAGTCCTGCTCGGATGACAGGATACTGAATCAAGAACAGTGAGCATAGGAATTTTGGGATGCGGGAAACGTCCGTGAGGATTCGTGACTTAAAAGGAAACTTTTAGGAATATCTTTTACTAGTAATTAGTCCTTCTTGCATATTTATGATTGAGAATGTAAAATGGTGTAATACCGAGTAGTGATAATAATATACCATCCTATAGATGCCGAGAAGTGGTAGACCACGTGGAGGCAACAGTGGGCGTGGTGGCGAGACACCAGCGGACGTCCCAGAGATACCAGGCCTGGCAGAGGCCATGGAGGCCTTCGCCGCACAACTAGGGATTCAGTTTGCGGGAAGCCATACCCCACCCACCACACCCCAGGGAGACTAACTGGCTAAAGAGCGTGGCAGACTATAGAGTGCCAACATATTCAGGGGAACCGGACCCCGCCCTGCTAGAGAAATTTATTGTGGAGCATCAGAAGGCATTCAAGGTTGTTCGAGTTCCGGAAGATCAGAAGGTTGACATTGCAGCTTACAACTTGAAGGATGCCGCAGACATATGGTGGCGGTCGGTCAAGGACCACCACCGAGCCACACCAAACTTTGACTGGACAGCATTTGTGGAGGTGTTGCAGGACAAATATTACCCCGAGCACCTGAAGCAGAGGAAGAACAAGAGTTCGAGACTCTGATTCAGGGGAATCAGACAGTTGATGAGTATTATGCTAAGTTTATCAGTCTGCTGGACTACATACCAGGGGTCGACTACTCCTTCACAGTAAAAATCCAAAAATTTAGAGGAGGTTTACAGTATCGTATCCAGGGCTTCATGGGAGCCATACATTTCACCACTATACAGGAATGCTATGACGTCGCGTCGGCAACCGAGCTGATGCTTCAGTCCAGGGAAGAGGCCCAAGGGAAAAAGAGAAAGAATTCTGAGGGAGAGGATGAAAAAGTGACTTCAAGCGATTACAACAAGCGGGGAAACAGGAAATTCTTCGACAGGAAGAAAGGGCGGAAGGACTACCAAGGTCAGAAGACGAAGGAGCAGGTCCCTCGTCTGACCGGCCCAGCTATTAATGCACAGCCGCTTAGGTTTGCACTACCCAGGGGCACTAAGCCATCCCAGCGCCATTACTACTGCAAGCGTTGTGGAAACGACCACCCTGGCGTAGACTGCTCAGGGAGAAAGGTGGAATGCCGCTACTGCAAGAAGGAGGGCCACCGAGAATACGAGTGCTTCTCCAACCCCAGGAGTCAGGTGTACAAGGGATCCAGAGACACACAGAAGACCCCAGCTATAGGGCAAGCGGATCACAAGGAGGCCAGGCACCTCAGAACAACACCTACACTAGAGGTCCGACGGGACAGCCATCTGCAACTGCACAGCAAAAGGGCAAGGAGGTTGTTCCAAGCCGAAACACCCATTACTCAACGAGAGCTTCGGGCGCTGAAACTAGCACTCAGCGTGATACCGATAAGCCTAAGACCTAAATCAAAAGCATGAAGCATGAATGTGTGTTTACAGTTATCAAACGATGAGACTTGTATGTGGTTAGTGTGAATCAAAATTTAGAGGAACCTAACTTAGGAAACCTCTCACCTAATAGGATAATTCAACATCTGTTACCCCTTACCTATCAGACCGAGATCACCTAAACCTTTGAGCGAAGGTCGGGAATATCCAGAGGAAGAATACCAAGTACTTCGACCCGGCATGATCCTACTTAAGCAATACCTAACCCTAGATGAACAAATAGCTATTATAAATGAGAGTAGAACTTTGGGAATAGGCCTTGGAGGATTTTACATTCCAGGATACGACAATGGGTCAAAACTTAAATTGTATATGATGTGTATGGGTAAGGATTGGGATCCACAAACTAGGTTGTATGGAGAGGCAAGAAAGGTAGATGGAGCACTAGTGCCTAGGATACCCAACATTTTTCAAACCTTGGTGACAGAAGCAGTCAAGATTGCACAACAATTAGAAACAAACCCAATACCAGACATGAAAACCGACGCTTGCGTTGTGAACTTCTATGAGAAAGGGGGAAAACTTGGGTTACACCAGGACCGAGACGAGACCTCAGAGTCAATTACCAAAGGGATACCAGTTGTATCATTCTCCATTGGAGATGATGCTGAATTTCTATACGGTGATCAGACGGGGATGGATAAGGCGAAAAAGATTGTTTGCAAGTCAGGGAATGTGTTGATATTTGGTGGAGAATCCAAACTAGTGTACCATGGATTAAGAGCATTAAGTTGAACACTCCCCCGACCTTAGTAAACCTACCCATCTGAAAACCCGGACGGTTAAATTTGACGTTTAGGCAGTATTGATGTAATTATGGAGATTGTATGTAAGAATCATTGGATTAATGAATGGCATTTTAATTCTTTTGAGACATACACTCCAACCTCACTATCTTACGAATTGTTAACCCCAGGCCACGAGTCCAATGAGGGAGCTGTTAGAAGGTTGGACAAGACCGAGGCCAAGGATAAGGGAAATGTCATCAGGAACCTTCACTGTAAAAGGCGTGAGTGCATCGATACTATTCAATTCAGGGGCGTCTCACTCCTTCATATCCTTTGCCTTGGCAAGGAAGTTAGACAAAGCTCCTGAGCCTCTCTCAGATTTCCTAGTCATACTACTGACGAAGGAGAGAGTGAGGTGCACAAAACTTCACGGGACTTCAGATTAATATCATGACTGAAGATTTTCACGCAGACCTGATTGAGCTTGATAATTGGGCTTCGACATCATTCTTGGCATGGATTGGCTACAGAAGTATAAAGGGTGACTACATTGCGCAAAGCATAGACTATTACTGAAGATCCCGAAGGGCAAGACAGTCTCCTATCGTAGTACTCCAAGAGAGCCGACTTTCAAGCTGGTATCTGCTATAACCTTGATGAAGAAAGTGAAGAAGGGACAACCAGTTTACTTATGCTATGTCCAAGATATGATGCATGAAGAATAGACAAAGTCAGACATACCAGTTGTATCAGATTTCCCTGATCTATTTCCTAAAGAATTACCGGGATGCCACCCAAGCGAGATGTTGAATTCTCCATCGATTTGAAACCAGGCACGGGGCCTATTGCCAAGGCACCTTATCGAATGGCACCAACAGAGATGAAGGAATTGAAGAGTCAGCTAAAGGATCTGCTTGATAAGGATTTTATCAGACAGAGTGCGTCGCCATGGGGAGCACCAGTACTGTTTGTAAAGAAGAAAGATGGTAGCATGCGACTCTGCATTGACTACCGGGAGCTTAATGCAGTAGCAGTAAAGAATAAATACCCTTTACCACAGATCGATGACCTATTCGACCAGTTGAGAGGCGCTACGGGCTTCTCAAAGATTGACCTTAGATCTGGAAACCATCAGATACGAATAACAGATGGGGATATAGAGAAGCAACTTTTGAACACGCTATGGGCACAATGAGTTCACAGTAATGCCATTTGGTTTATCGAACGCCCCAGCTATATTTATGGACCTCATGAACCGATTATTTAGAGAACAGCTAGACTCATCAGTAGTTGTATTCATTAACGACATCCTAGTCTATTCCAAAACTAAGGACAAACACGAGGTGCATGAGGCAAGTTTTACGATTATGAGGGAGAACCAACTATACGCCAAGCTTTCAAAGTGTGAATTCTGGTTAATTAGACAATGTATCTTTTCTAGGGCATGTGATATCTACCAGCGGTATATCTGTTGACCTACAAAGATTGAGGCAATTAAGACTTGGCCCAGAACAAAGACAGTGACGGATATCCGTAGCTTCTTAGGATTAGCTGGTTACTACCGAAGAATCGTCCAAGACTTCTCCAAACTGGCAAAACCAATGACTAGCCTGATGAAGAAGGATGTTCTATTTGTATGGACCGAGGATTGCGAACGTTCATTTCAGACACTGAAGGATCTACTGACGTTGGCACCCATACTCACCATTCCAGAGGGGACCGACGGGTTTGAAGTATACTGTGATGCTTCAGGCACAGGGATAGGATGTGTACTCATGCAGCATGGCAAGGTTGTTTCTTATGCATCAAGACAACTGAAGAAACTTGAAGAGAACTACCTGACACACGATTTGGAATTGGGAGCAGTAGTATTTGCACTGAAAATCTGGCGCCACTACTTGTATGGTGTTACAGTTACAGTTTACTCAGATCATAAGAGCCTTCAACATCTATTCACCCAGAAGGAGCTAAACATGAGAAAGAGACGATGGGTCGAGTTTCTAAAGGACTACGACATCGACCTCAGATACAAGGAGGGCAAGGCAAATGTCGTTGCTGACGCCCTGAGCCGTAGAGCTCATTCCTTATTTTCTATGACGGGAGATAGCAGCCTTATCGAGGAGGTACGTTATGCTCAGGATAAGGACCAGTACATGCAGACTATCAAGCAGCAGATAGCTGACGGTATTTTTGAGAGACAGAAGTACGCTTTTGTACTCAGTGAAGACGGGTTAATCAGACTAAATGGTGGGTTGTGCATTCCAAAGTCCAGCCCCGACTTGAAGGAGAAATTGTTATAGGAAGCTCATTGTTCTTCCTTATCAGTACATCCAGGGTCATCTAAGATGTACAAGGATCTGAAATTACATTTCTGGTGGAGTGGTATGAAAAAGGATGTTGCGGAGTTTATGGCAAGATGTATGACTTGTCAGAAAGTAAAGTTCGAGCACCGGAGACCGTGCGGGTTAGTACAACCGATGCCCATCCCATATTAGAAGTTCGAAGATATATCCATGGACTTCGTGGTCGGTCTTCCACCGACAAGAGGAGGTGCAAACATGATATGGGTCATCGTCGACAGACTGAAAAAGGTAGCAAGATTTATTCCTATCAAGGACACTTGGAAAGTCCCCAAGCTGGCGGACCTCTTCCAGAAAGAGATCATTAGACACCACGGTGTACCTAAGTCGATTGTGTCAGATAGAGATTCCAGATTTCTCTCCAGGTTTTGACAACAAGTTCAGGAGGCATTGGGTAAGAAGCTGAAGCTAAGTACCGCCTTCTACCCACAGACAGACGGTCAGAGTGAGCAAACCATTCAGACATTAGAGGACATGCTTAGATCTTGTGCCTTAGACTTCCACGAAAGCTGGATAGACCGTCTACACTTGATCGAGTTTGCGTACAACAACAGCTATCATGCATCCATTCAGATGGCACCTTTTCAAACATTGTACGGCAGGCCATGTGGAACACCTCTTTGTTGGGACGAGGCCAGTGAGAATACCATTTTAGGGTCGGAGTACCTAGATCAAATGAAAGAGGATATTGTACAGATACCCAAGAACATGAAGACAGCCCAGGACAGACAGAAGTCACATGTTGATGTCTGGAGGAGAGATCCCGAGTTCGCAGTACGCGATCAAGTCTTCCTCAGAGTATCACCAATTAAAGGAGTTTTCAGATTGGGCAGAAGGGCAAGCTTAGCCCGAAGTATGTAGGGCTGTACCTTATCACGGAGCGAGTGGGCCCATTAGCCTATAGATTAGACTTACCTGAAGGGCTTGGGAAAGTGCACAATGTGTTCTATATTTCCCAGCTAAAGAAGTATGTGCCTCACCCATCACATATCTTAGAGCCCGAGACACTCGAGCTAAATCCTACGCTTAAATATGAGGAGTCCCCAGTCCGCATTTTAGACTCCAGGACTAGGGAGACCAGGAACAAGACCATTAGGATGGTCAAGGTTCTATGGTCAAACCACGACATTGAGGAGGTGACATGGGAGTTAGAGGACTCCATGCGAGACAAGTATCCAGAACTTTTCCTTTAGTGTGTGTATACTTGTGGGGGTACGTGGGCGTAACCCTTTTTAAGGGGGTAGAGCACCACATGCGACTTGCATATTTGTAGTCTAGATAATGTATGTGTATGCAGCATACTGGTTTTGGTTGTTGCCCATGTGTGCACTTGATTGAATGGTTATTGATGTGTCCTATGTGACACTTGAATGGTTATTGATGTGTTCTATGTAACACTTGGATGGTTATAGAAGTACAATTATTTGCAGTATCTATGAGAATATTTATGTTATATTACATTGATTGTCATAAGGAAAGGTTATGCGTATATACGAGTTGCATACATTCGGATGACTGATGGAATGTAGAAGTATCAATATGGTATCCACACTCAAGAATGTTAAATATGCAGTGAATAGACATGAGGAACTTGATTCCACAGGTTGAGTAAGAAGAAGTTGTGACTTCGGGACGAAATCCTTTTAAGGGGGGTAGACTGAAATACCCTTAACCATTAAATAATTAAGTACTGAGAAATAAGTATTATTTGGGGGATTATGAAACCTTGAGAAAATGTATAAACACTTAGGCGTTAAAAACGCACCGAAACTCCTCAAGGTCGACAACATGCGCTACGCCGGACCTTAAGCTAACTATGATATATAAACTATAAAACTCATACCAAGTCAATTAAGGATCATTATATGACCTTTAAAACATGGGACCTCACCTAGAACAAAGTAAAAGTGCAAAATGCCTGGAAGAGTCAACACACCTCCCTTAAGGCCCAAAAAGCCCGGAAACACCCGGAAATGCTTTATAAGATGAAATAAAGCATTACACTTCATTCTAAATGCACCATAACACTTTATTAAACATTTAAGATGAATTCCTCACGCTAAATTCTCAATTTAACGCAATGTGCTCGGAGGTACCCGTTGGGGGCCCCTAAACCCCGGGAATGCCCGGAGAGGTGCCGAAGTGGCACGAACTCCTATATAATTCATTCTTAGAGTTCCTACTATTATTATTCAACATTCTAATGAGAATGCTCGAGCTACTTTTTCAAAAATACATAAAGTGCTCGGGGGAAATTCTTAATGCTCCTATTTTGCCCCGGGAATCGTGTCATGAGTTGATATAACCCCATAAAACTCAATGTAACACCTTAATATATCATTATTGACCATAAAAAATGTTTATATACACTTGGAACTCATAGCGACTTCTTATTTTCCAGAATATCCTTAAAGCACAAAAACGCCCCTTCGGGTGCCGTAAAAACGTGTGCTACGCTATTACCTTGAAGTTTTTGAGGAGCCATGAGTTGAGAATATTAAATGGGGATGAATTTACCATCTAAATAAATCAAAGCCAGTGCTAAACTCATAGCACAAGTTGGGCCGAAATTGTGATAAAGAAGTACTATAAATTCAGCATTTTACCTTAGAAACATTCATCTTTTACCTTGGTATAAATGTACCAAATAAATGTTGTGAATTATAACATGTTGCAATATGGTCTTAATGTAATATAATGTGACAAATACCAATTTGAAAATCAATTCCACATGGGCACACAAGGGGCCGTTTTTTAGCTTGTTTTTGACATGATTTTAGCTTAAAAAAATGCCATGTAACATGGTGACTCATCTTCCATATACCATGTGATATTATCTTAAGGGAATCTCAGTCCATTCTGGTCTCCCATTACCGTAAACCTGCACAAGGAAGACAAAGAGATTAGCTTTTTTAAGTAATGGAATTAAATACAATCCTAGATCTACTTTAGTCACATGTGTATATTTGTATAATACATGACAATGAAGCAGCCCACTCTCTAGCCTAATGTTCTGAAAATAATCAAGGGAAAGAGGGTTAGATTGTTGTATAATAATAATAGGAAGACACCTACCTAATTAAGCATGTTCCCATGTCTTCATTAAACAAAATCAAAGGACTACCTACTGCCCCCATTGCCGAAATCCTACAAGAAAACAAGACAACATTAGCATGGGTAATTCAATATAGAAAATGCAAAAGAAATACCTTACCTAATTTCCTAGTATTCTTGCCTTGTCACCTTGTTTCAAGTGGCACAACAAAGTCATTCTCTTTTCCTTGTCATAGCCGAAAGTAGTAGTCAATTGAGACACTTTGTGGAGCCAAGAGCCAAGCAAATACTAAGGAAAAGTTAGCCAACTTGACATTGTTGCCAAGATTCCTTCATTTTCATTCTCTTAATCCCTTACGTGAGCTAGCATTCCCTTTTGCTCATTCCTTAGCCAATTTGGTAAGGCTCTCTTCCTTCTCTCTTTTCTTTCTTCCTTAGTTAACTTCTTCTTGTGAGCTTCAAGCTCCATTACTGGAGATTTAACCTTAAACTCCATTTTTGTGTTAAATTCCTAGCAACTTCCAACAAGTCTTGAAGCAAGAATCATCTTAGCAACCTTGCAAGATTTCGCCAAACATTAGTACTCCAAGGAGTTGCCTTGATTCAACAACAACTCAAGGAACAAACAAGATCAAGTTAAGGTATATTTCTTGTTTGAAAATCCTAGTAAATACCTAAGTATATGTCCAAAAATTCTGCTCCTTCCAAACTGATTTTCTTCACCACTTCATGAAGGAAACTTGGATCTCCAATCATCCTAAGGTGTACCAAAAATTCCTTGACAAATACCTAAGGTAAACTCTTATAAACTACTCCAAATCTTACTTAAGAATCCTTGTTAGAAGTTTAACACTTGGATCTCCTAAATATATACAAGGAGGCCGAAAGTTCGACACCAAGATACCATTGGAGGAGCTAGGAATTCAAGAGGAAATCAAGTACAAGAATCACCTTGATTTAAGGAGTAAGTTTCTATAATTAAATCTATTAAGTTTAAGTTTGATTTAAGCTTCAAACTTTAGTACAAAATTATGTATATCCCTTAGTAAAATTAGAACCAAAAACTATAGGGTATATTACCAAGAAAATAATTTATAACATACAAGGTAATATTATTACCTTAAGATATTGTTTTTGTGTAACAAAAATTAAATATGATTCATATATATATTCAAGCTGAATTGTCAAGGAGTTAGATGCTTAATTTTGAGCTTATAATCTTCAAAGTCATTAACATAATTTTTAGAAGTGTTATATGGCTTATATGCATTTATATATACTTATTATAAGATATAAATAAAGTTTTAAAACCATATGGTAAGTTAATATTAAAACCGAGAACAAAAGGGTCCATTTGGTGATTTTTGAAGAATATAAGTATATTAACTTATATTATAAATTTTGGGTATATTAAAAATTTGGGGTGGCAATTTTTACCCAACCCGATAACCCGACCCATACCCAACCCAAAAATAGCAGGTTTGGGTCACGATTATTGACCCATTTAATTATTGGGTTGGGTATGGGTTACCTATTAAATTTTTGGGTTGAGTATGGGTTCAAAGTCCTAACCCGTAGTCAACCTGACCCGTTTATTTTATTTTATTAATCATAATAGTAAATAAATAATTAGGTAAAAATATAAATATATTACTAAGTAAGTGCTAACCTACTATTAGTATAAGATTATGTAGTATCTTTTTTATGAGAGGTTATTTATTTGATAACACTACTTTGTTGTATTTCTTTATAAAACAAAAACGAGAGTATTCGTTATGTGGATTGTCAAAAGAAAGTGTGCTGCTCTCTTCCACAGCTCCCACTGTGGTCCTATCTCTTCTGTACTCTGAAGATTTTTGTCTATGTTTTTATTCTATATTCTGAAGGAGAAAATACAGTTATATTTGGCCCAGACGCGTACACATCACCTTCTTCTGTTAAGTGCTACTGAGCACGACATGTATGTGGAAATGAAAAAAGACGGAGGATAATGAAAACTCTGGAATATCTACCATATTGAATGTATGATTTCATTCATTTGTAACTCCGTTTGAGCAATCATATAAAAAATTTAATTCCAGGTCTTTTAAATTTTGCATAGCCTAATTATGTTGGGTTAAACGGGTCGGGTATGGGTTTAATCATTTTATATGGGTCGGGTATGGGTTGATAATTTGTAACCCGATTATTATTGGGTCGGGTATGGGTCAATACAATTTTAATCGGGTCGGGTATGGGTGAGCTTCAACCTGACCCATTAACCCGAATTGCCACCCCTATTAAAAATAGCTACAAGTACTTAAATGTCTAGTTTATTAAGTTATGTGGTTAAATTGTAAATTTTGGAAAGTATAGTGTATTATATGTCATTGCCGAGAGTTCAGGGGTTTATTGGCATAATTATGATATAATATAAGGTAGGAATTAGTATTATGAATTTTGGTTAAATTAAATAAGTGTTTAAGTGTTAAAATAACATTTTATAATGTTTTGGGGTCATTTTATAATTTCTGAAAAGTTTAGTGTAAAACCGAATTACATATGATTTTCTGGGTATATTAAAGTATTAATTATGAAATTAGCCTTTGGTCAAAGTGTTGACCAAAAACTTTGGGTTAAAATGATTTATGTCATAAAATATTAAGTTTATAAAAGTTATGGGGTGAATATGTAATTTATAAAAGTTGATATGTAAAACCGGTTATAATATAGGTCGAAATCATAATTTGTGGAATTATGAGGGTCATTTCGGTATTTAAGGAAATTAAATATCAAAACTATAGTTTATAAGTTAATATGTAACTTATATAAAGTTTTGGGGTTAAAATGTAAATATAGAAAATACATGTTGAAACCAAGAGCTTATGTGGTTATTAGTAATTTACAAGTTATTATGTTTAATTTTTAATTACCGAGTTTATGTGGTTGGTTTTGTGATTTAATAAATTAAGGAATTAAAACTAAGTAATATAATGTATTTTGGAGTATAATGTAAAGTTTATAAAATAATGGTGGTTATGATAAAAATAACCAAATTGTATAATATATAGAATAAGTGGAAACAATTATGAGTAAATAATTAAAGAGATGGAAATATACATAAGGTAGAAATTCATTATCACATGTAGTTACTACAAAAAATAACGAACTGTTAAACTACCTCGAACCACTGTTAAATAACATGGAGAAATAAAGAACATACGGGGTTAGTATACTACGAGTGTCAGTTCTGTATCAACAGTACTGTAATAGTTAGTGCTAGGTGTATTAACATTACCCGGTATTTGCATGTACGTATAACAGCGTTACGGGGAGAAACTACTAAGCGTGAACTGGTGAACGGTATGTTAATTGTGTGGTCTGAATGTCCTAAGGATTTTCCTGAGGTCCAGACGTTGTGTGTTTAAATTGCTAAGAGCGATATCTGTGAATTGTACTTATGATCTTGAATACTGTATTGTTCGACACCATTGCGTTTTATTTTACGTGAATGTCTTATGACTGGAAGTTTATACATCTAAACTCGAACAAGACTAGATGACCTTTACGTATTACGAGAACCTAACTGACTGTCAATTATCATAGTCTTAAACTCAAGGATTGGATCTTGTATCATTGACAAAAAGGGCTAACTTACAAAGAAAGGAATCCTGTTAGTTTTGACTATGTGGTTCCGCAGCGTGATCACTACGAGGGACTACTATCAAGAGTCACTCAAGGGAATGCATCGTCCACATTCGATGATGGCAGAGGGCACTACTGTTGGTGCAGGCTTCTGCCGAATCAGGTGCCTTCAAGACAAACAAGGAATCCAGGACCACACGGTCAGCTGTCAACGTTTCTATTGGAACCCAGTGGACTACTGTCCATTGATAAGTTATTAAGGGTTGTCCTAACATAACGCCC
The DNA here is from genome assembly GCA_023374045.1 of Limonium bicolor. Taxonomy (NCBI): domain Eukaryota; kingdom Viridiplantae; phylum Streptophyta; class Magnoliopsida; order Caryophyllales; family Plumbaginaceae; genus Limonium; species Limonium bicolor. The sequence goes on from CM041782.1 coordinate 225,428,137, forward strand.
GATGTGGAAATTAATTGGAAGGTTTAAGTTATTGGTTAAAAAGGATAAGGGGCATGAGGCCAACTAACAAGTACAGTCAATTAATACGCGTAACTTGTTTGGTTACTGTTTATTGATTATTGGTTATTGGTTATTGGTTGTTGTTTACTGATTACGTGATAATATTGTTGGGTGAACTATTATGTGTTATTTAAATATTTACAGTTGTTACTATTATTGTAAACCGGTACAGCATGTAATGAATCTAATATCAAGATGGCTAAACGACTTAAGGGATCCAAATTATTTAAGACTACATTTAGCATACCAGCATATAGTTTGCTGAGCCCTTCAGTGGGCCAAACATTTCAGGTTATTGAAAGAAGACATGAAGCCGGAGAGCGGGACGCTGGGTAGTTGATGTATTTTTAATGAAGCACTCTTTTAGTCTTATTATGTATTGTATTATGGAGTTCTGTTGTATTGGGATTAGTCGCTCATTTGTTTGATTTGGATTTGGATTGTAACTTTAAGATTGCTCAGTATCCGGTCATCACTGCGGTTGGGAGTTGAAGTTGATTGATGGAGTAAGGTTGCCTTGTTACTCACATGGGTGGGTAACGGCGTGTAACACCAATGGTAGTTAGTTTTATTTTCCGCTGCGAGTTATATTTTTATTTATGCTACGACTTGCGATTATATTACAGGATTAGGATTAGGGGTGTTACAAAAGTGGTATCAGAGCGGAGTCCCGCTCTGATGACAGGATACTGAGTCAAGAACAGTGAGCATAGGAATTTTGGGATGCGGGAAACGTCCGTGAGGATTCGTGACTTAGAAGTAAACTTTTAGGAATATCTTTTACTAGTAAATAGTCCTTCTTGCATATTTATGATTGAGAATGTAAAACGGTGTAATACCGTAGTGATAATAATATACCATCCTATAGATGTCGAGAAGTGGTAGACCACGTGGAGACAACAGTGGGCGAGGTGGCGAGACACCAGCGGACGTCCCAGAGATACCAGGCATGGCAGAGGCCATGGCGGCCTTCGCCGCACAGCTAGGGACTCAGTTTGCGGGAAGCCATACCCCACCCCCACAGCCCAGGGAAACTAACTGGCTAAAGAGCGTGGCAGACGCTAAAGTGCCAACATATTCAGGGGAACCGGACCCCGCCCTGCTAGAGAAATTTTTTGTGGAGCATCAGAAGGCATTCAAGGTTGTTCGAGTTCCGGAAGATCAGAAGGTTGACATTGCAGCTTACAACCTGAAGGATGCCGCAGACATATGGTGGCGGTCGGTCTAGGACCACTACCGAGCCACACCAAACTTTGACTAGACAACATTCGTGGAGGTATTGGGGGACAAATATAACCCCGAGCACCTGAAGCAGAGGAAGAGACAGGAGTTTGAGACTGATTCAGGGGAATCAGACAGTTGATGAGTATTATGCTAAGTTTATCAGTCTGCTGGACTACATACCAGGGGTCGACTACTCTGACACAGTAAAAATCCAGAAGTTTAGAGGAGGTTTGCAGTATCGTATCCATGGCTTCATGGGAGCCATACGTTTCACCACTATACAGGAATGCTATGACGCCGCGTCGGCAACCGAGCTAATGCTTCAGTCCAAGGAAGAGGCCCAAGGGAAAAAGAGAAAGAATTTTGAGGGAGAGGATGGAGGAACGACTTCTGGCGGTTACAACAAGCAGGGAAAGAAGAAATTCTTCGACAAGAAGAAAGGGCGGAAGGACTATCAAGGTCAGAAGACGAAGGAGCAGGTCCCTCGTCTGACCGGCCAAGCTATTAATGCGCAGCCGCTTAGGTCTGCACCACCCAGGGGCACTAAGCCACCCCAGCACCATTACTACAAGCGCTGTGGAAACGACCACCCTGGCGTAGACTACTCTGGGAGAAAGGTGGAATGCCACTACTGCAAGAAGGAGGGCCACCGAGAATACGAGTGCTTCTCCAACCCCGGGAGTCGGGTGTACAAGGGATCCAGAGACACACAGAGGACCCCAGCTATCGAGGGAAGCGGATCACGAGGAGGCCAGACGCCTCAGAACAACACCTACACTAGAGGTCCGACGGGACAGCCATCTGCAACTGCACAGCAAAAGGGCAAGGAGGTTGTTCCAGGCCGAAACACCCTTTACTCAGCGAGAGCTTCAGGCGCTTACACTAGCACTCAGCGTGATACCGGTAAGCCTAAGACCTAAACCAAAAGCATGAAGCATGAATGTGTGTTTACAGTTATCAAACGATGAGACTTGTATGTGGTTAGTGCGAATCAAACTTTAGAGGAACCTAACTTAGAAAACCTCTCACCTGATAGGATACTTCAACATCTGTTTCCCCTTACCTATGAGACCGAGATCACCTAAACCTTTGAGCGAAGGTCGGGAATATCCAGAGGAAGAATGCCAAGTACTTCGACCCGGCGTAATCCTACTCAAGCAATACCTAACCCTAGATGAACAAATAGCTATTGTAAATGAGTGTAGAACTTTGGGAATAAGCCTTGGAGGATTTTACACTCCACGATACGACAATGGGTCAAAACTTAAATTGTATATGATGTGTATGGGTAAGGATTGGGATCCACAAACTAGGTTGTATGGAGAGGTAAGAAAGGTAGATGGAGCACTAGTGCCTAGGATACCCAACATTTTTCAAACCTTGGTGGCAGAAGCAGTCAAGATTGCACAATAATTAGAAACAAACCCCATACCAGACATGAAAACAGACGCTTGCATTGTGAACTTCTATGAGAAAGGGGGAAATCATGGGTTACACCAGGACCGAGACGAGACATCAGAGTCAATTACTAAAGGGATACCAGTTGTATCATTCTCCATTGGAGATGATGCTGAATTTCTATACGGTGATCAGAAGAAGATGGATAAGGCGAACAAGATTGATTTGAAGTTAGGGGACGTGTTGATATTTGGTAGAGAATCCAAACTAGTGTACCATGGGATTAAGAGCATTAAGTTGAACACTGCCCCCATCGACCTTAGTAAACACTACCCATCTGAAACCCGGACGGTTAAATTTGACGTTTAGGTAGTATTGATGTAATTATGGAGATTGTATGTAAGAATCATTGGATTAATGAATGGCATTTTAATTCCTTTGAGACATACACTCCAACATCACTATCTTACGAATTGTTAACCCCAGACCACGAGTCCAATGAGGGAGCTGTTCTGAACGTGTTGGACAAGACCGAGGCCAAGGATAAGGGAAATGTCATCATCGGAACCTTCACTGTAAAAGGCGTGAGTGCATCGATACTATTCGATTCAGGGGCGTCTCACTCCTTCATATCCTCTGCCTTGGCAAGGAAGTTAGAGACAACTCCTGAGCCTCTCTCAGATATCCTAGTCACACTACCGACGAAGGAGAGAGTGAGGTGCACGAAACTTCACGCGGGACTTCAGATTAATATCATGACTAAAGATTTTCACGCAGACCTGATTGAGCTTAATAATTTGGGCTTCGACATCATTCTTAGCGTGGATTGGCTACAGAAGTATAAAGGGTGACTACATTGCGCAGAGCATAGACTATTACTGAAGAGCCCGAAGGGCAAGACAGTCTCCTATCGTAGTACTCCAAGAGAGCTGACTTTCAAGCTGGTATCTGCTATAACCTTGATGAAGAAAGTGAAGAAGGGACAACTAGTTTACTTATGCTACGTCCAAGATATGAGGCAGGAAGAATAGACAAAGTCAGACATGCCAGTTGTATCAGATTTCCCTGATCTATTTCCTGAAGAATTACCGGGTATGCCACCCAAGCGAGATGTTGAATTCTCCATCGATTTGAAACCCGGCACGGAGCCTATTACCAAGGCACCCTATCAAATGGCACCAGCAGAGATGAAGGAATTGAAGATTCAGCTAGAGGATCTGCTTGATAAGGGTTTTATCAGACCGAGTGCGTCGCCATGGGGAGCACCAGTACTGTTTGTAAAGAAGAAAGATGGTAGCATGCGACTCTGCATTGACTACCGGGAGCTTAATGCAGTAACAGTAAAGAATAAATACCCTTTACCACGGATCGATGACCTATTCGACCAGTTGAGAGGTGCTACGGTGTTCTCAAAGATTGACCTCAGATCTGGATACCATCAGATACGAATAACAGATGGGGATATAGAGAAGACAACTTTTCGAACACGCTATGGGCACAATGAGTTCACAGTAATGCCATTTGGTTTATCGAATGCCCCAGCTATATTTATGGACCTCATGAACCAATTATTCAGAGAACAGCTAGACTCATCAGTAGTTGTATTCATTGACGACATCCTAGTCTATTCCAAAACTAAGGACGAACACGAGGTGCATCTGAGGTAAGTTTTACAGATTATGAGGGAGAACCAACTATATGCCATGCTTTCAAAGTGTGAATTCTGGTTAGACAGTGTATCTTTTCTAGGGCATGTGATATCTGCCAGCGGTATATCTGTTGACCCTGCAAAGATTGAGGCAGTTAAGACTTGGCCCAGACCGAAGACAGTGACAGATATCCGTAGCTTCTTGGGATTAGCTGGTTACTACCGAAGATTCATCCAAGACTTCTCCAAACTGGCAAAACCAATGACTAGACGGATGACGAAGGACATTCCATTTGTATGGACCAAGGATTGCGAACGTTCCTTTCAGACACTGAAGGATCTACTGACGTCGGCACCCACACTCACCATTCTAGAGGGGACCGACGGGTTTGAAGTATATTGTGATGCTTCAGGCACAGGGATAGGATGTGTACTCATGCAGCATGGCAAGGTTGTCGCTTATGCATGAAGACAACTGAAGAAACATGAAGAGAACTACCCGACACACGATTTGGAATTAGGAGCAGTAGTGTTTGCACTAAAAATCTAGCGCCACTACTTGTATGGTGTTACAGTTACAGTTTACTCAGATCATAAGAGCCTTCAGCATCTATTCACCCAGAAGGAGCTAAACATGAGATAGAGGCGATGGGTCAAGTTTCTAAAGGACTACGACATTGACCTCAGGTACAAGGAGGGCAAGGCAAATGTCGTTGTTGATGCTCTGAGCCGTAGAGCTCATTCCTTATTTGCTATGACGGGAGATAGCAGCCTTATCGAGGAGGTATGTTATGCTCAGGATAAAGACCAGTACATGCAGACTATCAAGCAGCAGATAGCTGACGGTATTTTTGAGAGATAGAAGTACGATTTTGTACTCAGTGAAGACGGGTTAATCAAACTAAATGGTTGGTTGTGCATTCCAGAGTCCAGCCCCGACTTGAAGGAGAAAATATTACAGGAAGCTCATTGCTCTTCCTTTTCAGTACATCCAGGGTCATCTAAGATGTACAAGGATCTGAAATTACATTTCTGGTGGAGTGGTATGAAAAAGGATGTTGCGGAGTTTGTGGCAAGATGTATGACTTGTCAGAAAGTAAAGTTCGAGCACCGGAGATCTGGCGGGTTAGTACAGCCGATGCCCATCCCATATTGGAAGTTCGAAGATATATCCATGGACTTCGTGGTCTGTCTTCCACCGACTAGAGGAGGTGCAAACATGATATGGGTCATCGTCGACAGACTAACAAAGGTAGCAAGGTTTATTCCTATCAAGGACACTTGGAAAGTCCCCAAGCTGGCGGACCTCTTCCAGAAAGAGATCATTAGACACCAAGGTGTACCTAAGTTGATTGTGTTAGATAGAGTTTCCATATTTCTCTCCAGGTTTTGGCAACAAGTTCAGGAGGCATTGGGTACAAAGCTGAGGCTAAGAAACGCCTTTCACCCACAGACAGACGGTCAGAGTGAGCGAACCATTCAGACATTAGAGGACATGCTTAGAGCTTGTGCCTTAGACTTCTAGGAAAGCTGGATAGACCGTCTACACTTGATCGAGTTTGCGTACAACAACAGCAATCATGCATCCATTCAGATGCCACCTTTTCAGGCATTGTACGGCAGACCATGTAGAACACCTCTTTGTTGGGACGAGGCCAGTGAGAATACCATTTTTGGGCCAGAGTACCTTGATCAAATGAAAGAGGATATTGTACAGATACGCAAGAACATGAAGACAGCCCATGACAGACAGGAGTCGTATGCTGATGTCCGGAGGAGAGATCCCAAGTTCACAGTACGCGATCAAGTCTTCCTCAAAGTATCACCAATGAAAGGAGTTTTCAGATTTGGGCAGAAGGGCAAGCTTAGCTCGAAGTATGTAGGGTCGTATCTTATCACGGAGCGAGTGAGCCCATTAGCCTACAGATTAGACTTACCTAAAGGGCTTGGGAGAGTGCACAATGTGTTCCATATTTCCCAGCTAAAGCAGTATGTGCCTCACCCATCACATATCTTAGAGACCGAGACACTCGAGCTAGATCCTACGCTTAAATATGAGGAGACCCCAGTCCACATTTTAGACTCCAAGACTAGGGAGACCAGGAACAAGACCATTAGGATGGTCAAGGTTCTATGGTCAAACCATGACATTGAAGAGGAGACATGGGAGTTAGAGGACTCCATGCGAGACAAGTATCCAGAACTTTTCCTTTAGAGTGTGTATACTTGTGTGGGTACGTGGGCGTAACCCTTTTTAAGGGGGGTAGAGCACCACATGCGACTTGCATATTTGTAGTCTAGATAATGTATGTGTATGCAGAGCATACTGGTTTTGGTTGTTTATGTTTGGTTGTTGCGCATGTGTGCACTTGATTGAATGGTTATTGATGTGTCCTATGTGACACTTGAATGGTTATTGATGTGTTCTATGTAACACTTGGATGGTTATAGAAGTACAATTATTTGTAGTATCTATCAGAATATTTATGTTATATTACATGGATTGTCATGAGCAAAGGTTATGCGTATATACGAATTGCATATGCTTGGATGACTGATGGAATTTAGAAGTACCAATATGGTATTCACACTCAGGAATGATAAATATGCAGTGAATAAAGATGAGGAACTTGATTCCACAGGTTGAGTAAGAAGAAGTTGTGACTTCGGGACGAAGTCCTTTTAAGGGGGGTAGACTGAAATACCCCTAACCATTAAATAATGAGAAATAAGTATTATTTGGGGGATTATGAAACCCTGAGAAAACATATAAACACTTAGGCGTTAAAAACACACCGAAACTCCTTAAGGTCGACAACGTGCGCTAAGCGGGACCTTAAGCTAACTATGATATATAAACTATAAAACTCATACCAAGTCAATTAATGATCATTATATGACCTTTAAAACATAGGACCTCAGCTAGAACAAAGTAAAAGTAAAATGCTCGGGAGAGTCAACACACCTCCCTTAAAGCCCGAAAAGCCCAGAAACACCCGGAAATGCTTTATAAGATGAAATAAAGCATTACACTTCATTCTAAATGCACCATAACACTTTATTAATCTTTTAAGATGAATTCCTCACGCTAAATTCTCAATTAAACGCAAAGTGCTCAGAGGTACCCATTGGGGGCCCCATAAACCCCTGGGAATGCTCCGGAGAGGTGTCGAAGTGGCACGAACTCCTATATAATTCATTTTAGAGTTCCTACTATGATTATTCAACATTATAAAGAGAATGCTCGAGCTACTTTTTCAAAAATACATAAAGTGCTCGAGGGAAATTCATAACGCTCCTGTTTTGCCCCGGGAGTGTCCAGGTAGCCCGAGAATCGTGTCATGAGGTGATATAACCCCATATAACTCAATGTAACACCTTAATATATCATTATTGACCATAAACAATGTTTATATACACTTGCAACTCGTAGCGACTACTTATTTTCCAGAATATCCTTAAAGCACAAAAACGCACCTTCGGGTGCCGTAAAAACGCGTTATACGCTATTACCTTGAAGTTTTTGAGGAGCCACGAGTTGGGAATCTTAAATGGGGATTAATTTACCATCTAAATCAATCAAATCCAGTGCTAAACTAATAGAACAAGTAGGGTCGAAATTGTGATAAAAAAAGTACTATAAATTCAGCATTTTACCTTAGAAACTTTCATCTTTTACCTTGGTATAAATGTACCAAATAAATGTTGTTACTTATAACATGTTACAATATGGTCTTAATGTAATATAATGTGACAAATACCAAGTTGAAAATCAATTCCACATGGGCATACAAGGGGCCGTGTTTTAGCTTGTTTTTGACATGATGTTAGCTTAAAAAAATGCCATGTAACATGGTGACTCATCTTCCATATACCATGTGATATTATCTCAAGGGAATCTCCGTTCATGCTGGTCTCCCATTACCATAAACCTGCACAAGGAAGTCAAAGAGATTAGCTTTTGTAAGTTATGGAATTAAATACAATCCTAGATCTACTTTAGTTACATGTGTATATTAGTATAATACATGACAATGAAACAGCCCATTCTCTAGCCTAATGTGCTGAAAATAATCAAGGGAAAGAGGGTTTGATTGCTGTATAATAATTAAGCATGTTCTCATGTCTTCATTAAACAAAATCAAAGGACTACCTACAGCCCCCATTGCCGAAAGCCTACAAGAAAATAAGACAAAATTAGCATGGGTATTCAATATAGAAAATGCAAAAGAAATACCTTACCTAATTTCCAAGTATTCTTGCCTTGTCACCTTGTTTCAAGTGGCACAACAATGTCATTCTCTTTTCCTTGTCATAGCCGAAAGTAGTAGTCAATTGAGACATTTGTGGAGCCAAGAGCCAAGCAAATAAACTAAGGAAAAGTTTAGCCAACTTTGACATTGTTGTCAAGATTCCTTCATTTTCATTCTCTTAATCCCTTACGTGAGCTAGCATTCCATTTTGCTCATTCTTAGCCGATTGGTAAGGCTCTCTTCCTTCTCTCTTTTCTTTCCTCCTTAGTTAACTTCTTCTTGTGAGCTTCAAGCTCCATTAATGGAGATTTAACCTTAAACTCCATTTTTTGTTAAATTCCTAGCAACTTCCAACAAGTCTTGAAGCAAGAATCATCCTAGCAACCTTGCAAGATTTTGTAATGCATTAGTACTCCAAGGAGTTGCCTTGATTCAATAACAACTCATGGAACAAACAAGATCAAGTTAAGGTATATTTCTTGTTTGAAAATCCTAGTAAATACCTAAGTATATGTCTGAAAATTCTACTCCTTCCAAACTGATTTTCTTCACCACTTCATGAAGGAAACTTGGATCTCCAATCATCGTAAGGTGTACCGAAAATTCCTTGACAAATACCTAAGGTAAACTCTTATAACTACTCCAAATCTTACTGAGGAATCCTTGTTAGAAGTTTAACACTTGGATCTCCTAAATATATACAAGGAGGCTGAAAGTTCTACACCAAGATACCATTGGAGAAGCTTGGAATTCAACAGGAAATCAAGTACAAGAATCACCTTGATTTAAGGAGTAAGTTTCTATAATTAAATCTATTAAGTTTAAGTTTGATTTAAGCTTCAAACTTTAGTACAAACTTATGTATATCCCTTAGTAATATTAGAACCGAAAACTATAGGGTATATTACCAAGAAAATAATTTATAACATACAAGGTTAGATTATTACCTTAAGATATAGTTTTCTGAAACAAAAATTAAATATGATGCATATATATATATATTCAAGCCGAATTATCTAGGAGTTAAATGCTTAATTTTGAGCTTATAATCATCCTAATTCATTAACATAATTATTAGAAGTGTTATATGGCTTATATGCATTTATATATACTTATTATAAGATATAAATCAAGTTTTAAAACCATATGGTAAGTTAATATTAAAACTGAGAACAAAAGGGTCCATTTGGTGATTTTTGAAGAATATAAGTATATTAACTTATATTATAAATTTTGGGTATATTAAAAATAGCTACAAGTATTTAAATGGCTAGTTTATTAAGTTATGTGGTTAAATTGTAATTTTTGGAAAGTATAGTGTATTATATGTCATTGCCGAGAGTTCAGGGGTTTATTGGTATAATTATGATATAATATAAGGTAGGAATTAGTATTATGAATTTTGGTTAAATTAAATAAGTGTTTAAGTGTTAAAATAACATTTTATAAAGTTTTGGGGCCATTTTATAATTTCTGAAAAGTTTAGTGTAAAACCGAATTACATATGATTTTCTGGGTATATTAAAGTATTAATTATGAAATTAGCCTTTGGTCAAAGTGTTGACCAAAAACTTTGGGTTAAAATGATTTATGTCATAAAATATTAAGTTTATAAAAGTTATGGGGTGAATATGTAATTTATAAAAGTTGATATGTAAAACCGGTTATAATATAGGTCGAAATCATAATTTGTGGAATTATGAGGGTCATTTCGGTATTTAAGGAAATTAAATATTAAAACTATAGTTTATAAGTTAATATGTAACTTATATAAAGTTTTTGGGGTTAAAATGTAAATATAGAAAATACATGTTGAAACCAAGAGCTTATGTGGTTATTTAGTAATTTACAAGTTATTATGTTCAATTTTTAATTACCGAGTTTATGTGGTTGGTTTTGTGATTTAATAAATTAAGGAATTAAAACTAAGTAATATAATGTATTTTGGAGTATAATGTAAAGTTTATAAAATAATGGTGGTTATGATAAAAATAACCAAATTGTATAATATATAGAATAAGTGGAAACAATTATGAGTAAATAATTAAAGAGATGGAAATATACGATAAGGTAGAAATTCATTATCACATGTAGTTACTACATAAAATAACGAACTATTAAACTACCTCGAACCACTGTTAAATAACATGGAGAAATAAAGAACATACGGGGTTAGTATACTACGAGTGTTAGTTCTGTATCAACAGTACTGTAATAGTTAGTGCTAGGTGTATTAACATTACCCGGTATTTGCATGTACGTATAACAACGTTACGGGGAGAAACTACTAAGCGTGAACTGTCAAGCTAGCAATTTTCACGGTGAACGGTATGTTAATTGTGTGGTTTGAATGTCCTGAGGATTTTCCTGAGGTCCAGACGTTGTGTGTTTAAATGATATGTGAATATATTATCGAATTGTATATTTCGTTTTTTTTACGCGAACGTCTTATGACTGGAAGTTTGTACATCTAAACTCGAACAAGACTAGATGACCTTTCGGTATTACGAGAACCTAACTGACGGTCAATTATCATAGTCTTAAACTCAAGGATTGGATCTTGTATCATTGACAAAAAGGGCTAACTTACAAAGAGAGGAATCCAGTTAGTTTCGACTATCTGGTTGCGCAGCGTGATCACTACGAGGGACTACTATCAAGAGTCACTCAAGGGAATCCATCGTCCACATTCGATGATGGCAGAGGGCACTACTGTTGGTGCAGGCTTCGGCCGAATCAGGTACCTTCAAGGAAAACAAGGAATCCAGGACCACAGGGTCAGCTGGCAACGGTTCTATTGGAACCCAGGGGACTACTATCCATTGATAAGTTATTAGGGTTGTCCTAACATGACGCCTGAGGTGGAAATTAATTGGAAGGTTTAAGTGATTGGTTAAAAAGGATAAGGGCCATGAGGCCAACTAACAAGTACAGTCAACTAATACGCGTAACTTGTTTGGTTAGTGGTTATTGGTTATTGGTTATTGGTTATTGGTTATTGGTTATTGGTTATTGGTTATTGGTTATTGGTTATTGGTTGTTGTTTACTGATTATGTGATAATATTGTTGGGTGAACTATTACGTGTTATTTAAATATTTACAGTTGTTACTATTATTGTAAACCGGTACAACATGTAATGAATCTAATATCAAGATGGCTAAACGACTTAAGGGATCCAAATGATTTAAGACTACATTTAGCATACCAGCATATAGTTTGCTGAGCCGTTCAGTGGGCCAAACATTTCAGGTTATTGAAAGAAGACATGAAGCCGGAGAGGGGACGCTGGGTAGTTGATGTATTTTTAATGAAGCACTCTTTTAGTCTTATTATGTACTGTATTATGGAGTTCTGTTGTATAGGGATTAGTCGCTCATTTGTTTGGTTTGGATTTGGATTGTAACTTTAAGATTGCTCAGTATCCGGTGATCACTGCGGTTGGGAGTTGAAGTTGATTGATGGAGTAAGGTTGCCTTGTTACTCACATTGGTGGGTAACGGCGTGTAACACCAACGGTAGTTAGTTTTATATTCCGCTGCGAGTTATATTTTTATTTTATGCTACGACTTACGATTATATTATAGGATTAGGATTAGGGGTGTTACAATAAGTAAGTAAGTAAGAGTAAGTAAGTAAGTATGTAAGAGCAAGTAAGTAAGCAAGGAGAAGTAAGTAAGTATTGTATGAGTATGATTGTGTAAGTAATGTGGTACGGAGTAAAAGAGTAAAGAACATCCGATTAACCCGGATGGGTAACTGGCTAACCAATGATGAGGTAAGAATTGTGAATGGTATTGTATTACTCTTGGGCTTGTGTATTGCCTTCGGTTATATGTATTGTATTTTGTATGAATGTATTAATCTATGTAACAGCATGTATGCATGTATAAAATGAACCCCATGTATAGTCGACCAATTAGTCGACGTACCCTAGTTAGCACGCGGTATATGCGAAGTTTATATGTAGCATTTTGCTGAGCCCCTTGGGGCACTGTTTTTAATTTTACAGGTGCTCGTGAAAGGGTGAAGATCGTGACGAGGTCGAGATGATTTCTTTTTGTGTAATTAATGGATTATGAATGGTGTACCAAGTTGTACATGGCTATAGGCCTTTTTGATTAGCCGGTGTACCATGGGGTACACCCTTTTTGGATATTGGAAGTATTGCGAATTGGTAGAATGAGTAGGTTGTTAAACTCATTATTTTCGTAAACTCAAGGAAAGGGATGTAGTAAGTTGTACTTTCGGATACTCGGTAATCAAGCATTGTGAGTAGATGATATTGTGTATTTGGGAAGTAATGTTAGTAGCTCGGTATATTCTATGATTATCAGACCGTTACTGTATGTAGTGTAAGCCTTGCTAGCCGTATGGGTGGTTAGCGGCGTTGTATCACCCACCGCAGTATTTGTATTTCCGCTGCAAGTAGTAGGATAATCAAGACAATTAGATGGTAAGTAAGGGATTAGCGGTAGGGGTGTTACACTCTGAGTCATGCGTCAGATATCGAGTCTCGTACTCCTTTAGTTGCCTCGACGCATACGCTATCACTTTTCCATTCTGCATCAGGACACATCCCAAACCGTACATGGAGGCATCACTGAAGACCTCGAATCCCTCAGTCCCTGAAGGTAGGGTTAACACTAGGGCTGTGGTTAACCTTTCCATCAGTGTCTGAAACGCTGTCTCATAATCGTCGCTCCACTGAAATTTGACCACCTTCTTCATGAGATTGGTGAGCAGTTGGGCAATCTTCGAGAAATCCTTCACAAACCTCCTGTAGTATCTTGCCATTCCCAGGAAACTACGAACCTCTATCAGATTGCTCGGTCTCGGCCACTCTTAAACTGCTTGAATCTTGGCGGGATCCACCGATATGCCTTCCTTAGTAACAATATGGCCTAGCAACGCCACCCGGTCCAACCAGAAGTCACACTTGGACAGTTTGGCATAAAGCTGTTGCTCCCTCAAAATCTGTAGAACTAGTCTCAGGTGCTCCTCATGCTCCTCTTCGTTCTTCGAGTAGATCAGGATATCGTCTATGAACACCACCACAAACCAGTCTAGATATGGATTGAAGATCCGGTTCATGTGGTCTATAAAGACGGCTGGTGCATTCGTCAGTCCAAAGGGCATCACCAAGAATTCGAAGTGCCTATATCTGGTCCTGAAAGCAGTCTTCGGGATATCTTTCTCTACAACTCGGAGCTGATGGTTTCCTGACCTCAAATATATCTTGGAGAAGAATCCTGCTCCCTGAAGCTGATCGAAGAGGTTGTCAATCCTTGGCAACGGATAATGGTTCTTCATAGTGATCTGGTTCAACTCCTGGTACTCTATGCACAACCTAATGCTCCCGTCCTTCTTCTTCACAAATAAGACTGGGGCTCCCCACGGTGATACACTCGGACGAATGTACCCCTTCTCTAATAGTTCTTCCAGCTGTGTTTTCAGCTCCTTCAGTTCTGACAGTTCCATTCGGTATGGGGCTTTAGAGATAGGCACGGCTTATGGCACTAGGTCGACGCTGAACTCCACCTCCCAGTATGGCAGTATACCCGGAATCTCCTCGGGAAAAACATCTGGAAACTCATTCACCACCCGAATCTCCTCCAATTTACTAGGCTCTCTACTCAGGTCCTAAATGTAGCAAAGGTACGCCTGCTGCCCCTTCTTTTCTTGGGAGAGGATCGACATAGCTGAGACGATCTTCACTCCAGGCTTTTCCTCCACATTTCGGTAGGAGATCCTCTGCCTTGACGGTCCCCTGAGCTCGATCTTCTGCTCACCACTGTCTATCCTTCCCTTATATTTGCTCAACCAGTTCATTCCCAAGATGATATCGAAGTCAGGGAGAACTTTAATACCCCGGACCTAATAATGGTGATTAAATTACTCTAATATGATTATTAAAGGCCTAATGGTGCCTAAAGTGTATTGGTAAAGAAAATAAAACCAAAAGAAAGAGAAAACGCTTGAAAAGCGAAAAACGCTAAAATGCGCATTAAATGAGTATATGAGATATATGATCTCGAGAGGGTCCGAGATGGATTCCTAAGGCTTAGTTAGGCCTAATAAGTATACGGGAATGATTCCCGAAGAAAACGGATCCAAATAATGGATTAAAACACTAAATAAGCATAAAAGCACGTTTTTCGAGGAAGCCCGAAAACGTGACTTTAAGTGGTCAAACGGACCCGTAAAAATTATAGTTGATTAAATAACTATAATTAAGTATTAATGGAAGTTTAATAACCATTAAAAATGAAGAAAACGAGAAAAAAATCCGAAAAACGGGCCCGTTAGTGAATAGTGCCAAACCGGGTAAATAACGAGCGTTTCTGTCAGAAACTGAAAAACGCTCCAGCTTAACTAGCTAGTGGGGGCCGGTTTTTAAATAGAAGCCTCCCCTCTCATGTTTATTAGTTAGCAAATAAAGAAAGAAGAAAGTAAAGGAGGAGAGAGAAAAGTAAAAAGTAAAAACATAAAACTATTCTCTCACTCTCTTTCCTCTCACTTTTCCTTCTTCTTCTTTATTTCCCCTTCTCCGCGATTCCCTTCCTCCCTCTCTGGTGCTGTGCGACATGGAAGCTCCAAACATGGCTTCTCCACCTTCTTCTCCTTGCCCAAGCTTCATCCTTGCTCCGAATTGAAAAATAATTGTATATTTGAACTCCTCTCATCAAACCCTACACTTCCCTCTTTTCAAAATTCAAAAAGGGTGAGTTTCATTTTCATGGGTGTTGCCCATTTGAGGAGAAAAGCACATAATCTTGAAGCTTGAAGCTTCCCCTTTCTAGCAAGGTAAAAATATCCATGAAAAAGTCATGTTTCTCTATTTTCCCACCTTGGCCGATTTTGGCTTTTGGTAATGACTAGCCTTTCTTCCTTGTTTGAGATATTCTCCAAGCTTTGATGGTGGTGGGAGTCCCTCTTAAGATTCAAGAGTTGATAACCATTCAAGAAATTCCAAAGGTAAAACCTAATTTGGTGCTTTAAGCATCCTTGTGAATTTTAGTTTATTTGGTGAGCCTAAGGGAGCTCCTTGGTGCTTATTTTGCAATTTGAATGTGGCTAGAGAAGTGGGCAAATGAATTGCCTTGGCCGATTTTGAAGGAAGAAGAGGGGAGAAGAGGAATAAAAGGAAACTTAAGAAAATTTAAGGTAAGAAACCTATCTTAGTGGTATCCTATATGTATTAGAATTTGGGAAGGGTTAATAAAATGAATGAACCCCACTTGAGTTGTGGTGATAATGTGCTTGCTTAGAAATAATGCAAGTGAGAAAGCCTTTGTGAGTTAATGCTTGTTTTGGGAGCTATGTATATGATGAATTATGCCTTATGGTGTTTAATGAGTTTTGCTTGATTAATGAGGAAATATTGAGTGCTGATAGAACCCTTGTGGTTTGGCTAGTTTTAGGATGATTTAAATGGTGGTATGAGTTTGGGCAATGTTAGAAAAGTAGCCAAGTTATGGCAAAATTTGTGTAGGAATTTAAGGGGTTTGAATGTGGTTGTGAGTAAGTAATGACCTAGAGAAACTAGGTGTTGATGGTGGTTGTTTTGGCTTAGAAAATCACCATGGGAATACTTGTTTAATAAGAGGAGATTGATGCTAAAATCTGTAGCAAGAACTTGTGTAAATGCCTAGGGAGCTTTAGGAAAAGGAATGAGAATTCAAGGTTTTAAGAGTGAGTCATGGAACTTGGTATGAGGTGTGCATTATCTTGGAAGTTTTGGAATGGTTAAATGAAGAGAGAACAATAATGCAAGTGTCAAGAGAGGTTAGAAAATGCACAAGGGTGCAAAGTGTTGAAATGAGAATGTAAAATGTGTGAATTTGAGTAAGAGTTTGAGTAAGGTTTGAGCCTATGATTTGAAGAGTTTTAGAGCATGTTTTAAGGTGATTAAACATGTGGAAAACTTGTGGAAAGTTTATGGAATGATTAAGGGTGGTTTAAGAATTGATTTGGAGTGGAAAAATCAAGTTTGGAGCAGGTTTTAGCAGGGTCCGGGACTTGGTCCTTGGACAAAGTCCCGGACCACACCTAAATTAAGGCCGAGAGTGCAAGTGCTGCTTTGGTCCGGGACTATACTCCAGGACAAGGTCCCGGACCATGTGTAATTTCCACCCGAGAGTTAAGTTTGCAATTGGTCCGGGACTTAGGGTAAGGACCAAGTCCCGGACCACCCCCAGAAACCTACAGAGAGTGTTTTAAAGGGTTTAAATGATGGGGGTTTGAGTGTTAATGATGTTATAAGTTGTTAAGGCCTTGTTTGGTGACATGTAAAGGCCCTAGGAAGTGTAAGAAAGTGTTAGAAGTGATTGAGAAGTGAGAACTCAAATTAACAAAAGTAAAACCGAGATAACGGGATAACGGGGTAAGTACGGGAGTAGCATTTAATAATGTACCGTATGAGCTTAGTATTAATAATAATGTTTGAAACATTATCAGAGAATCGTGCGTGACCCGAGCATGGTGAGATGACACGGTAAAAGTAAAAACCCCGGTGAAAGGTATGATTTTCTCATGCCCCGTATGCTAACCGAGTTACTCTGATTTGTGTGTTTGTGTGTCGGCTTAATCAAGACTAAAGCATGAAAATAATCCCTTGTTTGATTATGTATGTCTTGTTGTATGTTGAATGAACTAACATACTTGTATGCCGGTGTGGTCTAACATAGTGTAAAGACCGACTCATAGTGAGTAACGTTCGGCTAGAGATCCGTAGAACGGATCGATGCGTATGATAACGAAAACATGCAAACACACACAAGCTATCGATTAAAGTATAACGATAACGCAAACATATGAACTCCCTAGAACGTGAGGAGATGTACGGGTTGAGTAAATACCCGATAACGGTTAGTAAACCTTATTGAAACAATCCACGGAATAAATATGAGTGGAGGAATAAACGAACCTCCATCGAGAGGATCGAAGTTAGACCAATAATGTAAACATATAAGAAAGGTAAGGAGACCTAAGGGACTATGTGACTCCCTTGAGATACGGTCGACCTCTTATATGAGGAATTTTACCCGGTATAAGAAAATATCCTAATGTATAATCATATGATTGTGAGGGTAACCCTTAAACCTAAGATTACCCAAATTTAAGTAAAGTTCCCAAAGTCATTAGAAACATCGAGATTGATGCTTCTAGACTAATATACATGATATTATTATAACTCCGAGATAGGAGTGTATGGGAACGAGAGTAGTCTGAGAGTAGTCGGACCTAAGTAAAAGAGATAGGAACTAAGAGAGAGTTCCGTGAGCTAGTTGAACCTTCCCACCATGCTAGACCCAGAGTAGGGTTGAAACCGGGGAAGTAAGACTATGCTAGAGAGCCATGAGTTTTGGCTTAAGTATGTAATAAGAGTAACAAGCGTGACGTAGGAGACCTGTAGTGTCTCGAGAATCTACAAGAGCTTGAGTATGAATAACCCAAGAGTGTGGGTGAGATAACGAGTATAAATAACCCGAGAGAAAGGGGTGTGTATATGTATGAGTAACCCGAGAGAATGGGTAAGTATAAGAATGAGTAGCCCAAGAGAATGGGTGTGAATACGAATAAGTAACCCGAGAGAGCGGGTGAGGTATTGAATAAGTATACAAGGCATAGTGAGGAATAACCCTCAATGCCTAAGAGTAACCAGTTACCACTAATAACATTGTTACGTGAGTTAGGAATCGTGTTCCGTGATCGGATGTAGATTCCTTGTTTGATATACATTATATTGTATTGCCATGATGCATGTTGTTTGATTAAAATGAACTCCATGTATATCCGACCCAAAGTAGTCGGCGTACCGCGGTTAGCACGCGGTATATGCGAATTTCATGCGCAGCGTAAGCTGACCCCCTAGGGGGAACGTTTTTAGTGTGCAGGTACTTGAAGCTGACCACCGTTCGAGAGAGTAGGACGGGGACAGTTATGAAGCGTGGGTAGTTAGATCGTAATTACTTATGCATTTGAATGAGGTGTAAGTCCGAGTATGTTATCGGCATCCGTATATTGTAGACTCGGTATAGTAAGAAGTGAAATGAGTATTGTATTTGTATGAAGTACTCGGTTGATCCAGTTCATCAGACCGTTACGGTATGTAAGAAAGGCCTGGTTAGCCACATGGGTGGCTAACGGCGTTGTTTCACCCCTCGTTGTAATTAGAGTTCCGCTGCGTGAGTAGGAGTATTTAGTAACAGTTTAAGAGTTAATGATGAGATTAACGGTTGGGGTGTTACAAGAACAAATTGGATTAGATCAATTACTAAGGTTTCCCCCTTTATGTATATCCCTACATCTTTTAGTACCCTAGTACAAGAGATTACCCTCCCCGAAGGTATACTTACTGCTACTGAAGATGTCTCACTAGGTTCCAACCCCAACTTTTCAATAAATTTAATGGATACAAAAGAATATGAAGCTCCCGTGTCAAACAAAATACGAGCAAGAGTACCAAGACACAGAAAAGGTACCTACCAACACATCGGCTTCGGCCTCAGCCTCGTCTCGACTCATGACATTGATCTTCCCAGCGGCTCTGTTGTTGCCTCGGTCTCCCCTTGGCCTTGGTTGCCCCCGTTTCCACCCTCGTCGCTGCCACGCTGGGGAGCGCCCCCACGCTAGTTCTGGCCCTGGTCCCGACCTCTCAACTGGGAGTCTAACTGTCTGTAGGTACGGTCACCAACGCAACGCCTCCCCTCTACTGGCTATCTCCTGGGGGATTCTTGAAGCACTCAAATACCTTGTGGCCCTTCTTGCCACATCGAAAGTACGTGACTAAGTTCCCTTCACAGTCCTTCCCTGGGTGGTCTTTCTGGCACCTCTTGTAGTGAAAGTGCCTCTCTCGCCCATGCTCCATCCTCTGGGTCTGACTCGGGGGCCGGTCTCCCCATCTCTGGGTCTGCCTCTAGTTCCCCTTGAAACTTTGCCTCTCGTTAGAATTTAGCCTCCATCTCTTCTCCTGGTTCGGCCTCTAGGATCTGTCATCACGACCCCGTGAATCCTTCTCGTCCTCAATCTACCTCTTCTGGCCTGCCTGGACCTCCCTCCTCTTTTGCTGCACCCTGTACAGGTTAGCAGCCTTCCCGTACGCGTCCTGGAGGGTCGGGATGGTCAATATGCTCAAGGCCTCTTGGAGAATCCAGTTGAGTCCCCCCACAAACCTCTGCACCTTCGATGCCTCATCAGGGACCATGGTAGGTGCGAATCTTGCTAACTCCAAGAACTTTGAATGATACTCCTTCACATTCTTGGATAATTGTTTGAGCTCAAAAAATTCGAGATACTTCTACATCCGAACGTGCTCCGGGTAGAAGCGCCTCCTCATAGCTTCCTTCAGCGCATCCTACCCAAAATTGGGCTCAGCTCGTAGCACATCCCGATTGGCCGTCCACCAGATGTCAGCCTCCCCCATGAAGTAATATACTGCTCCATTGACTCTCATGTCCTCTGGGCAGTTGACAACATCGAAGATCTTATCAAGCTCTTGGATTCAGTCTTCAAGTAAAACCAGGTCCTCCTCCCCAACAAAAGTAGAAGGCTTCAAGTACGCAATCCTCTTAGTTTAGTCCTCGGGCACATTGTGTACCAGCCCAGTATCCCACTGTTGTGATATTGTCCGCTCTGGCACACAGCCACACGGTTTTGTTCCTGGGGTTTCCTAGCCCCAAAAGGCCTCACAACAAGGAGAGGTATCCCCACCCATATAAGGAGTGGTTCGTTCTTCCCTCCAATCGATGTGGGAGATAAACCTCAAGGGTATTACACTCCACCCCCCTTGGGAACCTAGCGCCCTCGCGGGCCACACTAGCACACCGACCTGGGTCTAGCTCTGATACCAAATGTAACAGCTTAGTATCCCACTGTTGTGATATTGTCCGCTCTGGCACGCAGGCCACACGGTTTTGTTCCTGGGGTTTCCTAGCCCCAAAAGGCCTCACAGCAAGGAGAGGTATCCCCACCCATATAAGGAGTGGTTCGTTCTCCCCTCCAATCGATGTGGGAGGTAAACCTCAAGGGTATTACACGTTCTCTCGTTGTGCCTGGCTTTGGACAATCTGCCCCAAGTTAAGCTTGAGCTCTTGAAGCTGTCTCATTGGATCATTGGCTGCCATGTTGGTCTTTCGACTCCTACTTCTGGTGTTATAGCTGAAGTTGAGTCGGTCTGCCAGTCTTGAGCTCAACTAAACTCTGGATTATGAGTCACGATTAAAGACACTTAATTCCCTAGTCCCGTAATTATCCCCCCCAAGTTACACTAGAACCTTACCCCAATTCTTATGCAATAAGCATAATAGCACTATATTCACAACCATATATATTTAAGCAAGCGATTAATATCTGAAATTCATTTCACATTCTTCCACACATTACTCAGCATACCAAGTCATCCAATATACACAGCATATCCAATACATACTATAATGCACCATATAATTCCCCAAACGGCTTATCCCCCAAAGTTTAATCTAGTTTAATCAAATCTTATCTTATTTTGAAAATATGGCTCTGACACCACCATGTAACACTCTAGATTTTACCATAAATGAAAGCTTAGGAAATTACGAGTCTAACGGCGTAAACGGAATTAAAAACGGACTTCGAACGAGTCCTAAAAGTGAAAAACAAGACATGTCCGAACTTGTGTCTAGACGTTTGACGTTCGGACACAAGTCGCGAAGAAAAAGCCAGAGAAATCCAAGTGTCCGAACTTGTGTCCAGACATTGATGTTCGGACACAAGTCGAGATTTGAAAAAGCAGAAAACACAGGCATCTGAACTTGTGTCCGGACTTTGATGTTCGGACACAAGTCGAGTTTCAAAGTTCTGGAAAATTTCTTTACCTGATCCGAACGTTGGTCCGAATTGCAAGTTCGGACATAAGTCGAGACTTGCAAGTTGGACTCGTCCCCGCATGTTGTCCGAACTTCAATGCTCGGACAGATGTTCAGACACACCTAGTGCTGTGATAACACCTTGATCTTTCGGGGCCTGTCCAAACATTGATGTCCGGATGGACGTTCGGACGGGTCCCTAAATGCGTTTTAAAGCAAAAACAGAGTCAAAAAATGAGTCAAACTTACACAAGACAAGAATGAGAGTACCACAATCAATACCTTAGTTGAAATAGCAAATTTACCATAAAAATACAGCGGAAACCTCTTGAAATCCCAGGGTGCTATCGCCACAACCAAAACCTTGGATGCTCAGGCTAATAAACCATCAAATCACCAAAATAACTATTTAGACAACATTAAATCAAAATATGCGGAAGCTCAATTTAAACCAACTGTAATTGCTGAGTAAACACATCAAATTGTATCATAATCCATTGTAAAGTAAATGTAATAAAACCAATTGTAATTCATTTCATTGTTCTCAAACGGTCCAATTTCCTAGACTAGATGACAACGCATTCCCATCCCCATTTCAGCATTCAGTACCTGCGATCAGAAAACAACACAACAAAAGCTCGAAGGGATCACCCAAATTAGCGAAACTGATTAAACTCCATCTCATCACGTAAAATACATTTTGGAAAACAATCTTTGTATATTGAATAAACTAAATGAATAATATTGATAACCATAAACCGAAACCATTTTTCCAATGTCACAACCACAAGACAGATAGGGAGTCTTCAACTGGAATAATCACAAAAATAACCAAGCAGTCACAAACGGACTGTAATCCAAATCCCCCTCACCCTAAGTCCATAAGTGTGCACACCCCCTATGAATCATCAATTCATAGAGTAGATCATAAAGCTTAACTGCAGTCATTGTATGCAGCGCAATAAAATATATAACAGTGTAAATAATTCATGGTCACGATCCAGAGTACCAACATGGTGAGTCAGGGAGCACCAAGAGCTCCACATGGTGAATCAGGGAGCACCAAGAACCCCAAGTAATTAAATCCAGTGAGAACTCCCAAATAAAATACAATTCCAATTTCCAGAACTCACAATTTCACATCACAAGAAGACGAATCTCAATTTACCAGATCACTGATAGGGTTTTCCAAAATACCTTTTGTGATAAAAAATAATCCACATCATTAAACCAACAATGAGCACAGAATTTACCTGGTCGTTCCCTTGATTCAGGAAGACGGCTCAACGAATTCACCAGTAACATTCGTCGTCAACGCCGGTGTCTAAATTATAACAACTCACAATCAGACATCAACGAACTCAACCAATAAATTAACATACTATCTAACGACCACTTTACCCGTTGTAACTCTACTTGCCACCAGGGAAGCGATTCAACAAGAGCAAAAAGAAGAGCGTGAGTTGAGAGCTTGTGAGAAGAGGAACGTAATGGCGGCACATTGAGGATGAAGGAATGATGAGGAAGATTGTGGTTTAAATAAAATAAACTAATGAAAGAGGAATATTAATAAATTAAAAATTAACGTCCATTATAAAGTAGAGAAATTAATTATTTAATGTAAATAATTTAGAAAGAGAATTCAAATAATTCATATTGTAATTACTTTAGAAGGTATAATAAATATTGACGTTGAGAAACATCGGGAGAAGAAGCCAAATCTCTAACAAAATAACCCGTTAGAAATTAAAGAAATAATCCTTTAATTTGAAACAAAATAGAAAGGGAAACTATTTGGTTGTTATAAGAGATAAGGATGAGGGAAAATATCTAATGAGGAATTAATTCAATTATTTGGGATGAAAAAGAAAGAATTAGAAAAGATCTAGTAATACAAATATATAAGGGAAGTCATTAAACTGGAAGAGTCTAGAATACAATGTGATTTAAATTAGGAGAGAGAATAGAAACTTACCTTTATCTATATTTAAATTGAAGGAAGTAAAAATAGATTTGAATTCTTAAGAATAATTAATTAATTAAGAGGGAGTAAAATTAGATTTGAACTCTTAGGGTTAAATTAACGTAATAAATCTGTAGGAGTAAAATATATGCTAGATATTAATTTCGTTAGAAGAAAGAGAAGAAAGATTTATTAAATAACACTAAAATAAAATAGATAACAGATTAACTTCCCCGGGCCAACTATTAATCCTAAAGTCGAACTATACAACCTTATTATATTTATCTTAATATAATATTTATCCTTCTCATGCCAGCCTTATATTATACTTATCCTAACTCGAAAATTCATGGGTATTTCAGAATCGGAGTCAGAACGAAGATTTTCGAGGCTTTAAAAGCTATGTCTGAACTTGTGTCCGAACATCCATGTTCGGACACAAGTCGAGTGTTCCAGTGCTTTGCCTAATGAAGTATCTGAACTTCAATGTTCAGACACAGTTCGAGACTTGCAACGAAGAAGTCGAAACCCCGCTCCAAGACCAAATGTCTGAACTTGTGTCCAAACATTGAAGTTCGGACACAAGTCGAGACTTTTACAAAAAAAAGCCAGATCCGCGCTCCAAAACAAGGTGTCCGAACATTGAAGTCCGGACACAAGTTCGGACGTGGCTAAATTTCCAGCAAAAAGTGTTACGTTTTGAAGAAAGGAAAGGGGAAAAAGCTTATAAAAACCCTAGTCAAATAGAGGAAGGGGGAGCTCATCTTTGTGACAGAAATTAACGCTCTTTAACGATAATCAAAGCTCTCAAATTCTTCATCATCAGCACCATCATTCTCAATTCCATTCATCACACAAATCATCACTGCCATTGAGGAGAATCGTCAGAAGTGAGTCCACATTCATCTTCAACCTCGCGTCAACACATCTTCGAAACTGGATAGCAAGTGGAATTGGGAGTTTATTTCTTTCTCTTGATGAATTATCTTCCCATTGTATTTATTTGTTCCGTTGATATGTCTGGCTAGTGAGGATTGCTCTGGGGGAGGGGTTGTTCGTAATGGATACGAACTAGCTAGTATTTATGAAATTTGAATATGAGATTTTATCGGATTGTTTATAGGTTAATGTATAACATTCATCTTCTATATTAATATCATGAGTTTTTAGAGTTGTTTTGTGAATCTTGTTAAGATCAGATCAGGTGATTAACAAGAAGTTCAAATTAATCTAAAAATTTATGGAAAATTAGTCGGATAGACAAGTTCTCCCTGCAATTGCTATTAATTCTTCACTTTTAATCCACCTATATGTGTTTTGTCTATTTCTAGATTAGAACTGACATGTTTTGATAGGTGAGCACTTCTTTATCTAGGATTTAGAATTGAAGAGAGTATAATGAATTAGCCAATCTATATCTCTTAATAAAACTATAGGAATTGCTAGTTTTATCTAGTAAAGAACAACCCAAACCCGAAGTTCCATTCATTTTATCAAACTTATCATTTATTTTCATTAATTGTTCATTTAAAATTTGGTTCGGCTTTAATTCCATTCAACCACAAAAACAATTTACAATCCCCTAAATTTCCAGTTTTCTTAGGAGTAGACTTATTTTCTTTCAAGTCCCATGGATTCGATACCTGGTTACTTTATTGCTATACTATAGTGACCGAGATTTTTGCAACCCGGCATGCTTTTTGATTTATTAATTTCTAGATTTAATTTCGTAGTTTTTAGTATATCAAATTACCTGTTTGGACTACTATTATTGACTTTCCTCATGATAAGTTGGAGGTGTTCGAGTGGGAGCCTCCTCCCCATGGTTTTGTCTTTATTTCGTTCGAGGTTTTCACAAGGAAGTGAGAGCCGTTTCATGTATGAGGTATCATCAGGAATGTTGAAGGTACTCATCTCCTTATTTCAACAAGAAAATGTCCAGCACTTCACTTGTAAAGTGTAGTATGCTATTATCAAGACAACTTTCATTGCGGTGGAACTTGCTATACAAAGGGATAACTCTGCATCTATTTTGATAATATGAAGACTATTTTAGACTTTGTTTGGTGATGTAAATGATGATGTTTTGGACATTAGCGAAGGTAGATCGAGACTTAAGGGTTTGTGAAAATCTCTTGTTAGTTTTTGTTGTAATAGTTCTAATGTCCTCACAAACTTTCCTACTACTTTAGCGACTAGATCTTACAACGTTTCTCATGATGATGTGGATGTTTAGAAAGGCTCAGTAATCCCCTCACGTATTGTTGCTGCCTGTTATTTAGACAAGGAACTCCCTCTGTAATGTTTTGGATATCAGTTATATGGAATTGGCAGGTAATTTTTCAAAAAAATAAATGGGAAAATTCACAAGATACCACTGTTTAAGTTTCTAATTCACAAAATACCACTGTTTTCGTAATTCAGCTTTAAACATGTTTAAACGTTGTCCAAAATTGATGAAACTTTACATGGACGATGAAGTGTTATATTTTGGTCCAATATCAAATTTGATGTTTTTTAAGCTCATATGTGACATATGAGACCCAATATCAAATTCATTGGATCCCACATGTCACATATGAACTTAAAAAACTTCAAATTTGATATTGGACCAAAATATAACACTTAAGCATCGTCCATGTAAAGTTTCATCAATTTTAGACAACAAGTATGTTTAAAGCTGAATTATGAAAATAGTGATGTTTTATGAATTAAAAACTTAAACAATGGTATCTTGTTAATTTTCCTAAAATAAATAAATCAAGTCATTGATATATAATTGTTTGTAATTGAAAAACGACAATAAACTACTGTAATGTTTATAATTTGGCCGTGGTTTTTTTTCTTTCATGTCAACATTTTTCTGACTTGCGTGACGCCGATAAACTTTTCGGATAACGAACAATTTTATTTTTATTTTTGAAGAGGCCTTGGTAATGAACTATCGCAAATTCGATTGTACGGGAGTTCCGTGCAAAAATATTGAGCGGACTGGTGAGATGGCAGGTCCAGTCAGTCCAGTCAGTTGTTAACTGGACTGTTTTGTTGATTGGACTGCCTTTTTACTATATTAATTTAAAATACTTATAACTTTTAATATATAAGTCCAAAATAAAAAAAATTATATCATTGTTCATCTAAATTCAAGCTCTTCAAAACAACACCAGTCATGGATTTGTTTTGACAACTTAAAAAAAAATCTATTTTTGCATATGTATGATGATACATTAAAATGATAATATGATTCATTAATTTTTATATGATGATTGATTAAAATTGATATTATCATTCATTAACTAAAAAGTACGAATTAGATTGCAAATTTTGAACCCGATAAAAATCATTATTGTTTTGTAGTGTATTATTATTGTTGTAAGGTGTATTTTAAATCTTATATGGTGAATCATATATTTTTCTTACGTACCAAATATTGTTTTGTGTTGTATTATTGTTTAAAAGTTTTCTTTTTATGTGACTTATGATACAATAAAATGATATTATGATTCATTAAATTTGATATTATGATTCATTAAATAATAAGTGGTGAATTAGATAACAATCTCCGGAACTGATAAAAAATCATTATTGTTTTGTAGTGTATTATTATTGTTGTATGGTGTATTTTAAATCTTATATGGTGAATCATGTATTTTTCTTACGTACCAAATATTGTTTTGTGTTTTATTATTGTTTAAAATTTTTCTTTTTATATGTACTATGATACACTAAAATGTATTATGATCATTAAATTTGATATTAGATTCACTGAAATTGGTATTATGATTCATTAATTAATATTCAGAGCAAATACTAAATCATTATTGTTTTGTGGTGTATTATTAAATGTTATATGGTGTATTTAAAATGTATGTGGTGAATCATAAATGTTGTTGATATGTACATATAACAACATAAATTTTTAAACTTGTCAAAACATATCTATGACTGGTTTTGTTTTGAAGTTTGAATTTTGATGAACAATGGTGCAATTTTTTTTTATTTTGGACTTATATTTTAAAAGGTATGACTATTTAAAATTAATATAATAAAAAGATAATCCAGTCAACAAAACAATCCAGTCAGCAGCTGACTGGACTGCTACATGATATTAGCAGCACCCATATCCATACGGGTAGCCCGTGTGGTCTACCGTCTGATGAACTATGTCCTATAAAGATTGCTTATTTTCCCAAATACATTTAAAAGTCGGAGTGCACAGTACCCACAATTGGGGACGGATTCACAGAAACGAATCGAAGGTCTTCACTGTCGATCAGCCACCAAAGTAACCAATAGAAATCGCCGATTTGGACGAAATCTGACAAAAATTAACCCCGCCTGCCATACTCGTCGTGGGTCCTCTTCCCCAACTCTCATTCCCTCCAGAGATTCCCCTTCAAGTTTCAACTACCTCCTATACCCTTCCCTCCCAACGCTTTTTCAGCGCTTGACTTTGCTTCACCGGCGAGAGAGGAACGATCAACCAATTTCTCGTCCCGGGGAAAGAAGCAGATCCGTACTTGTCAGTTCCTTTTTTCAACAGAGGTTACGTTTTTGAGGGAAGAAGTGCAGAATACTAAAGAGTCCTTTAAATGGGGGCGTCGTGGAATTCATTTCCTCTGGAAATCAGCTACGAGGTGCTCGGTTGGATCGCTTTCTGCTCTTGGTCGATTAGTTTCTACCCGCAAGTCATCTTGAATTTCCGCCGCAAAAGGTTACACTCTATGTTCTTCTTCCCCAGTTCATGTCGTTGCTACGGTTTTATCTCCAAGTGCTATTTCATTTTCTATGTCATGTTGCAACTCTAATTTTGAGGTTTTTTGGTTTGGTGTGGGGCGTTTTGCCTTTCTTGTCTGGTCTAGTGTTGTGGGGCTGAACTTCGATTTCGTGGTCCTGAATTTGACAAAGCACTCTTCCTACCTCATCTATAACGCTACCCTGTACTTCAGCGCAGCCGTTCAGCAACAGTACCGGGAGAAGTATGGTCTCAAAGAGGTATCTCACTCACTCTCTTTTTTTCCGTCCATGCTCACTTGATATCGTTGTTTGGAAGCTGTGGAATTATTATGTTTAGTATCAGCTGAATGAATCTCTTAGGCTGACCAGTCAGCCCTACCGAACAGCCCCCAAATTGGGCCAATTTTTATTTCCTCTCCTCATATTTTTGTCATAAGTAAATTATATATGGTCCTAAGTTATTTTAAATGAAATATATTTTAACTTTTATGTTTGAATTATCTCAAACATTGTAACATGATCACTGGATTTTTCTATATTTACATAATTTAATTTTATAATACATCTCATTTTCAATTTTTGCTCCGGCCCCAAAATTCGCCAAGAGGGCCCGTCGAAGGCGTGCTTTGTCCTCAATTTTACAAATTAGATGTTTGATGCTCATTTGTTGCAGTATTATGCTATATACTCTTCAACAGAGTTTTGGAAGTGATTTACAAATTAGTGACTCTTGTTGGGGGATTGTTTCCATCTATTGCAGATGATACCAGTAGCTGCAAATGATGTTGCCTTCTCAATCCATGCTGTTTTATTGACAGCTTTCACATTGTTCCAAATCTTCATCTATGAAGTAAGCAGAGCTACTACTTGTTATGATTCAGTGCCCAATTACTTCTTGTTGTTTTTATCCATACGTTTCTTCTTTTTATCTGTTCGTTTCATTTTGATGTTAGATTTTAGTGAGAATGGATTGAGTAAGTTTCATCTTTGATTGATGTTTTGTCTCTCTTGGTATGTATGTATGTATATGTAGCGTGGGAGCCAAAAGTTCTCAAAGACTGCAATCCTGATTGTTGCAGCGGCATGGATAGCTGCAGGAATCTGTGTCGTCTTTGCATTGCCAACACATTCTTGGCTTTGGCTGATCTCTATCTTCAAGTGAGACACGCCACCGTCTCTTATTACCAGTTATTTTTCAACTTTCTTCTTCTAATACTGAAATTTCTATCACTTCGATATATTCCAACTCCATGGGTGATTATTTGTTCTTGCAGTACCATTCAGGTGGTAATGACAATGATCAAGTATATTCCTCAGGTAATTATGCCCTTGCCTTACACTTTCTGCAATGCACAATCTACAGATTCAGTTCTCTGATTGTTCATTGCCTGTGTTTTTTTTTTTTTGGTATCTGTAGGCAGTTATGAACTTCTGTAGGAAGAGCACAGAGGGGTTCAGCATAGGGAACATCTTGCTTGATTTTCTTGGGGGTGTGACAAACTATGGACAGATGGTTATACAGTCTATAGATCAAGGTGAAAACAGAATCTCTTCTTTGAATTCATCCTCCACACCAGTGACATTTTTTTGTTAAGTATGTCATGTATTTATCTTCATGTTGTTTCATAGGGTCTTGGGTGAATTTCTATGGGAACCTTGGGAAGACACTGCTGTCTCTGGTAAGAAAGTCATCTCTCTTTTTTTCTTTGTTGTTGTTGTTGTTGTTGTTGTATTCGTTGCTGTTAAATGTGAAGATAGTATACTTCTTTATCTATATTATGATTCAGCTAGTGATCTAAGGTGTTCTGATTGGGTCAGGTTTCCATCATTTTCGACATAATGTTTATATGCCAACACTATGTGCTGTATCGTGGGAGAAAGCCGATACCTCTTCGACCCATCCTTGAAGATGCTATCAGCAACGTGGAAGAGCCCCTGATGAAATCGCCACCTTCTGAACATGCAAAGCTGGCGGCAAACGTGTAAAATCTTAGAAAAGCTAGCATGGTCAGCTAGCTTCTTGCAGTTCCTGGATTGGTAGGAGGGAAGCTCAGCAGACAAAGAATTCGAGATTACTGATCTGTACAATTAAAAATGGAGGACCTGATCTATCCTCTGTTTCTGAAATTTACAACCTTTTCAATAGATATACATACGGTGGAAAAATGGTAATGCCATTCCTTAATATTAGAGTGTGTGTGTATTTTTTGAACTCTCGGGTCTGTATAATATCAGTAGATCTATCTGTTTACTTCCCTGTATAACTTTCATTGCTATAGATTCGGCAGAAAATCTGGAAGGCTTTCATGTACATACCATACACCTTGTTATGAAAGGAAATCAATTCCAATCGCTTCTTTCTATTAGCATTATATGTTTTGCACATTGATGCATCACACTAGTTCCTTTAAAGGATGCTTTGCAAAATCATCGAAATTAGCCTCCTTACCGCTAGTTTATCATTTCAAAGGATATGAGAAAGCATATATTACTGATATTGGATCTTCGTATGCCATAATCTTTTGAACAAGGGCACCCTGCTTATGATGTCTTTTTAGTAGTTGAATTGATGATTGATCACAGCTTGATGAAACTTGCACCATTCATGTTAACTGTCCAAATGTTTACCTAGAGCAGGCTAAGTTGAAGATCTCAAAGGAGTCTCTGAAGAAATGGATTAAGGAAGTATTGGAGAATATTTGATCATAAGATTGTCAAACTTTGTGATGAGCAGCAGAGGTTGGATATTCAAGCTAAGAGGGGTGGTCTAGATGAGGAGGGCCGCATTCAAAGAAGAGATGTTGAAACATAGGCTCTTCAAATGGCTTGAAAGCATATGAGATGCATTGATGTTAGCTGTTTGGAAATTATACTTTGAAACAATTTAATACCTATTTATTTTCATTTTCGTATCACTATCAAATAAGATAGTAATGGAGTTTTCAACCTACAAATTGTGATAGGGTGACTTGTCGAGAGCTAAAAGCCCATAGTGTGTCTTAGGCCCACATGTACTTTATTTCTTATTATAGCCCATTTATCTTTACAGTCCATTGTCTTTACATATATATGCTCACTGTAACCCTGATTACACATATATAAATACACTACTCAATTCATCGACTATCTCTAATATCTAACATGGTATCAGAGAATATTGATCTCACGATCATCTTCATGGGCGTGCCTCCACGGCTGATCATACACTAGAGTGGGACCTCCTCACCTAGCGACAACAATGGCAGCAACAACAATCAACCTATTACAATCCACACAACAATTCAGTCAAGTGGATCTCAATCGATTGTCTCAGCTGCAGCAAAATTTGTTAAGCTAACTCAAGATAATTTTTAGTTATGGAAAGGTATAATGCTACCATTTCTTAAGGGAAACAATCTACACAAATACCTTGATGGTATCCACCGTGTCCCGCCCCTTTTGTTGATAATAAACCAAATCCAGACCTCACAATACTCATAAACTTGCCTTCAGATCCTCACAATACTCATACACTTGCCTTCATATCCTCACAATACTCATAGACTTGCCTTCAGATCCTTTCCTTGTGTTTTTCTTGGCTACTCCCCTAATCAAACACGCTACATTTGTCTCTGTTTGCTCAGTGGGAAATATTATATAAGCGGAGATGTCTCCTTTGATGAGACATCATTTCCTGTGAAAAATCCTCCTACCACTACCAAACCTCTTCTTCCCGCACCCATCACAGAAATTATCCCAGTCCTTATGCCTAACACAAAAGCCCTACTTGCACAAACACACCTACCTCTTCATTTTCTCCTACTCTCACTACATCAGTCTCACCTAGCCCTGTCACTGAGACAGCTTCTCACTCAACAACTACATTGCCTATTTCCCAGCCCCACCACCCCATGGTTACAAGAGCAAGGAACAACATCTATAAACCTTTGGTAAGAACTGATGGGACTGTTCCTTGGGTTAATGTCATTGCAGTTTCTACTGTAACTATCAATCAAGAATACAATGCCCTTCTGAGAAATGGCACCCGGGATCTGGTTCCTCACCATCCAGGGGCAAATGTGTTGGGAGTTAAGTTGATTTTGAAGACAAAGAAGACATCTACAGGGCTATTGAGAGAAGAAAGGCCAGTTTGGTGGCCTAGAGTTTCAAATAGAATGAGGGACTTGACTATACAGAAACTTATAGTCCTGTGGTGAAGTGGTTACTATTAGGGTTATTCTCTATATTATTATCTCTCTTGGTTGGCCAGTTCAACAACTGGACATTTAAAATGCTTTCCTAAATGGGGATATTAAGAAGGAATTTTTCTGCAACAACCTCTAGGTTTTATTAGTCCTACTTTCCCTAAACATATTTGTAAGCTCAAGGAGGCCCTTTATGGGCTTAAGCAATCTCCCTGTGCTTGGTTTTCCACCCGAAGTTCTACCCTTTTGGATCTTGGATTACCTGCTTCAGTCAAAGACCCATCCTTGTTTATTTTTCATTGCAACAGTGACACTGCCTATGTCCTAGTGTATGTGGATTATATTTTAATCAAGGGCAATTCTTTTTCCCTCCTCACTAAACTCAAACACAACCTCTCGACTAAGTTTCCAGTTAAAGATCTGGGACCTATAATGAATGAATGATGTCAAACCATTCTAAGGCGCTGACTAGCTAAAAGTGAAATGAGTACGCCGAGCATTCTAAGGTGTCGGGAACCTGTAGTTCAAATGCGGATGATATACGGATGAAGATGATATGGGGATGATATGCTAATGATGCTCGGATGCTTCTGGGGACCGAAACCCGTGCCATAGCTCCTAGTTGGACCCATTGTAGACTTATTGCCATTGTCCCCGAAACCGGTGTGCAGGGATAACTCCTTGTATAAATCCTAGGGACTTATTACCTTTGCCCACCACGTTGATTCCAAAATAAGTTGACATCACACATGAGGATTTATTACCATCACCTCGCCAACTTCATCTTCAGGGCTTATGAAGAGCCTGAGTAATGCAAGTAGAACTTATTACGCACCTGAATGAATGTGGGTAGGTCTTATGACGAGCCTAGAGGAATGAATTTTGATAGGTCTTGTGACGAGCATAGCTGAATGATGTTAGGTCTTATGACAAGCCTAAATATTAATAAAAGTAGGTCTTATGACGAGCCTAAGTGCATGAGGGTAGGTCTTATGACGTGCCTAGGTAATGTAGGTAGGACTTATTACAAGCCTAAATGAATGATGATAGGTCTTATGATGAGCCTAGATGACTGATGATAGGTCTTATGATGAGCCTAAATGAATGTGGGATAGGGCTTATTACGAGCCTAAATGAATGCAGGTAGGACTTATTATGAGCCTAAATGAATGTGGGATAGGACTTATTACGACCCTAAAGATGTATGATAAGGAGGTAAGTTAGGACTTATGACGCGCCTATGTTTTGTAATGTGGAGATAGGTTAGGGCTTATGACAGGTTGTGGATGTGTGATGTGGAGATAGGGCTTATGATAGGCCAGTGAATGTGTGATGTGGTGGTGCTTGAAGTTTATGAAAGGATGTAAGCTTTTGGGCTTTAAGCTTTTGGTCTTTAAGCTCTTGGGCTTCAATCAGTGTTGTTATTGCAATTGTTGGAACCAACAATTGCCCCTAGTATTTTTCCATAAGGCAAGCCTAGTTTAGAGCTTATGACAATCGATCACTTTCACTTGATTGGATACACAACTACTAAGCAAGAAGCCTTTAAAGCTTATAATGTGGATATGCGGTGTGATGAATGACAATGGGACCATGGAGGAATGTTTGGAATATGTGGAGCTATAAGGGTGACCAAAGCTGCAACTTGCTCCTTCCTTCAAATTGCCTCTTCTCGTCTTGAAGTCATTTGGCCACTTCATGATGACTTTGTTGGTGATCTTGGAACTTAGGGCTTTGGATTTGTCCTTTGCATCATTTCTCTTTTCTGATTTTTTGATATATTTGAGGATTTTCAGGTTTGCCTTTATTTGAATCTTTTTTTTCATCAGGGTTCTTGTGTTTTTCGGTTTTGAACTTTGAGAGCTGTTTCTGATGTGAGCTCTTTGATTCTGTGTCGCTTTGGGACCATTTGCAGATTGTATCGTCATGCTGGTAGCGTTTTTGCTTCTTTGGACTGGTAAAGTTGCTATCCGAAAGTCAGGCTCCTTGCTTCCTTTGGTCACTGGCTCAGTTATTCGTCATGGGCTAGCTTATTTGGTGGAGCTTTAAATGTATGAAAAAGGGAAATATATGAAAAGCTCAGTGGAGGTGCCTAGGGTTTAATGTCAGGGTTTATAAGCTTTTGGCTATGTGGTACTATTCCTAGGTGCTTCGTCATCCCTAATAGTTGTGTATCCATTCTTTGTTACTTTTCACAAGTCTAAGAGTAAATTTACAAATGATCTCCTTCGATCGAAGTTATGTCGTTTGCCTCGTTTTTGAATGTAGCCTCACCGGAGTCGTGTAAAAATGACACGCTCATTCCCTCTTCGTTTTACCTCTCAAGATGCTCTTGCAAAATTTTCACTCAGAGACTTGTTCACGCATTTAAACAAAAGATTTGAAAGTCGTCGATCCTAAACTTAGATTGCCCTCAGTATTGTTTTGGGGCTTAACAAACTTCTAAACCCCCCTTTTTTTCTTCAAGTGGAGGTGAGTGGTGATGAGTTGTTGGTGGAAGGATGATTTTATGTGAGAGAGTGAATGTTGATGTTTTTTTGGATAAATGGATGGTATTATACTTTTTTTGGCTTTTGATGAAATGGTGGAGTGATAAAGTAGTGAAGTGGTGTTGTGGTAAGACATATGTGAAGATTATGGTGAGTGTGGGTGGAGTGGTGAGATGACTTTGTACAGAAGGTTGTGTTGTGTGAGTACTTGTAGTTGGGTGGTTCTGTATGAGGAGCCATGGTGGATGAATGGTGAAGGTCATGACATGTTTAGTGGAATTTGCTTTTGGTATTCGCAACTGTGTTCCATGGGTAATACTTTGCTTCATCTATTTATATTGATTTTTTATTTGATTTGTATTTAGATGAACAAATGAATGAGATGCATATATGAATAACTACTGACATAAATAGAGATTTGCACTGAAAAAATTCAACTTTTATTTATGACTTGGGAGAAAATCAACAACACCGAGTATGAAGCTAAAAACTCTAAGCAAAACGTAAATGCAAAAACCTACTAACTATCCCTAACATAAAGCCTATTCTTCATGGAACATCCAATTAGGCATTACTTCCTTCTCCACTCTTGTCGTATCCTACAAACATGGTGTTGAAGACTTGGTTTTGCAAATGATTGCCTCCTCTATCAGAGTCGCACTGCAGAACCACTAGCCCTCAAGTTCTTCCAGCACAAGTAGCTCTGCACCCACTCTGATCAACCTATGGCGCGAACTTAGAATGAAGAACCAGTCGACTCCGACTTTCACGAAGACGTGGACGACAAGCACTATGGAGATCGTGCTTCCGCAAGTGCCTCCGATACTTGCGCACCTAATTTAAGACGTTGCTCCATGATGTTACTTTTGACATTTTAGGATGCTTTTAAGTTGCATATAAGCACAGATTTGTAATAAGATTAGATACACATCCGAGACTGAGCATTAGAGAGAGAGAAAAGGATTGTTTGAGAGAGAAAGCATTTCGAGAGATATTAGCGAGACTTAGTCAATTAGCTTAGGTATTTATTACCTAGAGAGCACACATAAAACACTTCCCTTTACTCCTTGTTATGCATTGTTCTAAGCCGAGAGTAGAGCGAGTGTTGGATGAGACAGAGTACCTCTGTCGAATCCCAAGATCAGAAGCTAGGTTGTAATTCACATTGAATTTCAATAAAGCAGAATCCTATCTTGTAAAGTTTATACAAAAAGCTTCCGCATTATCTCTTTACAAGTACTTGTCTCTAAGTAGGGTTGGTCTGAGACTGACACCTCAGACCTACTCGGTCAGCACCCCGATCCTATCAAGTGGTATTAGAGCCTGTGTTGGCTGACAAATCTCTCAAAATGGTGGAAATATCAAACTCCAACAACAATAGGATGCAGGTGGAGAATCCAAAATTAACCTCCACAAAATACAACATGTGGAAGAACGAGATGGAGTTGCACCTTCAGTCACTCAATCAACAACTTTGGACGGTAGTGACTAAAGGTAACATTCCAGTACCTGAAGGAAAGGATCCAAGCTCTTACACTGCTGAAGAGCGAAGTGCCCAAGCCGTAAGAGTAATGTACACAAGTCTCTTTCCACCTGAAAGAAGAAAAGTGTATCACATCAAGGTGGCAAAAGATATTTGGGATCACCTTCGAGCTGTTCATGAAGGCAACACCAAACTTCATAAATCAAAGATACAAGAGCTGAAAATGGACTACGAGAACTTCGTAGGAAAGCCTGGTGAATCTCTTAACGACATGCTCGTGAGATTTACTGAACTTACTGCCACAATGGAAGAGCTGCAGATTAGAGAGTCAAACGAAAATATCAATAACAAATTTTTGGAAAGCCTGGGGGAAGAATGGGCCGAAAGTGTTATCTCTACAAAAGCTTCCAAAAGCTTAGAGAAATGGACTTTGACCGATTTAGGGTCCTATCTTCAGTCTATCAACAAATACAAAATGAATGTCAAAACAGAGGTAATACCTCTCTCCCAAATCACTCAGTTTCCTATTCTAACGTGAATCAAGCTTTGCAGGTGAAAACTACCCCTAGTCAGACATTAGTTCAACAGCATGAGTCGTTCCACTACGAGACTACTCCTCCCAATCAAGACCTAATATAACTACTGTGTGACACACTGATCGATGGCATAATCGAGGAAGGTTCTGTGAATACCTTTGCGGAAATGGCCATGCTGGTAAAAAATGTTAGGAAATTCATGCGAGATCGATCAGAAAGGAATGGTCTAAACAGATCTGGTCAAAACCAGAA
Organism: Limonium bicolor; assembly: GCA_023374045.1. NCBI lineage: Eukaryota > Viridiplantae > Streptophyta > Magnoliopsida > Caryophyllales > Plumbaginaceae > Limonium > Limonium bicolor. The sequence goes on from CM041782.1 coordinate 225,465,211, forward strand.
TCGGCCCTATCAATCATACAGCCGAAATCAGCAAGGGAACACTGGAATAGGAGATCGAGTATGCTTTAAAAGCTTGAAACCGGGGCACTATGCCAACAACTGTCCAATAAAGAAGAAAGACGATCGAGAGCAATCGTCACTGGTAGCCAATGCAGCATGGGGAGACTCTAACTCGGAAGAGCTAGAGATCGGGACGTCCGGTTTAATCTGCCTTATGGCTCACAAGAATCAGAAAAATCAAACAAATTGCTCCAAAGTTCCTAAAAAATTCTTCAAACCTATCACCTTTGTTTGAGAGGTTGCTGCCATGCAAAAGCCAAAATTCTTTGAAAACAAACTCCGTGAGTCAAATGAAAGGCAAGCCAAACTCGAGAAAGAGATCGACTCCCTGATTTAAAAAGGCACAGATGGATTCAGTCTCGTCATCGAGTCCTCCTCACTGGCTGAAAAACAACAGTAAAGTCAATTCCCCAAAATGGCCTCAAATCCCAACGATCTCCGACGGAGAAAGAACCACAAATTTGAAAATAAATTTCGTTGGAAAGAAGTATGTTCACCTACCCTCGTTACTGATTTGCGGTTACTATGGTTACAACGGGCATATTCACTCTTCTTGTCATAAGCTTGGTCATGATTTATCCTTTAATATGAAACGCATACACTCTGTCTGATGCCTGACGTATGCATAGCTCTTTTTCATCAAAAAGGGAACCCAAGTTTGCCTGGGTTCCCAAGTCTAACCATTGATTGTTTTGTAGGGAGAGAAGACCGTGGGCAATGAATCTTGGTTTCTAGATAGTGGATGCTCACGACATATGACAAGAGACCCTGACAAGTTCACGACTCTCTCTCAATACCATAGGGGAGAAGTCACTTTCGGCGACAATGCTCATGGTGAAATCGTTGGTATTGGAACCGTCGGTAATCCCTCATACTTCAAAGTAGAAAATGTAAATTTAGTAGATGGTCTTGGACATAATCTTCTAAGTATCTCTCAAATATGTGATCTCTCTAACGTTGTTCTCTTCTCGGCGTCAGATTGCAAAATTTTTGATGAGCAAACAGGTCTTCTTAAAACCACTGGTATAAGGGTGAATAACCTTTACAAACTATCTCTTGAAAACTCTAGCCTAGATAGAACTCTTTGTCTCAGTGTACAAGATAAAAATCATTCCTTATGGCATTCCCGATTACGACATGCACATGGCAAATTGCTCAACAAAATAAAAAATAGTAATCTCGTTGTTGGTCTTCCTAAAGGTGAAGACATACTCATTGTCCAGATCTACGTGGATGATATAATCTATGGATCCACTATGCCAGAATTATGTACTTTCGTTTTTGATCTAATGAGTAGAGAGTTTGAGATGAGTACCCTTGGAGAATTAAAATTCTTCTTAGGTCTACAAATCAATCAACAAGAAAATGACACTCAAATTCATCAACAAAAATACATCCAAGAGCTACTCATCAAATACAAGATGCAAGACTCCAAGGCGACCCCTACTCCGATGTCTGCAACTGAAAAACCACATCTCGATGAAAAAGGAATCACTGTTGATGCTACACTATATCGAGGTATGATAGGTTCCTTGTTATACTTAACAACAAGTCGACCTGATATTCTCTATGCCGTATGTCTTTGTGCAAGATTTCTGGCAAATCCAAAAGAATCCCATTTGCAAAAAGTCAAGCGAATCTTTCGCTATCTCAAAAACACCCAGAACATGTACCTCTAGTATCCGAGTACCCCTGACTTTACACTAATGGGCTACAGTGACTCTGACTTTGCAAGCTCTTTGTTTGACAAAAAGAGTACGTTTGGCACCACACAATTTATAGGGCTATATCTTGTAGCTTGAAGTTCCAAAAAACAAAACATAATCGCTTTGTCATCTACCGAAGCCGAATATGTCTCTTCAGCTGCTTGCTGTGCACAGATACTATGGATTCAACAACAACTACAGGACTACCTCATTCCTCCCACTTGTACTACAATTTTTTGTGACAACAATAGTGCTATAGATTTATCTAAAAACCCTGTTCATCATTCCAGGACAAAGCACATTGAGATTCATCACCAGTTCCTAAGAGATTGCGTTGAAAAAGGGTTGGTACAACTAGAGTACGTTCCCACTCCCGATCAACTTGCAGACATATTCACCAAACCATTGCAACGAGGTCCATTTGAAACTCTACGTTCACAACTAGGTATAACTCGTATGACTTAGCTAAGGTTGTATCTCATTCTCCTGTTTAACCATCACTTGGGTAATATGCATGAGTATGTCTATTGACTTAGTATGCCTGTCAAATAAAGAAACACCAGAGCATGAAATTCAATTTTACTTTCGCGAAAAACAAACCGCAAAATTTAAGCCCTTCAATCCGCGACCACCTTTCTCGCCCAATCCCAATTTCTTTATCCTGACAAAATGTAGAGTATATATTACCAAGCTTTCGCCTTTTCCATCTTCTTCAACCCAGCACCCTCACACAGCCTTCACCCTATTCTTGCTTTCTCCGACTTCAATCCCTGCTGCTTTCCTCACCCCTCAAACCATGGCCACAACCCCAAACCCGAACCCTACATTCTCCGAAGCCAATCTCCCTAATGATCCACAACTTCTTCAAGCTCTGATCAATAAGCTCTCCGCCCTCCAAGCCAAACAAACACCAACCTCCACCTCCGCCTCCACTGCCGTCGCACCCGAAATGTCCGTCGATACTTAACCTCTCACCACTCCTCTGCCCACAACCTCCACTGAACCATCTCTCACCATAAACCCCAAGTCGTCACCACAAAAATTGGAAACCACACCTTCCCCCACCAAGAAATCAACACCACCAACAACCTCAATCATTCCCACATCAGACACGATAACAAAATCTCCACAGCGTGAGCAAGTTCAATTTGGGTCCGTCAAACCTCCTGCTAAGCCCTCATTTGAAAACCCAAAACCTGAATCTCCCATCAAACAAAACAAAAATCTTGACACTGATCCTATTTTCGAAGCACAACCCTCCGCTCCTGAACAATCATCACCCCCAAAGAAAACTCGCCGAAACAAAGCCACTGCTCCCCGTCATTCAACTACTATAACTCCTCAATCCAGAGCCAAAACCCAACCGACATCTTTTCATTCAACTCCTGTTGTCACGGTCACTTCACCTTCTCCGGTAATCACAGCACAAGCTCCAAGAAGATTAGAAGCGCAACCAACTCATCTACTCAAGCTGACTCGGACACTGGTACTACTTCCCCAAGAAAGCGACTACGTCCTAGGGCTGAGTCGGTCCCTCCAACACCCCCTTCAAGGCTAGGTCTGATAGATACCTACAACGCGGTCTACTCCCTCCCCACTGATGACTCCACCGACTCACGAAATTTGGTCAAAGGCAAACTGTTGGATCTTGAGTGGCTTCATTCAATGGGCTTCTCCATGTTTGAAGAGATGTTCCGTTTTCAGAACTGGATCCACCTGTTTCACGGCATTCAGACCTTCCACAAAGAAGAGGCCTATCAGTTCTACCAAAATTGTGTCATCAAAAAAGGAAAAATAATGACCGAGGTACATGAGACTGCCATTATCCTTGATTCTACAACTATTACAACTCATTTGGCTATACCCACATCTGGACTAGAATTTTATGATAGGGCTGGCTTTCTTGATCTAGGGTTTATTTCTGCGAAAGAGGTTTATGACTTTTTCCTCCCAAATAGCCGCATCGGTCACTCTTTAGACCGACCCGCTCTTTCAAATATTCACCAAATACTTCACACCTTGGTAATAAAAAACCTAGTACCTAGAAAGGAAGGAAACCAGTTCGTCAGGCCTCTTGACCTTGCAATCATGTATAGTCTGATCCACAACCAAAGAATAAACCTACCCAAACTCATCCTCAATCTCATAGCCTCAACTATCTCTTCACCCCGACACTCTCTGGGGTATATCTTCTGGTTACCAAAAATCCTCATCCACTGTGGCATCTCATTTGATCCTTCCAAAGCCAGCCGTATAACTGAAACTGACATATTTGGTCAGATTCTGTACAATAAAACTCCATCCTTTCAGACCAAGTCCGTCTCCAGACCAAATCCCTCATCCAAAAAACATTGCTCCAAAACCAACACCCACTCCTGACACTTTAACTTTCGCTGACAGAGTTACTATGATTGAAGAAAACCTGGCTACCCTCGCCAAAAAGATAGACGTGGTCATCAACGCCCTCAACTCGAATCACAAGAAGATGATGAACATCTTTGAAGGAGGGGTCAAGCACTTGGTCGAGGAGTTCAGAAAGAGTTTTGCTGAGGCGCTTGCAGTGGCAAACAAGATGGATGAAGCTGAGGTTTCGGGGGAAGAAGGAGAGCCGGCTACTGATACAGGAATGGACCAAGGAGATGCCTAACATTTTCCCCACTCCTCTTAACCCATAGTACCTAGGATGACTGAATTTTGAACAATTTGGTTTTTTTTTGCTTTGGTGGTTTGTTGTATGACATTCAGATACTTTGTTTTTGGATATTGCTCATGCGTTTCCCCCTGATGTTGGCAAACGGGGGAAGTGGTGTATCCTATGGCTGGTTTACGTGGGCAACTATGTGTGGACACCGAGGGCCTCTAATGGCCTCACTATGCTTTGGATTTGGTTTTATATTTCCTGTTAAGTAGATTATGAAGTAGTTACGTATTCTAGTTTTATCAGCTCTTATTTAACTGCATTATCTTAAGGGGGAATATTTGCTTAAGGGGGAACAAACAGTGAGTTGTTTTCCTGAGATAGTTGCTCTACCTTGTTCTTCATTTTTCCAGGTACAATCATTGAGAGCACTAAAGTTCATGCTGGATACACTGAGTTTGCCATCATCAGCAAAAAGGGGGAATTTTGTTGAAGACTTGGTTTTGCAGATGATTTCCTCCTCAGTCAGAGTCGCACTACAGAACCACTAGCCCTCAAGTTCTTCCAGCACAAGTAGCTCTGCACTCACTCCTGATCAACCTATGGTGCGAACTTAGAATGAAGAACCGGTCGACTCTGACTTTCACGGAGACGTGGACGACAAGCGCTATAGAGATCGTGCTTCAATAAGTGCCACCGATACTTGCGCACCTAATTCAAGACATTGCTTCATGATGTTACTTCTGACATTTTAGGATGCTTTAAGTTGTATATAAGCACAGATCTATAATAAGATTAGATATGCATCCGAGACTAAGCATTAGAGAGAGAGAAAAGGATTGTTTGAGAGAGAAAGCATTTCGAGATATATTAGCGAGACTTAGACAATTAGCTTAAATATTTATTACCTAGAGAGAATACATAAAACACTCCCCTTTACTCCTTGTTATGCATTGATCTAAGCCGAGAGTAGAGCGAGTGTTCGATGAGACAGAGTACCTCTGTCAAATCCCAAGATAGGTAGCTAGGTTGTAATTCACATTGAATTTCAATAAAGCAGAATTTTGTTTATACAAAAAGCTTCTGCATTATCTCTTTATAAGTACTTGTCTCCAAGTAGGGTTGGTCTGAGACTAACACCTCAGACCTACTCGGACAACACCCCGATCCTATCACATGGAGAACATGATCACGTGAATAAAGATGACAACTTAATTGCTGAAAGAAAAGAGGAATCTATTAGCGTACCGAGTCCTTGACGACCCAAGTTTGCTGCTGGTGTTGGGACTTTTAGAATTCCTTGGAGCTCTTTACCAAGACCCTTGCCCTTCTGGTAACCATATTTTTCCATGATGGCCTTTCCTTGTCCAACCTTGAGTTTCTAAAGAGAAACTGGGATGGATTGCTCTGGTACAACGTTAAATCTCTTCAAGTGGGATGTCTTTCTTCCTCTATGATAAGTGTGAAATATGAATGGTTTTAGTGATCTTAAATGCTTAATTTTCGTACTTGCATTGATCATATTCCACACATATCTTATGTTTTCCTTTGGTTTCCTGTTCGATAAGAATACCTTTTTGTATGTCAAATGCAGAGAAAAGCCAAGAAAATAGTATATTAGCTCATGAGGGTGATGATGCAACAAACGGGGATCAAATTGGAGTCAGAACGAAGATTTTAGAGGGTTTTGAAGGTACGTCCGAAGTGTTAGAACATTGAAGTTCGGACACAGTTCAAGACTTGCAACGAAGAAGTCGTAACCCTGCTCCACGACCATATGTCCGAACTTGTGTCCGAACATTGAAGTTCGGACACAAGTCGAGGCTTTTGCAAACGAAGCTAGACCCGCGCTCCAAAACAAGGTGTCCGAACATTGATGTTCAGACCAATGTTCGAACCCGACATATTTTGCAGTAGAAAGTGTTGTGTTTTGAAGTAAAGACAGGGAAGAAAAGGTCATAAGTAACCTAATACGTAAGCAAAAAGGAGGCACACCATTCTTCTGATAAACAACGCTCTTCAACGACAATCAAAGCTCTCAAATTCTTCACCATCGGCACCATTATCTCTCAATTCCATTCATCACACAAATTATCATTGCCGTTGTCATCGAGGAGAATCGTCAAAAGTGAGTCCACGTCCATCGTCAACCTCGCGCCAGCAAACCTTCGAATATGGATAATAAGAGAACTTGAGAGGTTTTCCTTTCACTTAATGAATTCTCTTCCAATTTTCTGTATCAATTTCATTAACATGTCTGGCTAGTAAGGATTTGCTCTGGGGGAGGGTTGTTTGTAATGGATATGAGTTAGCTTAGTTTTTCTGCAGTTTGAATGTGAGAATATACATGATTGTTTCTAGATTAATGTTAATCATTCATCTTCTCTATTAATTTCACGAGTTTATAGAGGTGTTTTGCGAATCTTGTTATGATCAGATCAGGTGATTAACAAGAAGTTTGAATTAATCTGAAGATTTGTGGAAAAATTAGTCGGATAGATAATTTTTCCCTGCAAATGCTAATAATTCTTCGCACTGAATCCATCTATATGTGTTTTGTTTGTTTCTAGATTATAACCGGCATGTTCTGATAGGTGAGCTCTTCTTTTAACTAGGATTTAGGATTGAAGAAATTATTAAGAATTGGCCAATCTGTATTTCAAAAGAAAGCTGTAGGAATTGCTAATTTCATCCATTAAAGAACAACCCAAACCCAGAGTTCCATTCATTTTATCAAACTTATTGTGAGCCTCAACTTTTAAACCCTATCCTAGGTTGATTCGAGTTGATTAGGATCTGATCAGGTTTTAGGTTCACTTATAACCTAAGTTTAATAACTAAGTCATATAACCATAATTATTAAAACCTAAGCTAGCTCACTAGAACCTATTATGAGTCGCCACCTAATTTTAACCTAGATCAAATTAGGAAAGGAGAGTTCAGGTCCGGGGGCTTGATATTCTACTTAATTAAGGGTTCAATTACTTTTATTACCCCTCAAAGTCGTTTTTCCTCTACTTAGTTTAATTACGGCTTATTATGAGTCATTTTAACCCAAGTGCGCGCTTCTGTTTTTTTATTTTTTAACATTTTTTGACAGAAAATAAAAGTGAAATTACCAAAACTAGGGTTTCGGGGGCAGAATTAGGTCAAATTTAATTTTGTCCGTGGCCACGGACCTATTGTCCGAACCCACATACCCCAGTTAAACTACATGATTACGAAAACCGAATTAAAATAAAAACGTAAACTTGAAAAGTCCGGGGCCATAGACAGGGTGTCCGCGGGCCCGGACATGTACTATTAAAATTCCTAAAAGTTGAAAAATTAGAAATCCCGCCACCATCCGTGGGTGTCCGTCCGTGGTCCCGGACCATGCGTCCGAGGTCACGGACAGTGGGTTTTTGGTGGTTCCCGACGGTGTTTTCGACTCAAAATTTATGCACGTGTAGCCTGAAAGATTTCCAAGATGTTAGTAATCACATATTCACAGTTTGAAGTCGAATGAAACACGAAACTTAGCAAACAAGTAACAAAGCAGAAACAAAATCAAATAGCAATACAGAAGCCGAAAAGGGTCGATTTGAACCCAAAATTTGACAGAAGACTAGTAAAGTTGTAGAGTTTGAGAAAAGTATGATTATAACCTGTTTTGGCTCCGGGATCAATGAGAATCTTCACGTCGGGATTCTTTCGGTGCTCCGTTGATCTTGGTTCCAGATTGAGTTCGAACCTGGCTTCTGACTATTGATTGTTGATGGTGTTCCTCACGTTTTGGTGGTGATTTGTCCACTGTTTGATTGTTAACCCATTGTTGGGAGTTGAAAACTGTGTGAAAGTGTTGGTTTAAGAAGAATTTCGGTGTTGTTTTGGTGCTTGGAAGTGCAAAAACGTGGGAGGCTGGTTAGGGAAGGAGAGTTTTGACTGCCTAGGGTTCTGAGAGCTTGTGGGATTCTCCTTTGATCGAAAGATTTATCCCTTTATATAGACTTCCTTAAAGATAAAGAAAATCTAGTGAAAACGAGATTCTTCGGGATTATAATTAATTGACTTCCCAAAGGAATTTTGCTGTGAAATTTTAGCTACATGTCAAGGATGATATTTCTTATTTTTCCAAGGTGGAATCGAACTTTTTGGATATTGGAATATATTTAAATTCAATTTCTCGTCAGATTCAATCAGAAATTGCTAGAAAATTATTGGAAATTCGAAAAATCAAAATTCCAACGCCATTATGCTTAAAATGTCATCCTCTATCATGGGTTAAAATTTCAAAACATTCGGAGTTGATTTGAACTATTCTCGGAGGAGAGAGAAAGCTCATAGGGGGCTGAGGAGCCTTGAAAAATTACGAAAATACCCCTGAAGGTGACTAAGCTGCCCTTGATGCCCCGGGATGCGCCGATCAAACCAAGAATTCATGCTGTTTGACCAAACTACCCATTTTGCAACAATACCTCAAGGGACTCTCCTCCAGGGGGTTAAAATTTTGGGTATAACACTTATCATTTACTTTCATTAATTGTTCAATTAAATTTTGATTTGCATTTATTCAATTCAATCACAAAAAATTAATTTACAACCCCCTAAATGTCCGGTTTTCTTAGGATTAGGCTTATTTCTTCATGTCTCGTGGATTGATACCCGATTGCTTCCATTTGCTATACTATTGCGACCGGGATTTTCACAACCCGACAGGCTTTTTGATTTATTAATTTCTAGATTTATTTTCTTAGTTTTAGTATATCAAATTTCCCTATTTTCACTCTATCATGCATACTAGAAGTTATTTTTGGTGTGGCTCCCCCTTGATGACATGAACCTTACCGAATGAATTATTGTTCCGAACTTGAGAGGAAGATCCAAGAGACCAAAGACACGTCTTGGGTTATCATCATAACCTTGTACACTATTTGGCATGATTCAAACTTGTCATAACCCATACTCTACCACTTTCAAAGGGCAAATGCTGACATCTGCTCCTATATCAATCAGAACTTTTGGTACCTTGAAGGCTCCACACCAAACAGTGATATATAGTGCCTTTCCCGAATCTTCAAAGACTTTAATATCGTGGAAGCTAATCTCCTCTTCCTGCTTTTTCCAGAGGGCCGCGACCATCTTTCCAGGGCTAGACTTTCCTCAGGCCCACCCAAGTTCTTAGCAATAGCTCGCCGGTGCTCTGAAGAAATTGTAAGCAAGGACCAGTTGCCATTGGGATAGTTGCAACCTTTAATTTTTGAAGCATCTCTTGCTCACTAGGAACTTCTTCGACTACAGGGGTAGGTAGTGCTGGTTTTTTCTCTTGTACTAGAAATTCTGAAGGTCCGTAGTGCTTACCTGATTGAATAATGTGGGCATTAGCAGGAACAAAGCTGACTGAAGGTGTGAGCTTATGTCCCGCCCCACGTGTCAGTTCCTTGTCATCCTAGAAAACAGTAAAGGTGGCACACTGGGCTTCAGATTCTGAACTCTCAAGATTGCCCAAACGTTGATATCCTTAATCTATAAGATCATGGATCCGATGCCTTAGAGCTATGTACTCATCGGTATCATGCTCTGCTAGCTTATGGTACCTACAAAATAGACTCAGTTTATTCCCTTTTCAAGTTTCTCCATGACAAGGGATAAGTGGTTGCATGAGCCCTTCATCTTGCAACTCCTCAAAGGCCTGGCTTAAAGAACATTCAATGTCTGTGAATTCTCTCTTGACTTTCTGGGGAGGCTCCGATATTGGGGTTGCAATCTGGACTTTCCATTCTTGAACTACCGACATGATCTTAGACCTTAAATTACAACAATCATCCGTGGAGTGACCCGGAAGTAAGTGAGTGACAAAATTGCTCGAGATGTTCTCCCAAATGCATCTCACGGAGCCGCGGGACCCTGAGTTGGACTAGTTTTCACCCTAAAAACATTCTTAAATTTCGACTTTGTGGCTGTTAAAGATCTACATAGGGAACCTGTGTGGCATGCTCCTGTTGCGGCTCTGGGTCCCTTTGTTGTGCTGCCTCATCCTTATTAGGGGCAAAATCGAATGGTATGATGTCTCCAGGAGAGTGAATCAATGTCTTTACTTTCTTTACTTGTAGACACAAGTCCCGAGCCTAGCTCCTTCAAGGCACTTCTATGGGCGAACTCCAATTCAGCGAGCTTCTCAATCAGATCAACGAGCTCAAAAAGTTGAGTGCTTTTATCATTTGGCCCGGATGACATTCTACTGTAAGGTGCTCTTATTAGTTTCGAACAGGAGAAATAAATAAGAACTGGTGGAGATGAGCTGAAGTTAAATTTAGAAGCATGTGTTGGGAGTAGGTATGTTTAAGCCACAAGAGATTTTCCAAAAGAGATTAGATGCTTGTGGTGGATGCTGGGCTTAATGTTTCAAAGGGATTCATTTTGGGCTAGAAATCTGGGCTATAAGATGTATCGGCCTTGAGAAAAGGCTTTTGTGGGGGAGAAAAATACTTGAGTATCAAAACTTGTTATCTACCTGGCCAAAAGGCCAGAAGCCTTACACAAGTATTGGGCCTAAAGCCCTTGGAAGTAGAAATCACACAAGGCGGTTATGCAAATGTCTTTACACAATGATTTGAACTAATGTGTATGTGAAATACCCCGAAATTAAATATGGCGATTAGAATATTTTAATATAGCATTTAAGGGCCTAATAGTGCCTAAGTAATTTTGGTAAGGAAAATAAATCCAAAAGAAATGAGGAAAAACGCTTGGAAAGCGGAAAACGCTAAAACAAGCGTTAAATAACCATAGGAGGTACGGGACCTCGGTTATAGTATCGTAAGGATTACTAAGGCTTATTCATGCCTAATTATTATACGGGAACGATTCCCGAAGAAAACGGATCCAAAAAATGTATTAAAACGCTAATAGAGCTTTAGCGCACGTTTTTTGAGGAAACCCGAAAACGTGATTTTAAGTGGTCAAACGAACCCGTAAAAATTATAGTTCATTAAATAACTATAAATAAACATTAATGGAAGCTTAATGTCCATTAAAATTAAAGAAACGAGAAATTCCGGAAAATGGGTCCGGTTAGTGAATAGTAACTATACCGGGTAAAATAACGAGCGTTTTCTGTAAAAGACGAAAAACGCTCCAACTAGTATAACAGTGGGGGCCGATTTTTACTGTTGTAGACAGCCCTCTCACACACACACAAGTAACAAATAAGTAAATCAAAAAGCAATAAAGTAATAAAGCAAAAAGTAACTTATACTACTTTAACACTCTCTCACCTCTCATTCTCACTTTACCCTCATCTCTCTCCTCCCTTCTCCTCTCCCAGCGATTTCTCCCTCTCTCTCCATGGGGGCTGGTGATTTTGAGAAGCTTCAACACCTCCCATGGCTTCTCTTCTTTCTCCTCATGCTCTAGCTCCATTTGAGCTCCAAATGTAAAATAAAATGCATATTTGAACTCCCCTCTTCATCCTCTACATTTCTATCTTTTCAAAATCCGAAAATGAGCAACTTCATCTCCATGGTTTTCCCCATTTGAAGAGGAAAGCACACCATTGTGAAGCTTGAAGTCTCCTCTTTCAAACAAGGTAAAAATCTCCATGAAAGACCTCACTTTTCTCCATCTCCTTGGTGGCCGATTTTTGTCTCTCTCTCTTACCTTGTTTTCCTCTTGTTTTGGAGCTTTGCTTCAACCCTCCAATGGTGGTGAGAACACCTTCTTGAACCAAGGGCTAAAACCCCTCCTAAAGCACTCCAAGGTAAAAACCCTAACTAATGGTAATTTAAACCCTTCATTTAATTAGTGAAGTTTTAAGAGATTAGAAGTTTAATTATATTCTCCTTGTGTAATTTGGGTGTTGGGATGGAGTTTGGTAACTCCATCCCCCACAAAACCGATTTGGACAAGAAAGAGAGGAAGATGAGGAATGGAAAAGAAATGAAGGAATCAAATCTCAAGGTAAGAGCTCCTTCTTAATGCTTAATTAATGCATTAGTGTAATGGGAATGGGTAAACACCTAGAAGAACCTAAAATATTGTACTAGTATTGTAGTTGTGGAGATTTGAGTATTTGTGAGCAAAAATGTGGATTTGTAGGCCTTAGAGCCAAATGAATGGTGTATGTGTATTAGTCTTGCTATTTGAGGAAACAATGATGTATTAGTATTGTGATTTAAGAAGTATTGGTGTATCAAGATTTTGTATGAACCTTGTGCGCTGGTAGGACCCTTGTTGGGTGTGGCTAGCTTTAGGTTGAATTTGGTGAGAGGATGTGTATTTGAGGATGTAAGGAAAGTAGGTGAACTATGACGAAATTTTAGTAGGAATTGTGTATTAAGAATGACTTGATGAATGGGAGAACCTAGGTGTGTATGGGATTTAATAAGGGTATTTAATGACCATGGAATGGTAGTTGTGGTATGAGAGTATTAGGATGTAGAATCTGTAGCAAGAGAGGTACCAAAATGCATTATGGAACTAGGAAGGAATTGGTGTGTAGGATTTTGTAAAATGAGTGTTGGAACTTGGGTGTAGGAAGTGCAATGGCTTGGAAATAAATTGGCATGGTAAGGAGAGGTATTTAGAATGCTTGGGATGGCAATGGTTGAGGAAGTATTGGATAGGAGAATTGAATGGTAAAATCTGTAGCATAAGTGTAACAAAAACTGTTACATGTGTTGAAGAAAAGTAAGGAAATTGTGTAAGTTGTTTGATGGATTTAGTAATGGATTTGGTGGATGAATTAAGGTGATTTAGAGGGTTTAATTAGTGCTAAAACATGTGGGATTACATGTAGGAAGATTGGGGAAGAAATGGGTAAAGAAAGAAGTGGATAACAAAACCTGTAGGCATGTTCTGGAACTGTCCGACCCAGAGGTTTGGTCGGACGGTGGGTCGGACAGACCCAGACCCCGGAATTGAAAGCTATTGGAATGGTCCGACCCAGAGGTGTATGGGTCAGACGGAACAGTTCTGGGTCGGACGGAACATTTTCAAAAGACGGGAAACTTACTGGAATGGTCCGACCCATAGGTTGGGTCGGACGGTGGGTCGGATGACCCTAACTTATAAAAAAAAAATCATATGTATGTATGTATGTAGGTAAGTACATAAATAAAGGGCCTTAGTAATATACCATTAATGTGACAACAATGGTAAGGAAGTAAGTATGGGAGTAGGAAAACAAGTGTGAAAAGTAATTAGGTAGGTTGAGAGTATGAGAACATTAAGTATACCGGGATAACGGGGTAAGTACGGGAATAGTAATTATTTGTGTATCGTAAGAGTATAGTATTAATAATAATGTTGGAACATTATCAGTGGAACAAGTGTGAACCAAGGAACAAGGGAACATACGGTAGAGCTAACTCCTGTGAAAGGTATGATTTCCTCATGCCCCGTATGCTAACCGAGTTACGTTGATTTGTGTGCTGTATGCCGGCTAATCAAGACTAAAGCATGAAAACGGTTTATTGTCTTTCATTGTATGTCTTGGTGTATGTTGTGTGAGCTAACCCTTCTTGATTGATTGTGTGGCTTCATAGTGCGTAGTACGACTCATAGATGAGTCTTGTTGTGTAGCGACTCGTAGTAAGAGTCACGTTGTGAACTAATGGAAACGTAGCAACGCACTAAACTATCGAATCAATAAACGATAACGCAACCCAATGAACTCACTAGGATGCGGGAGAGTGTACGGGAGTAATAACCTCCCGATAGCGGTTGGAGAACTGAAATGAATAATCTACAAATAATAAGTAGTGGAAGCATATAAGTAACCTCTATTAGAGGAATTAATCTTGGTGCAAACATGAACCATGAGAGTAGTAAAGAACGATGAGGGATCTCCAAACCCCTTAGTAATTAGTCAACCCACTATGAGAGGTTATCGAGAGAGACGGTGGTAATTCCCTAAGCTAGCAGAGGTTATCGAGAGAGATACTTCTAGGCTAATCCATGAGATTGTAATATACTCTGAGAGAAGGGTGTTGGGAATTTGAGTAGTCCGGTAAAAACGGACATAAGAGTATTTGAGGAGCTAAGCGTATAGCCCTCGTATTGTAGGTCCGGTGGCGAGTCTTGTGTATGACTCCGCCCAGAGACCAAAGTAATGAGTAATGAGTATTGCGTATGTATGAGTAAAGTAATGAGTATTGAGTAAGTATCGAGTATTGAGTACGTATGAGTAAGTATCGAGTATGAGTATGTAAAGTAAGTATGGAGAATTGAGTAGTGAGTATGCACAAGTATAGTAACGAGTACAGAGTAAGGATCGTGTACGAGTAAGGTTGAACATGGAGTGATGAGTATGCAAGAGTAAGGAGTAAGTATGAGTAGAGTAACGAATATCGAAACCGTACGAAGAGTAATGAATGTATAACAAATACGAATGGTTGACTATTGAATTGTCTTCCTTGGTAAGTATTGAACTTGTATTTATGTAGGTATTTTGATTGTATTGCTGTAGTATGAGTATGTATGTATGCATGTAAAATGAACTCCATGTATATCCGACCCAAAGTAGTCGGCGTACCGCAGATAGCACGCGGTATATGCGGATTTCATATGCAGCGTAAGCTGACCCCCTAGGGGGACCGTTTTTAGTGTGCAGGTACTCGAAGCTGACCACCGTTCGAGAGAGTAGGACGGGGACTGCTATGTAAGCATGGGTAGTTGTATGAAGGGATTGTACTTGTAATGTATTATGAAATTAGAAGTTCAAACTGTAGCGGTAAATTAAGGATTGTAGTATACTCGGTATAGTAATGAATTGAAGTTGTAATTGAATTATGGATGAGTAAGCAATGGGAAGTATTGTATTAGGTAGAGCACTCGGTATGTTCACATTCATCAGACCGATAGTATGTAGAATTGTAACTCGCCTTGTCAGTCTTGTGGGTGACTAACGGCATTGTACACCCGCCGTTGTGTAAGTAATATCCGCTGCGAAGGTAAGTATGATACAGTAATGACGGTATTAGCGGTAGGGGTGTTACAAAAAGTGGTATCAGAGCGAAGTATCGCTCTGATGGATGAAATACCGAGTTTAGGTAAATACCGAGTTAGGAAGTAGAGACTTAGGGCTAAGGGTTGAGTGTTAGCGTGTGAGGTACGCTAGTTAGGAACTTCCGCGAGAACCAGAAACCTACAACAACCATACCCCGCCCTCCGCAACCCACGGTATTAAGTTGGGAGAAGAACGCCAGAGAGATGGAAAGACCTCTCACACTCGGGTAAAACCCGATCTGGCAGTTGCAAAGACAAACCTTATTAGAAAAGAACCTGTCATACGGTAGAGTCCAAGAACTGGAAGTCCCGAAGACGGTTCCCGTTGAATGACAAGGACCGCACTTAATGGCGGAGGAATGAAGATCCTAAACACAAGGATAATGGAATTTATGGCACCATGGGGCGACATGCTTCGCAGTCGCGAGAACCGTGTGTAGCCAGCAAGAAGAGAAGCACAATCGTGCAATGAAACAAGGAAGATAGAGTAACGAACCCTAGACAAGAGAGTCTACGGACTGTAATGTTCGATAATACCAACAATGGTATGCAAACCGACTAAGGAATTAGTCGAGGTTGGATTAACACCAAACCTATACGCCAGTAGGCAGTAATAACCGAACAACATAGTTCAGATAACTATGAAGTATCATAAACATACACCTATAGGACCACAACATGGTTCCTAAGGATAAGTAAGGTCTCGTTAACCACAGTGAATGTGAGACACCGGATGAGACGACAATCATGTCAAGTACACTGAGAAGCGACTAGGAGATCGATCACCAAGATCAAAAGATCAAAGGAAGATCTAAAAAACCACCAATATGGATGGAAACGAACCGTACCGGTATACGTTAACCGAAAAACAACCTACCCGCGCACTTGCCCAGGGCAAGTGCAACGACTACAAGACGGTGGAAGTTTTAACAACCCGAATACTTGCAAAGTACCGCTATGACGAATGGAGCAAATATAGGATCACCAATCCTAAGATTTTAAATAACGAAACCTGGAAAGGCCTAACGGCCCGACCATTGTATTAAGAGTATACCAGTCAGCGAGAAGCTGGACTTGGTCAAGACCCCAGACATGGCAACACCATAAAGAATTTCCTTTCACACCGAACTGTTATTTCAAAACCCAAACTTTTCTTCCAAAACTACGAACCCTTCTTTTAAACCTTGAATTTTAAAACCCAATAGACGGAATTACGGTGAGTATCATAGAATGATACAAGAGGAGTTGACAATAGAATACTTCACCTAGGCGTGTGACGAACACTACGAGTGTACCCAAATACGGGATGTGGGACGACCGCACTCCGAAGGAGCTTGCGGGCCTGACATGTAGTTAGGTAAGTGGTAACGTGCCAAGATGGTACCCCACGTATGTATACAGGTAGTGTACGAAACACGGGAAGTAGTCAACTCTGTTCTACGGACCATAAGTAAATTTAAAACAGAACAGCTGGTTACCTCAACCGAACAAGGGAAACTCAGATAAGCTACAAGCTAAGGAGTCAGAAACTCACTTCAGGAGAACCATTAAGAGTTGAAAGTGCAAGAAGCACTAACAACGGGATAAGACATTGGGTATGTCTCGAAGATATCCAAGTAAAGCATGACAACTGGAAGGAATACCCAGTCTAAGCACAGTAAGACAAATGCCAAACATTAACACATCAGTGTTCAATGAACGGGATAGAATTCCCAGAACAACTACCACAAACGCACAGGGTGATGTTATAAGGTACCCGAAATACCACTCATCACCGGAAGGGATATCAAATCCGTTATAACACAAGGAAAAACACCAATGGACTACCCTAAGAACGGGAGACGTTACAACCCTCAACGGATAACTCAGATCCAGAACCGCAAGGTAGGACAATAAACTGAACATACTCATAAATGTCAGATGCTACCGTATAGTCGGTACTACCCAGGAGAAATCCATAAAGGGTATCAAGTCAACACAGTTGAACGAGATGTCGTGGCAAAAACACCACAATCGGAACGAACATCCGGTTAGAACACCGACGGGATCCCACTTGATAGGGGATACCCCAAATTAATAAATGCTGTCGATCAATACCAGGATACAAAGGGTCTCCAACGAACGGAAGCGTGATGCGACGATCTTATTAGGGAGCCCAGTATCACCTCCAAGCCCAGCAATGGCTTACAGAGAAGTAACCACTCGAGAACGACCTATGATGAGCAGAGCTCTAGGCAATATGGCTAGTAGGCCATGAAACTATTACCACACATAACCCAACGGTTGCAAAACCCACTGTGAACCATATGGAAGGCTGTCAAGGACGGCACCAATGAAAGAGTAACAATCGATGAACGAGGACGACCCTCATAAATGTGAACCGCAAGGGCAGTGAACACGTGGATCCCAAGAAGGGGATATCATCAATAACTGTCGGGAAATATACCCCTCTCAGAACTACTAATGTAGTCAAGCTTGAGCATACAATTATTGTCAAGCAACGTGAAATAAGCTTCAACAGCAATTGTTGACAACCAAGGAATAACCGGTTATAAAACCAATGATGCTCAGAGAGCTCAGAAAAATAAAGTAATACCATATTCTGTAGTTGCCAAATACATGGGGAACCATTGTATAAATGATAGAGATGCATGAGCGGAAGCTAGCAACAGTGGATGCCATGTGAACCAATACTGTGGAATCAGTAAGAACATGGTGCGCAACAGGCGACCAATGTATATGAGTAATCACTAATGCCATGGAATTGTTAATTCGAGATAGTGGACAGACCGGGCAACAAGCCGGGAGTCCGCACGAAATGATGAAACACCACCTGAAGGAGTAACAATAATTCCTATTGCGATCTCATAAGAGAGTTACTGCCAAGCGTTTACGCCTCTGCACTCTGTAGGACTGAGGGTTTTGGTATTGCACTTGTGCAGTTAATGATCAAGTGGGATAGCTAGGAAGATGGAAAATGTAAATCATGGTAAATCCCTCCGGACACCAATAAACATGGCATAAGCCAGTTAAGCAAAAGCTTGGAAGCAAACCGTGCGGCCTAAGGCCAAAGAAGCACGAAGAGGGTGAAACACACCAATAATCACAAGATGTGAATTCCATTGGAATAAAAGTGAAAGGAGACTTAAGAAAGTCACAAGGACCGACGCATTGAAAATGCAAGGTCATACAAGTAAAGAACACTTGTAATGAACCAGAGAAACTGGTATAGTTCAGAAGCTGCTAACAATAGAGGAAGCACTACAACTAAGTAGTGACTTAACCTCAACCGACAATAAGTCGGAGAAACCAAGTGAATGATCACTACAAACACAACAGTATGTATATAGATTGCCAGAGAGCTGGTTATGAATCTAAAACTCATCGAGTTCGAGCACGGTAAGAGAATACCACACTTGGTTAATAACCTTGTTCCCACAACAAGAGGGATAAAAAGGTGATGTGTAACACGTTGAGGATAACGAGAAGGGCGAATAACCCAAGTTATCAGGGTCACGCAGCAGAAGCTAGTGGGGCCAGACCCAATGAATAAGAGGTTAATCAATGCCTTAAAACCATTTAAGCTAAACCGAACCCGGTTAAGAGTTAAATAACTCCGATGAAAATTCTTGATGCAGGGACTAACCGGTAATACGGTTAAGACCCATTAATCAAGGAACATTGTATAATAGACCGCATGGAAGCTGAACCACTCCATGACGGCTGTATGCCTTCGACCAATGCCCAATATTGACACATGGTAGATTACGTGGGCGTAATCCCTCTTAAGGGGGGTAGAGCGAAAACCGCGAAATGTATGTTTTACGTGATAGGTGCGTAAACTACAATGCGCATAGCGCAAGAAAATTCGTTTTGATGGTTGATACTTATGTTACATAAACATTTGTATTCACTCATCGTGTAATTGTGGTAATTTGAGAAGCAAGTATAGGAAAAGGAGTAGTGAAACTCCAGGGGAATGAGAACCCCGATTGGTAATAGTATGAGGAATGAGTATGTATGGGAGACTTGAGGAGTATCAATCGGTTTGGAACCGATGTATGTAATGAGTATAAATCGGTATACAACCGATGTACTTTATTAGTATAAATTTGGTATAGCAAATTAATGGGATATTACACCCATGAATTTCTTGAGTATAGTAGTTGGAGATGATGTAGTAATAGTTGATGAGATGATTAGTAAGTAAGTAAGTGAATCATATAAATTGGAAAATGTATGTGTATGATTATGAGTAGCAAGATTAAAAAGATAGAAAACGAAATGATGTTTGACGAGCTGTTGTTTGTATTGAGGTGGGAAGTGGAACTTGATTTGCTAGCGATCAAGGGAAGCCGAACACAAATTGGAGTGGAAGGATAATTCAACACCAATGCTGATCACATTGGGGTTGAAGGACTCTGGAAGCTCCCTTAAGTGGCCACAATAATAACACTAGTAATAGGAATAATCATCATAAATTGAAATTGGGAGATGTATGCAAGTTTTCAAAATGAATTTCCAAAACTAATTTGGTACAATGTTTTCTTCAAACTTGAGAATGAGGATCGGTTTTGAAACCGCTCCCACGGGCGCTAGTGGATCTTCCATGCCTAGGCACGGTATCCGGTCGAAACCATAGGAGGAGAAGCTAGTTGTGAGTCGGTGGGAGTGTTGATTAGTTTTGAAACCACTACACCGGTTGTACGGTAACAGTGTGTGTTTTGTATTTTTCCAAGGGCACTGGGGCAGCGTAGTCCCGAGTAAGTATGAGTAAGTATGAGTAAAGTATGAGTAAGTAAGTATGAGTAAGTGCCTGAGGATCTCTATATGTGCAAATGAATTTGATCAGAACCAAAGGACCGTAGAGCCAGAAAGTGTAAGTGCTCAAGTCATGACGGCCGTGAACCAGAAAGCGTAAGTGTTCAAACGTGACCGGTACCTGAGGGATCACTCGCCATTGGGGGAGGATTGTACCTAATTGTCTGCGGATGGACCCCCTTGGAGAGAAGTAAAACGGATATTTTTGATTGCTATGCATGCAGTGACATGCTGTTTGGATGCGTAGTATGCATCATGTCAGACACTTGGAGTTTGACGAGTTATATGTAGAGGTCATAACCTTAGCATAGAGTATATGTACGAGTAACAGTATTAGATTCACCAACTTTGAGGGCAAAGTTCTTTAAGGGGGGTAGATTGAAATACCCCGAACTTAAATATGGTGATTAGAATATTTTAATATAGTATTTAAGGGCCTAATAGTGCCTAAGTAATTTTGGTAAGGAAAATAAATCCAAAAGAAATGAGAAAAACGCTTAGAAAGCGGAAAACGCTAAAACAAGCGTTAAATAACCATAGGAGGTACGGACCTCGGTTATAGTATCGTAAGGATTCCTAAGGCTTATTCATGCCTAATTAGTATACGGGAACGATTCCCGAAGAAAAACGGATCCAAGAAATGTATTAAAACGCTAATAGAGCTTTAGCGCACGTTTTTGAGGAAACCCGAAAACGTGATTTTAAGTGGTCAAACGAACCCGTAAAAATTATAGTTCATTAAATAATATAAATAACATTAATGGAAGCTTAATGTCCATAAAATTAAAGAAACGAGAAATTCCGGAAAACGGGCCCGGTTAGTGAATAGTAACAAACCGGGTAAAATAACGAGCGTTTTCTGTAAAAGACGAAAAACGCTCCACTAGTATAACAGTGGGGGCCGATTTTTACTGTTGTAGACAGCCCTCTCTCTCACACACACAAGTAACAAATAAGTAAATCAAAAAGCAATAAAGTAATAAAGCAAAAAGTAACTTATACTACTTTAACACTCTCACCTCTCATTCTCACTTTACCCTCATCTCTCTCCTCCCTTCTCCTCTCCCAGCGATTTCTCCCTCTCTCTCCATGGGGGCTGGCGATTTTGAGAAGCTTCAACACCTCCCATGGCTTCTTCTTTCTCCTCATGCTCTAGCTCCATTTGAGCTCCAAATGTAAAATAAAATGCATATTTGAACTCCCCTCTTCATCCTCTACATTTCTATCTTTTCAAAATCCGAAAATGAGCAACTTCATCTCCATGGGTTTTCCCCATTTGAAGAGGAAAACACACCATTGTGAAGCTTGGAGTCTCCTCTTTCAAACAAGGTAAAAATCTCCATGAAAGAACTCACTTTTCTCCATCTCCTTGGTGGCCGATTTTTGTCTCTCTCTTACCTTGTTTTCCTCTTGTTTTGGAGCTTTGCTTCCACCCTCCAATGGTGGTGAGAACACCTTGAACCAAGGGCTAAAACCCCTCCTAAAGCACTCCAAGGTAAAAACCCTAACTAATGGTAATTTAAACCCTTCATTGAATTAGTGAAGTTTTAAGAGATTAGAAGTTTAATTACATTCTCCTTGTATAATTTGGGTGTTGGGATGGAGTTTGGTAACTCCATCCCCCACAAAACCGATTTGGACAAGAAAGAGAGGAAGAGGAGGAATGGAAAAGAAATGAAGGAATCAAAGCTCAAGGTAAGAGCTCCTTCTTAATGCTTAATTAATGCATTAGTGTAATGGGAATGGGTAAACACCTAAAAGAACCTAAACTATTGTACTAGTATTGTAGTTGTGGAGATTTGAGTATTTGTGAGCAAAAATGTGGATTTGCAGGCCTTAGAGCCAAATGAATGGTGTATGTGTATTAGTCTTGCTATTTAAGGAAACAATGATGTATTAGTATTGTGATTTAAGAAGTATTGGTGTATCAAGATTTTGTATGAACCATGTGTGCTGGTAGGACCCTTGTTGGGTGTGGCTAGCTTTAGGTTGAATTTGGTGAGAGGATGTGTATTTGAGGATGTAAGGAAAGTAGGTGAACTATGGCGAAATTTTAGTAGGAATTGTGTATTAAGAATGACTTGATGAATGGGAGAACCAAGGTGTGTATGGGATTTAATAAGGGTGTTTAATGACCATGTAATGGTAGTTTTGGTCTGAGAGAATTAGGATGTAGAATCTGTAGCAAGAGAGGTACCAAAATGCATTATGGAACTAGGATGGAATTGGTGTGCAGGATTTTGTAAAATGAGTGTTGGAACTTGGGTGTAGGAAGTGCAATGGCTTGGAAATAAATTGGCATGGTAAGGAGAGGTATTTAGAAT
Organism: Limonium bicolor; assembly: GCA_023374045.1. Classification (NCBI taxonomy): domain Eukaryota; kingdom Viridiplantae; phylum Streptophyta; class Magnoliopsida; order Caryophyllales; family Plumbaginaceae; genus Limonium; species Limonium bicolor. The sequence continues at coordinate 225,487,746 of CM041782.1, forward strand.
GCTTGGTATGGCAATGGTTAAGGAAGTATTGGATGGGAGAATTGAATGGTAAAATCTGTAGCATAAGTGTAACAAAAAATGTTACATGTGTTGAAGAAAAGTAAGGAAATTGTGTAAGTTGTTTGATGGATTTAGTAATGGATTTGGTGGATGAATTAAGGTGATTTAGAGGGTTTAATTAGTGCTAAAACATGTGGGATTACATGTAGGAAGATTGGGGAAGAAATGGGTAAAGAAAGAAGTGGAAAACAAAACCTGTAGGCATGTTCTGGAACTGTCCGACCCAGAGGTTGGGTCGGACGGTGGGTCGGACAGACCCAGACCCCGGAATCGAAAGCTACTGGAATGGTCCGACCCAGAGGTGTATGGGTCGGACGGAACAGTTCTGGGTCGGACGGGACATTTTCAGAAGACGGGAAACTTACTGGAATGGTCCGACCCATAGGTTGGGTCGGACGGTGGGTCGGACGGCCCTAACTTATAAAAAAAAATTATATGTTTGTATGTTTGTAGGTAAGTACATAAATAAAGGGCCTTAGTAATATACCATTAATGTGACAACAATGGTAAGGAAGTAAGTATGGGAGTAGGAAAACAAGTGTGAAAAGTAATTAGGTAGGTTGAGAGTATGAGAACATTAAGTATACCGGGATAACGGGGTAAGTACGGGAATAGTAATTATTTGTGTATCGTAAGAGTATAGTATTAATAATAATGTTGGAACATTATCAGTGGAACAAGTGTGAACCAAGGAACGAGGGAACATACGGTAGAGCTAACTCCGGTGAAAGGTATGATTTCCTCATGCCCCGTATGCTAACCGAGTTACGTTGATTTGTGTGCTGTATGCCGGCTAATCAAGACTAAAGCATGAAAACGGTTTATTGTCTTTCATTGTATGTCTTGGTGTATGTTGTGTTAGTTAACCTTTCTTGATTGATTATGTGGCTTCATAGTGCGTAGTACGACTCATAGATGAGTCTTGTTGTGTAGCGACTCGTAGTAAGAGTCACGTTGTGAACTAATGGAAACGTAGCAACACACTAAACTATCGAATCAATAAACGATAACGTAACCCAATGAACTCACTAGGATGTGGGAGAGTGTACGGGAGTAATAACCTCCCGATAACGGTTGGAGAACTGAAACAAATAATCCACAAATAATAAGTAGTGGAAGCATATAAGTAACCTCTATTAGAGGAATTAATCTTGGTGCAAACATGAACTATGAGAGTAGTAAAGAACGATGAGGGATCTCCAAACGCCTTAGTAATTAGTCGACCCACTATGAGAGGACCCGACTGATGTAAGTATGCCCCGAACGAGAGAGTATTCGATACGTTGGGGAAACCCTTAAATCTGAGGATACTAGACGGTGGTAATTCCCTAAGCTAGCAGAGGTTATCGAGAGAGATACTTCTAGGCTAATCCATGAGATTGTAATATACTCTGAGAGAAGGATGTTGGGAATTTGAGTAGTCGGGTAAAAATAGACATAAGAGTATTTGAGGAGCTAAGCGTATAGCCCTCATATTGTAGGTCCGGTGGCGAGTCTTGTGTATGACTCCGCCCAGAGACCAAAGTAATGAGTATTGCGTATGTATGAGTAAAGTAATGAGTATTGAGTAAGTATCGAGTATTGAGTACGTACGAGTAAGTATCGAGTAATGAGTATGTAAAAGTAAGTATGGAGAATTGAGTAGTGAGTATGCACAAGTATAGTAACGAGTACAGAGTAAGGATCGTGTACGAGTAAGGTATTGAACATGGAGTGATGAGTATGCAAGAATAAGGAGTAAGTATGAGTAGAGTAACGAATATCGAACACCGTACGAAGAGTAATGAATGTATAACAAATACGAATGGTTGACTATTGAATTGTCTTCCTTGGTAAGTATTGAACTTGTATATTTATGTAGGTATTTTGATTGTATTGCTGTAGTATGAGTATGTATGTATGCATGTAAAATGAACTCCATGTATATCCGACCCAAAGTAGTCGGCGTACTGCGGATAGCACGCGGTATATGCGGATTTCATATGCAGCGTAAACTGACCCCCTAGGGGGACCGTTTTTAGTGTGCAGGTACTCGAAGCTGACCACCGTTCGAGAGAGTAGGACGGGGACTGCTATGTAAGCATGGGTAGTTGTATGAAGGGATTGTACTTGTAATGTATTATGAAATTAGAAGTTCAAACTGTAGCGGTAAATTAAGGATTGTAGTATACTCGGTATAGTAATGAATTGAAGTTGTAATTGAATTATGGATGAGTAAGCAATGGGAAGTATTGTATTAGGTAGAGCACTCGGTATGTTCAATTCATCAGACCGATAGTATGTAGAATTGTAACTCGCCTTGTTAGTCACGTGGGTGACTAACGGCATTGTACACCCGCCGTTGAGTAAGTAATATCCGCTGCGAAGGTAAGTATGGTACAGTAATGACGGTATTAGCGGTAGGGGTGTTACAGTATGGATCGATCCGGAGAGGTGCTTGGGGCCTAGCCCTAGGTCACCACAAAGAAATAGGGCTTGCACGCTATTCTCTTTAGGCTTCCTCATTTTTTTTCACATCACCGTTAGGTGTGCGTCTACGGCCGGGTCTTTAACTGACCAAACATTGGGCTCGGTAAGGGTACTGCCGGAGAGGAGCTAGGAGCCGAAACCCAGGTATTAAGGGGATATGGTTAGACACCATCCTCCTCTTTTCCCTCACTTATTCACATCACCTGAGAAGGTGTGAGTCTCGAATAGGGGTCGCCTAATGCGGGTCCCAGGGTGGAATCGGTTTGCATGGACCCTCGCTCTCATATGATACATAAGTACAAAAATTTAAATTACGCACAGAAGTAAACACTCAACATAATAAAAGCCGTAAACAAACAATTTTGAGTTAAACCATCTTTCTTAAAATTAAACAAGTTAAAATTAAGATTAAGTCCCCAGTAGAGTCGCCAGTCTGTGAGCCTCGGTTTTCGAACCTCTACCGATGTTCATTCAGGTTCATTAGGATCTGGTCGGGTTCTAGGTCCACTTATAACCTAAGCTTAATAATTATGTCATAAAACATTAATTATTAAATCCTAAGTTAGCTCACTGGAACCTACTATGAGTCGCCACCTAATTTTAACCTAGGGTAAATTAAGAAAGGGAGAGTTCGGGTTTGAGGGCTTGGTATTCGAATTTTCCAAGTTCAACTAACTTTTAACTACCCTTCTAAGTCGTTTTTCCTCTACTTAGTTATTTCTCGCTTATTACGAGATTGTTTTAACCTAACCGTGCATATTTATGATTTTTTTATTTTTAACATTTTTTACTGAAATTTAAAGTGGAAATTAAATATAACGAAATTTGGGTTTTAGAGGAAAAAATATGTCAAATTTGGTTCTGTCCATGGCTACGGACCTAATGTCCGAACCCACGGACCCTAGTTAAGCTAATTAATCATAAAAGTCAAAGTAGCAAGAAAACGAGAATTTGAAAAGTCTGGGGCCACGGATAGGCATTTGTGGCCCTGGACATCAGTTTAAAACCTTAAATTTTGAAAATAAAAATATCCCGCCACCGTCCGAGATCGCCCTTGGTCGACGACTTTTAGGCAGTTCCCCGAACATGGTGTTTGTTTCGGCTGACCGCCCTTGGACGACGACTTTTAGGCAGTTCCCGGCGGTGTTCCGGCTCAAATTTTATGGGTGTGTAGCCTATGAGATTTTAAACAAGTTAGTATTTGAAAGAATTCAATTTTACTGCAAACTAAGGCTGAAACTTAAAAAACTAGTTATTTGATAGAAACGAAGAAAAATGTCAATTCAGGAGCCGAAAAAGTTTGGTTTGATCCAAATTTTAAGAGTATATGAAGTCAGAAGGAGTTAGAAAACATGTTTTCTTACCTTATTTACCTTTGGAATTAAGGTGATCCTTCACGTTGCGATTCTTTGGGAGCCTCGTTGGTGGTGAACCCGAAAGGATTTCGACTCGGACTTCTGACCCCTTGTTGTTGTTGTTGTTGATGTATTTCACGTTTTGGTTATGTTTTGGTGGAGGTTTGATGATTGTTGATTTTGGAGCTGAAAAAAGGGGTTTAGATCATGATTTTAGAAGGTTTTTGATGTGATTTCGGTGCTCGGGTGTTGAAAAACGTGGGATGGTTGAGATGGCTATGAGTTCTGATTGCTTAGGGTTCTTGTTGCTGTCTTTTGCTCAAGGTTTAAGGTCTCTTATATAGGCATCACTAAGGATAGAGTAAACTCGGTAAAAGCCGAAGTTTATCGAGATTTGGACAAGTGATTTTAGGAGTGAGTTTGGCTATGGAATTTTAACCATGTGTAAAGAAGATATTTATGATTTTTCTAGGGAGAAATTAGAATTTTCGGATAATGGAATATTTTTACATTCAATTTCTCGTCAGATTCAATAAAAAATTACTATAAATATTGGAAATTTGAAAAATCAAAATTCCATCTTCATTATGCCTTGAATTTCATCCTATATCATGCATTAAAATTTCAAAGCATTCTGAGTCGATTTGAGTCATTTTTGGAGGAGAAAGAAAGCATATAGGGTGGCTAAGGAGCCCTAAAAATTATGAAAATGTCCCTTGGGATGACTAAGCTATCATTAACACTCTAGTACGCACCGATCAAACCAGGATTTCTCATCATTTAACAGGAATACCCTTTTCAACATATATGCGTTAGAGACTCCACTCTGAGGGTTCAAATTTTGGGCATAATAAGAGCATCTAATATGCAAGTAGAACGCTCAATGATGACTAAAAGAACTATGCCACCATAAAGAAGGAACTGCTAGCAGTGGTCTTCGCCGTTGATAAGTTTAGATCCTACCATTTGGGCAGCATGGTCATTGTGCATACTGACAATTTAGCGCTAAAATATTTGTTCAGCATGGGGGATGCAAAACCTAGACTTCTCAGATGGATCCTTCTTCTACAAGAGTTTGAGATAGAGGTGCAGGATAAACCGGGTGTTCAAAACGTGATAGCTGATCACCTTCCTCGAAGGGAGGTGCCGGATGACGGTGTGCCAATCAACGAGTTCTTCCCCGATGAAGAGTATCTTTGTGATCGAAGAGTCCGTGACCCCTGGTATGCTTTGCAAATTATTTGGCAAGAGGGGTAATACCACAAGGAATAACCTTCCAGCAGAGAATGAAAGTCTTCTCAGACATCAAGCATTATTCTGGGAAGATCCTCTTCTTTTCAATGTCTGTGCTGATGGGGTGATCAGGAGGTGTGTACCCATGAGTGAAGTTCACAAATCTTAATCCATTGTCACTCTATTGAAGCCGGTGGACACTAAGGCCCGGCACGAACAATGGCTAAGGTTCTTCAAGTTGGGTTTTTTCTAGAAAACCCTTCACAAGGATTTCCATTCCTTCATTGCTGCTTGTGATCAGTGCCAGAGCCTTACCTCCCATAAGCATGATATGCCTCTCAACATGATGATCAAAGTTGAACCGTTTGATTTGAGGGGTATCGACTTCATGGGCCATTTCCCCTCCTCTTGCTCCAATTTGTTTGTCCTTATAGCAGTCGATTACGCGACTAAGTGGGTTGAGGCAATTACAGCCCCACAAAGGACACCATGGTGGTGATAAAGTTCTTGAAAAAGAACATTTTAACAAGGTTTGGGATGCCAAGAGAAATTCTGTAACACCCTACTTTTCCTAGCTTTTTTTTTCTTTTTAACAATACAACAGAAGGCTTACAAAACTACTCGGGGTACTATCGCCACACCCACACTCACTGTGGATGCTGAGGCTATTTATCACTACCATACTAAACTAAGTTGAAACTTTTAAACTATTATACATATATATTCCAAAAACCAAACCATAACCTTTAACAACTTGTATCCGTAGACTAACATCTTTTATCAAAACTTATCACTAGTTTACACAAGGAGATTAAACCTATTACAACTAGGCAGTATGAAAATACTACAATGTCTTCTAACTTTAGTCTGTAGTTTCTTTAGCTCCTCTCTCTCATGCAACTTCTTAACCTGTTTTTGTGGTCAGTCGTACAATCACAGAGAAAAGACCATAGGGCACATGCCAGAAAACAAACATCAGCAAAGCCGAGTAATTCTTGCCACCACATGTAAAATACATTTAGCTTATAAAACTCTTTAAGAAATCATATGAAACATCAAAGAACCACACCAACATATATCACCAGAAACCACAACAAATATTACCAAAGTGCATAAGTATACACTCACAAAATATCATGTAATAACCACAAGATTAAACACATCACATCAGAACCTTCTTCACCACCTGTACATTTTACCTTCAAGTATACACTACCATAACAACATACGTGTAATAAGCATTATCATATCAAGCTCCATCAAGTTTCATGACGAATACCAAGTTCCACCACAAGTTCAACATCCACAAAAACAATGACCGTATGCCGGATTTATAGAGTCTGACCTCTTCCAATGGCCATATGCCCAGATTTATAGAGTCTGACCTCTGTGGCCGTATGCCCAGATTTATTGATTCTGACTCTCTACCTCACCCCATGTCCTTAAGTGTGCACACCCCTATAGATCATCATCCTATAGAGTAGATCATGCTGGCTTGCCCACAATTCATTGGTAGTGGGAAAAACCAGTGTTTGGCCTCCGAGGGCTCATAAACTTGTGTAACCAGATTCCAAAGTGATTACCAAGTGGTTAAGCAGTCCAACCACGTCCTCAACCTTAAGATAACATCTACACAACATAAAAAGAAGAATCAGGGCACATAGCCACCATTAACCAAACCAAAACAAGTTAGAATACATCATGAACACCTTGAAAATACCTTAAAAACACCCCCTTGTTTAAGGTCTTACCTCTGTATAAATTTGACCCACCTTTTAACCAGTTCAATTTGAATATCTTATGAGTATATGGTCACGAAATCAAAGCAAGAAACCTTCAAAAACCCCTTTAATTTTGAATAGAGACCAGAAAGGTCTTAAAGAACGCTTTTAGGTCTTGTCTTACCTTTAACTCATAAAATCTAAACTAGAGAACTAACCCATGAACTGGAATATTTTAAAGGGATAAGTACTCATAAGTTGAAGCTAAATATGCATGGAAGTTGTTCACAAAAATCACAAACTAAGCTGGCTTCAAGTTAAAGCACCAAATTCACAGAAACTGACATCAAAAGTTCAAGGTTTGTTCACCAAGTTTCCCAGAACTTCTCGGGGCTTATTATACATCACAATTACCATTGACGAGTATAATTTCACACCATGAAAAGAGTTAGAAGAGATACGCAGTATAAGCTGCCTAAAATAGCATAAACAGAAAGCTTCACTAGAATTGACACATGGGGAAAGAATGGTGGAGCACGAGAACTACCAGACTCCTTCTTGTCATCTCTCTTCACCATGAGTTAGGTACTTCCAATAGCTAAATGGGAATACCAATAAATCTCCAAGATTTGCTTGGGAAGACCTCCAAATAACCTCACCTCTTCACGACTTCTGCACTAGGAAGGTAATTGGCTTCTGTTTTGGTGTTCTTGGGTGCTGGCTTGCTTTACCTTATAAATCGTGTTTCTATGGGTTTAATGAGGTAGGAGAAGATGTATTCTGTTTGTTGGAAGGTCTGGGTGTGGCTCCTTTCTTATATGCAGAAGAGGAGATGTCTTAAGGCAAATGAAAGGCTTATAAAAGTGACACCTAGCTTAACACCCATCCTTCTCTTATTGGCTATTGGTTTGGCTTTGTTTAAGGATGACACATAAGTGGTGACAAGGCTGGGACATGGTAAGCCAAGGGAGGAGCCATCATGGGCTGAAAACTAATGATAATATGTAATAAATGACATTAATGTTTAATTAAGGTGTTTTAAGAGCAAATAAGGAACATGTTATTTTACTTTGACTTAAAACCAAACTAATGACCTTGTGACACCTCCTACTAGCTTGCTTCACCTCCCTACTTGCTTGATAGCTTGTGTGGACAGCTTTTAACCAATCATTTCACGACACCTCGTGCTTCCCGACACCTCGTGCTTAGGTTAACTAGGTTTCCACCTCGTGCTTCTACCTACTAGGTTTCCACCTCATGCTTACCTCAACAAGGTCACCACGTCGTGCTTACCAAGATTCTTAAGGTGTTTCCTAAGGGGAAAAGTGATTATGATGGGGTAAAACTAGCAGTGGGGGCATTTCTGGCAACTCAAATTTTACCGGGTCTTTTAGAATTTCCTATGGCTTTCCATCTCTGGTAATTAGGGTTTCCTAGGGTCTTATTAAGTTTCCAAGGCTTTCCTAAAGTTTCCAAGATCATTTACGAGATTTTTGAGACTTCTGGGATTTTCATGAACTAGGGTTCCTAGGATTTCCGGGACTTCATGGACTTTCGGGAATTAGGGGTTCTAGGTGTTTCCGGGACTTCCAAGAATTATGGTTTCCTTCCTAACTTGGGGTATTTCAAATTCTGAGTGACGGTGGGTCTCACTTCTGCAATAAACAGTTTGGAGCATTAATGAGCAAATATAGAGTAAGATACAAGGTAGCCCCAGCATATCACCCCCAAACAAATGGCCAAGCTAAGGTTACCGACCGCGAGCTTAAGTGGATCCTTCAGAAGACGATCAATTCCTCAAGAAAAGATTGGTCTATGAAGCTAGATGATCTGTTGTGGGTTTACAGGATAGCCTAAAAGACTCAAATTGGCATGTCCCCCTTCCAGCTAGTCTATGGAAAAGCTTGTCACTTGCCGGTGGAATTAGCGCACAAATCATATTAGGCGGTGAAAGCCCTCAATTATGATCTCAAAAGCACTGGTGACAAGAGAAGGTTTCAGTTGACCGGGTTAGAAGAGATTCGGGAAGAAGCCTACGAGAACAACCACATCTACAAGGAAAAAGCCAAGAAGTTGCATGACAAGATGATATTGAACGGGAGTTCCGTGAGGGAGACTGAGTTCTCTTATATAACTCGAGGTTGAAGCTTTTCCCCAGAAAGTTGAAGTTTCATTGGGCTGGCCCTTTTACTGTCACGAAGGTCACCCCATATGAAGCCATCAAACTCATGAACATTAAGGGGGATACCTTTATGGTCAACAGATCCCGGTTGAAGCACTACTTGGGATGAGATATCCTAAAAGCTTGATGCTCGTGCTCTTTTCCTTAGAGACCCCTCTGGTTCCATCTAAACTTGACTATGGTCTAGCCAAAGACCTTAAAATGATGGGCGGTTTTCTGGGAGGCAACCCGAACTTCATTTTATTTCCTTGCATTATTTTAGTGGTGTAATTATGATTATATGGTTTGCTTGTTTTATGCTCTTATTATGTGTTTTTCTGATTGTTTTTTTGATTGTTTTTTGGGTGTTCGTTCTACTTATGGATGATAATAAGTGTCTAGGCAAAAGAAAATTTTTATTTGGAAAGAATTTGGTCCGACCGACCCATAGGACCGGCCCACCTGGGTCGGTCGGAGCTGAATCGAAATGGTCAAATCATTTTGGAGTCGACCAAACCATGGGGACTGATCCACATGGGTTGTTCGAGGTTCTTCTAAACTTTTTGGAATCGACCGACCCACTGGGACTAACCCATGTGGGTCGGTTAGATGAAAGATTTTGAAATTCCGGAGTCTGGAACCGACCGACCCACGGGGTTCTCGGTCGGGTCAAATTTCTTTTTAAAAAAGGGGGCAAAAGTGTTGCGTTTTGAAAACTCATCAATTCCTCCTCTTGTTTGGCCTCTGACCTACCACTCCCAAAATCAGAACTCCCGACCTGCAACAACACCATCGTGCTCTTCCACACCAACCACCCAACCTCCGCTCTAGCCATCTTCGACTGTGCCCCCGTCCGACGATCGCCGCCACGCACTTCCAGATGCCACCGTGGGTTTCCGACGCCAACCACTCCAAATCTCACCCAAATCCCTAATTTCTCTCATTTTCCCCAATTCGCCCCAATTCGTTATTTGGTCCATTCACCTAAAATTGTCAAAATTTCTGTGTAATTTCTTCATTATATCACCAAGGTATGATATTCTAACCCGGATTTGTCAATTTGTGGAGTTTTTGTAAAGTTACGCTTTGGGCTGAGTTAAGTGTGAACCAAACGCAGTCTTAGTTGAAATATTGTGATTTTGCTAATTTGGAAATTAGTATTGTTTTTAATTATTAGTTATAGGGTGTGTGTGCAATTTGAGATTGAAAATGTTGCAAATTGATGGTTTTAGCATGGTTTTTTGTGCTTAATGTCCTAAATTCAATGATACTTTGTTTGGCCTAATTTCCTTCTATTTCAATTATTCTTTTGCTTTGTGGAATGTGCTGGCTGGTTAGGAAGCATTATCGTTCTTTAAATGCCCTAGGATACTGCACTTAGTTGATTGGAATTGTGGTATATCTTAGTGATCATATTTGGTGAGTTAACACCTAAGTGCAATACCCTAATCTTAATTGCGAGTGTGCTGGGTGAGACTTAAATGATGTGATTTATGATGAAATTGTGGAGGTTCCTAGAACTTAAAGGAAAGGAAAAACGGGGGAACCATGCCGAAATTTCTGTAGAACTATGTCATTCTTTTTCTTTCCATTGTTCTTAATGACTACTTTTTGCCTAACTACTTATTACATCCCCCTCCGTGCTCTAATACTTAACTCTCTTGTTATTTGTTTCTCCCATTTGTTTGTTTTTCCATGTTATTTTACCTTTTTATTTCAGAAAAATGGCCAACCGACCGCACCAAAAAGCAATGAAGACCACCATCGACCTAAACTTGCAGTTTGGCTACTCCAACCGCGGCCTTATTTGTGGCATCTTCATCAATGAGGATGCCAAGCGTTGTTTCACATTTGGACACTACAGCGAGATAGTCCTAGAGCGCACGGTGGATCCTGCTCTCGTGGCGGACCTACAGTTGAGGCCCTACCTCGACTGTCTCGGGTGGAGTTGTCTGCTAACCATGGGAGGTCAGTACCACCCCCGTATGATCAAGGAATTCTACGCCACTGCTACGGCAGACAAGAGACTGGGGGAAGTTACTTCTTTTGTCAGTGTTCAGGAGGTCATCATTCGGTGGCAGGACTTCCACGCCTTCTGCAGTCTTCCGGACGACGACCTCCAGCACTTCTACTGCATCGCCGTGGGCGACTTGAATGCCGACCGGCTTCACTACCTCAACACCCTCCGTCCAGACTCGACAAAAGAATCAAGACGAGTCAGATGTTAGGGTCACCATGACCCTGAACATGGTGCGAGATCCGGTTAAACGGATCATGTTGGCACTCATCTGACCTAATATTTTACCGAGGCACAACAAGGATCTCAATGCCACCGACTGTTACCTCATGAACTACTTGGTCACACCAGATCTAAACAAGCCACTCTCCCTCTTAGATTTCATGATCTCCCACCTCTGCCATAATGTAGAGAAAAGGGAGACCCATCACTTGGGTTTTCCTCACTTCCAGGAGAGGCAGTTCTCCTACTTCGGAGTGCAGCCCATGGTGGGTGAGCTGGTAAGCCCCTTATGGACCTTATCCTCGATTATTCTCTCCAGCGGATGGGTTTTGTTCGCGCTGACACCAGTTGGCTCAAGGTGGACGCTGCGCAGAGCCAGAGCAGCGGGGAGTCCTCCTCTTCGGGTCCTTCCACCCACAACGCCACCTATGCTCTACTCATTACTCTTCCTCCTCTGCCACTAACCTGTTTAGTCACCCAGGCGTAGTTTGAGGCATATCAGCACCAGAATGAGGAGCATGAGCGCCAGATGGAGGCACATATTCAGTATTTGAGTGAGAAGCTCGAGCGTGGTGGTCCCCCTCCCCACTAGCCTATACGTGAGTAGGGTGTTGGAGTGCCATGGTTTTTGAAACTTTTATATTTCATTTGGATATTATTAATTTTTCTATCATTTGAATTTTGTTTACTTTCGCTTTGTAGTACTTTATTTTTAGCTTTACAACTATGTGTTAAGTCAAGATCCTTTAGTTTTGATGATAGCGAACCTTGTATTGTATATTTAACATGTTTGTTAAGCCTTGAAATTCAGATAGACAGGCTAGGGAGTGGCTTCGCACGCAAGGTTGCAAGCGCACTCAATTCATGACATGTTCCCAACCGGTCAGGCACCTGTCGAGGAAAGCTCACGATAGAGCTTCAAGCACATACAAGAAGTCAGGCATCACACAAAGGTATCTCTTATGCTTCAGGAGTAAATCAAAGACAGACTGTAAAAAGAATGACATATCTATGCAGACTCACATATTCACATTATCAACTAGCACACAACAATAATATAACTCATTAATGTGCAAATGGATAAGATAAGTAAAGGGATACTTATCAGAATGATTACACAGACATAATGAAGTTTAAAGGATCATTTATGAGCATTAATGAGCCAGACAAGGTCAGAAAAGTTGAGCACACAAGTTGAGCTAAACCAATCGAGAGAGATGCCGCCGTCGTGTCCAGTAGCAAGGTGACATGTGTTCCGACAACTCCAGATCAAGTTGAAGCCTCTCTACAATTCTAGTATGGTTGTTATGTGATAGGTCAAAACTATAATCAACTCCATGAGTCTAGGAATTTATAGGATGGTAGTTACATCTTAACTAACCGCATATATACTTGCATTTATGTCATATGTAAGCAAGTCTGGACAAGAGAGAAAAAGAGAGAGATTATCTGAGCAAGTGTGAATCTGACTTAAGTGTGTGTAAAGGCTAGAGAGTTGGTGAAATGGTTAGGACTGAAGTTGTGTGACGTCACTTTGTAATTGGTAGATTGATCAGTCAGGGAGCGGTTGGGGAACCGTGGGCCGGCTGTCAGAGAGGGTAGAGGACTTTGAGGTGAAGTCCTAAATTGTCGCGGAGTCCATGTGTGGGGCGAGAGAGATTGGGTGAATTTCGTGTGTGTAAATTCTCAACCGAAATGGAGTTTCCAGTTTAAGTTTATCTCGTGTATTTCCTTAATGATCAAAGTTTATATAAGTCAACGATGTGTCCACGATCGATCGGGGACGTATCAGGAGCACTAGCTAGTTTCAATTGGTATCAGAGCAGGTCTCTTCTAGAAAGCTAACTGCTTTGGAAGATGATCAAAATGTCTCACGCAAGCCTACTAGCGTCAGAAGAAGGTTCTGCACCAAACCGACCACCACTTTTCAATGGAGATAACTACACTCACTGGAATAATAAAATGGAGTTTCACATCAAATTGATGAATCAAGGATGTGGAGGGCTATATCACATGGTGAATACACCTTCCGAAAGCTCAAGGACAAGACATATCTGTTGACAGCATGATGGATGATCAAATCAAGAAGTTGGTATTCAATGCTCAAGCCGTAAGGATTCTCCACTGTGCACTACTACCTGAGCAATATTCCAAAATAGCCTCAGCTAAAACAGCTCAAGAGATTTGAAAAACTCTTGAAGTCACGTATGAAGGGAATGATGAGATCAAAAAGATTCGCATTGAGTTGCTTCTCACTCATTGGGGCTATTGAAGAAGGAAGATAAGGATAGGATTTCTGAAATGCATACAAGGTTCACCAAGCTGATCAATGAAATTTTGGTGCTTGGAAGAACCATCTCGAACGAGGATCAAATTCGGCAGTTTCTCAGATCTCTTCCTGCATCCTTTGACAGCAAGGTCAATGCCATACAAGAAGTCCATAATCTATCTAATATGTGTTTGGCGGACATGTTAGGTTCCCTAATGGCGTTTGAGTTAAAACTACAACAACGAAACTCAGAAAGTTCAACAAAAGAAAAGGGAAAAGGCATAGCCCTTCAAGTAGCTGAAAACTCCAAGACAGGAGAAGACAATGATGAATTGGTCCTCTATGCTAAAAGGTACTTTCGAAAGTTCATAAGAAACAACATGAGGAAAGGAAGAGAGCCTAAGGAGACCGATGATCATCGAAAAAAGAACAATGACAGGTGGGCATCACTTCAAAGAGTGTCCTCAACAATCCCAAGAGGACAACAACAAGGTCAGGAAACCTGTCCGAAGGTCGTTCAACAAAGGACCAAGGAAAGAAGCGTTTGTTGCTGCATGAGGAGACTCAGAGCTAAGCGACAACAATCAAACCTCAAATAGTGATCCCTCGGAGGATGAGAAGGCTCACCTATGCCTTGAGGAAGTTTGCTTGATGGCGCAAGACAAGGACACGTCAGAATCAGAAGAAGATCAAAACAAGAATCGAGTGGGAATGGACCCCTGCTGGTACATCGGCAGTGGGTGTTCTAAACACATGACATGAGACAAGATGAAGTTCTTCTCACTTGAATCAAGAAGCCAAGGAACTGTTTCCTTTGGTGATAACAAGAAAGGAAAAATCATCGGTGAAGGTAAGGTTGGTTTTACCTCAGACTATGTCATAGATAATGTCAATTTAGTTAATGGTTTTGTTGAAGCATGAAGGTGTCGCTGAGATAGTCAATCACCTCGACGGAGTCACTCATCTACGACAAAACACAAAGAACGAGATCCATGCCAAAATACAACAGAGTTTGCACAACTAAAGAAGCACGAAGGACTCAGTTATACCTTTATGACAATTAAGGAACGAATGCTTCAATGCGCTAACACCCTAACGGTCACAAGACTGCTTCAGTCAACTCCAAAGTTTGCGGCCTAAGACTGACGCGATATTACTCAGCACGCATCCACTAAGTTAGTTGCGAAAAATTCAGAACTGACTCCTTTAGCCGTTGCACTTAAAGATAGTATAAATAAGCTTGTAATTGTTAGTTTTTCTTTACGCTTTCTAACATAGAGATTGTAAGAGATTAGAGAGAGAGCTACTTTCTAATTTAGAGAGAGAATTAGTACCACATTCTGTTTGAGCTTCTAGATAGACTCTCCCTAGGAAGATCCTACTTTCACTACACTTGTCATCGAGCTGATCAAATATTGTATAGGGTAAGTGAGTGAGAAACCACGAAGTAGATCTCATCTACGGAGTGGGCATTGTAAGTTGTTTTATTTTGGCCAGAAAATAAAATAACTTATTTTGTGTATCTCATTGAGTTTCCCTTAGTCCTTCAAGCTTTTAAGTGTTTTTCCAAATAAGTTCTACTGAGTCCGTGTTACGCTTTAATTTCAAGAGAATCACTTCCGCACATTAAAGTTCAATTGAGTGTTTCCACATCACAAATACCTTCGTCTTGTTACTTTAATTGAGTTAAACCATCTCACAGACTCACACCTTGAGTTGGTTTGAGTCAGCCGTTCAATCCTACACGTGGTATCAAAGCCTCGTTCAGCTGATAGTCAATCATGGCAGACCTCTTCGCCAATCAAAACAACAAGATGCACTTCGAGCATCCCAGGCTCACATCTACAAACTATGATCATTGAAATAATGAGATCGAGCAACACATCGAGTCGGTCAACTCCGAATTGTGGGAGATAGTCATTGGAGGTGATCTCACAGTCAATCCAGATTAATCTACATGGACTGCAGCAGATTGAAAAAGGTATGAGCTAAACCGTCAAGCATCTCGAGCCATCTACACCTGCATGTTCATTCCAGAACAAAGAAGAGTCAATCACTACAAATCTTCAAATGAAATCTGGACTCTCTTCCAAGCCACTCACGAAGGCGTCACCGAACTCAAGAAATGCAAGGCTCAAGAGCTGCAAATGGATTAAGAGAACTTTCAACAAAAACCAAGTGAGTCTTTAGAAGATGTACTCGATCGTTTTTATCTATTAACAACTACTATACAGGAAGTCAATATTCTACCGGATAGAGAGAGTGTCTTGCACAAGCTGTTAGACAGTCTCAAAGAAGAATGGGCAGAGACTGTGATCTCCACCAAAGCCTGCAAAAATCTATCTAAGTGGAGTTGTCAGGACTTGGGATCTTACTTGCAGTCTGTCGACAAGTACAAGAAGAATGTCAGAAAGAAGTGCGGTAATGTGTCTTCTTCCTCTTCCAGTAAAGCTATTACATTAAATGACTAAGCCTTGCACTTTAATTAAACTCAGCACGGTCAAGAAGGTGCCTACATCGCTGACAACCAAATCAGAAAAGCTAAAACTGAATTGGTGGACATCATAGTCGAAGAAAGTGAGGCTGAGACTATGGAAGACTTTGTCTTCATAGTAAAGAATTTTCTGAAATTCATGCGTAATCAGCCAAATTGACAGAGTCGGTTGTTCTCAAATACCTCGAAACAGGTCTTAAACTATGTCACCTACTTCAACTGCATCAAACCCGGTCATTTCAAGAAAGACTGTCCCCTCCTCAAGAATCTGTTATAAACCTTAAGGGAGATCACTGATGGCATCCGTTGGTTGGGGAGACTCAGAATCTAATGACCAAGATACGGAATCAAGCGGTCTAATTTGTCTCATGGCATATGGTACAACTGAGTCCATGATCCCTGATAACGAGGTAACACGCTCTCATCATGAAACAGATCTTTACCGTATATCTACTGAAATACCCCGAACTTAAATATGGTGATTAAATTATTCTAATATAGTATTTAAGGGCCTAATAGTGCCTAAGTAATTTTGGTAAGGAAAAATAAATCCAAAAGAAATGAAGAAACGCTTAAAAAGAGAAAAACGCTAAATGAGCGTTAAATAACCATAGGAGGTATGAGACCTCGGTTAGCGTATTATGTGGATTCCTAGGGCTTAATAAGACCCAAATAATATATGGGAACAACTCCCGAAGAAAAAGGATCCAAATAAGGTATTAAAACGCTAATAGAGCTTTAGCGCGCGTTTTTCGAGAAAACCCAAAAACGTGATTTTAAGTGGTCAAACAGACCCGTAAAAATTATGGTTGACTATATAACTATAATTGAACATTAATGTAAGCTTAAGAACCATTAAAATTAAATAAAAAGAAAATTCCGGAAAACGGGCTCCGGTAAGTAAATGGTACAAAAACGAGAACTTGTGGGGTGTTAATGTAATAAAACCAAAATGACTTCCCCACTTGCAAATAAAAATAGAAAACCCATGTGAGAGGGTGTGGGTCATGATTTCATCCCCCCTTTTATTTGTTACTAGTCACTAGAAGACAAAAGAATAAGTAAAAAAGTAACAAAAAGCAAAAAAAAGCAAATATACACTCACTCCTCCCTCTCTCTCCTCTACTTTTCTTATTTTCCCATTCCCTTCCTTCTCTTTCCACCGTGAGCTCTCCTCCTCTTCTATATTGGCGATTTTGAAGCTCTCAAATAAGCTCCCATGGCTTCTCCTCTTCTCTTGCATGCTCAAGCCATATTAAAGCTCCAAATGAGAAAATAAGTACATATTCTTCTTCCTCTCACCAAGATATACCTTTCTCTCTTTTCAAAATCCAAAAATGATGAACTCCATCTCCATGGGTTTTGCCCATTTGAAGAGAAAATGGTACCAAATCGAAGCTTGGAGTCTCTCTTTCATTCAAGGTAAAAATCTCCAAGAAAAACTCACTCTTCCTCCATTTCTCTTTGTAGCTGATTTTCCCCATTGTAATGCTCTGTTTTTTCTCTCTCCTTTGAGCATCATTCCAACATTGCAATGGAGGTGGGATCACCTTCTTGAACCAAGGGCTAAAACCCCTCTTAAAAGCTTTAAAAGGTAAACCCTAGAAATTTTGTTTTAAGCATTCAATGCAATGAATTAGTATTAATCTAAGGGTTAGTATGTTAATTACATTATTTTGTGTTCTATGGGTGAAGGGAATGGAGTTTGGCAACTCCATTCCCCAATGAGACCGATTTGTGCAAGAAAGAGAGAAAGATGAGAATTGGAAAAGAAAGAAGGAAATATGAGCTTAAGGTAAGAGCTCCTTCCTAATGTTAAATTTTAATGCATTATAGTAATGGGAATGGGTAAACTAATTTAAAGAACCCAAATCTTGTATTAGTATTGTAGTTTGTGGAAGTTTGAGAATTTGGGAGCAAGTATGTGGATTGTAGGCCTTAGAGCCAAATAATGTGTGTATGAGTATTGGGATTGTTGATTGATGGAGTATTGATGTATTGAGTTTGTTTTGAGTGCTGGTAGGACCCTTGTATGGGTGTGGCTAGAATAGGAATGATTCGGATAAGAAAGGATATGTGTGGATAAGTAAGGAAAGTAGGTGAACTATGATGAAATTTTAGTAGGAATTGTGCATTAAGAATGACTTGGTGAATGGGAGAACCAAGGTGTGTATTGGAGTTAGTAGAGATGTTTAGTAACCTTGGAATGGTAGTTGTAGGATGAGAATAAATGGGTGTAAAATCTGTAGCAAATAGCATGTGAAATGCATTGGAAAAACAAGAGAAAGAGTTAGTGCTTGTAATCTTGAAGATGGAGATTTGACTTGGGTATAGGTAGTGCATATGTATAGGAATGAGTTGGTATGGTAAAATGAAGTTAGGACAAGATGCAAAGTGCAAAGGAAAGTGTAAATGCACAAGTGTGCAAGTTATCAAAATGAGAATGGAAATGTAGAAATTGGGCAAGAAGTTGAGTATGGACCAAGGATTTGAGGTGGTTTAAGGAGTGTTTTGAGGTGTTTAATTATGTAGGAAACTTGTGGAAAATTTATGGAATGATTAGGGGTGGATTAAGGGTTGATTTGGGGTTGAAAAATGACCTTAATAGCAGTTTTTAGCAGGGTCCGGGACTTAGGATATGTACCAAGTCTCGAACCGCTTCAAAAAAAGGCCCGAGTGTGGATGCAGGAATTGGTCCGGGACTTAAGTCCAGGAACAGGTGTAAAAATAGTCCCGGACCACCCCCAGAATTCAGCAGAGAGTGTTTTTAAGGGTTCTAATCATGGGGAATTGATTGGTAATGGTTTTAGAAGTTGTTAAGGCCTTGTTTGGTGATATTTAAAGGTCCTAAGAAGTGTAAACAAGTGTAGGAAATGAATGGGAAGTAAGGACATAGTTTGACATGAGCGAAACTAAGTATACCGGGATAACGGGGTAAGTACGGGAGTAGTAATTACTTGTGTATTGTGTGAACCTAGTATTAATAACGATGTTGGAAACATTATCAGTGGACCAAGTGTGAACCAAGGAACAAGGGAACACACGGTAAAGCTAACCCCGGTGAAAGGTATGATTTTCTCATGCCCCGTATGCTAACCGAGTTACGTTGATTTGTGTGCTGTATGCCGGCTAATCAAGACTAAAGCATGAAAACGGTTTATTGCCTTTCGTTGTATGTCTTGTTGTATGTTGTATGAGCTAACCTTTCTTGATTGATTGTGTGGCCTCACTTAGTGCGCAGACCGACTCATAGATGAGTCTCCTTGCGTAGTGACTCGTAGTAAGAGTCATGTTGTGAACTAATGGAACCGTAACAACGCACTAAACTTATAAACCAATAATGTTAATGAAAACCAATGAACTCACTCGAATGTGAAAGAGTGCACGGGAGTAGTAACCTCTCGATAACGGAAGGAGAACCAAAATGTATAATCCACAAACAATAAGTAGTGGAAGTATATAAACAAACTCTACTAGAGGAATTAATGTTGGTGCAAGTCATGAACCATGAGAGTAGTAAAGAATGATGAGGGATCTCTAAACCCCTTAGCAAATTAGTCGACCCACTATGAGAGGACCCGACTGATGTAAGTAATGTCCCGAATATGAGAGTATTCGATACGTTGGGGAAACCCTTAAACCTGAGAATACTAGACGGTAGTAATTCCCTAAGCTAGTGGAGGTTATCAAGAGAGATACTTCTAGGCTAATCCATGAGATTGTAAGATACTCCATGAGAGGAGTGTTGGGAATTTGAGTAGTCCGGTAGAAATGGACAATTGTATATTTGAGGAGCTAAGTGTATAGCCTTCGAATTGTAGGCCCGGTGGCGAGTCTTGTGTATGACTCCGCCCAGAGACCCAAGTAATGAGTATTGAGTATTGCGTAAGTATGAGTATGTAATGAGTACCGAGTATTGAGTATGTGCAGTAAGTATTGAGTATTGAGTATGAATGAGTAAGTACAGTATTGAGCAGTGAGTATGCACAAGTATAGTAACGAGTATGGAGTAAGGAGTGTGTACGAGTAAGGGTATGAGCATGGAGTGATGAGTATGTAAGAGTAAAGTAATGAGTAACAAGTAAGGAGCAGGTACGAGTAGAGTAACGAATATCGAACAACCACGAAGTAGCAATGAGTAAGTAACTAATACGAACGGTCGACTATCGAATTGTCTTCCTTAGTAGATATTGAACCTTGTATGTGTATGTAATTATTGTTGAATGTATTGTGTAGTAATTGTATGCATGTATGCATGTAAAATGAACTCCATGTATATCCGACCCAAAGTAGTCGGCGTACCGCGGTTAGCACGCGGTATATGCGAATTTCAAATGCAGCGTAAGCTGACCCCCTAGGGGGACCGTTTTTAGTGTGCAGGTATTCGAAGCGGACCACCGTTTGAGAGAGTAGGACGGGGACTGCTACATAAGCATGGGTAGTTGAGTAAAAGGAATTGTATTTGTAACGTATTACGAATTTGGAAGTCTAAGCTGTATGGGTAATGTAAGGATTGTAGTATACTCGGTATAATAATGTAGTGGAGTTGTAATTGGATTATGGTTGAGTATGCAATGGGAAGTATTGTATTGTGTAGAGTACTCGGTATGTTCATATTCATCAGACCGATAGTATGTAGGATTGTAACTCGCCTTGTTAGTCACGTGGGTGACTGACGGCATTGTACACCCGCCGTTGAGTATATAATGTCCGCTGCGAAGGTAAGTATTGTACAGTAATGACGGTATTAGTGGTAGGGGAGTTACAAAAAGTGGTATCAGAGCAAGTATCGCTCTGATGGATGAAATACCGAGTTTAGGAAAATACCGAGTTAGGAATTAGAGACTTAGGGCTAAGGGTTGAGTGTTAGCGTGTGAGGTACGCTAGTTAGGAACTTCCGTGTGAACCGGAAACCTACAACAACCATACCCGCCCTCCGCAACCCCCGGTATAAAGTTGGAATAATAACGCCAGAGAGATGGAAAGACCTCTCACACTCGGGTAAAACCCGATCTGGCAGTTACAACAAACCTTACTAGGAAAAGAACCTGTCATACGGTAGAGTCCAAGAACTGGAAGTCCCGAAGACGGTTCCCGTTGGAACAACAACAACCGCATTCAATGACCGTAGGTCGAAGATCCTAGACACAGGATAAGGGAATTTATGGCACCATGGGGCGACGTGCTTCGCAGTCGCGAAAACCATGAGTAGCCAGCAAGAAGAGAAGTACAACCGCGCAACGAAGCGAGGAGGATGGAGAGTAACAAGCCCGAGACAAGAGGGTCCTACGGACTGTAATCGTGATCATACCAAAACGGTATACACCGACTAGAGGATTATCGAGGTTGAATTATACAAACCCACACCCAAGAGGCCGTAATAACCGAACAACATAGTTCAATGACAACGAAAGTATTCATAACATACACCTATAGGACTACAACGTGGTTCCTAAGGATGATCAAGTCTCGTTAACCACAGTGTAGGTGTGAGACACCCGGATTGACGACAATCATGTCAAGAACACTGAGAAACGAATCAGGAGATTGATCACCAAGATCAAAAGATCAAAGGAAGGTCTAATAAGACCACCAAATATGGATGGAAACGATACCGTAACCGGTATACGTTAACCGAAAAACAACCTACCCGCGCACTTGCCCAGGGCAAGTGCAACAACTACAAGACGGTCAGAAGACTTCTAATGACCAACGAGTACCTGCTAAGGTACCACCAGGAGGAATGAAGTAAAATATAGTATCACTAATCCTAAGAGATTGAAACAATGAAGCCTTGGAAAGGCCTAACGGCCCGATCATTGTATTAACAACATACCAGTCAGCGAGAAGCTGGACTTGGTCAAGACCTCAGACATGGCAACGCCATGAAGTATCTTTTCACACCGAACTATTATTTCAAAACCCAATTTTTTCTTCAAACCCAAACCTTCTTTAAACCTTGGATTTTTAAAACCAAACCGACAGAATTTCGGTAAGTATCATAGAATGATACAAGAGGAGCTGATAAGAGAATACTTCACTTAGGCGTGTGACGAACACTACGAGTGTACCCAAATATGGGATATGGGACGACCGCACTCCGAAGGAGCTTGTGGGCCTGACAGATAGTTAGGTAAGTGGTAACGTATCAACAAGGTACCCCACTTATGTATACATGTAGTGTACGAAACACGGGAAGTAGTCAACTCCGTTCTACGGACCATAAGTAAATTCAAACCCAGGCAGTTGGATACTTCAAACGAGCAAAGGGGAACCCAGATAAGCATACAAGCTAAAGAGTCAAGAACTCACTCCAGGAGGATGATTAAGAGTAAAAGTGCGAGAAGCACTAACAACAGAACAAGACATTGGATATGTCTAGAAGACATTGAAGTAAATCATGATAACTGGAAGGAATACCCAGTCTAAACATTGTAAGACGAATGCCTAACTTTAACACATCAGTGTTCAATGAACGGGATGGAATTCCCAGAACAACTACCATAAACACACAGGATGATCATATAAGGTACCGAAAAATACCATGCATCATCAAAGAGAACATTAACCCAGTTATGACATAAGGAAAACAGCAATGGTCTACCCTAAGAACGGAGACTTTATAAACCTTTAATGGGATAACTCAGATCCAGAACCGCAAGGTAGGATAACAGACTAGACACACTCATAAATATCAGCCAGATGTAATGGCATCACTTAACAACACCCATGAGCAATTCTTGAAGGGTGATGGAAGTGTGATAAAAGTACAAGAGCTAGAATGGACACTCGGTTGGAACACCGAAGGGATCCGCTTACTAGGGGATACCCTAAAGTAACAATGACGACAATCACACATCAAATTACCTACCTCCAAACCAATTGATGGTATAAGGAAGAGCAAAGCTTGTGAACTGCCTAAGATGAGCAGAGCTCTAGGCAACATGGCTAGTATACCATAAACCTATTACAGGACACAACCCAAAGGTTGCAAAAACCGATGTGAACGATATGAAGAGTTGCCAAGAATGGCACCAGTGAGATGGTTAAATAACTAACGAGAAAAGATACCCTCGTTATTGTGGTACCGCAAGAGCGGTGAACATACAAATCCCAAGGAGGATACCAGCAATAAATGTCTGAAAATATACCGCTTTCAGAACTACTAAGGTAGTGGAGCTTGAGCATACAATTATTCCAAGCAATGTAAAATAGTTTCAATAACAATTGTTGACAACCAAGGAGTAATCGATTCAGAAGGAACATGATATGTGGAAACGTAAGGTATAGGTGAATAACGCTCAAGGAGCTCAGAAGCATAAACGCTGAACCATGCAATCAATGGTGGAAATGCATCAGCTGAAGCTAGCAATAGCGGAGGCCATGTAAACCGACACTGTAGAATCAGTAAGAACATGGTGCGCAGCAGACGACCAATGTAGGTTAATAATCACCCAATACTATGGAGTTGTTAATACAAGATGGTAGACAGACCGGGCAACAAGCCAGGAGTCTGCACCAAATAACGAAGCACCGCACAAAGAAGTAATATTCATTCCTATTCCACATGAGAGACTGACTGTCAAGGGTTTATGCCTCTGCACTCTGTAGGACTGAGTGTTTTGGTATTGCTCTTGCGCAGTTGATGATCTAGTGGGAGCTAGGAATATAGAAAATGTAAATCGTGGTAATTCTTCCTTTCACCAACGAACACGGCATAAGCCAGTTAAGCAAAACCTTAGAAACAAACCGTGCAGCCTAAGGCCAAAGAAGCACGAAGAGTGTGAAACACCCCTACAATCACAAGATGTGAATTCCATTGGAATAAAAGTGAAAGGAGACTCAAGAAAGTCAGTAGAACCGACGCATAGAAAATGCAAGGTCATACAAGTAAAGAACACTTGTACTGAACCAGAGAAACTGGTATAATTCAGAAGCTACTGACAACAGAGGAAGCCCTACAACTAAGTAGTGACTTAACCTCACCCGACAATAAGTCGGAAGAACCAAGCGAATGATCACTACAAAACACAACAGTATGTATATAGATTACCAGAGAGCTGGTTATAAATCTAAAACTCATTGAGTTCGCGCACGGTAAAAGAATACCACGCTTGATGGAACAAACCTTATTCCCACAAAAAGAGGGATAAAAAGGTGATGTTTAAGGATAACAAGAAGGGCGAATAACCCGAGCTATCAGAGTCACAGCAGAAGCTAGCGGGCCCAAAATTCTAGGTGAAATACACCTAGTGAATAAAAGGTCAATCATCAATGCCTTGAAGCCATTTAGGCTAGAACCGAACCCGGTTCAGAGTCAAATAAACTCTGATGGAATTTCTTGATGAAGGGACTAACCGGTAATACGGTTAAGACCCATTGATCAAGGAACATTGTATAATAGACCGCATGGAAGCTGAACCACTCCATGATGGCTGAATGCCCTCGACCAATGTCCAATGATGACACATGGTAGATTACGTGGGCGTAATCCCTTTTAAGGGGGGTAGAGCGAAAACCGCGAAATGTACGTTTTACATGATAGGTGCGTAAACTACAATGCGCATAGCGCAAAAGTATTTGTTTTGATGATTGATACTTATGTTACATAAACATTTGTATTCACTCATCGTGTAATTATGGTTATTGGGGAAATAAGAATAAGAATTGAGTAGAGAAACCCCAGGGGAATGGAAACCCCGATTGGTAATAGTATGAGGAATGAGTTATGGGAGACTTGAGGAGTATAAATTGGTATGGAACCGATGTATGTAATGAGTATAAATCGGTATGAAGCCGATGTATTTTATGAGTATAAATTGAGTATAGTAAACTAATGGGATATTATACCCATGAATTTCCTAAGTATAGTAGTTGGAAGATGCAGTAACAATTGATGAGATGGTTAGTAAGTAAGTAAGTGAATCATATAAATCGGAAAATGTATGTGCGTGATTATGAGTAGCAAGATTAAAAAGATAGAAAACAAAATAATGTTTGACAATCTGTCTGTTTGTATTGAGGTGGGAAGTGGAACTTGATTTGCTAGCGATCAAGGGAAACCGAACACAAATTGGGGTGGAAGGATAATTCAACACCAATGCTGATCACATTGGGGTTGAAGGACTCTGGAAGCTCCCTTAAGTGGCCACAGTAATAACACTAGTGATAGGAATAATCATCATAAATGGAATTTGGGAGATGTATGCAAGTTTTCAAAATGAATTTCAAAACTAATTTGGTACAATGTTTTCTTCAAACTTCAGAATAAGGATCGGTTTTGAAACCGCTCCCACAGCGCTAGTGGATCTTCCATGCCTAGGCACGGGTATCCGTCGAAACCATAGAGGTGAAGCTAGTTTTGAGTCTGTGAAGTGTAGAGTAGTTTGAAACCACTACACCATTCGTACGGTGACAGTGTGTGTTTTGTATTTTTCCAAAGGCACTGGGGCAGCGTAGTCCCGAAGTAAGTATGAGTAAGTATGAGTAAGTAAGTAGTAAGTGCCTGAGGATCTCTATATGTGCAAATGAATTTGATCAGAACCAAAGGACCGTAGAGCCAGAAAGTGTAAGTGCTCAAGTCATGATGGCCGTGAACCAGAAAGTCAGTGTTCAAACGTGACCGGTACCTGAGGGATCACTCGCCATTGGGGGAGGATGGTACCTAATTGTCTGCGGATGGACCCCCTTGGAGAGAAGTAAAACGGATATTTTTGATTGCTATGCATGCAGTGACATGCTGTGTGGATGTGTAGTATACATCATGTCAAACATTTGGAGTTTGACAAGTTATATGTAGAGGTTATAACCTTAGCATAGAGTATTTATACAAGTAACAATATTGGATTCACCAACTTTGAGGGCAAAGTTCTTTAAGGGGGGTAGATTGAAATACCCCGAACTTAAATATGGTGATTAAATTATTCTAATATAGTATTTAAGGGCCTAATAGTGCCTAAGTAATTTTGGTAAGGAAAAATAAATCCAAAAGAAATGAAGAAACGCTTAAAAAGCGAAAAACGCTAAATGAGCGTTAAATAACCATAGGAGTATGAGACCTCGGTTAGCGTATTATGTGGATTCCTAGGGCTTAATAAGACCCAAATAATATATGGGAACAACTCCCAAAGAAAACGGATCCAAATAAGGTATTAAAACGCTAATAGAGCTTTAGCGCGCGTTTTTCGAGAAAACCCAAAAACGTGATTTTAAGTGGTCAAACAGACCCGTAAAAATTATGGTTGACTATATAACTATAATTGAACATTAATGTAAGCTTAAGAACCATTAAAATTAAAAACAAGAAAATTCCGGAAAACGGGCTCCGGTAAGTAAATGGTACAAAAACGAGAACTTGTGGGGTGTTAATGTAATTAAACCAAAATGACTTCCCCACTTGCAAATAAAAATAGGAAAACCCATGTGAGAGGGTGTGGGTCACGATTTCATCCCCCCCTCTTTATTTGTTACTAGTCACTAGAAGACAAAAGAATAAGTAAAAAAGTAACAAAAAGCAAAAAAAAGCAAATATACCTCACTCCTCCCTCTCTCTCCTCTACTTTTCTTATTTTTCCCATTCCCTTCCTTCTCTTTCCACCGTGAGCTCTCCTCCTCTCTTCTATATTGGCGATTTTGAAGCTCTCAAATAAGCTCCCATGGCTTCTCATCTTCTCTTGCATGCTCAAGCCATATTAAAGCTCCAAATGAGAAAATAAGTACATATTCTTCTTCCTCTCACCAATATCTACCTTTCTCTCTTTTCAAAATCCAAAAATGATGAACTCCATCTCCATGGGTTTTGCCCATTTGAAGAGAAAATGGTACCAAATCGAAGCTTGGAGTCTCCTCTTTCATTCAAGGTAAAAATCTCCAAGAAAAAACTCACTCTTCCTCCATTTCTCTTTGTAGCCGATTTTTCCCCATTGTAATGCTCTGTTTTTTCTCTCTCCTTTGAGCATCATTCCAACATTGCAATGGAGGTGGGATCACCTTCTTGAACCAAGGGCTAAAACCCCTCTTAAAAGCTTTAATAGGTAAACCCTAGAAATTTTGTTTTAAGCATTTCAATGAATTAGTATTAATCTAAGGGTTAGTATGTTAATTACACTTATTTTGTGTTCTATGGGTGAAGGGAATGGAGTTTGGCAACTCCATTCCCCAATGAGACCGATTTGTGCAAGAAAGAGAGAAAGATGAGAATTGGAAAAGAAAGAAGGAAATATGAGCTTAAGGTAAGAGCTCCTTCCTAATGTTAAATTTTAATGCATTATATTAATGGGAATGGGTAAACTAATTTAAAGAACCCAAATCTTGTATTATTGTAGTTTTGGAAGTTTGAGAATTTAGGAGCAAGTATGTGGATTGTAGGCCTTAGAGCCAAATAATGTGTGTATGAGTATTGGGATTGTTGATTAATGGAGTATTGATGTATTGAGTTTGTTTTGAGTGCTGGTAGGACCCTTGTATGGGTGTGGCTAGAATAGGAATGATTCGGATAAGAAAGGATATGTGTGGATAAGTAAGGAAAGTAGGTGAACTATGACGAAATTTTAGTAGGAATTGTGCATTAAGAATGACTTGGTGAATTGGAGAACCAAGGTGTGTATTGGAGTTAGTAGAGACTTTTAGTACCCTTGGAATGGTAGTTGTAGGATGAGAATAAATGGGTGTAAAATCTGTAGCAAATAGCATGTGAAATGCATTGGAAAAACAAAAGAAAAAGTTAGTGCTTGTAATCTTGAAGATGGAGATTTGACTTGGGTATAGGTAGTGCATATGTATAGGAATGAGTTGGTATGGTAAAATGAAGTTAGGACAAGATGCAAAGTGCAAAGGAAAGTGTATAAATGCACAAGTGTGCAAGTTATCAAAATGAGAATGGAAATTTGTAGAAATTGGGCAAGAAGTTGAGTATGGATTGGACCAAGGATTTGAGGTGGTTTAAGGAGTGTTTTGGGGTGTTTAATTATGTAGAAACTTGTGGAAAGTTTATGGAATGATTAGGGGTGGATCAAGGGTTGATTTGGGGTTGAAAAATGACCTTAATAGCAGTTTTTAGCAGGGTCCGGGACTTAGGATATGTACCAAGTTCCGGACCGCTTCAAAAAAAGGCCCGAGAGTGGATGCAGGAATTGGTCCGGGACTTAAGTCCAGGACCAGGTGTAAAAATAGGTCGAAAGTCAAGTTAAGTGTTGGTCCGGGACTTAGGGTCCAGACCAAGTCCCGGACCACCCCCAGAATTCAGCAGAGTGTTTTTAAGGGTTCTAAACATGGGGAATTGATTGGTAATGGTTTTAGAAGTTGTTAAGGCCTTGTTTGGTGATATTTAAAGGTCCTAAGAAGTGTAAACAAGTGTAGGAAATGAATGGGAAGTAAGGACATAGTTTGACATGAGCGAAACTATGTAGACCGGGATAACGGGGTAAGTACGGGAGTGGTAATTACTTGTGTATTGTATGAACCTAGTATTAATAACAATGTTGGAAACATTATCAGTGGACCAAGTATGAACCAAGGAACAAGGGAACACATGGTAAAGATAACCCCGGTGAAAGGTATGATTTTCTCATGCCCCGTATGCTAACCGAGTTACGTTGATTTGTGTGCTGTATGCCGGCTAATCAAGACTAAAGCATGAAAACGGTTTATTGTCTTTCGTTGTATGTCTTGTTGTATGTTGTATGAGCTAACCTTTCTTGATTGATTGTGTGGCCTCACTTAGTGCGCAGACCGACTCATAGATGAGTCTCCTTGCGTAGTGACTCGTAGTAAGAGTCATGTTGTGAACTAATGGAACCGTAACAACGCACTAAACTTATAAACCAATAATGTTAATGAAAACCAATGAACTCACTCGAATGTGAAAGAGTGCACAGGAGTAGTAACCTCTTGATAACGGAAGGAGAACCAAAATGTATAATCCACAAACAATAAGTAGTGGAAGTATATAAACAAACTCTACTAGAGGAATTAATGTTGGTGCAAGTCATGAACCATGAGAGTAGTAAAGAATGATGAGGGATCTCTAAACCCCTTAGCAAATTAGTCGACCCACTATGAGAGGACCCGACTGATGTAAGTAATGTCCCGAATATGAGAGTATTCGATACGTTGGGGAAACCCTTAAACCTGAGAATACTAGACGGTAGTAATTCCCTAAGCTAGTGGAGGTTATCAAGAGATACTTCTAGGCTAATCCATGAGATTGTAAGATACTCCATGAGAGGAGTGTTGGGAATTTGAGTAGTCCGGTAGAAATGGACAATTGTATATTTGAGGAGCTAAGTGTATAGCCTTCGAATTGTAGGCCCGGTGGCGAGTCTTGTGTATGACTCCGCCCAGAGACCCAAGTAATGAGTATGAGTATTGCGTAAGTATGAGTATGTAATGAGTACCGAGTATTGAGTATGTGCGAGTAAGTATTGAGTATGAATGAGTAAGTACAGAGTATTGAGCAGTAGTATGCACAAGTATAGTAACGAGTATGGAGTAAGGAGTGTGTACGAGTAAGGGTATGAGCATGGAGTGATGAGTATGTAAGAGTAAAGTAATGAGTAACAAGTAAGGAGCAGGTACGAGTAGAGTAACGAATATCGAACAACCACGAAGTAGCAATGAGTAAGTAACTAATACGAACGTCAACTATCGAATTGTCTTCCTTAGTAGATATTGAACCTTGTATGTGTATGTAATTATTGTTGAATGTATTGTGTAGTAATTGTATGCATGTATGCATGTAAAATGATCTCCATGTATATCCGACCCCAAGTAGCCGGCGTACCACGGTTAGCACGCGGTATATGCGAATTTCAAATGCAGCGTAAGCTGACCCCCTAGGGCGACCGTTTTTAGTGTGCAGGTATTCGAAGCTGACCACCGTTTGAGAGAGTAGGACGGGGACTGCTACATAAGCATGGGTAGTTGAGTAAAGGAATTGTATTTGTAACGTATTACGAATTTGGAAGTCTAAGCTGTATCGGTAATGTAAGGATTGTAGTATACTCGGTATAGTAATGTAGTGGAGTTGTAATTGGATTATGGTTGAGTATGCAATGGGAAGTATTGTATTGTGTAGAGTACTCGGTATGTTCATATTCATCAGACCGATAGTATGTAGGATTGTAACTCGCCTTGTTAGTCACATGGGTGACTGACGCATTGTACACCCGCCGTTGAGTATGTAATGTCCGCTGCAAGGTAAGTATTGTACAGTAATGATGGTATTAGCGGTAGGGGTGTTACATCTACTATAGGCTGTATGACTTGATTGCTAATATGGTCTCTGAGACTAATTCTCTTAAGGCTGATCTCAATAGAAAAATCACCGAGTTAAGTGAGGAACTCGAGATTTAAAAAAGGCTTATGTATGCTTTGAGAGATGAAGCTGAGGAACACAAGACTATTTCCTGCTCACTTAGGCTAGACCTGCAAGACTCTAGGCGACATGTTGACTTCATTACAAAGGAGCTTGACAAAGTCAAGAGTTTTACAGAATCTAATCAAAGGGAACGGGAAAAGTCACTCACTCAGATTGACTCTCTCAAACATGATCTCAGTGTTTTTTCTGTCAAATGTTGTGCCCTTCAAAATGAGTTGAATAGTTCTAAATCCAAAGTCATTTCCTTAAAACTCCTCTGTCAAACAACTCACTCAACAGCTGAAACAAAAGGAGCACACCCTCTCTCTCAAACCAGTCAATTTCAAACAAGTCACTCCCTCTGAATTACCTGAGTGGGCTAACTCCAAAATCAAGGAAGTTAGTCGAGATCGTGATGATCATCAAAAGAAAGTTGAACAACTCTCTGTGGAGATTGTCAATCTACGGTCTGGAGTTGGATCCACTCAATCTAAGCCTAAGTGGCATAAAGGTAAATTCGATATCCCGAAAAATATGTCCAAATCGAACAACAAACACAATCGCCAACAACAAAAGAAAATTTTGATTCTTTGTGGAAATGACAGTAAAATACGTCAACCTTCCTCCCACTAAGATTTGCGGTTACTGCGGGAGTCTAGACATAGGGACAGTGCTTGCGATAAATTGAATAGATCTTTTGTTTAATCTCAAACGAGTCAGATTAATTCTTGAAGCTAGAGAAGAGTTAAAACAATCTGGTTCGAAAAGGGAACCCAAGTACATCTAGGTTCCTAAAACTAACAAATGATCTCTTGTCTTGTAGGTGAAGGCGAATGAAGACTGTTGGTACTTAGATAGCGGGAATTCTTGTCACATGACAGGAGATCCCAATCAATTCAATTCTCTTTCATCCTACAAAGGAGGTAAGGTAACTTTTGGATACAACAACCATGGTGAAATTGTGGGAGTTGGATCCGTAGGTCGCCCCTCCAAGTTTAAGATAGATGGAGTCCATCTGGTCACTGGAGTTCAGCATATCTGTTGAGTATTTGTCAAATCTGTGATAAATTTAATTTGGTAGTTTTCTCATCTTCGGTTTGTAAAGTTTTTGATGAGCGTACATGGTCATTGAAAGCCATTGGACGCAGATTGTGGAGACTAAATGCGTTTAGCTTTGGACCTTGGGAATGATATGAATGTTTGGAATGAAAGGATAAGGCAAGGTACTCCTCTGATCAAAACTTTCCTAAACCGAATCAGACCTCTTTTATCTGGTTATTAAGTCCTCGGGGTGCTTTATCACCTATCTACCTAAGGTCTTGTGATCTGGGATAGTTGGCCAAAGTCGTTACATGGATAAAGAGAAAAGTCTGGGTGAAGGAACAACTATGCAATTAATTAAATAAATCGTTTGTTTTTATTTCTTGACCAAGAAAAGTTTTTGCATGCGAAATATTTAATTGCAGTTTTTTTAGTTTTTGATCATGAGTGCATGGTGTTGAAAGGTATTGCGGAATAAGGCATTACTTCACACCCCTTGTCATCCAAAGGGTAATGGAATGAAATTGGTGGAAGGTCCTAAGCTAATCTGTGTTTCAGTTTCTGCAATTTAGTTTATTCATGCTTTTATTAAAACTATTCTTTGTTCACTCTTTGTGAAAACTGATAGTTTAAAGCAGATTGATTTTTCTGATTGTCATTTTTCTTGTTTCCTTCTGCTTATGTGTAATCCTGGAGTTTAGTGTTTTGGTTTTGTGCAGTTATATTCTTTATTTGCTTGAGGACAAGCAAAAGCTAAGTGTGGGGTAGTTGATAAGTGCGGAATTTATCTATATTTCTATGCTTAATGTGATTAATATTTTATTTGGTTATATGATAAATTCCATACTTATATGTTATTTTATGTTATATTAGAAGAACTCCCCTTACTTGTGATTTTATACTAAAACAGGTTAAAAACACTGAAGAAGATGTCTAGTAACATATGTCTGCTAGACAATAAACCCGGACCAATATGAGTATATGTCGTGCGACATAGTGAAGCTTAGGAAAGCTTTACATGGATCGACTATTTATTCATCATGGTGGCCTACTGTAGATACTCTTCGCATGGGCTGCATGGGACTGGTCAGAAGATTGGCTGGATCGATAGTTACGTACACACACTCGCATGAGCAGGAGGTGGGCTACAAAGAATACAAATCAGAGCGTAGACTTAAGGGTTTGTCGCCGCTTTGGATACATGCACTCCAATTTCGGAAGTCTGGATTGGCACAGACATTTATCAACAGAGGCGCAGACATTTATAGACCTGGGCCGCAAACTTATGACGGACACTTGGATCTGCACGTTAGCTTGTTAGACTGATCATTCATGTATATGATGGGCCATGCACTCATACGCGGAGATTCTTAGACTCTGTCTTGGACTTTCGATCCGGGCGCAAACAATACACGCAGGCGACAAAACAGAAGCAGTGCTACATTTCGAATTCTTTTGATTTATTTAATTGGGCTGAATACAAGGGATTTGGACTGACGTGCATGCACATGAGAGAGGAGTAACGATTTCAGATTAATTCATCTAATTCACTGATGGTGGCATATATTACGGGAGAGGGAATTCGACATTAAAGACACACCATTCGGTAACCTAGCGACGACTAAACATTACAAAACAGAAAACAAAACTCTAACCCTAGCCGCCGAGTACAGCAGAGCCACCGCCGAGGTCAAGATAGAAAGAGAGCAACACAGACAGATCGGAGCAGAAGCTAGAGACCGAATTCGTCACCGTCCCATAATTAGATGACGTTTTCTTATCTCTTTTACATTGTTATTATTTCTTTGTCTCCGATGTCTGAATATTCGTTTAGAATTCTGGTTTTACTATAGACAACTAGTTTATTGTTTTGCTTCCTGAGTTGTCGAATATAAATTTTATACAGATTGTAGTTTTATTCCTTGTTTATTATTGAATTCTTTTGTGATTTAAAATTGCTTGAGTTTATTTGGTATGAATTGCTTACAAGTGAGAACTGCGGCGTTCATTAGACCATAGGAATATTACCAGTGAAACTACAGATGGCAATTCCTGGGGATTAGCTGACTAGAAACCAGATAATTCGTTAACACTACTAGTTAGTTTGTAAATTCGTAACGAGAGTTAGGATTTGGGAATTGCTAGTAAGAATCTATCTTGCGGGAGACCGGTTTTAGATTAATTTAGATCTGAGGTTGCAATCTAGAATTTAGAAACACTCAGAAAGAGAATTGATAAACTAGGGAGAAGTAGTAAACCAGGATTCGCTTTTTAGATTTATTAGAAGCATCACTTTTAATTGTTTTTATTATTGTTATTTAATTTCTGCAACCAAACCCCCAAGTTTATTGTTGTTATTTTTCTTTAGTTTATTAGTTAAGTAGATTAAAGACCCAAACTAGATGCAGCCTCCTTTGGTTCGATAACCTAGGGAATACTTTCTAGGAAAACTTGCTACGATAGACCAGTACACTTGCTGAATATACGTTTTATACCGTACAAGTTTTTGGCGCCGTTGCCGGGGAGGCACGGTTATTTAGTTTAGTCTTTATTCTATTTTTTTTTTTTTCTTTTACTTTGTTTAGTTTGTTTTTAGTTTATTTGTGTTTTGTTTTATTTTGTTTAATTGTTACTGTTTTGTTTTATATTAAACTCTAATTGTTTGATTGTTTTTATATTTATAGTTATTTTATTTTTAGGATTAGTATTTCGTTTCGGTTTATTTCATTTTATTTTTGTCTCTACTATTTTTATTTTATTAGTTTAAATTTTTGTTTAGCATTGTTATGATTTTGTTTTCGTTTTATTTTTATTTTTCTTTAGTTTGATTTAGTTTCTCTTTTATTTGTTTATTTTTATTTTGGTTCTGTTTATTTTATTTTTATTGATAGATTTTTGTTTAGTTTGATTTTGATTTTATTTTTTTATTTTTTTATTTTATTTTTATGTACATACTTTTATTTTCATTTGTATTTATATTTTCTTCTTTATGTATATAATTGATTTTTGTTTATATTTTGAGGTACTTTGATCTGATGGCTGGATATTACAATCCATCAGATGGTTGGCCTGGATATTACAACCAATGGGTTGTATGCGAAAGGTGTGGAGGAGACCACGAGCGTGTTTATTGTCCAGTTGTTTCTTCTGGATTGAAGGATGCTCTAAGAAGTTTTATATCGTCTAGTCCTCCTGAAGCACGACCGTCTCCTGAACACTATTATCCTGCACAAAGTTACAACCAGTGGGTTATCTGCCAGACATGTGGAGGGGATCATGAGAGTTCACAATGTTAAAGTAATCTATCTAGCTTGGTAGTGCTCTTGCAGATTTTAACAAAAAACATGCCAAATCAAACCCCGGTTGGCATGAATCCTTCAGGATGGATATGAAGGAGATACGGGAATGTAATGCAAGAATTTTAGCCCATCTAGATGAAATATCACAAAAGCTTAGATGTGAACCAGTTCCTGAGATCGAACAACCTACTGTAGTAGCTGAGTGGAGTGATACGCAGCTTGATCATTCGATCCCTGAAGTTGCATACACACTTGAGGTGGAGATTATGGAGCGACCAGAGCTAGAGATTGGACAAGTTAGTGCAGCTACAGAGTTAAAAAATGATCTAATTCATGAAGCTATCCAGTCTATTCCTTCTCCACCTGTCCCTGAGCCAGAGAGTCTTCCAGTTGACTTCCTTCCTGCTCCTGCTGATGAGCCATCAGAGCAGAGTTATCTCATCAACTTCAAGGAGCCCTTGATTCCTGTTGAAGTTGATTTTCCTATTCGTTCAGCCTTTGAGCTTCCACCGGATGACAAGGATGTTTACATCCTTGAATTTGAGAAGGAGGACCAGCCAAAGTGTGATCTTCACATCGATCACCCACCTCAACACAACCACCTGATGCACGATAAGTGGAGTTTACACATTTATATCTGGAGTGTTGAGGTTTTATTTCCATTTGATCAGGGACGTTTTATGAAGATATATAATACCCACCCCGCCCACCTTTTGAAGCCCACATCGACATTCATTATTGATCCTGGTTGACCTTAGGGAGGTATGGTCAAGCCAAAGACGTTAAAGAAGGGCAGCTGGCTGGGAGCCAACCCAGCGTTATGTTTTATTCCGTTAAGTTTTAATTTCACTCTTAATTTGTATTGTAGTTATTTTCCTGGTTTTGTTGTTTATTAATGTTTAACTCCATTTATAGTTTTTGTTGCTTTTAGTGTCTTTCTTTCAGATGAATTCTTCATGTGGATGCTGCAACCAGGCTGCAACACTTGAGTAAAACTCAAGTGTGGAGTGGGGTCGTTCTACATACAAAGTAACAACAAAATCCAGGGGAGTCCTAGTTTTAATTTCATTTAATTTTAGTTTGTTGTTTCTGACTGCACTGTTGTGTTTCCTTTGGACATAAATGTTTTTCTACGTGTCAGATTTTTTCACTTCTGCCTTGTCACACAATGAGGACATTGTTTAATTTTAAGTGTGGGGTAGGGAGTACTCTTCAGTTATCACTTCAGACCACTAGTTTTTTTATCATTTTCAGGTGATAAAGAATATGCTTCTCTACTGCCAATAAATGTTGAATTTTGGATGAAAATATCTGTGGAAGTTTGAAATTGAGCCTGATGACAACCTTAAAAATCTTTCTCCTTAAAAGTTATCATTCCGAAATTGTTTTTCTTAAATTTAGTCTATTTTCACTGAAATTTGGTGGATTGGCTAATTGTGGAGACTAAATGCGTTTAGCTTTGGAACTTGGGAATGATATGAATGTTTGGAATGAAAGGATAAGGCAAGGTACTCCTTTTGATCATGAGTGCGTGGTGTTGAAAGGTATTGCGGAATAAGGCATTACTTCACACCCCTTGTCATCCAAAAGGTAATGGAATGAAATTGGTGGAAGGTCCTAAGCTAATATGTGTTTCAGTTTCTGCAATTTAGTTTATTCATGCTTTTATTAAAACTATTCTTTGTTCACTCTTTGCGAAAACTGATAGTTTAAAGCAATTGATTTTTCTGATTGTCATTTTGCTTGTTTTCCTTCTGCTTATGTTTAATCCTGGAGTTTAGTATTTTGGTTTGGTGCAGTTATATTCTTTATTTGCTTGAGGACAAGCAAAATCTATGTGTGGGGTAGTTGGTAAGTGCGGAATTTATCTATATTTCTATGCTTAATGTGATTAATATTTTATTTGGTTATATGATAAATTCCTTACTCATATGTTATTTATATGTTATATTAGAAGAACTCCCCTTACTTGTGATTTTATACTAAAACAGGTTAAAAACACTGAAGAAGATGTCTAGTAACATTTGTCGGCTAGACAATAAACCCGGACCAATATGAGTATAAGTCGTGCGACATACTGAAGCTGCCGACTATTTATTCATCATGGTGGCCTACTGTAGATACTCTTCGCATGGGCTGCATGGGACTGATCGGAAGATTGGCTGGATCGATAGTTACGTACACACACTCGCATGAGCATGGAGGTGGGCCGACAAAGAATACAAATCAGAGGCGTAGACTTCAGGGTTTGTCGCCGCTTTGGATACATGCACTCCAATTTCGGAAGTCTGGATTGGCGCAGACATTTATCAACAGAGGCACAGACATTTATAGACATGGGCTGCAAACTCATGACAGACACTTGGATTTGTACGTTAGCTTTTTGGACTGATCATTCATGTATATGATGGGCCATGCACTCATACGCGGAGATTCTTGGACTCTGTCTTGGACTTTCGATCCGGGCGCAGACAATACAGAGGTGCAGGCGACAAAACAGAAGCAGTACTACATTTCGAATTCTTTTGATTTATTTAATTGGGCTGAATACAAGGGATTTGGACTTACGTGCATGCACATGAGAGAGGAGTAATGATTTCAGATTAATTCATCTAATTCACTGATGGTGGCATATATTATGGGAGAGGGAATTCGATATTAAAGACACACGATTTGGTAACCTAGCGACAACTAAACATTACGAAACAGAAAACAAAACTCTAACCCTAGCCGCCGAGTACAGCAGAGCCACCGCCGAGGTCGAGACAGAAAGAGAGCAACACAGACAGATCGGAGCAGAAGCTAGAGACCGAATTCGTCACCGTCCCATAATTAGATGATGTTTTCTTATCTCTTTTACATTGTTATTATTTCTTTGTCTCCGATGTCTGAATAGTCGTTTAGAATTCTGGTTTTACTATAGACAACTAGTTTATTATTTTGCTTCCTGAGTTGTCGAATATAAATTCTATACAGATTGTAGTTTTATTCCTTATTTATTATCGAGTTCTTTTTTGATTAAAAATTGCTTGAGTTTATTTGGTATGAATTGCTTACAAGTGAGAACTACGGCGTTCATTAGACCATAGGAATATTACCAGTGAAACTACAGATGGCAATTCCTAGGGATTAGCTGACTAGAAACCAGATGATTCGTTAACGCTACTAGTTAGTTCGTAAGAATCTATCTTGCGGGAGACCGGTTTTAGATTAATTTAGTTCTGAGGTTGCAATCTAGAATTTAGAAACACTCAGAAAGGAATTGATAAACTAGGGAGAAGTAGAAAACCAGGATTCGCTTTTTAGATTTTTAGAAGCATCACTTTTAATTGTTTTTATTATTATTATTTAATTTCTGCAACCAAACCCCCAAGTTTATTGTTGTTATTTTTCTTTAGTTTGTTAGTTAAGTAGATTAAAGACCCAAACTAGACACAGCTTCCTTTGGTTCGATAACCTAGGGAATACTTTCTAGGAAAACTTGCTACAATAAACCAGTACACTTGCTGAATATACGTTTTATACCGTACAGTTCACAGACTCCGTCCATCCCGACTATGTTTATAAACTGTGTAAAGCCCTATACGGACTCAAAGAAGCACCGTGTGCCTGGTATGAAAGACTCTCTTCATATCTCTTACAAAATGGTTTCTCTAGAGGTAACGTAGACAAAACATTATTCATTCTTCATTCATCACATGACTTATTGTTAGTACAAGTTTATATCGATGATATTATCTATGGATCTACAAGTAACACCTTCTGTGAACATTTTGCTAACCTTATGAAAAAATAGTTTTCCATGAATGAGTTAGGCAAACTTCGGTTCTTCCTAGGACTTCAAATTCAACAGGAGAAAGACGGGATCAAGATCCACCAACAGAAGTACATCAAGGAACTCCTTGGCAAGTACAACCTTACAAACTTCAAAAACATGTCCACTCCTAGCTGTACGACTGCCAAACTTCATCTTGATGACGAAAAAGTCGGTATCAATGCCACAGAGTACAGAGGAATGATAGGGTCCCTCCTTTACTTGACTGCCAGTCACCCGGATATCCTTCACGTAGTATGTCTTTGTGCCCGCTTTCAAGCAGCACCAAAACAGTCCTATCTAAAGGCAGTCAAACGTATCTTTCTATACCTCAAAGGTACAAGTACTCTATATGAAGTGATCGGGGTGCTGACCGAGTAGGTCTAGGGTGTTAGTCTCAGACCAACTCTGCTTGAAGAATAAACGTGTGCAGAAAATAATAACGCGGAAGCTTTTGTTTAAACTTAACAAGATAGGATTCTGCTTGTATTGAAATTGAATGTGAATTACAACCTAGCTTCTTATCTTGGGATTCGACAGAAGTATTTTGTCTCATCCAACACTCGCTCTACTCTCGGCTTTGATCAATACGTCACAAGGAGTAAAGGGGAGTGTTCTATGTGTGCTCTCTAGGTAATAAATACCTAAGCTAATTGACAATATCTCACTAAGATCTCTCAAAATACTTTCTCTCTCAAACAGTATTTCTCTCTCTTTCAATAATGATCTAGAATGCACACCCAAATTAGTAACAATCTCATGATTATATACTATTAAACTGTTTCCTCAATCTTCGGAGGTGTCTTCACGTCGCGACTACTTAGCTTTGGATGCGCAAGTATTGAAGTTACTTGTTGCTTCACGACCTCACGTTGTGCACACTTCCACGCCACCGAGATTTCCGTAACCACTTGATGGTGTCGTGCCTTGGTTGATCAGAGATAGGTGAACATGTCATGCTGCAGAGATATTCGAGCTGGTGAGTTGTGACGCCAAGTCTCTCTGCAGAACTACTCTGACTGAGGAGGCAATCATCTGCAAAACTATGTCTCCATTAAAATTCCCCCTTTTTGCTGATGATGGCAAACTTAGTGTATCAGGCGTAGACTTTGAAGTTCTTTTTAATGAATGTACCTGTAAAGAAAAACAAATAGCAAGGCAAAGCAACTAACTTGGGGAACAACTCACTGTTTGTTCCCCCTTAAACAAATATTCCCCCTTAAGCTAATGTAGTTGATAAGAGCAGATAAAACTATAGTGCGAAACTACTTCAAATACTACTTAACAGAAATAAATCCGATCCAAAACAAGATGAGGCCTACAGAGGCACTCAGCGTCCACACATAGTTACCCGCATAAACCAGCCGCGAGATACACCGCTTCCCCCGTTTGCCAACTTCAGGGGAAACGCATTAGAAGTATCCAAAAACACATAATCCAAAAGTCTTAAAAACAATCCACCAGCGCAAGTTCAAGAGTATGTAAAAAGTCAGTCAATCCTAGGAGTTAGAGGGGGTGGGGTAAAGAGTTAGTCATCTCCTCGATCCATTCTTGTGTCCTCATCCCGTGCTCCATCTTCCCCCGAAGCCTCAGCATCATCCATTGCTTTCGCTGCTGCCAGGGTGTTAGCAAAAGTCTCCCTGAACTCCTCCGCCAGCTTCTGGTCTCCTCCTGCAAAGATATTCATCGTCTGTTTGTGGTTTTTGTTGAGGACGTCGATGAGCATATCGATCTTTGTGGATAGCGTGGCGAGGTTGTTCTCGATCGCAGCTACCCATTCAGACCGAGATGCTGTGCCAGGAGGGGATGTTGTTTTTGGAGGGGCTTGTTTTTTGGATGGAGGATTTGGCTTAGAGACAGACTTGATCTGGAAGGTTGGAGTTTTGTTGTATAGTATCTGACCAAGAATGTCGGTTTCGGTGATACGACTGGCTTTTTAGGGATCGAGGATGACTTCACCGTGGGTGAGGATTTTTGGTTGCCAGAAGATATACCCTAGAGAGTGTCGGGGTGAGGAGATGGTTGAGGCTATGTGATTAAGGATGAGCTTTGGGAGGTTTATTTTTTGGTGATGAATCAGGCCGTACATTCTCGCAAGATAAAGTGGGCGGACAAACTAATTTCCTTCCTTTCTAGGTACTAAGTTTTTGATCACCAAGGTATGAAGCATTTGGAGTGTATTTGACAGAGCTGGTCGGTCTAAAGAGTGACCAACTCTGCTATTGGGTAAAAAGAAGTCATAAACTTCTTTAGCAGTTATGAACCCTAGATCAGGAAATCCCGCCCTATCATAGAACTCTAGTCCACTAGTTGGAATTGCTAAATGAGTTGCAATGGAGTTGGAATCAAGGGTGATAGCTTTTTCATGTACCTCGGTCATTATTTTGCCTTTACAAATGACGCAATTTTGGTAGAACTGGTAGGCCTCATTTTCATGGTAGGTTTGAATGCCATGGAACAAGTGTATCCAGTTCTAAAAATGGAGCATCTCTTCAAACATTTCGAACTCCATTGAGTGTAGCCACTTCAGATCGAGTAGCTTACCTTTCACCAAGTTACGGGACTCAGCGGAATCATCGGGTGGTAGGGAGTAAACAGCTTAATGAGTATCGATCAGGCCTAGCCTGGGAGCAGGGGTTGGTGGGATAGACTCAGAGCAATGACGGAGTTGCTTTCTAGTAGAAGTTGTTGCTATGTCGGAGTCCACATGAGTTGACGAGTTGGTGGTGCTGCGCGGCTTTTCTTCAGCTTGTGATGCCGTAACTACTGGGGATAGGGTAGAGACAGGAACTTCAGGAATGGGTTTCGAAGATGACGGTGGGCACTTAGCCATAGATCGAAGGGTTCGTGTAGCTGGAGGCCTGTGGACATTGGACTTGGAACGGTGGGTTTTCTTAGGGGAAAGAGAGTTTTTAGGAGCAGTGGGTTGGATTTCAAGATCGTGTGCCTCTGTGGGTTCTTTGGGAGGTGAGTTGGGTTGAGGGTTTTGAGTTTCTTGATCAGAAGGTGGAAGGGAGCCAAACTGGATGTTTGACGGGGATTTAGTGATTGTGTTCGGGGTGGGTATGATTGGGGTGGTTGGTGGTGATGATTGTTTGGTGGGAGAGGGTGTGTTTTCCAATGGTTGGGACGCCGGAATGTTGACGATTAGGGTGGGGTCAGTGGAGACGTTGGGTAAGGGGGTGGTGATTGGTTAGGTGTCAATGGACATGGCTGGTGCAACGGCGGTGGAGTCGGAGGAGGAGGTGAGTGTTTGTTTGGCTTGGAGGAAGGTGAGTTTGTTGATTAGGGCTTGGAGAAGCTGTGGATCGTCGGGTAAGTTGGCGTTGGAAAACATGGAGGGTGGGTTAGGGTTAGGGTTTGAAGCCATGGCAGTGTTTAGTTAATGGTAGTGGGCAAAGTTTGAAGAAGACGAAGAGAGACAAAAAAGCTGGGACAGGGAGGATTAGACATAGAGAGAAAAAGATATTGACGTTGGAATATAGGCGGATGTAGTGTGTCAGGATAGGTGTGGGCTGATTGGGTGAGAGGGGTTGTTGCGGATTACTGGGCGAAGATTTCACGGATAGTTTTTCTGAAGACAAAACTCTTGTTTTATGCTGGTGTTTTGTTTATTTGACAGACGGACTAGGTCATCAGACGTATTCATGCATTTCACCCAAACATTGAAAAAACAAAGAGAAGGAGATACAACCTTAGCTAAGTCATACGGGTCATACCTAGTTGTGAGCGCAGAGTTTCAAAGGGGCCTCTTTGCAACGGTTTGGTGAATATGTCTGCAAGTTGATCGGAAGTAGGCACGTATTCTAGTTGTATCAGCCCTTTTTCAATGTAATCCCTTAAGAAGTGGTAACGAATCTCAATGTACTTTGTCCTAGAATGATGAACAGGATTTTTAGATAAATCAATAGCACTATTGTTGTCACAAAATATTGTAGTACAAGTAGGAGAAATGAGATAATCCTGTAGTTGTTGTTGTATCCAGAGTATCTGTGCACAACAAGCAGCTGCGAAGACGTATTCGGCTTCAGTAGATGACAAGGCTACCGTATTTTGCTTCTTTGAACTCCAGGCTACAAGACAAAGTCCTAAAAATTGTGCGGTACCAGATGTGCTTTTCCTGTCTAATAGGGAACTTGCAAAATAAGAATCACTGTAGCCCATTAGAGTAAAATCAGGAGTACTCGGGTACCAGAGGTATATATCCTGGGTGTACGGGGATTTTGATGGATCTCGCTGCGTGTTTGAACACCTTTAGAGGGATCACTTAGGATCTGGGTGATTGGGTGAGCAGAGGCTTGTTGGAATTTTCTTGTGGAGCTTGTTGGTATATTTGTTGAGGGTTCTGGTGTTCGGGGATTGAAATACCCCAAACTTTGGTATGTTGTTTGAATATCAAACTATGGCATGTAAAGGCTAAAAAGTGCCTTAGAAACATCAGTGGACAATTTAAAACATGGTGAAACACAATAAAACACTAAGACACGGTTTGAGCAAAAACATGCTCTAAGGTTGGAGTGAACTTGGTAGGACCCAAAGAGCCTACCAAGACTTGATAACATTCAATTATGATTTAATAAGGCTAAATAAGTCCTTAGGAAACTTTGGTAGACAATGAAACCAAAAACACAAGGTAATACCTTAAAGTCAATATGAGCAAAAATGTGCTCTAAGCTTGGGGATAAATTTGTATAAGACCTAATGGTCATACCTATACCTTATAAATATGTTAATGACATATTAAATCAATTACCAAAGAAACCAAGCTTGAAAACAAGATAAAACACAAAATGTGCTTTAAGAAGTCTTAAAGCACGTTTTTGAAAAATTGTCTTGTAAATGAGTTTTGAATGGCTAAATGTCCATCATTACTCTTTAATTAACATTTGTACTATATAGTATCACATTTGGGTGGCTATATCAATGAAATCAAAAATTTCACTTCTATGTGCCTTGTTATTGGTGAATAGTGATTTTTTTATAACTAGTTTGTAACATATAATGTTATAAGTGATTGAGTTGGTCAACAAAGACCAAAACACCCTTCTATTAAAATGGGGGCCGGTTTTAGTAAGGTGAGTCATCACATGTAAATAAATTAAATTAAGGAAGGAAAAGAAAGTAAAAGAAGGAAGTTACTTTAGTACATAAATATCTTCTAAAGTAGA
Source organism: Limonium bicolor (assembly GCA_023374045.1). Classification (NCBI taxonomy): domain Eukaryota; kingdom Viridiplantae; phylum Streptophyta; class Magnoliopsida; order Caryophyllales; family Plumbaginaceae; genus Limonium; species Limonium bicolor. The sequence goes on from CM041782.1 coordinate 225,531,425, forward strand.
ACTCATCTTCATTCTTTCCTTCCCTTCTCATTTCACACGTCTTCAAGCTCCTCCCCTCCCCTCCATTTACGATTCTTTATACCAACCTCTCTTCTCCATCTTCATTTCCTTGCCAATCCAACTCCAAGCTCCAAATCAAATTCTAAGACCATATTGTCTTAGTTAGGTCAAGCTCTACACTTCCACCTTTTCAAATCTTCAGAGCTCAATTTTGGTGCCATGGAGAATCACCATTGATGGAGCTTGAGCTTGTATTTCTACATATTCTTGTTCTCCTTTGCTTCAAGGTGAGGAAACTCAAAGAAAAATCAAGTTTCCTTCATGTTTGGTGTTGTCCGAAAATTAACCTCACCATGGTGTCTTTACCTTGCTTGTTTAGCTTCATTTGAATCTTCCAAGGCTAGGAGGGTCCTCTCTGATATATATTCAAGCTCTCTTTCTTCCAAGGTAAAAACAATCATGTTAATACCTTAAGATAATATATGTAACTAGGGTTTACAATGAGATAAAGCTTAAAGCTTATATACCATTTCAATGTTGGTATATTGCTTAGTTGTTGACAAGGAAGGAAATGCCTACCCGGTTCTACAAGGAAAAAGAAGAAATTTGTGAGGAAAGGAGGTAAACAAGCTATCTCGATGTGGTTTAATGCCTTAGGAGGAATAACTTATAATGCTTGTTAAAATACCTAAGGAGCCAATGGTGAATGAGCTAGTAAAATGCCTCAAGGGTTTATTAAAGGCATATGAATTGTTGGATGTATTTGCAGGTCAAAGGCATTATTATGTGGGAAATTCAGTGTTTAAGGTTTATGCAATTTAAGGGCCTAAGAGCCATGCATTTAAGGGCCTAAGTGCCAAGCAATTTAAGTTATGCACTATATTGTGATGTAGTGCTTAATGTGTGAAGTTGTGTATAAAATGTGTTTGATGGATTTTAGGTGTTCTTGGATGGATTAAGGTAAAAACCTAAGTGTTGGATGTGGGTATATACTAGAGAAGCTATGGCCAAATTTGGGACATGTGTAAGAAGTTTTAAGTGTGGTAAGTGAGTTTTGGTGACTAGGAAGGATTAAAGGTGAATGAATGTTTACTTGAGAGGGAAACATGTATTACAGTGATTAAGAGTGATGCAAGGATTTAGGCATCATCTTGGAAGTTTTAGAAATCTATGGGTGTTCTCAAGATGTATTTAAGTCTTGGAGGAGTTGTTTAAGGTTTAGGTAATGTTGGTGTTCAAAGAATAATGATGTTTAGGTAAGGTTTTGAGTAAGGAGTTTTAAGGAGTTGTGAAAAGGAGGTTTAGTTAGTAAGAAAAGAAGTTGAGATGATGATAAGGTGTAAAGCACCTTGGTGTTGTGGTCAATAGGTGAATGCCACCTAGAAATCATAAGGAGAAAACATTGTAAGTGTTAGGAATTTTGTGGAGATATAAGTAAAGGTTTAAGGAATAGGAAAAAATAGTTTTGTGAGTGTTTAAGAATATCTTAAGGGTGTGTTTGAAGTGCCAAATGTGTTAGAACACATTAAGAGGTCTTAGGAGAAGTTTGGTGAAGATTTGACAAAGTTTGGGTAAGTTTAGGAGGCGACCGACCCAGGGGCCGACCCAGTTTGTGGGTCGGTCGAGCCTCTGTAAAATGTTAGGGAAGTGTTCGGTAATGGACCGACCCAGAAGGTTGGGTCGGACATGGGTCGGTCGGTCAAGTTTCAAAGGAGGGAAAAAGTTCGCACATGGACCGACCCAGAATGGTGGGTCGGACGTGGGTCGGACGGGCACGATTATAAGGAAGTAAAAGGGGTCTGTAATGGACCGACCCAGTTGTGGGTCGGACGGTGGGTCGGTCGGACCCAAAACATGGTTTAAGGTTATGAAATGATATGAGATGATGGGGATTGATAGGTAATGATGCCATAAGGTTGTTAAGGACATGCTAGGTGAGTTTTAGTGACAATAAAGTGGGCTAAAGGTTGTATTAAGATGCGAGAGTAAAACGTGTTAAAAACATAAAGTTATTTGACCAAGTTAACGGGGAAAGTTATAAGCATTAGACTTTAAAAACACATGTTACCCCAATGTTAATAAAAGAACATGTCATGTCAACAGTTGTTCGAGAATTGCTCGAGGAACATAAGTGGACGTGGTAAAGTGGACTCCGGTGACAGGTATGGTTTTCTTGCAACCTGTGTCCTACCGGATTACACCGGCTTGTATGCCAATGTGTTTTTCTGTATGTTTGCCACGTTATGAGATAAATCATGAAACGAGTTTACAGTCGTTATTGTTATTGTACGTTTACGTGCCGATACCGGTAACCTCGAATGCGCTCGAAGGGCTAGTTAACCTCTATTAGGTAAACGTAGGAGAACGGTATCCGGTAACAACGTTTCCGACTTAAGGAACGTTCTAACCACGGCTATGCGTGAGTTGGTTATGTGATGTTTGTGCGTGATGTTTGTATGTGAATGTATGACTCTCTCCTCCCTTGTGTGCATAACTCGGTTATGATACCGTATGGTGTGTGGTTGTGGTAGGCTCCGTAATGGATCTCTAACTACTTATTTATAAGAGTCTATGGGCTAATGGGGGGTGAGGAGTCCGGATTGTTTCCGGCCACGCGTGTGATGGTGGGGGTCGTTATCATATCCAGTTCGGCTCCCTTGGTGTATGTTTAGGTGGTATTCCAATTTGGTTTCAACCTTCCCTTAGCTTATCCAAAGCTAGTTTACTGACTCACGTCGGGCCATAGGGGCATACTGTGTTGTTTGGTGTGCTTGGGATCACTATATCCGACACACCTTGGGTTTAAGTCAACCGTTCAAATAACAGGATGGTGATGAGGTAATTAACGAGCTTGGTATGAGTTTGGCAACAATCTCTATGCTCATGGTATGGACTAACTATGATGGAAGGTTCCTTGCGAGAACCGAATTTATGATGTTATGTAATGTTATGGTGCTATGCAAATTCCCTTGCTATGCTAAGGTATATATATACATATTGAATGTTTAGAATGATGGTGAGGTTATCATGTGTATGTAGAAACCAGAAAGATTGTTATGTTCGTCATATAAGGAATGAGTTATGTTGTATGTTATGGAATGTGTGGATCATGGAAATGAATCCCAGTTTGTGACAAGAGGCGTTTAAGGAAAACCCGATTGATGGGTACACGTCGTTCGTTAAGGAAGTAGCTCCGTTTAGAGGAGAGCCACTCTAGGGTTTAAGGAATCATTGGATGGTTGGTTAAGTGTGGATGTGTTGGTCATTGGTTGAGCCCATTGAGGCAAAATATTATGTGTGGTATGTTTATGGTTGTATGCATGATTTAAATATAATCAACTGCATGCTAAGACGACAATTAGTCGTGCGTGGCCCGGTAGCATGCGGGCTGCGGGATTACCATACCAGCAAAGGTGCTGAGCCCCTTGGGGCCACCCCTTTCTCTTCTTTTTCCTATTTCAGGTACGAAGTGCTGGAAGCCGTTCGAGAGTAGGACGGGTAGTCATTGTACATGGGTAAACTTTTATGTGTATGTATACAGTAGGTGTAGTAAGACCGAAATTGTTGTCGGCACCAGTTTATAAATACTCGGTACAGGTTGAGTGTATGTATATAATAAATGTTGAAGATGGAATGAGTATTTTATTGTGTAGTTGCTCGGGAATTTAGTCCATCAGACCGATACAAATGTACATGTATTAGCCTTGTTAGCCACGTGGGTGGTTAACGGCGTGTAACACCATTGGAATAAAGTAATGTGATGAGTTGAGTTTCCGCTGCGGTTGGTTATTATGTGTTGGTTGTTGGATGGGGTGTTACAAAAAGTGGTATCAGAGCGAAGCATCGCTCTGATGACTGAATTACCGAGCTTAGGAAGTACCGAGTTAGGATTTAAGTACTTTGGGTTAAGGGTTGAGTGATAGCGTGAGAGATACGCTAGTAAGGAACTACCAGTGAATACTGGAAACCTACAATATCCATCCCACCCTCCACAGTCCCTGTTTGATAACTTGGGAAAGAACGCCAGAGAGATGGAAGTCCACTCTCATACTCGGGAATACCCGATCTGGCTGTTATTAAATACCTTTAGGGTACGAAGAACCTGTCATACGGTTGATCCCGAAAACTGGGAATCCCGGAGACGGTTTCCATCTAAACAGTGTTAACCGCATTTCATAGCAATGAAGAAGGATTGTGTAAAGGAGAATAGAATTTCTGGCAACCTGGGTCGACATGCCGAGCAGTCGAGGATGACCAGCTTGCAACGCACCGATCGTGCAACAGACAAGAAGTGGATTAATAAAACCCGAGACGAATGTCTATGGGACCACAGTTAATAAATAAAACACCAACGGTATACCAACCGTCAAGGAACTACAATGTAGTGCCCAAACAAGAGACAAGTCTCAGTAACCACGACAAGTGCGTGGAACGGGCTATAAGGAGGGTACAATACTAAGACAGAGGGGTCTCCCAGAATGGGAAACACCCTAGTTAATGATTATTATGTGAATACAGTGAGGATTCACCTAGACAAGTTATTATCAAGACAGTAAGATCAGTGAGGGCCAACAAGGCCACTGATGACAGTACGGGTAAAGACAATACCACAACCGGTATGTGTTAAACTGATAGCCAGCTAGCATGGCGCACTTGCCATAGCAAGTGCTGCTATAACAGGGCTATTCGGGAAATTTATAACTACTACAAATACTTGGAAAAGTACCATGGAGTTAAAGGTGATCGTCATAACAGTGGAAGGGCCTGTTAGCCTAACCTCTGTAATTGGAAGTACACCAGTCAGCCAGAAGCTAGACTTGACTAAGGTAAGAAGATGTTGTAAAACCATGGGAAATTTTCTTTCAAACCTAATCTTTCACAAACCCTTTTCTTTTCAAACCGGATTTTCTTTCAGACCAACGCTTCTTTCCAACCTTCTTTAAAACAAACCAGTGAAACCAAGAGCAACTGACAAGGATACAACAGTGGATAAACCTTCCCTCGATTAAGTTCGGGAAGCAAGGAATGAATATTGTCACGGGACAATATAAGGGAGTTGACAACAGAATACTTCACCTAGGCGTGTGACGGACACTACAAGTGTACCAACTGTGTTGTGGGACGACCGCACTCCGATAGGAGCATGTGGACCTGACAGACCTACTTATAGGTTAGTTGGGTAAGTAGTAATGTATCAGTATGATACCCCATATATGTATACGAGTAGAGTCCAGAACACGGGAAGTAGTCGACTCCGTCTACGGTCAGCAGTATAAATCGAACAAGAGCTAGAAAATACAAGAAATGCTTGAAGTAAAGGAACTCAGTTAAGTTAACGAGATTAAAGGAATTAGTGAATTCCCTTTAAGGGAATGTTTGGGAGTTAAGAAGTGCGAAGTGCACAAACGATTAAGTAAACATCACATATGTCTTAAGGATCCTTAGGGATAAAACATGTTAGCTGGAATGGTGACCCAGCCTGTACATGGCAAGCAGATGCCTAATGTGGACGCATTAATGTGCAATGGACGGGATGAAGATCCCAGAACGAGTATCTGCACTATCAGGAAATGTTGATCTTCACAGAAGAAGATAATAACAGAATGTACCAAAATTGTGAACCAGATGTAAAGGCACAACTTAACGACACCCAGGAGAAATCCTTGAAGGGTGTGCGCATCAACAATTGTTGAACGAAATACATGACAGAAACACAAGGGTTGAAATTAACACCCAGTTTAGACATAAGTTGTCAGGAGACGGACTGACAATCCTAAGGGACATTCCATGAAAGGAAATGTGATGCAACAACCTTGTCATGGATGCCAATACAACCTCTAACCAGGTAATATTGTACAGAGAAGTACATGTGTGTGGACAGCCTACAATGAGCCCAGCTCAAGGCAAATAAGGCTTATAAGCCATAAACGAGATATCGATTGATGGTAGAAGTTTATGTGGTATAAGTGAATAGAGTGGTAAGCGAACCACTGCATTAAGAGTGGGGATACCTCTCGATATTGTGAGACCGCAGAGGCGGTAGTTATGTGAATCAAGTTCAAGGGATATGTGGAGGATGGACCACGTTGTTATTACCCCAGGGTGATTTGAATAAAATAACACAAAAAAAAAAGTGCTCGTACCTGTTGTGTACACAGGAAGAGTAATAAGTCTGATAGCAATCACCGAAGGTGTGTGAAGCTAAATGTGTAGCGAACAACGCTCAAGGGAAAGATAGTAACATATTCAAAAACCAGCCAAATAAGTGGCCAGATAAACCCAGCATAATAGCAGAAGCTAATATAATAGCAGATGCAGTATAAGTTGATGTTATATAATGAGAAAGGACACGGCGCGCAATAAGCGACCGTTGTATGAGGATGGTTAGATGATAAAATGGTGAGTAAGCAGAGTTGTGAGTTAAACCCAGTGGAGGTACAACATTAAGCGATAGCAAACGAACCGAGCAGTAAGCCGGTGGCAGGTGTTAAATGATAAGGATTTCAGTGAAAATTCCTATCGCAATCGCATAAGGGATTTACTGTCAAGAGTTTACGCCTCTGCACTCTGTATGACTGAGTGTTTTGGTATTGCACTTGCGCAGTAATGATCGAGTGGGATAGCTAGGAATTGGAAACATGTTGATGGTGGAAGAATAATGTTATAATGGCGGTTGCATAGGAAATGCAAGGCCGCACCAATGAAAGAATACATGTACAAAACCAAAGGTGGAGACATGATTAACAGTAAATAACTACAGTAACACTAAATACCAAAGGTCGGTATGAGATATACCCCAGGTGTGGGAAATAGCTGAGAGAGCACTACACATTAGTAGCTCAATCTCAACCGACAGTAAGTCGGTAAAGTCAATCATTGTAATTACGTAGTTGCGCGGTAAGCTATTGGAGAAGTGGATGGAAAATTGTGAAACCCACTTCGCTCAGGTAATTCCATTGAGTTGTTCCCCTCGATAAGGGTAATACATTGGAGATGTGCAATACATTAACAGTAACGAATGGGGCAAACCAGCTCTATAATTATCAGGGTTGCGCAACAGAGGCCAGTAAGCCCATGCGTCAGGTACCGGATATATATTGTGAATATGAATGATGGCTAGTTATCAGTCTAAAGCCTCACAGGCCAGGACCGAAACCGGTTATGAGTTACAACTCCAATGCGAATTCTCGGTTTAGGGACTAAACCGCTAATATGGTTAAGATCCTCTAATCAGAATCCATTGTGTAATGGACCGCGTGGAAGTTAAAACACTTCACGACGGCAGAACATTTTAAGCCAAGGTTTAGTGATTGATTACGTGGGCGTAATCCCTTTTAAGGGGGGTAGAGCGCAAAACCACTTAGTGTGTTTTACCGTACAAGTGTACGCGAACTAGTGTGCATGCACAAAATGATTGTTATGATGGTTGGCGCGTGTGTTATATAAACATACGCATTTATTTGTGGTTAAATTGTGGTAATTACGCACAAAAGATGCGAATACCATTGTGGAAGTGTGTCATTTGTTAACAGTGGTGTGAGAGTACAAGTGGAAGGGAGTAAAGAAACTCCCGGGGATCTAAAACCCCGATGGTGCATAAATGTAAGCCATGTATTGTATTTTGATAAAAAATATGTATATATATACAGTGTTGTGATCTATGAAGGGGTACGAGACCGACATAGAACCTAGTGAGAACTAAATTCCCTAGGTAACTTGAATTAAGTTGGATTTGGGTGATGATTGATAGACGGAGTTCTATCCCTTGGAGATGTCATGATTATGACTAGATGGATTCAAAGATAGAAAATGGGATATGCTTGAATTAATTGGGTTGAAAATGAGGTGGGAGGTGAAACTTGATTATCATGAGATCAAGGGAAGCCGAACACAAATTGGGGTGGAAAGATAGTTCAACACTGATGCTGATCACATCAGGGTTGGATGACTCTTGAAGCCCCTGTAAGTGGTCATAACTATATTAAGAAAATACAAGAGCATAAATCGGACTTGGAGTTGTATGGTGTTTTCAAAAAGATTTTCAATTGGTTTTTCAAACAATCGATTAATATTTTGAATAAAAGATCTTCTTATACTTAACCTCACAAGGAAATTTTAAATTTAAGTGATTGTTTTAATTTCCCAAAGGCACGGGGACGGAAGGCGTCCATCGCGACCGGGTTCTGCGGGATCATAGTCTATATCAAGGATATTTTTGATTGTTGTACATGCTCCGACATGTTGTGTGGTATGTGTAATGAATGTTGTTTTGACTTGGATTTCCTAAAGTGTATACTATCAAGGCCTATGAGTCTAAATGTGTGTTGTTACATAGACCTATGTGTCTAAAGATTGTTATGTTATGGGGACCTATGTGTCCAAATGATGTGGATATGTTGCCCGGACCATTAAGTCCGAGGTTGGATGTAAAGGGTGGTTGGTAATGGAAGTTTTATGGATATAAGTAATTCCCGTATTCTAATCCAATGATGCGAGGAAATGTGAACTTCGAGGACGAAGTTCTTTTAAGGGGGTAGATTGAAATACCCCAAACCTTGGTATGTTGTGTAATATCAACTATGGTATTAAAGGCTAAAAAGTGCCTTAGAAACATAATGACATTTAAACATGGTAAACACAATAAAACACTAAGACACGCGGTTTGAGCAAAAACATGCTCTAAGGTTGAGTGAACTTGGTTAGGACCCAAAGAGCCTACCAAGACTTGATAATTCAATTATGATTTAATAAGGCTAATAAGTCCTTAGGAAACTTTGGTAGACAATGAAACCAAACAAAACACAAGGTAATACCTTAAAGTCAATATGAGCAAAAATGTGCTCTAAGCTTGGGATAAATTTGTATAAGACCTAATGGTCATACCTATACCTTATAATATGTTAATGAACATACTAAATCAATTACCAAAGAAAACCAAGCTTGAAAACAAGATAAAACACAAAATGTGCTTTAAGAAGTCTTAAAGCACGTTTTTGAAAAATTGTCTTGTAAATGAGTTTTGAATGGCTAAATGTCCATCATTACTCTTTAATTAACATTTGTACTATATAGTATCACATTTGGGTGGCTATATCAATGAGAAATCAAAAATTTCACTTCTATGTGCCTTGTTATTGGTGAATAGTGATTTTTATAACTAGTTTGTAACATATAATGTTATAAGTGATTGAGTTGGTCAACAAAGACCAAAACACCCTTCTATTAAAATGGGGGCCGGTTTTTAGTAAGGTGAGTCATCACCATGTAAAATAAATTAAAGGAAGGAAGGAAAAGAAAGTAAAAGAAGGAAGTTACTTTAGTACATAAATATCTTCTAAAGTAGAACTCATCTTCATTCTTTCCTTCCCTTCTCATTTCACACGTCTTCAAGCTCCTCCCCTCCCCTCCATTTACGATTCTTTATACCAACCTCTCTTCTCCATCTTCATTTCCTTGCCAAATCCAACTCCAAGCTCCAAATCAAATTCTAAGACCATATTTGTCTTAGTTAGGTCAAGCTCTACACTTCCACCTTTTCAAATCTTCAAGAGCTCAATTTTGGTGCCATGGAGAATCACCATTGATGGAGCTTGAGCTTGTATTTCTACATATTCTTGTTCTCCTTTGCTTCAAGGTGAGGAAACTCAAAGAAAAATCAAGTTTCCTTCATGTTTGGTGTTGTCCGAAAATTAACCTCACCATGGTGTCTTTACCTTGCTTGTTTAGCTTCATTTGAATCTTCCAAGGGCTAGGAGGAGTCCTCTCTTGATATATATTCAAGCTCTCTTTCCATTCCAAGGTAAAACAATCATGTTAATACCTTAAGATAATATATGTAACTAGGGTTTACAATGAGATAAAGCTTAAAGCTTATATACTCATTTCAATGTTGGTATATTGCTTAGTTGTTGACAAGGAAGGAAATGCCCTACCGGTTCTACAAGGAAACAAGAAAGAAATTTGTGAGGAAAGGAGGTAAACAAGCTATCTCGATGTGGTTTAATGCCTTAGGAGGAATAAACTTATAATGCTTGTTAAAATACCTAAGGAGCCAATGGTGAATGAGCTAGTAAAATGCTCTCAAGGGGTTTATTAAAGGCATATGAATTGTTGGATGTATTTGCAGGTCAAAGGCATTATTATGTGGGAAATTCAGTGTTTAAGGTTTATGCAATTTAAGGGCCTAAGAGCCATGCATTTAAGGGCCTAAGTGCCAAGCAATTTAAGTTATGCACTATATTGTGATGTAGTGCTTAATGTGTGAAGTTTGTATAAAATGTGTTTGATGGATTTTAGGTGTTCTTGGATGGATTAAGGTAAAAACCTAAGTGTTTGGATGTGGGTTATACTAGAGAAGCTATGGCCAAATTTGGGACATGTGTAAGAAGTTTTAAGTGTGGTAAGTGAGTTTTGGTGAACTAGGAAGGATTAAAGGTGAATGAATGTTTACTTGAGAGGGAAACATGTATTACAGTGATTAGAGTGATGCAAGGATTTAGGCATCATCTTGGAAGTTTTAGAAATCTATGGGTGTTCTCAAGATGTATTTAAGTCTTGGAGGAGTTGTTTAAGGTTTAGGTAATGTTGGTGTTCAAAGAATAAATGATGTTTAGGTAAGGTTTTGAGTAAGGAGTTTTAAGGAGTTGTGAAAAGGAGGTTTAGTTAGTAAGAAAAGAAGTTGAGAGATGATGATAAGGTGTAAAGGAAACACCTTGGTGTTGTGGTCAATATAGGTGAAATGCCACCTAGAAATCATAAGGAGAAAACATTTTAAGTGTTAGGAATTTTGTGGAGATATAAGTAAAGGTTTAAGGAATTAGGAAAAATAGTTTTGTGAGTGTTTAAGAATATCTTAAGGGTGTGTTTGAAGTGCCAAATGATGTTAGAGCACATTAAGAGGTCTTAGGAGAAGTTTGGTGAAGATTTGACAAAGTTTGGGTAAGTTTAGGAGGCGACCGACCCAGGGGCCGACCCAGTTTGTGGGTCGGTCGAGCCTCTGTAAAATGTTAGGGAAGTGTTCGGTAATGGACCGACCCAGAAGGTTGGGTCGGACATGGGTCGGTCGGTCAAGTTTCAAAGGAGGGAAAAAGTTCGCACATGGACCGACCCAGAATGGTGGGTCGGACGTGGGTCGGACGGGCACGATTATAAGGAAGTAAAAGGGGTCTGTAATGGACCGACCCAGTTGTGGGTCGGACGGTGGGTCGGTCGGACCCAAAAACATGGTTTAAGGTTTGAAATGATATGAGATGATGGGGATTGATAGGTAATGATGCCATAAGGTTGTTAAGGACATGCTAGGTGAGTTTTAGTGACAATAAAGTGGGCTAAAGGTTGTATTAAGAAGTGCGAGAGTAAAACGTGTTAAAAACATAAAGTTATTTGACCAAGTTAACGGGGAAAGTTATAAGCATTAGACTTTAAAACACACATGTTACCCCTGTTAATAAAGAACATGTCATGTCAACAGTTGTTCGAGAATTGCTCGAGGAACATAAGTGGACGTGGTAAAGTGGACTCCGGTGACAGGTATGGTTTTCTTGCAACCTGTGTCCTACCGGATTACACCGGCTTGTATGCCAATGTGTTTTTCTGTATGTTTGCCACGTTATGAGATAAATCATGAAACGAGTTTATAGTCGTTATTGTTATATGTTTACGTGCCGATACCGGTAACCTCGAATGCGCTTGAAGGGCTAGTTAACCTCTATTAGGTAAACGTAGGAGAACGGTATCCGGTAACAACGTTTCCGACTTAAGGAACGTTCTAACCACGGCTATGCGTGAGTTGGTTATGTGATGTTTGTGCGTGATGTTTGTATGTGAATGTATGACTCTCTCCTCCCTTGTGTGCTTAACTCGGTTATGATACCGTATGGTGTGTGGTTGTGGTAGGCTCCGTAATGGATCTCTAACTACTTATTTATAAGAGTCTATGGGCTAATGGGGGGTGAGGAGTCCGGATTGTTTCCGGCCACGCGTGTGATGGTGGGGTCGTTATCATATCCAGTTCGGCTCCCTTGGTGTATGTTTAGGTGGTATTCCAATTTGGTTTCAACCTTCCCTTAGCTTATCCAAAGCTAGTTTACTGACTCACGTCGGGCCATAGGGGCATACTGTGTTTTTTGGTGTGCTTGGGATCACTATATCCGACACACCTTGGGTTTAAGTCAACCGTTCAAATAACAGGATGGTGATGAGGTAATTAACGAGCTTGGTATGAGTTTGGCAACAATCTCTATGCTCATGGTATGGACTAACTATGATGGAAGGTTCCTTGCGAGAACCGAATTTATGATGTTATGTAATGTTATGGTGCTATGCAAATTCCCTTGCTATGCTAAGGTATATATATATACATATTGAATGTTTAGAATGATGGTGAGGTTATCATGTGTATGTAGAAACCAGAAAGATTGTTATGTTCGTCATATAAGGAATGAGTTATGTTGTATGTTATGGAATGTGTGGATCATGGAAATGAATCCCAGTTTGTGACAAGAGGCGTTTAAGGAAAACCCGATTGATGGGTACACGTCGTTCGTTAAGGAAGTAGCTCCGTTTAGAGGAGAGCCACTCTAGGGTTTAAGGAATCATTGGATGGTTGGTTAAGTGTGGATGTGTTGGTCATTGGTTGAGCCCATTGAGGCAATATTATGTGTGGTATGTTTATGGTTGTATGCATGATTTAAATAATCAACTGCATGCTAAGACGACAATTAGTCGTGCGTGGCCCGGTAGCATGCGGGCTGCGGGATTACCATACCAGCAAAGGTGCTGAGCCCCTTGGGGCCACCCCTTTCTCTTCTTTTTCCTATTTCAGGTACGAAGTGCTGGAAGCCGTTCGAGAGTATACGGGTAGTCATTGTACATGGGTAAACTTTTATGTGTATGTATACAGTAGGTGTAGTAAGACCGAAATTGTTGTCGGCACCAGTTTATAAATACTCGGTACAGGTTGAGTGTATGTATATATAAATGTTGAAGATGGAATGAGTATTTTATTGTGTAGTTGCTCGGGAATTTAGTCCATCAGACCGATACAAATGTACATGTATTAGCCTTGTTAGCCACGTGGGTGGTTAACGGCGTGTAACACCATTGGAATAAAGTATGTGATGAGTTGAGTTTCCGCTGCGGTTGGTTTATGTGTTGTTGTTGGATGGGGTGTGACAATTGGAGGTGAGTGGTTGATTGTGTTTGAGAGGAGTTGTGGTCATTTGTGGGGTATGGTGAGGCATCTTTGAATGAGTCATCGGGTCATCATCGCTGTCGGAGGATGAATCTGTCGGAAGAGGTGTTTGTGGTGGAGGAATGGTAGCTACTGGGATTTCAATGAAGGTGGTATCTGGGGCATCTTCATTGTGTACAAGTGGATTGTGCTCGCAGTCACTAGTGTTAGAAAGTTCTTCGACATGAATGTGAGGACTTTCTTCAAGACACGATGTTCGTTTGTTGAGTACTCTATAAGCCCGACTCTGGGATGAGTATCCAAGGAAGATTCCTTCATCACTTTTAGATGCAAACTTGCCTAGATCGTCGTTTCCATTATTGTGTATGAAACACTTGCATCCAAAGCGCTGTAGATGAGTTACAGAAGGAGGATGACCTTTGATAATTTCATATGGGGTTTTGCCGATGAAGGGATGAATTGACGCTCGATTCAAGATATATGCTGCAGTGTTGATAGCTTTTGCCCAGTATGAAGCTGGGAGGTTACTGTCAATGAGCATTGTTCTTGCCATTTCTACCAAGGTGTGGTTCTTTCGTTCTACTACTCCGTTTTGTTGTGGAGTGCGAGCAGCTGATGTTTGATGCACGATTCTCTTTGCCCTGCAGAATTCTGAAAACTGGATATTGCTAAATTTTGTACCATTGTCAGAACGAATTGTCTTAACAGTGGTGGATAGTTTGTTAGTAATCGTTTGGAACAGAGATTCGAATTCAGAAAATGTCTCCGATTTGCCCTTAAGAAAGAGTACCCATGTCCAGCGTGAGTAATCATCGACGATGACTAGAGCATACTTCTTACCATTCTTGCTTTGAACACGCATTGGTCCACATAGATCCATATACAGCAAATCCAGCAGAGATGTTGTAGACATTTCTGGTTTACCTGGAAAACTTGCTCTTGAATGTTTCCCTTGTACGCACGCAGGACAGAGGGTGTCGGTCTGGAAGAAGTTTGTCTGATGGAGTCCTACTACAAGATTTCTGTTTTTGATTTTGTTGAGAAGTTTGCCGTGTGCATGACCTAAACGGAAGTGCCATAAAGAAATATTTTTGTCCTGTACACTGAGACAGAGAGTGCCATCTAGGTTAGGGTTGTCAAGAGATAACTTGTAAAGATTGTTCACCCTTACACCAGTGGCTTTTAGAAGACCTATTTGCTCATCAAAGATTTTACAATCAGAGGCCGAAAAGAGAACAACGTTAGAGAGATCACATATCTGAGAAATACTTAGAAGGCTATGTCCAAGACCATATACTAAATTGACATTATCTATCTTAAAGAGGGAGGGATTATCGACGGTTCCAATACCAATGATTTCACCATGAACATTGTCGCCGAAAGTTACCTTCCCTCCATGGTGTTGAGAGAGAGTCGTGAACTTGTCAGGGTTTCCTGTCATATGTCGTGAGCATCCACTATCTAGAAACCAAGAGTCATTGTCCACGGTCTCTCCCTACAACACAATCAGAGGTTAGACTTGGGAACCCAAGTGAACTTGGGTTCCCTCTTTAAAGCAAAAGAGCTGTGAAGATGTCGTGCTTTAGATAGAGTATGCAGACGTTGCATATTGAAAGATAAGTCTCTGCCAAGCTTATGACATGATGAGTGAATGTGCCCGTCGTAGCCACAGTAACCACAAATTAATAAAAAAGGTAGGTGAACATACTTCTTTTGCCAACGATATTTGTTTTCAAATTTTTCTTTTTGGAATTTTCTTCTTTGAAGATCGTTAAGTGTTGAAGCCATTTTGGGCAGATTTGCTGTAACACCCCATCTCCAAATACAATGATCGTCGCCCTAAGTCCATCTCGTACATTAACAACGCAGCGAAAAAGTTCTACTAAATTGGTGTTACCGCCGTTAGTCACCCACGTGACAAACTAGGCCTATTCTCTTAACAAGTCACGGTCTGACTAACCGGATAATTACTCGAGCATCTAAAACATTACAATCCATAAATCACAACTTATACCGAGTATCACATATCCTAATACATCATACTAACATCTCATTAATACACTAAACGAGTGTACATGCACAACTCGTGTAACAAATGTAAAAGCAACCCGAAGTACTCTACCCGCTCCTACTCTCAGCTAGAGTCTTCGTCTGGTACCTACCCGCAAAGTTTAAATCACAACCCCCAGGGGCTCAGCACATGGCTGGTACAGAAAACGTGCAGCCCACAAGCTAGCAGGGTTACACACGACTACTTTGTCGTATACATGCAATTGTTTATTCATACAAATAATAATGAGAAGTACGATAACAAACAACACATTTAGGTGAAACATTCACAGCTCAAATAAATCGAACGTCATAATGGACGCCCATTAATGATGTAACTTAGATTGCCAACTTCTGAGGCATGAGAGTTGTTTAGTTCTTGTGTTTGTCCATACCTTATAAGTGTCAACCGTTCTCTTAAAAGAACTGGTTGTTCTCTAATAGAATTGTTTATTTTTGTCTAGTCAAGGTAACCCTAGCCAATGAGTTATTAGCTCCATTGGGTTAATAAACATAAATTCTTAAGTTATGAGGGGTGTAGGCTTGACCCTCCCGCGCCTCTTGAATTTGCCTCCCACCTCGAACTGTTCACTCGAGCTGGTCGGGTCTGCTTGTCGACCCTAGGCGACAAGTCGTAGACGAGCCATATGCGGAAGACAGATCTGATACAGATGCCGACCTCCTAACCTAAACATGCATGACCGGAGTCAGTCCCGGATTCCTCTCCTCCCAAGTTCCAGTTAGCTGAAGTCTCATTGACAATTTGTTAGTTAAACCTCTCTCGGTATTAACCAACTAACAACAGGGAGTATTTATAACCTTATACAATTGTTTACTAAACATAGTTAATGAACAATCTCTTAATCAAGTTGTGTTAGTGTGCAATGGATACTCAACAACAATACAGTAAATCGGTTTCATGCTTAATCCTGTTTGGTCGTATCACAATAACACATAGCACACAAACCGAGGTAGACCCCGTTAGCAAACAAGCTAAAAGAATCCCATATCGTACACCGGAGACTGGCTAGCTCTTAATCCCTTGTTCGCCTAATCCGCCAAACGCCTCTGACTATCTAGATCTGTAATCAGAACTAGTATTAGTATCATGTGTCTTAGAACTAATTTGGTTCTCTTTTAAACTTAAACCTCTTCCTAGGTTAACCCGGGTATAATAGTATACCGCTAAACGGGTTCGTTCATTTAGGAGCGTTTTCAAGCTCAATTCTAATTCATTAACATACTAACGTCGTTAGTAGATATTTAGTTGCACAGTTAGCAACTTTAGACTTATACGGACCTTGTATTAGGTTTTTGTATTTTTCACTATTCACCGTATTTTACTATTCACGTTTACGTATTTTACTATTCACATATATGTATTTTACTATCCACGTACACGTATTTTACTATTCACGTATACGTCTCGTATTTGACTATTCATATATACGTAGTTACTATTCATGTATACGTATTTATTATTCATGTATATGTATTTACTATTCATGTATACGTATTTACTATTCATGTATACGTATTTACTATTCATGTATATAAGTACTATTCATGTACACCAAAAATTTTCGTGTACGTTGTATTAGGTTTTTGTATTTTTCACTATTCACCGTATTTTACTATTCACATATATGTATTTTACTATCCACGTACACGTATTTTACTATTCATGTATACGTCTCGTATTTGACTATTCATATATACGTAGTTACTATTCATGTATACGTATTTATTATTCATGTATACGTATTTACTATTCATGTATACGTATTTACTATTCATGTATACGTATTTACTATTCATGTATACAAGTACTATTCATGTACACCAAAAATTTTCGTGTATGTCCGTATGATACTCCGTATCATACGTATTTATTTTTTTTCCAATATAACTTGTATTTTCATTAAAAAAATACTTTAAGTATTGATCTCTCTTATACTTATTAAATTACAGGTATACCCCTCGTATACCTTAATTTATATACGGGTCTCGTTTAACCCTGTCTTAACTCTGTTTCTTTTACAACTTGTTTCTAAATTCTTTATTTGATTTTCTTAACCTTCTTAAACACATAAAAATTTGTTATTTATATTACTTACCCATAGTTTTCTCTTAATCTCCATTTTACTCTTAATAAGTTCTAAACTTGTTATTTTTATTTCTAATTTCATCCAAAGTCTAACTTAATTAATTTCTTTTATACTTTTGGTCAGTTACCAAAATATACCCAAGTTTGACCAGTCTTTTATGGTCAAACCCCCTAACTTTCCATAATTTACAATATTACCCCTAAAGTTAATTTAACTTAACTTTTTATTCATTTATCCTTTTAATATCTAATCTTTTGCTACAAATTTTTACTCTAGCTCCTCTAAACATTTTATAAACTGTCATTGACCAAGTTTGACCAAGTTTGACCATGTTTGACCAGAGAAATTACCATTTTACCCTTGTGGTCTTTTCTTTTATCCTAACTCATTTATTAACCAATTTAACTCCAACTAATTTCTAATTTTCGTAACTAATTTTCCTACAGACTTTTGAACATCAAAAATCATTTTAAACATCTCTAAGTCACCAGATTTAATTATCTAATGTTATAGTATATATATACCATCCTTTATTAACCTTAAATACCAAAACCTTATAAATTCCATAACACTTATAAACTCTTTATAAATTGTAAACTTAATTCTACAATTATTTCTCATCATCTAAACTCTCAAAAATTCCATATTGACCTCATATATTTTCGGTAATCACCATTAGGTACTAAAACTTCTTAAATTTTACATATTACTCTTAATTATACTAATTCCTTTAATTTACTAAGTTAGATATTTTTTTCTAACTCAATTAATACCCTTAATTTTCGGCCATAATATAAACCATAGTTTATGAATTTTTCTTGTATATTATGATAGCTTATCTTGAAGCTTATATCATAAGGAGTATAAATCTATTCTTAGATTTAATAAACATTAACTAATAAGCTAAAAACTAAATATTAATCACCAAAATTTCGGCAATAAATAATAAGATGAACAATATGTTAGATCATATATAGATCAACAATTAAATCCTTGAAATAGGTAGTTGTAGGATTTACCTTGTATATTAACCTTTAGCTTAATATTAAGCTTGTTTTCCTTTGGAATTTTGACAACAATTTGCTAGAGTAATTGGCTCCAAAATCATATAATAAGATGAATAATAAGAAGGGTTAGTAACCCTAGGCACTCGGCCTTGATGAAAATCAAAGAAGGAAGAGTTTCCAAGAAGGCATTGTTTTACCTCGAGAATCAAAGGCATTTCTTCGTGGTTTTTCCTGAGAATCTGGGGGCTCATGAATTATGGTTGTAAAGCTCTTGAAAATAGGATTCCAATGAGCTATCAAGTTTGTGATTTGGAGTTAGGACAAGAAAGTTATGATTTCTACAAGGCAAGGAGTTATTTAAGGCTCAAAACTAAGAACATTGAGTTTTTTGGTGTTGTTTCTTCAAAGAGAGGAGGAGCTACGACCTTGGAGGCTCTCATTTGACAGGTAAGAGTCTGATTAATGATTCACCAAGGGGACAAGGTGATTTGGCAATTAATGAAAGTCTAAGTAGTTGAAATAGTGAATTTAAAAGCAATTTGCACTTGGTGACTCACCCCTCTCATGTCGGCCAGCCTAAGGCTTGTTTGATCTGATTTTTTTGTTTTACCTTGTATTTATGTAACATTTGATTAATTAATTTCTTTCATTATGACTTATACCATGTGTTTGGTATGTTACATAGCCAAAAATGCCTTAAAACACATTTTATGTGCTTCCGGGTTCACATTGATTATGAAATTTGTTTTGGCTAGTTTAAATGTGTCCTAAACATATTTACAACCCTTAGAAACTTTGTTCATGAAATAGCATGTTGCTAATTCTAATTTAAACCAAGTCGTTTAGTGGTTTCTCCTTGACTTTTGTCAGTTTAGTACCGGTTTTTGTGTGGACTTGTATACTTATTTTGTGTGTACACGTAATGGTTCCTATGACCATTTTATTGTAGTTCCCTTACTCCTTATTGGTATTTAGGCTCATTAGCCTTTTAGTTCCATGTATAAATGCTTAAGGCACATTTTCCTTTAAAGCACATTTTTGTGCGCTAAGGTGCATTTTCGGTTTAAACGCTAATTCCGCTTAATGTGTATTACTAATCTTAGAGGTATTTCACATTTGAAATCTTCTTTGGAACTTATTGGTAGTTCCCTAATTTATTTGTGCTCTGTAAAACACCTTTTGCTTTAATTGTTCCTAAAGCATGTTTTGGTGTAACTTATTGTTTTAACACTTCTTCTAATGTTTCTAAGGCACGTTCTAGCCTTAGTATATCCTAATTAGATATTTCATTAATATATTAAGGTTTGGGGTATTTCAATCTACCCCCTTAAAAGAACTTTGTCCCCAAAGTTCCTATGTATCTATATCTCTTAGAGCACACAGGTAACTTCACACTAAAAGATCATATAGATCACTCAATATCTGTATAGGCATTCTGACTCATAAGGTCTGTCATATGTATATATGTATTTACCACACTTGTCACCTAACATGTCTTTTTCATGTTTTATTAATCAAAATACTCTTTGTATATTCTTTGTTGTATACTCCTCAAGTAACCGGTCCGGCGATAAAGGTTTTCATGTCCTCGAGTTCATGAGTGAGTAATACCAAAAATACATGTCAACTCCAATTCCACTTTATGCTACTGCATCTACTCTTAACGTGGTTAATTGTGACCACTTGTAGGGAGTTTCAGGAATCATCCGACCCTGATGTGATCAGCATCAGTGTTGAACTATCCTTTCACCCCAATTTGTGTTCAGTTTTCCTTGATCTGGCCAAGATCAAGTTCTACCTCCCACGTCAACTTCAAACAATCAAATAATTATTTATGTAGCATTTTATATCTTTTAGTCCTTCTATTCATAATCATAAATCAATACATCTCAAAATTATGGAACTCAGTCCATCAGTCATTCTTAATTCACCTCTCAACAATTACTTAGAGAATTTAATTCCTACCAGGTTCTATATCGGTCTCATACCGATTCAGACTCATAACATACCAGATTGGTCTCATACCAATTCATACCTAATAACATTACCATATTGGTCTCATATCAATTTATATTTGGTTCAATATAATAGGGATTTTAATTCCCCTGGAGTTTCTACTCCTCTTTTCCTGAATTCTCGCACCGAAGTTAACGAGGTCGTCCTCTAATACATCTGGTATTCGCATTTAATTGTGCATAATAACCACAACCACATAAGAATGAATATATGTGTTTATATAACACACGTATCAAACATCACAACTAATTGTACTGTGCTATGCACACTGTAGGTTACGTACACAGTACGTGAAATATAGGCTAAGCGATTGTACGCTCTACCCCCCTTAAAATGGATTACGCCCACGTAATCAACATTATATCATCCTTGAACATAGGTTCAAGATGTTTATGTGTTATGGAGCATTCTAGGTTCCATGTAGTCTATCTCACATTATGATTAGGTCAGAGGATCTTCACCATGGTAATGGCATAGTCTCTGTATGAAGGATTCTTATTGGTGTTTATACCAATCTTACAACTGGTTCAAGTGTAGTCTCTAAGGCTCCAAAGTATTTGATAGTTAAGTTGTATATTTTATTCTACTAGAAGATGTGCAATACATCATTCCTTTTTCCCTTTTGCTAGGCATATCAAACCTTTAAGATACGGTCCACTAGCTTCTGCTGCGCGACTGGGATAATCTTGGGGCTTAGTTTGCCCTTCCAATCCACTTCAATATGTTGTGCAGCTCCTTTGTGTCCTTATAATTTGTCTCTTAATGGACACGTGGTTTCTTTATGTATACACGGTCTCAATGGGTTATAGCTTGTCTATCTAGTTCTCTGGAGATCTGATGTTCAGGCTGTTATTACACCTTCCAGCGTCTGATTTGTTTCCTACTAACTGACTCTCAGTCTGAGATTTCTGTATTATCTGGTCTTACTGTTTAGTGCTTATTGCTCTTTACAGTTTCCTCAAAAATCTTGAGACATATAAACTGTTCATACTTACTAATTAGTGCTTCTCGCATTTCATAACTTTTTAATTGTTTCCTCCTGAAATGAGTTCTCTGACTATTTTAATCTCATTGGTTAAACTGAGTTCTTCTTTCTCAATTGTCCGTGGTAAATTGCTGTTTTGGTGTGAGTTTGCATCTCTGACTATCGTACGGAGTCGACTACTTCTCGTGTTTCTTACACTACTCATTTACATATATGGGGAACCTTACTGATACATTGCTACTTACCCGACTAACTTATAAATAAGTCCATCAGGCCCACAAGCTCCTTTGGAGTGCGGTCGTCCCACATCTCGTTTAAGTATTGAAATACCCCAAATCTAATTAACACTATAAAACCATTATATAATGAGAATTAATCTAAGGATAAATCATTACACGTACGCATGTAAACACATGCATGCAAACGTTACGTAAAAATAGCCGTTTCACCATAAACACTAAAACGCCTTAGAAACATGCGATTAAGCATGACCTTGTATGACCTTCTAAAACTTAAACCAAATGGTAATACCCTCATTGTATGACTAAACAAACATAGTCCCCAGGCTATATTTAGTCAAAAACGTAAAACGCCCGGGAGTGCTCACGCTCGCCCCTTAAAGCACGAAAAGTCCAGAGAAGTGCCGAGGTGGCACGAACTCCTATATAATTCATTCTTAGAGTTCCTAACATAATTAATAATTATTATAAAGAGAACCCACGAGCTAGCTTCTCAAAATTCAACAAAATCCTCGGGGGGACTTCTTAACGCTCCTTTTTGCCCGGGAATTATGTCACGAGTTGATATAACCCCATATAACTCAATGTAACACCTTAATATATCATTATTGACTATAAACAATGTTTATAAACACTTGGAACTCATAGAGACAAATTATTTCCCAAAATGTCCTTAGAGCACAAAAACGCACTTTTCGGGTACCGAAAAGTCGAGTTTTACACATTTAACTTGTACAAATTATTAGCTACGAGTTTATAAACTTAAAATGACATGAGTTAAATATAATAATCAGGGGATAACAATGGTGACTCACCATCTCTAAGGGGGCCGATTTTGACTACTAGAAAGACATGATTTTCATGTCTTTAAGTCACTTTCACAATTAATAACTCCACTTTGACAAATCTGGCTCCTATCCTTAGTCATGGCCGGTTGTAGCAGCTGGAATTTCCTTCAATTTCAACCCAGATCTCCATAGATTAAGGCCTTAGACAATTCCACATCTCCTATTGACTAAAATGCCTTCTTTTCACCTAATCCTTGACAACTTGTGAAGCTTGTCTCTTCTCCCCTTCTAAGTGAAGATTTCTGTCCCATTTTCCTTCCCTCATTCACGCCAGCTCCCTCCCCTTCCAGACCTTCAAGATTCCATTGGTAAGAGCTCTCAAACCTTAAGTTATTCTAGTTATACTTTAACACCATTTTTTTAGCTTATTTTCGGTTCTTTGCTCTAAGGAAGTTCTTCTAATTCATCCCATTGATCTAGATCAACATCAATCATCATTCAAGCTAGGAATTTCGTGGCTAATAAAAGGGAACACTTAAGAAAGGTTCTTGAAGGCTTAAGGTAAGAAAAATGCCTTAAAACATCATCTTCTTCCAAGATAAGCACATGGCCGATTTTTCCTTGTGTTCTCCTCTCCATTAACTTCAATTTCTCCATGTTTTGACAAGGTATTCACCCCTACTCATTCAAGGCGTGAGCCTACACCAAATTCCCTAAGGTAAATCCTTGATTTTTATGGTTTACAAGAGTTATTTCTAAGTTATAAGCTTAGAACTCTTCAAGAGCTAATTGATTTCTCTTCTCCTTGTCAAGGCCGAAAATACATTGTTCTTGAACTCCATTTTGAGTCATCAAGGTAAATCCTAATCTTTTATATAAATTATATACATAATACCTTAGTAAATTCCTTAAGGTTTATTTAGGAATTCAAGGTTTAACTTAAGGTATCCTTGTTCTAATATTCATGGCACTTACAAAGGAGTGTAGATCAAGGTTGTGTGGCCAAAGATCCAAGGAGAAACCAAGAGGAAATCAATTACTAAGAGAGTAAGTAATTTATTCAAGCATATATATGTGGATCTGTGGTTTAAACTATGTTTTATAACATTAAACCATTAATTATCATTTTATAAAATTAAAGCCGAAATTAAAGAGGATTTAATTATGTGTTTTGATAAATTAAAGATGGAATTAAGGTTTAAAATTGATTTAAGGAGTTTTAAGGTAATTAGTTGGCTAAAAATATAATTGCCGAAAATATAAGGATTAATTTGGTGTATTATAGATTAATACTATGTATTAAGATATTATAAAATATTTGGATAAGTTAATTATGTATTTTAATACATGAGATATTAAGTTTATAAGTTTAACGGTAAAATATGTAATTTACCAAAACTTGGTGGGCAAATTAAATTAAAGCCATGAGGTATATATTAGATTGGGTGAATTTTGATATAATAGAAAGTATAAACTTATATTATGAATTTTGGGTAAGTTGAAAATAATTACTAGTGTTTAAATGACTAGTTTAAAAAGTTATGTGGTAAAAATGTAATTTTTAGAAGTTATGGGAATATATAGTAAATTGCCAAAAGTATTATGTTTCATTGACATAATAATGATATAATATAAGGTAGGAATTGATATTATGAATTTTGGGTGAATTAAATAGGTGTTTAGAAGTTAAAATAACAATTTATAAAATTTGGGGCTATTTTGTAATTTATAAAAGTTATTATGAAAATTTGGAGTTTAATATGGGGCAAATCCATAATTAGTAGAATTATAAAGTACACTTCCGAAATTTAGAGGAATTAAATATTTAAACTATAGTTTATAAGCTATTAAGTAACTATTATAAAGTTTTGAGGTGAAAATGTAAATAATGTAAAGTTTATGTCAAAGCCGAAATACTTGGGGTTAGAATTGTAATTAAAGAAAATATATATTTGCATTTCGGCAATTAAAGGAAATTATTATTAAAACTATAGATTATAAGATATTATGTAAAGGTTATAAGATTTTGTGGTTAAATTGTAATTATAGAAAATATAATTTTAAGGCCGAAAATTTGAGGGGCCAAATTGTAATTTTCGAAAAGATATAAGGTTCAACTATTATAAACCGAATTATTAAAGGTGGTTTACTAATATAGTTAAATAAGAATTAAAACTATATAATATAATGAGATTAGAGTTTAAATGTAAAGTTTCTGTATTATAAGGGTTATTATGTAAGGACCGAAATATAAGGTTAAGTATTTAAATTTAAATAAGTATAGGTCCTATGTGGATATTTGGAAGAAATAGGAAGAAGAATTTTGATTTGAGGGATTATGGAATTAAAACTATGGCTTATATAGTTATAAGGAATTTAAAGATAGCCAATAAATATTATTTATGGTTAAAAGGGGGAATAATAAAAAAAAACTATAAGAATATTATGTCCATGTATGGCATATAAATATAGTTGAGAAATTATAAAGTTATTATGACATCTAGACAATTATAAACCAGTAACATAAATAGCACATGAATAAAAATTTACATATAATATATATATATATATATATATCAAAGGATTTGTAAATAAATCAAAAGGGAATAACAGAATGAGTTATACAATAAATCATAAGTAATTAAAAGAAATTACCACACAATATGAGTTAATGATTAAGACTATATGATTTGGAAATATATATAAACACCTTAATTATTAATAAGGTTAAGAAGTTAACGAAAACTACTTAGGCATAAAGGAATAAACCTCACATGGAATAACGAATACAAATCATTTCATGAATCCAATAAAATTATTATAAGAGAGTAACATAAATTAACACTCTCAGTTAATCCTATTCTAGGACTATACTTGACCAGATATTGACCAGGGTATAATCAACTACAATCTATGGTGAACGGTATGGGATTCTTGCAACCTGTTTGCTACCGGATTACACCGGCTTGTGTGCTATCTGTTGTTTAAAATAACGACCAAGATAATTAATGTAAAATGTTGTATTACTCTTGTGCACTGTTGAGTTATTTTATGTGCGTGTTGATGCTAACTGTATCATGTATGTCCCACGCATACAACACTACATTACCAGTGGATTAAATACCTGTGCTTTAATATACCGAGAACTTGTACTCAAGTTTCTTACTAACTTCACTTTACAACAAACGTCGCTATCCTAAACGTGATAACCGACATTACACATTGTGTCTTTGCTTAACATCCTTGGTTGACACTTAACAATTCTATACTACGAGAACAAGGAGCCCAGTTGGATCTGGCCATGCATGCTACAGGAGTTGTACCTGTCTCAGGTCGTCTCCTATTCAATTTACGTCGCGACGGGAGTTTTGGGTACACTCTATGTCCACTCACCGGCTGCGTACCGGAACAGTTCAAGTTAGGAGGAAGACTTTATTTTTCTCGAGGGTTCGATACCCACCTTTTAAAGTACAGGAGTTAACTACGTTATCTTCTGAGGGACTTATTACCCACCTCTTTTAACAAGGTCACTATACCTTCTCTATATCGACATACTCTTATACACCTGTCAGTCCCATTGTGTGGACCCGACTATTTTCACATGATTACAGTTCATCTAACTCGACCTTCTGAAGTCTTGTTCTATGTGACATTGTTGTCCTTGTATGGATACTTGTTATTATCATGTTATGCTTGTTTACAGCTTTACAAAAAAATGAACTGCATGTATTCGACAAAGTAGTTGGTGTGGCCCAGTAGCCGATGGGCTGCACGTTTTCCATACCAGCATTTTTTGCTGAGCCCCTTTGGGGGCACCCCCATTTTTCAGGTACTTGAAGTTGAAGAATTTACCACACCGAGTGTAGGTGGGGTAGATCAAGCTATGGGAGTTTATTACTAGTTATTTGTTTTACTTAATTATTGTACCTTTGAGTTTGATTCCTAGTATCTCGGGTTCTATTCGTATTCAGACCGTGACTTTTGGAGATTTGTATTTGGAGTTAGTCTTGTTGGTCACAAGGGTGGCTAACGGCATTGTAATACCGCCCGGTTATTGTAATTTATTCCGCTGCAGTTTAAGTTTATTTGGGAGCGATCGTCGTTCAGGTTTTTAGATTTCGGGTTGGGGTGTTACAAAAAGTGGTATTAGAGCGTAGTTACGCTCTGGATACAAGAATACACCGAGATTAGGATTTCTAAAGCTTTAGGTTACAGGTTGAGAGATAGTATAGAAAAGAGTTTAAGTTAGTTTTTACTTAGACTACTACCCAAGACCAAGATTGTGACCACAATATCTAATATACATCAACATCCTGCAGATGTCAGGAAGAGGTGGACTCCGCGGACAGATAGCTGAGGAGTCGCCTGTCAGGCTGGCTGATATTGCTACTTTGATAGCCCAAGCATTTGCACAAGCGGGAGTTGCGTAGCAGCAGCAGCAACCTCCACCACCACCACCCAGAGAGAAGGATTGGGTGAAGAGTTTGGCTGATCTCAGGCCAACTGCATTCAAGGGACAGACTGACCCTGCACACTTGCAGACTTATATCATGGAGATGGAGACAGCATTTGAGACACTCGCCGTCCCAGCTAGGGACAAGGTAAGGCTCGCCGCCTTTTACTTGAAGGATGCAGCAAGGGATTGGTGGAATATGGTTAAGGCCGACCACATGGACGATCCAGCTTTCACTTGGGGAGCCTACACCGCACTCCTTAGGGGCAAGTACTACCCGGCCCACACCACGATGGTGAAGACTAGGGAGTTTGATGCGCTGGAACAGACTGGAAAGATGACCGTGGATGAATACTATGCGAAGTTTACTTCACTACTCTGACTACTACCCGGATTAGGATACTCGGACCAGGTTTTGGTCGACCAGTTCTATGGGGGACTGAGCCCTCGGCTCCAATTTGGGATGGGACCAGTCATTCCTACCAGCTTACAGGTAAAACAGGAGAAATATAACCAGTTTGAATTTTATTACCTACTATACTCCGTCATGGGAGATTTGGAAACTGATACTTTGAGATTTCAGGAATGTTACCACGCTGCCTCCGTTGTGGAAATCACATGCAAGAGAAGGGATGCCTTGAGCTCCCAAAAGAGAAAGGACGGGCCTGGCAGCGATGATGCCAAGCAGGGAAACTCCAACGGAAGGAACAAACCCTTTCAGAAAGGCCAGGGGTCCTATCGGGGGAAGGGGAACCAGACTACTGGGAGCCCCCAGCCAGCAACCCACGGAGCAGCAAAGTAACAGAAAACTTACCCATCTAAGGGTAGGTACTCTAACCAAGCAGATAAATTTGAAACTTATGTGATTACTTCAGTACCGTTGAAATATGTAATTGACCTCGATTGTATTAGGTTTTGGACAAGGCTCAAATACGGGCCAAAGGTTTGTCCGTCACTTCAACTGTAGACAATGTGGAAAGGATCACCCCGGCGTGGACTGCCAAGGGGAGAAAGTCCAGTGCCACCACTGTCAGATATGGGGACACCGAGCCTTCGAGTGCATTAAAAACCCAGAGAGCAGGAACTACCACCCGGGAGCAAAGGCAAACACCGACCATAAGAGTGGAGCCAGCGATACTCGCCCTCCACCAACAAACCAAGCTCAGGGAGCTAAGGGCAAAGGCCCAACATCGGGACCCGCCCTGCATGTCATGGACTGCTCAGATGAAGCTGGTACTTCTACCAACCTAGGTAACTAAACCTATATGAACATGTTATTGAGCAGTGAATGTTGTGAATGAGTGCTTGCATGCCTTAAGTGCCTAATTGAGTAGAAAAGAACTAATAAGACTCACTAGTAGAAATTTAAACCACGTTGGAAACTATAAGATATGCTTTCCTATCCCCTCACCGCCCTCCCTGGAAGAAAATACTATCAAAGCACAAGAACCAGCGAACGAACAATGTAAGGTTATCCAACCAGGATTAATACTAGTCAAAGGATACCTAACGCCGGACACACAAATTGCAATCATCAGAAGATGTCAAGAACTGGGAGTAGGACCAGGAGGGTTCTACACTCCCGAATTTCCAAGAGGATCAAAAATGAAGCTGAAAATGATGTGTTTAGGAAAGGATTGGAATCCTTACTCAAAGACCTACCAGGATACAAGAAATGGAGATGGAGCGCAAGTACCAAAAATCCCAAAAGAATTTTTACAAATTGTGGAACAAGCAGTTAATACAGCTCAACAGCTAGAAGAAGATCCAGTTCCCAATCTAAGGGCTGATCTATGTATCATCAACTTCTATGAAGAAGGAGGCCGCTTAGTACTACACCAGGACAAGGATGAAACACAAGGGTCCCTCGATCAGGGGATACCAGTATTGTCTTTGTTAATTGGAGATGGCGCAGAGTTCCTATATGGCGAGCATAAGCGTATGGACCTTGCGAAGAAAATCATATTGAAGTCAGGAGATGTTTTAATAATGGGTGGAAAGTCAAGATTGCTATACCATGGAATTAAAAGGATTAAAATGAACTCAGCACCTTTGACAGTGATAAACGCCACCCACATGAAACCAGGAAGATTAAGTTTGACTTTTAGAAAATACTAGTATTGTAATTGTCTTTAGACAACCTAAAGAAGATCATCTCATCAATGATGCATTATTGTTATGAAAAGTGAATGTCCTTCGACCTCCATCGTATGTCAAAGTACTTACCCAGGTTCTGTTGTTAGGTTATGCTAAGGAGACGGAAGGTGCCTTAAGTATACTTACTAAGGAGGAGGCCAGCAAGGGCGGCACGATCCTCTCTGGTACCTTTCCTGTAAATGGAGTAGCTGCATCAGTATTGTTCGACTACGGAGCCTCACATACTTTCGTTTCGCCTACGCTTGCGGGGAAGTTGGGGCTAGACGCTGTAGAGTTACCTAATTTCAAGGTGGCACTCCCGTCTAAGGAGAAGGTCAAATGTAATCGTCTTTATAGAGGAGCCACTATCCGTATTAATGCAGAGGTGATTATCGTGAGTGGTTAGAACTGGTGTAATTGAAATAAAAGAAAAGAAATTAATACTCAAAATATCCGTCGGGCTGCAAATAAAACCCGGTCGCAGTAGTATAGTTAGACAGAAGCGGCCGGGGTCAAACCGTGGGACTTACAGCGAAATAAAGTAGTACCTAAGCCTGTCACAAAAGAGGGGAATTAATTGACTTGTTTTTGAAAAGTAAATAACAGATTAATTTAGTGAATTGAGATAAATTAAACAGAACTCCGGGTTCAGGTTAATATGATCTGATTAATTATGCTATCTCTACCGGTTTAATATAATAATTTGGCAAGATTCCTGTTATTATCTTAAGGTCCGATGAAAACTCATAAGAACTCGTTACCAGAAAATGCAAGGTCCGATGAAAACTCAAGCAAGCACTAGTAAATGGCAGAGGAGTGTGAGGAATTTTATTCTTGCAACTGAGTACTAACTTATCCGATGAAAATAAGTTTCCTACAGTTTTACGGCTTAATTAACCTATCTGTTTGTCACCGATCAGATTAGAAACAGATTTAGTAAAGCTTTTTAATAAATCGATGAAATTTATTAAAAAGGGAGAGAAATAAACTTTAATCATAACAAACTGAATTTATTTTAACCGGTAGAAATATAGATTACACAATTAAACAAACCATAATTAAAGCTTCGCCCGGAGTAAATCCTCCTTAGCCTGACATATTAACTGGTAATAAGTCAGGCAGAGGTTGGACGTAATAATAATACGGAGGTGTGGATGGTGAATGGAGAAATGAAGAGAACGAAGAGTGGAACATATACGTAGGATATTGTATGTGGAATGAGTGATTTGGAGTGTTTGAGTTCTGGGGATCGAATGATGTGTTGTGGTGTACGGGAGAGAATGAATGGAAGCGAATGGTAGAATGTGGTGAGCGATGGTCTGATTTTTTGGTTTTCTCCGTACGTCGGTTTAAGGTTGAAGGTGCTGGGTTTATATAGAGGAAGAGGATAAGGTTAAGGGCAGATCTGGAGTGGAAGGAGATTGATTGCAGATTGATTGCACATTGATTGCAGACAGAGCTGGAGACAGACGCGTGAGTGAATTAAGGTAGGCGCCGCCTGGTATTAATGGAGAAGCAGTTCGACATGTCTGCGGCGCCGCAAAGGAAGAAGGAAGAAGAAAACTGTCGCGTCTGAATTTAGTCACGTCCGCCCCTGTGTCCGCCTAAGGTTATGCGGACGTTACTCACGTCTGCCTCGTTGTCCGCCCATAATTATGCGGACGTCACTCTGTCCGGTCCTTGTCTGCCTAAGGTTATGCGGACACAATTCTGTCTGCCTCTCTATCCGTCCTGTTTTATGCGGACACCATGGAGTCCGCTCCCTGTCCGCCCAGTTTAATGCGGACGTCAACCACGTCCGCCCCTTGTTAGGCGGACGCAGCCATGGACACAAGTTTTTGACTTATTTTCTTCTAGGAACTTTGACCGGCTCTAGATTCTTCGCTTGGACTCCGTTTTCTGAGCCGTTTGCGTCTATGCGTACGTCTTTTGTCTACTTTGCTCCCAGCTTGGGTTTCCTCATGTTTAACCAATAAAATTGTGAGATAATCAATAAAACATAAACTAGAGGAAAACTAACCGAAGAGGAGAAATGAGCAAGAAAAGTGCTAAAATTATATATAAAATACACCTATAAAACATGCTCATTTGGACACTTATCACACCCCCACACTTATCTTTTTGCTTGTCCTCAAGCAAAACCACGTGCCCAAGTAAGTAGGGAATGCTCAATACTAACAAATATTATTATGAAAGGTAGGATAAAGATGTGAACAGTTCATGATCTTTTTAACTTATTGAGGAGTGTGATCCATCAACTGCTGGTGGCATAGGTGTGCTCAAGGTAAAATAAAATTAGAGTTTCAGGGTATGATCCAAGGTACTTCAATGCTTCTTTGTTTAGGTGACTCTGAGAACTTTTACCATGGCCAACTTCTCTCAAGAATGGGCATTTTGAGGAGAAAACAAAAGGAAAAATAGATTCATGCATTTGTTTCACTTTTGCATAAGGGATGAGAAGATAAAATGTAGGCATCACGCCTTTTTAAGAGCACTCAACTCTCTTTGTTGGTTACCAATGGTGTCTCGCAAATCCCTTATTTATTACTATTTTTTTATTCTCTTTTTTTTAAAACAAAGAAGCACCCCTTAGCAATCCCTAAGAGAGAAGACAAAAAGAAACCCTGAGCAACAAAATCCAACCATTTGCAGATTATTTGGTCACACCGCATAAGAAAAATGCTCCTCAAAAGTAATCAAATGAAAATTTTTAAATTTGTACCATTTATCCCACAATTCATAATAGTATTTGTTTTTAAAGAGAACAACCTACATTAGCAGGGTACATAATTTTATTTTTTGAACAAATGCAAGATAAGCAGAGAGATTTAAACATTTTAAGCACAAAATGCCCTGAAAAGGCTCTTCCCCACACTTAAGCTCAAGCAATGCCCTCATTGCGTAGATGGTATTAAATGAACAGGGCATGCAATTAATAAAGGAAAGAGTGTACTCCCCAAATTTCGTAGAGTATAGAGCTCCCCCACACTTGAGTGCAGCTGTGGAATGTCATGAAATGTACCTGTAAGGAATATTCTACACAGCCAGCAGAACTCAAGTAAAACCTGCATTTTATTATAACATATAAAAGGGAAATATAATACATAAAAGAAAACAACATAAAAGGAAGGATAAAAGATAGATAGTGGGTTGCCTCCCACCAAGCTGCCCGGGTTTAACGTCTCTAGCTAGACGCATGTTCTGCATTATCCCGGATCATAAATGAATGTTGACAATGGTAGTACCGGGAACAGGAAATTGCCAATATGTAGGACCGAACCACCTGGATCAAAACAAAGTATTACGGCAACAATTACAGTAGGAAAAGACAAACTCCACAAAACCTGGTTTTGAAGGAGGTGTTTGCTGCCATTAATATTGTATTGACAATCGGGTGATGGTTGTAGTGCTTCCTCAAATTGGAGAATGTAAACATTCTCCCTCTGTTGTTTAGCCGTATGGATGCAAGATGGTAGTGGTGGTGCTTGCTCAGAGTTGAGGATGTAAATTTCCTCCCCTGGAACGAAAATGAAGGTGGAAGTGGGCTTCAATGGGTGGGTTGGGTGGGCATTATTTTTCTTTGGAGAAGGGCCCAGATTTTTCAATGGATGACCCTTGATTCTAGGATCAAAGTTGGATGGCTCCTCCTCCTCAAATTTGAGGACGTATATATCCTCATCTTTTTGAAGAGGCTCATAGGAAGAGCCCTGTTGAATTCAACTTCAGAGAGAGATGGCTCCTTAAAGGTGATATTGGTGTTTTGTTTGGATGTTCTGGCGGGAGCGAGCATTTCCTCCTCTTCATTTTTGAGGATGTAACTATCCTCATTTTCTGGATATAGCACAGAGAAGGAGGGAAAATAACGGTAATTGACTTCAGAGGGAGGGGACTCCATGAAGTTGAGGTAGAAGTTGTCTCTAATGGCTTGTCTTCAAGCTCAATTAAGAATTTGATGCCGTTTGCTCATTTCAAACGGGGGGTGCGGTGATATAGAGTAACTCAAATCCTTAGGTAAGTCGTCTACTATATGAACCCAGTTTGCTCTCCGGTTGCTGTGAGTAAGGTCTAGTGGACCTTCCATCATTTCGTTAATCGCAACTAATTTGGCATAGAGCTTCAGTTGGTTCATGTCGAGGTATTCTCCTCAGCCTGCTGCTCCACTTCGTGGACCATTTCATTCTTTGGTTGTTTGCTCCCTTTGAGCTAGTGTGAGGGCTGGTCCACTACGTAAATTGCATTTGCATACTCTTTTGGATTTGGATTGGTTGTGAAGGGAATTTACCAGGAGGTCTTTGTTGAGTTAGAAGCTGTTGTATTTGGGATGCAAGGCTATTTGGTCTTGCGCAGGGCAGCGACTTCTTGCGTGTCTCGAGACTTACCCATCATCGCTTTTAAACATCTCTTGCGTTTTGAGACATTCAGATCAGGATTCGAAGGAGGTTGAGTTGGTCGACGACAAAGCATCATTGCCATAAGGCTGTTGCTGGTACTGCCTTTGGCCTCCTTGCAAATTGGACCGAGGTCTGTAGTTTTGAGATGGTTGTAGTGTATGTGGGTTTTGGATATTGTCGGTGTTTGAGTAGCGAAGGTTGGATTGCATGTTATGTTTGCCAAAGTTGTCTGTACCCTGAATTGTTGGTGAGATAGTTTGCCCTCCTCTGCTGCTTTTAATTCTTGTAGTTGGGGGCATTGTTCATAGTCATAGGCCCACCACATTGCGTACAAGAAATAACAGGAGATGATTGGGACAGAGGTGCATGGCCTGGAGGGATTGTAGATGATCGGGAAATCATCGACTTAGCTTACTGGGGGTAGGAGTTCATAGCCATCTGCTCAACCACTTTCTGCAGAGTACTTACTTTTTGTTGCCTTCTGAGCATTGCTCTCCATGAGTTGCTCATGGCTTTTCATCAGAGCTGGTCGAACTTGTTATACTTTCCCCAACATGGTATAAACACGGAGTACCGCTCCTTGATCCACAGAGGC
This sequence comes from Limonium bicolor, assembly GCA_023374045.1. Lineage (NCBI taxonomy): Eukaryota > Viridiplantae > Streptophyta > Magnoliopsida > Caryophyllales > Plumbaginaceae > Limonium > Limonium bicolor. Next base: position 225,565,384 of record CM041782.1, read on the forward strand.
CCAGTCTCTGATTTCTCTTCACAGAGAGACTCCATGCATTCAGAAATTGGTGCTCCTGGCTTTTTCAGAATATCGGCCCCTAAGGAGGATAATACCATTGTTCTGCAATAGACCGATCAAGCTTTGTAGAACAATTGTTGATACTTGTTCTTTTTCTCGTCACCCATGGTGAGGAAAGTAAGTAGTAGTCCTTTGAACGGTCCCAAGTTTCACAAATATTCTCCGACCCAGGTTGCTTGAATTATAGATTTCAGCAATCAGTTCCAACGTTCGGCTCGGGGGTAGCATTTGTGTAAACTTAGTGGCCATGTCATCCCAAGTACCAATGGTACTTGGTGTCAGGCTATGATCCCAACTTGCTCGCACTTCTCTCAGGCTGTGAGGATATGACAGTCTTGCTACTGAGTACTCTTCGGTCGTCGCATAAGACTGTTGGCATGTTGCAAGAACTTTGTAACATGTAACGAGGGCTTCGTCTGGACTGGAACCATCAAACATGCCCAACTCCTTTACCACATCGGATTTGATGATATGGCTTCAGCTTCTGCCATTCATCGTATTCGGATGGGCTAAGGTGAGGAAGGATGATGGCGGCTGTTGTCCTTGATTAGAAGGCCTGTTAATGTTTTCGAACTGTCGCTTGTGAAATTGCCATGTCAGCTCCGGGTTCAGATTCTATCACTGTGGTGGTAATGTTTTGTTGAGTTCGGTTTCTGCCTTAGGGTCGCAGAAGGGTTCTCTCGATCTCTGGATGTAACCACCGTGTGATTATTAATATTTTCTGGGAGGCTGTTTGACCTGGTAAAAGTTCACCACTCAAAACAGAGAAAAGAAACTTTATGTGAGAAAATAAAATGTAGGAATTAGATGACAGAAATTTAATGTTAGTAGTTAGAGACACTGGAAATTAAAATGACAGAAATTAACATGACAGAAAATTAAAATGACAGAAAAATTAAGGTTAGTAGTTAGTATACTGGAAATTTGAAGTTAGTAGTTAGTATACTGGAAATTTGAAGGACAATGGAAATTAAATGGACAATAATATTAAGAAGTCAGAAGTCAGATGTCCAAAGTCAGAAGTCAGATGTCAGAAGTCAAATGTCCGAAGTCAGATGTCAGAAATTAGATTAACAACAAAATAATATTAACAGATTATTAATATAACAGGTGAATTAACCGGGGCTTAGGGACTAGAATAAAAGAAAGAAATTAATACTCAAAATCTCGTCGGCAGCAAATAAACCCGTCGCAGTAGTATAGTTAGACAGAAGCGGCCGGGGTTCAAACCGTGGGACTTATAGCGAAATAAAGTAGTACCTAAGCTTGTCACAAAAAAGGGGGGAATTAATTGAATTGTTTTTGAAAAGTAAATAACAGATTAATTTAGTGAATTGAGATAAATTAAACGGAACTCCGGGTTCAGGTTAATATGATCTGATTAATTATGCTATCTCTACCGGTTTAATATAATAATTTGGCAAGATTCCTGTTATTATCTTAAGGCCCGATGAAAACTCATAAGAACTCGTTACCAGAAAATGCAAGGTCCGATGAAAACTCAAGCAAGCACTAGTAAACTGCAGAGGAGTGTGAGGAATTTTATTCTTGCAACTGAGTACTAACTTATCCGATGAAAATAAGTTTCCTACAGTTTTACGGCTTAATTAACCTATTTGTTTGTCACCGATCAGATTAGAAACAGATTTAGTAAAGCTTTTTAATAAATCGATGAAATTTATTAAAAAGGGAGAGAGATAAACTTTAATCGTAACAAACTGAATTTATTTTAACCGGTAGAAATATAAATTACACAACTAAACAAACCATAATTAAACCTTCGCCCGGAGTAAATCCTCCTTAGCCTGACATATTAACTAGTAATAAGTCAGGCAGAGGTTGGACGTAATAATAATACAGAGGTGTGGATGGTGAATGGAGAAATGAAGAGAACGAAGAGTGGAGCGTATACGTAGGAAATTGTATGTGGAATGAGTGATTTGAAGTGTTTGAGTTCTGGGGATCGAATGATGTGTTGTGGTGTACGGGAGAGAATGAATGGAAGCGAATGGTAGAATGTGGTTAGCGATGGTCTGATTTTTTGGTTTTCTCCGTACGTCGGTTTAAGGTTGAAGGTGCTGGGTTTATATAGAGGAAGAGGATAAGGTTAAGGGCAGATCTGGAGTGGAAGGTTATTGATTGCAGATTGATTGCACATTGATTGCAGACAGAGCTGGAGACAGACGAGTGAGTGAATTAAGGTAGGCGCCGCCTGGTATTAATGGAGAAGGAGTTCGACATGTCTGCGGAGCCGCAAAGGAAGAAGGAAGAAGAAAACTGTCGCGTCTGAATTTAGTCACGTCCGCCCCTGTGTCCGCCTAAGGTTATGCGGACGTTACTCACGTCCGCCTCGTTGTCCGCCCATAATTATGCGGACGTCACTCTGTCCGCTCCTTGTCCGCCTAAGGTTATGCGGACACAATTCTGTCCGCCTCTCTGTCCGTCCTGTTTTATGCGGACACCATGGAGTCCGCTCCCTGTCCGCCCAGTTTAATGCGGACGTCAACCACGTCTGCCCCTTGTTAGGCGAACGCAGCCACTGAAATACCCCAAACTTAGATATGGTGTTTAAATGATAAACCAAGATATAAGAAGGCTAAATAATGCCTTAGAAACATTAAGAAACATTTCTAATCAAAGAAAATATAAGGAAACACCAAAAAGAGCAGTTTAAGCAAAACGTGCTCTAAGCTTGGAGAGACATGGGAGAGTACCCAAATATTGTTCTAAGACCTTAGTAATATCCTAATGGTCATTTTAAGTCAATTACCAAAGAAAACCAAGCTTGAAAACTAGTTAAAACACAAAATGTGCTTTAAGGAGTCTTAAAGCACGTTTTTGAAAAATTGTCTTGTAAATGAGTTTTGAATGGCTAAATGTCCATCATTACTCTCTAATTAATATGTGTACTATATAGTATCACATTTGGAGGTCTATATCAATGGGAAATCAAAAATTTCACAACAATGTGCCTTGTTTTTGATGAATAGTGAATTATTTAAGCTAGTTTATAACATAAGTCTATATAAGTGAGACATTTGGTCAACAAAGACTAAACTACCCTCATTCACTAAAGGGGGCCAGTTTCTTAAGTGTGACTCACCACACTTATCTAACTAAGTAAGAGAAAGCAAAATAAGTAAGTTATAAAGCATAAAGTACTATTCACCTTTTAAGATAAATATCACATTTTGCTTACCTCTCTCCTCACTTCTTCATTCTTCCTTGTCTCACACGATTTCTTGCTCTCTTTCTCTTCTCCATTAACGTGAAGCTCCTCTCCATGCTAGCTCCACCTTCTCTTGCACACATCTTGCTCATTTTAGCTCCAAATCCAAAACAAAATACATATTCTTCTTAGTTAGCTCAAGCTCCTCCTTTCTATCTTTTCAAAACTTCAAGAGCTTCATTTTGGTGCCAAGTCAAACCACCATTAGAGGAGGAAATTCAAGTTTGGAGACTCCATTGGCATCTCCATTCTCTTAAGGTAAAGAAAGTGTAAGAAAATCTAGGTTTCCACCATTTTCTTCACTTGACCGAAAATATATACTCATGGGACTCCATGTTTATGCCTTGTTCTAGCTTGTTTCTACTCTTCAAAGGAGAGAGGAGGTCCTTCTTGCTTCACATCCAAGTTTGTCTTGAGAAACCAAGGTAAAACAATCACATTAATACCTTAAAACATATTTTTAAACCTAGGGTTTGTTCCTTAGGGTTAATGTGTTATCTAGTACTCATTGGAGTCATTGGATATTGGTTAGAACATTGGCAAGGAGAATCACATTGGTGACCGAGATTGAACAAAGAAAACCTAAGGAGAAAAGCTTTTAAGCTTGTGAGAAAACAAGGTAAATTACTTACCTTAAGGTGTTTTGTTGTTTAAGGGAATGAGGTGTGGGTATATGATGAGTTTAGTGTAGAGTTTATATTGGGAAGGTGCTATAAAACCTAGGAGAAACAATGACTATTCTTGTGAACTTGTGACTAAGGAGCAAATGAGAAAAGAGATAGTTTAAGAATATAAAGGTGAAGTACAAGAAGCATTTTATTTCAATGGGAGCCTTGTTGAGTGTACTCGCAGGTTGAAGGCAATATATGTGGAAATTCAGTGGTTAAGATTATTGTCATTTAAGGGCCTAAGTGCCAAGCATTTTAAGTTTAAGCATTATGTGATGATGTGGTGAAGTTTTGGTGTAAATTGGGTGTTAAGTGTTGTGATGAGAATTTGGGTATTGGTTGTTTGTTGAAGAAAAACCATGTGTTAGGAGTACTATATACTAGAGAACCCATGGCAAAATTTAAAGGAGAGTTTAAGTGTTTAAGATATCCTAAGGGAATTTAATGACTAAGAAGTACTAGGAAGTTCTATGGGTTGTCTTGATGAAAAAGGGTGAAGTTAAGGTGTTTTAATGACTTATGATGACTTAGGTATCACCATGGAAGATTTAGGAATCAAGAGAATGTATTCGAGTGTTTAGGACTTAGGCAAATGTTGATGCACAACTAGGAAGGAAATAATGTGATGATGATGGAAGTTTAGACTTGTTAAGGAACTTAAGTAAATGTTTAAAAGAGTTTTAGATAGTGAGAGATGCTTGGGAGATGATGTTATAGTGGTGAAGAAAACATTTGGCATAGTGGTTACACTAGGTATGAACCACCACCTAGAAACCTAGAGGAAAACATTACAAGTGTTAGCATTATTACAAGGAAAATGCATAATGACTAAGGTGGATCTTGGTGGATGATTTAAGGTATTTTAAGGAGGGCTTAAGGTGTATTTGAGGTGCCCAAATGAGGTTATAACATATTAGATATATGAGGAGAAGTTTGGAGTTGAAAAGAATTTAGAAACAAGTTTTTGGAGCCGACCGGCCTTAGGACCGGACTTGCAAGGTCGGTCGGGCTCTGTTACACTACCGGAAATGTTTCTGGAATCGACCGGACTTGGGGACCGGACTTACAAGTCCGGTCGGGCTTGTTTTGTGAGAGGGAAAATGTTTCTGGAATGGACCGGACATGGGACCGGACTTGTCAAGTCCGGTCGGCATGAATTTTGTACGGTTATAAGTCTCTGGAATCGACCGGACATAGGACCGGACATGTAAGTCCGGTCGGTCGGAGTGAATTTTCCAACGGTAAAAGGTACTGGAATGGACCGGACTTGGCAAGTCCGGTCGGTAAGTCCGGTCGAGCCTAAAAAAAAAAAAAAAAAATTTCAATTTCTAAAATGGTAATGGGTAATGAGGTATGCCCTTGGTAGGGTAGTAATGATTGGGACCCTAAGAACTTAAGGAATTAAGTTAAGATTAAGTATAAGTTTTAATGTTTAAAGTTAAGTTTGTAAGACTAAGTGATAAAGACTTGAGAGGTTATTGAATGGAAGTCCTTAGGGACTAAGTGAGTTAAGTAAGGTGCAAATAACTAATAACCTAAAAATGAATGAATGTTTTAGGTTTGTGAATTGGGACCCCGAAGAAGGTTAAACAAACAACGATCGACGGTGAACGGTACAATCCTTCTTGTGACCTGCTTGCTAACGAGGTGTCCCTCGGCTTGTGTGCTATCTGTTTATTTGCTATGACTAAAACAAGATAAAGCATGCAACCGGTTATATTGTTCTCGTTGTGATTGTGTTATATTTACACTAACCCGCGAGATTTGAGATTGTTACTAACCAAGTTTAGTACTTACTGAGTTAAGAATAAGAGTTAAGTTGATGGTTGTTGGTTAATGCCCGTTAAGGCTTAGCTAGCACATGGTGTTTAAGATGTCTACTAACTGGAACTTGAGTGAGGAAACCCGGGACCGATCTCCGGTCATGCATGCTAAGTGAAAGGGGGACGGTATCTGAATCAGATCCGCCCTCCGCTTAAGGACTTGTCTTCGGACTTGTTGCCTAGGGCCGGTTGCCGGCTCAGCTACGCTGGACTCCCGTCCAGAGTAGGTGGCATTAAGATGGTGCGGTGGGATCACCTAAATCCCAGGTTCGAATTAGATACGGCCAATCCCTTCCAGGAAAGGTTTGATATGAGATTAAGATTGAGATTGAGATTAAGGTAAGGTAAGGAACTGAGATTAAGGAAATGAGAACTAAGGAGGGGGTTACTAACCCACTTGTTAAGGGAACGCTTGAGTCGTTCATTGCTTGTGAACTATATATGTTCATCTGTGGTTATTGTTGTTGCACTTCATATTATGTTTGTGTATGTAATCAATTTCCATGCTATCGACAATTAGTCGTCGTAGCCCCGTTAGCTTGGGGGCCATGAGAGGGTGTACCAGCATTCGTGCTGACCCCTCGGGGGCTATTTTTACACTTGCAGGTAAGAGGCCCATGAGGACGCACTACGAGAGTAGGAGCGGTTAGACTTAGGTGGGGACTTTTATTTTGAGTTCGGGTTGCGCCTGTGCACCGACTGTTTATATTAAGCTGATGTAAGTTTGGGATTGTGATAAGATACTAGTACTCGGTTGGTTGTGGTATTGGAATATTGATGTTTAAGTTGGGTAAGTGTTTTTGGATAAGTATTGTAAGTATTTAAGCCGGTATATTCTATCGATCAGACCGTGGCAAGGTCCAGGTGTTGTTTATTTCCGCTGCGACGTATTCGATTAAGTGTTCAGATTGCGATAACCACGATAGGCTTTGGATGGGGTGTTACAAAAAGTGGTATCAGAGCGTAGTTACGCTCTGATCAAGAAATACCGGAGATAAGTAACCACCGAGTTAGGATAAGTTAAGGAGTAAGTATTGGGTTAAGGGTGTGAGAAGTTGAGTGAGTAGAGTCAGAACCACTAATAAGTGTGGATTGTCTTACCGTCTACGGACGTTATAAACTTGCTAACCAAAACAATGGTGAGTACGAATCTAATGTAAGTTATGCTTGTTCAGATGGCAGGACGCCCTAGAGGAGGCCGAGGTCGCGGCCGGGGTGAGGATATTCCAGGGATACCTGGAGGGCAGACGATCGCAGAGATCGTAGCTGCCGCTTTAGGGCACATGGGCTATCAGCCTGGTGTGGGTGCACCACCTCCACCGCCACAGCCTAGGGAACCAAACTGGGTGAAGAGTCTATCAGATCTTCGACCCGCTCATTTCAAGGGGGAGACCGATCCCGCCAAGCTTGAGGCGTACATCTCCGAGCTGGAGACCGCCTTCGAGACCCTTGATGTCCCTGCTGGGATCAAGGTGCGCTTAGCTGCTTTCTATCTGAAGGGGGCGGCGGGCGATTGGTGGAAGCTGGTGAGGGCCGAGCATGTGGCCAACCCAGAGTTCGGCTGGGAGCAGTACACCGCCTTGCTACGGGCAAAGTACTACCCCGCCCATGTCCAGACGAAGAAGCGCTTGCAGTTAGATGCGCTTAAGCAGTCGGACAAGATGACAGTGGACGAGTATTACTCAGAGTTCACTGCCTTGCTCCGTCTTCTGCCGGGTCTAGGGTATTCTGACCAGATCTTGGTGGACCGCTTCTATGGCGGGCTTAGCCATCGACTCCGCTACGGCATGGGGCCGACGAGTTACACTACCTTGCAGGTAATAAGAATGATTGAAATTTGAGTAAGTGGTGAATAAGATTTAGATTATGAGAAATAAGTGAGACTAATACTATGGAAAGCAGGAGTGCTATCATGCCGCTGCTAAGGTTGAGATTACCGTCCAGCTGAGGGACGAGGAGAATGCAAAGCGGAAAAGTGCTGGGAAGAGCTCAGAGAGTCAAGGGCAAGGAGGGTACAAGAAACAAAAGTACCAGCCTCAGGCCCAGAAGAATCAGAACCCGAAAGGGAAGGAGGAAAAGGAGAAGGCTTCGGAAGAGCCATTGAAACTGACATACGCTATTGCAGCTAACCCCTGCGCTCTAAGGCGCCAAAGGGTAAGGAAGTTGATATTGAATGATTAAGAAATAAATTAGTAACTGATTGAGATATGAGAATTGACAATGTGAATCATCAGGATCTGAGACTGAGAGGGGAGCCGGTGGTGGCTACCAGCGACGCTTCATCTGTAGATGGTGTAACAAGGACCACCCCGGGCTCGACTGTAGGGAAATAAGGTGGAGTGCAACTTTGTGGCATCTACGGGCACCGAGCTTATGAGTGCTACGGAACCCTGCTAGCAGAGCCTATAGACAGACCAAGGCAAGGGCAAGCGATCAGGGAGCTGGATCTGACGGTCAGAGGAGGCAACCAGCTGCGGACAAGAACCCAAGGGCGACCCAGAAGACGGGGCCCACTCTACACATGGTGGACCGGGACGATGAGCCTGAGCCCTCATCGAGGCCAGGTACCACTATAACCATTTAGTAATAAAACTACCTGCTTACCGCATTATCATGCATGTTTGGTGAAATATATGAGTTAAGTAAGAATAAGATGAGATTAGAACCTAAGTAAGATAACCTACTACCACTTTAGGAAGATTCAACATATGCTACCCTATACCATCTACATCTAACCCGGAGCACACCGACATCGAAACCAACACTTTCCAACCGAACAATGTCAGGTTATCCGCCCAGGTATGATTTTATTAAGGGGATACCTGACACCCGACGCAAAATAGCCATCATCAGGAGATGCAATCAACTAGGAATGGGACCGGGAGGTTTTTACACACCGGAGTACCAGGGGGAGCAAGGATGAAATTAAAGATGATGAGCTTGGGCAAGGATTGGAATCCGTATGCCAAGAATACCAAACCATGAGGGAGCAAGATGGAGTCTCACCACCGGGAATACCCGAAGAGTTCCATCCAGTTATTACACAAGTCGTGGAAATCGCTCAGCAGTTGGAGGCTGAACCGATTCCAGACATACAGGACATTTGTATGTAAACTTCTACGAAAAAGATGGGAAACTGGGACTACACCAGGATAAGGACGAGACAACGGAGTCTCTCGAAAGAGGGATACCCGTAGTGTCTTGGTCCATTGGAGATGATGCGGAGTTTTATACGGCGAGCAGAAGCGTGCGGACCGTGCAGATAAGATAGTACTTAAGTCAGGTGATGTATTAATTTTGGGAGGAGAATCAAGGATGTTATACCATGGGATTAAGAGAATCAAGCTGAATACAGCACCGTCAGCAGTAATCAATGCGACGCATATGAGACCAGGAAGATTAAACCTAACCTTTAGACAATATTAGCCATGTAATGTTAGAATGAGATGAGAAATGAGATGTAAGATTGAAGCACATGTTGTAAACAGGATGGTCATAAATAAAATAACAGTGTTGTTCATATAAATTGTTACGACTCTTGTTATACCATCAATACTCATGGAGCTTGTGAACACAATTAGGTTATGGACTCGGTACGGAAGGTGCACTAAGCATACTCACAGAGGCACAGGCCGACGCTAGCGGTACTATCCTCACCGGCACCTTTCCGATCAATGGGATTGAGGCATCAGTTCTCTTCGACTCAGGGGCCTCGCATACCTTTGTCTCTGCATCATTTGCGAGCAGGTTGGGGCTAGACGCTGAGGAGCTACCCGACTTCACGGTTACGCTCCCGTCTAAGGAGAAGGTTCGTTGCACTCGTTACTACCGAGGAGCCACCATCAGAATTAAGGGGGAAGACTTCCCAGTCAGTTTCATTGAGTTCAGTAAGCTAGGATTTGATGTTATCTTCGGGATGAACTGGTTGGAGCGGCACAAGGGACGTATCCTCTGCGCCGAGCATAGATTGCTGCTCAGGAGTCCGTCTGGGGTAACAATATCATACCGCCAGAGGCCCAGGGAGCCTTCGACTAAGATCATCACCGCCATGGCAATATAGAGAATTAAGGAGAAAGGAAGAAGTATACCTCTGCTATGTACAGGACATAGAGAGAGACCCTGAGTTCGACCCCGACTTACCGGTAGTGTCGGAGTTCCCCGACTTATTTCCACGGGAACTGCCCGGCATGCCACCCACTCGGGAGGTAGAGTTCACCATTGAGCTGCTACCTGGTACCGGACCGATAGCCAAAGCACCATACCGTATGGCTCCGGCAGAAATGACTGAGTTAAAAGAACAACTGAAAGATTTGTTGGATAAGGGATTCATTAGACCAAGCGTGTCACCATGGGGAGCGCCAGTCCTCTTCGTGAAGAAGAAGGATGGTAGTCTCCGCCTCTGCATCGACTAGAGAGAGAGCATGAAAGTAACAGTGAAGAATAAGTACCCACTACCCCGCATTGACGATCTGTTCGATCAGTTGAAGGGAGCATCTGTGTTTTCCAAGATTGATCTCAGATCGGGGTATCATCAGATAGCCATTAAGGAGGGAGATATTGAGAAGACGGCATTCCGGACACGATACGGCCACTATGAGTTTACAGTGATGCCGTTCGGTTTGTCGAACGCGCCAGCGAAGTTTATGGATCTGATGAACCGCTTGTTCCGGGAGCAGCTGGACAAGTCGGTTGTGGTTTTCATTGATGATATTCTGATATATTCAAAGTCTAAGGTTGAGCATGAGGAACATTTGAGGAGGGTGTTGGAAATATTAAGGGAGAACCAGCTATATGCTAAGTTCTCCAAGTGTGAGTTTTGGCTTGACCAGGTCTCTTTCCTAGGTCATGTCATCTCAGATGCTGGGATCGCAGTGGATCCAGCAAAGATTGATGCCGTACGTACCTGGCCAAGGCCGAAGACTGTTACCGACATCCGGAGCTTTCTCGGTCTGGCAGGTTACTACAGGAGATTTGTTAGAGATTTCAGCAAGGTCGCGAAGCCGATGACCAGTCTGATGAAGAAAGATGCACCATTTCTATGGACAGTCGACTGTGAGAGATCATTTCAGCGCTTGAAGGACTCACTGACCACTGCACCGGTACTGACCATTCCAGACGGTACAGAGGGCTTTGAGGTTTATTGTGATGCATCCGGCAGAGGGCTGGGTTGCGTGCTCATGCAACATGGCAAGGTGGTGGCATATGCCTCACGCCAGTTGAAGAAACATGAGGAGAACTACCCCACACATGATTTAGAGCTGGGAGCTGTAGTCTTCGCTTTGAAGATATGGCGCCACTACTTATATGGGGTTAGTGTCACGATCTACACCGATCACAAGAGTTTGAAATACATATTCACTCAGAAGGAGTTAAATCTTCGACAGAGGAGATGGTTAGAATTTCTGAAAGACTATGACATTGACCTCCAATACAAAGAAGGGAAGGCCAATGTTGTAGCAGATGCCCTGAGCCGTCGAGCACACTCACTCCATTCGCTAGTTTCTTTCTCCAGCTTGGTTGATGAGGTGCGAGAGGCTCAGAGGACTGATGAGTATATGAGAGAGGTCAGACAGAAGCTGACAGATGGTACCTTTGAGAGTCAGAAATACGACTTCAGACTTCATGATGATGATCTGATCAGACTTAAGGGCCGATTATGCATACCACGAGGTAACACGGATCTGAAAGACCGTATACTTAGAGAATCACACTGTTCTTCAGTTTCCATCCATCCGGGAGCCTCTAAAATGTATAAAGACATGAAGAGATACTTCTGGTGGTCGGGGATGAAGACAGATGTTACCGAGTTCGTCTTGAGGTGTCTCACATGCCAGAAGGTGAAATTCGAGCACAGACGACCGGGCGGAATGGTACAGTCGATGCCAGTTCCGGAGTGGAAGTTCCATGATATCTCCATGGACTTCGTAGTTGGGCTTCCACCTGCTAGGGGAGGTCTCAACATGATATGGGTGGTGGTGGATCGCCTTACCAAAGTAGCCCGATTCATACCGATGAAGGATACTTGGAAGGTGACCAAATTAGCTGAGTTATTTGAGAAAGAAATCATGAGACATCACGGCATACCAAAGACCATAGTGTCAGATAGAGATACCAGATTCCTTTCGAGGTACTGGAGAGCTACCAGAGAAGCGTTGGGTACAGAACTCAAACTGAGTACCGCGTTCCATCCTCAGACAGATGGTCAGACTGAGCGTACTATTCAGACACTCGAGGACATGCTGAGAGCATGTGCCTTAGACTTCCAGGGCAGTTGGATTGACAGATTGCATCTGATCGAGTTTTCATACAACAACAGCTATCACGCTTCGATCAAGATGGCACCTTTTCAAGCGTTGTACGGTAGACCATGTCGTACACCGCTCTGCTGGGATGAGTCGAGTGAGACGGTCATTATAGGACCAGAGTACTTAGAACAAGTTCAGGCTGAAGTTCAGCAAATCAGGGAGAACATGAAAGCTGCTCAAGATAGGCAGAAGTCGTATGCTGATGTTCGACGACGAGACCTGGAGTTCGCAGTGGGCGACCGGGTATTTCTGCGAGTATCACCGATGAAGGGTGTATTCAGGTTTGGGCAGAAGGGCAAACTAAGCCCGAAATTTGTTGGTCCTTATGAGATTACGGAGCGGGTGGGCCCGGTTGCTTACAGGTTGAATTTACCTGCTGAGCTGGGTAAAGTGCATGATGTTTTTCATGTTTCACAGCTGAAGAAATACATGCACCACCCTCCCATGTGTTAGAACCTGAGAGGTTGACTTTAGAACCAAACATGAGATCCGTGGAGACTCCTCAGAGAATCTTGGACAGTAAGACTAGGGACACTCGCCACAAGTCAGTGCGACTGGTGAAGGTTCTCTGGTCTAACCAAGATGTCGAAGAGGCCACGTGGGAATTAGAGGATAAGATGAGGGCGAAGTACCCTTCTTTATTTACTGACTAGATCGTCTGTATAGGGTACGGGAGTACCCCTTTTTAAGGGGGGTAGAGCTTCCTCGCTTTTGAGTTAGGAAACGATCATGTTTGTCGTTTGTTTGGTTGTTTAAGATGTGGATTTGTGTAAGTTGCTACACTTTGGTGTAAGTTTGAGTTATGTATAATACTTATGTATTGTATTTGAGATTGACCTTTGAGTCTTGAGATGTATGAATGTGAATATAAGATGTGGTATTAAGATTAAGAGAACTGTGTACCGTGAATGGTTAAACACATGTGTGAACTTTGAGGACAAGTTTTTTAAGGGGGGTAGATTGAAATACCCCAAACTTAGATATGGTGTTTAAATGATAAACCAAGATATAAGAAGGCTAAATAATGCCTTAGAAACATTAAGAAACATTTCTAATCAAAGAAAATATAAGGAAACACCAAAAAGAGCGGTTTAAGCAAAACGTGCTCTAAGCTTGGAGAGACATGGGAGAGTACCCAAATATTGTTCTAAGACCTTAGTAATGTCCTAATGGTCATTTTAAGTCAATTACCAAAGAAAACCAAGCTTGAAAAATAGCTAAAACAAAATGTGCTTTAAGGAGTCTTAAGCAGTTTTTGAAAAATTGTCTTGTAAATGAGTTTTGAATGGCTAAATGTCCATCATTACTCTTTAATTAATATGTGTACTATATAGTATCACATTTGGAGGTCTATATCAATGGGAAATCAAAATTTCACAACAATGCCTTGTTTTGATGAATAGTGAATTATTAAGCTAGTTTATAACATAAGTCTATATAAGTGAGACATTTGGTCAACAAAGACTAAACTACCCTCATTCACTAAAGGGGGCCGGTTTCTTTAAGTGTGACTCACCACACTTATCTAACTAAGTAAAGAGAAAGCAAAATAAGTAGTTATAAAGCATAAAGTACTATTCACCTTTTAAGATAAATATCACATTTGCTTACCTCTCTCCTCACTTCTTCATTCTTCCTTGTCTCAACAATTTCTTGCTCTCTTTCTCTTCTCCATTAACGTGAAGCTCCTCTCCATGCTAGCTCCACCTTCTCTTGCACACATCTTGCTCATTTTAGCTCCAAATCCAAAACAAAATACATATTCTTCTTAGTTAGCTCAAGCTCCTCCTTTCTATCTTTTCAAAACTTCAAGAGCTTCATTTTGGTGCCAAGTCAAACCACCATTAGAGGAGGAAATTCAAGTTTGGAGGACTCCATTGGCATCTCCATTCTCTTAAGGTAAAGAAAGTGTAAGAAAATCTAGGTTTCCACCATTTTCTTCACTTGACCGAAAATATATACTCATGGGACTCCATGTTTATGCCTTGTTCTAGCTTGTTTCTACTCTTCAAAGGAGAGAAGAGGTCCTTCTTGCTTCACATCCAAGTTTGTCTTGAGAAACCAAGGTAAAACAATCACATTAACACCTTAAAACATATTTTTAAACCTAGGGTTTGTCCCTTAGGGTTAATGTGTTATCTAGTACTCATTGGAGTCATTGGATATTGGTTAGAACATTGGCAAGGAGAATCACATTGGTGACCGAGAATGAACAAAGAAAACCTAAGGAGAAAAGCTTTTAAGCTTGTGAGGAAACAAGGTAAATTACTTACCTTAAGGTGTTTTGTTGTTTAAGGGAATGAGGTGTGGGTATATGATGAGTTTAGTGTAGAGTTTATATTGGGAAGGTGCTATAAAACCTAGGAGAAACAATGACTATTCTTGTGAACTTGTGACTAAGGAGCAAATGAGAAAAGAGATAGTTTAAGAATATAAAGGTGAAATACAAGAAGCATTTTATTTCAATGGGAGTCTTGTTGAGTGTATTCGCAGGTTGAAGGCAAATATGTGGAAATTCAGTGGTTAAGATTATTGTCATTTAAGGGCCTAAGTGCCAAGCATTTTAAGTTTAAGCATTATGTGATGATGTGGTGAAGTTTTGGTGTAAATTGGGTGTTAAGTTGTGGTGAGAATTTGGGTGATGTTGGTTGTTTGTTGAAGAAAACAATGTGTTAGGAGGTACTATATACTAGAGAACCCATGGCAAAATTTAAAGGAGAGTTTAAGTGTTTAAGATATCCTAAGGGAATTTAATGACTAAGGAAGTACTAGGAATGTTCTATGGGTTGTCTTGATGAAAAAGGGAGTAGTTATGGTGTTTTAATGACTTATGATGACTTAGGTATCACCATGGAAGATTTAGGAATCAAGAGAATGTATTTGAGTATTTAGGACTTAGGCAAATGTTGATGCACAACTAGGAAGAAATAATGTGATGATGATGGAAGTTTAGACTTGTTAAGGAACTTTAAGTAAATGTTTGAAAGAGTTTTAGATAGTGAGAGATGCTTGGGAGATGATGTTATAGTGGTGAAGAAAACATTTGGCATAGTGGTTACACTAGGTATGAACCACCACCTAGAAACCTAGAGGAAAACATTACAAGTGTTAGCATTATTACAAGGAAAATGCATAATGACTAAGGTGGATCTTGGTGGATGATTTAAGGCATTTAAGGAGGGCTTAAGGTGTATTTGAGGTGCCCAAATGAGGTTATAACATATTAGGATATGTGAGGAGAAGTTGGGAGTTGAAAAGGAATTTAGAAACAAGTTTTTGGAGCCGACCGGCCTTAGGACCGGACTTGCAAGGTCGGTCGGGCTCTGTTACACTACCGGGAAATGTTTCTGGAATCGACCGGACTTGGGGACCGGACTTACAAGTCCGGTCGGGCTTGTTTTGTGAGAGGGAAAATGTTTCTGGAACGGACCGGACATGGGACCGGACTTGTCAAGTCCGGTCGGCATGAATTTTGTACGGTTATAAGTCTCTGGAATCGACCGGACATAGGACCGGACATGTAAGTCCGGTCGGAGTGAATTTTCCAACGGTAAAAAGGTACTGGAATGGACCGGACTTGGCAAGTCCGGTCGGTAAGTCCGGTCGAGCCTAAAAAAATAAAAAAAAAGAAATTTCAATTTCTAAAAATGGTATGGGTAATGAGGTATGCCCTTGGTAGGGTAGTAATGATTGGGACCCTAAGAACTTAAGGAATTAAGTTAAGATTAAGTATAAGTTTTAATGTTTAAAGTTAAGTTTGTAAGATTAAGTGATAAAGACTTGAGAGGTTATTGAATGGAAGTCCTTAGGGACTAAGTGAGTTAAGTAAGGTGCAAATAACTAATAACCTAAAAATGAATGAATGTTTTAGGTTTGTGAATTGGGACCCCGAAGAAGGTTAAACAAACAACGATCGACGGTGAACGGTACAATCCTTCTTGTGACCTGCTTGCTAACGAGGTGTCCCTCGGCTTGTGTGCTATCTGTTTATTTGCTATGACTAAAACAAGATAAAGCATGCAACCGGTTATATTGTTCTCGTTGTGATTGTGTTATATTTACACTAACCCGCGAGATTTGAGATTGTTACTAACCAAGTTTAGTACTTACTGAGTTAAGAATAAGAGTTAAGTTGATGGTTGTTGGTTAATGCCCGTTAAGGCTTAGCTAGCACATGGTGTTTAAGATGTCTACTAACTGGAACTTGAGTGAGGAAACCCGGGACCGATCTCCGGTCATGCATGCTAAGTGAAAGGGGGACGGTATCTGAATCAGATCCGCCCTCCGCTTAAGGACTTGTCTTCGGACTTGTTGCCTAGGGCCGGTTGCCGGCTCAGCTACGCTGGACTCCCATCCAGAGTAGGTGGCATTAAGATGGTGCGGTGGGATCACCTAAATCCCAGGTTCGAATTAGATACGGCCAATCCCTTCCAGGAAAGGTTTGTATATTGAGATTAAGATTGAGATTGAGATTAAGGTAAGGTAAGGAACTGAGATTAAGGAAATGAGAACTAAGGAGGGGGTTACTAACCCACTTGTTAAGGGAACGCTTGAGTCGTTCATTGCTTGTGAACTATATATGTTCATCTGTGGTTATTGTTGTTGCACTTCATATTATGTTTGTGTATGTAATCAATTTCCATGCTATCGACAATTAGTCGTCGTAGCCCCGTTAGCTTGGGGGCCATGAGAGGGTGTACCAGCATTCGTGCTGACCCCCTCGGGGGCTATTTTTACACTTGCAGGTAAGAGGCCCATGAGGACGCACTACGAGAGTAGGAGCGGTTAGACTTAGGTGGGGACTTTTATTTTGAGTTCGGGTTGCGCCTGTGCACCCGACTTTTATATAAGCTGATGTAAGTTTGGGATTGTGTATAAGATACTATCTCGGTTGGTTGTGGTATTGAGAATATTGATGTTAAGTTGGTAAGTGTTTTGGATAAGTATTGTAAGTATTTAAGCCGGTATATTCTATCGATCAGACCGTGGCAAGGTCCAGGTGTTGTTTATTTCCGCTGCGACGTATTCGATTAAGTGTTCAGATTGCGATAACCACGATAGACTTTGGATGGGGTGTTACAGCCACGGACACAAGTTTTTGACTTATTTTCTTCTAGGAACTTTGACCGGCTCTAGATTCTTCGCTTGGACTCCGTTTTCTGAGCCGTTTGCGTCTATGCGTTCGTCTTTTTGTCTACTTTGCTCCCAGCTTGGTTTTCTTCATGTTTAACCTATAAAATTGTGAGATAACCAATAAAACATAAACTAGAGGAAAACTAACCGAAGAGGAGAAATGAGCAAGAAAAGTGCTAATATTATATATAAAATACACCTATAAAACATGCTCATTTGGACACTTATCAATTAAGGAGGAGGAATTTTCCATTGACCTAATTGAGTTCAGAGGTGTAGGATTCGACGTCATAGCCGGGATGGATTGGTTGGGGCGGCACAGAGGCTGCATCCTTTGTGCAGAGCGCAAACTGTTACTTAAGAGCCCATCAGGAGTGACAGTGTCTTACCGCCAGAGCCCTAGAGCACCGTCAATAAAAGTGATATCTGCTAGGTCCATGTACAAAGAAGTCAGGAAGCAGAATGAAGTATATTTATGCTATGTTCAGGATGTAGATCACGACCCAGATTTTGATCCAGATATGCCAGTGGTGTCAGAATTTTCGGATATTTTTCCAAAGGAACTTCCAGGCTGACCGCCATCCAGAGAGGTAGAGTTCTCCATCGAATTACTACCAGGTACCGGTCCCATAGCTAAGGCACCGTACCGTATGGCACCAGCAGAGATGGCTGAGTTGAAGGAACAGTGGAAGGATTTATTAGATAAGGGATACATACGACCTAGCATATCATCTTGGGGAGCACCAGTTCTTTTTGTGAAGAAGAAGGATGGAAGCCTTCGGTTATGTATCGATTATAGAGAGCTTAATGCAGTGTCAGTGAAGAACAAATATCCACTACCACAAATTGACGATTTGTTTGATCAGTTAAGAGGAGCAAAAGTGTTTTCAAAGATTGATTTGAGATCAGGATACCATCAGATACCTATCAGGAAACAAGACAGGGAAAAGACAGCATTCAGAACACGATATGGCCACTATGAGTTTACAGTTATGCCTTTTGGCTTGTCAAACGCACCGGCAGTCTTCATGGACTTAATGAACAGATTATTCAGAGAGCAGCTAGACAAGACCGTAGTCGTATTCATCGATGATATCCTAATTTATTCAAAGTCTAAGGGAGAGCATGAGAGTCACCTCTGACGTGTACTCGAGATCCTAAGGGAGAACCAGCTTTATGCTAAGTTCTCCAAATGTGAGTTTTGGTTAGATCGAGTTTCCTTTCTAGGACATGTTATCTCGGACGCTGGGATCGCGGTGGATCCAGCAAAAATAGAAGTAGTTCGTACCTGGCCCAGACCAAAGACAGTGACTGATATCAGGTTTCCTTGGTTTTAGCAGGTTACTACAGAAGGTTCGTCAAAGACTTTTCCAGAATAGCAAACCGAGACAAGTTTAATGAAGAAGGACGCGCCATTCACATGGACTGAAGAATGTGAAACCTCATTCCAGTATTTGAAGGATGCTTTGACATCAGCACCAGTTTTGACTATACCTGAAGGCACAGAGGGTTATGAAGTTTACTGTGATGCATCAGGCAGGGGATTAGGGTGAGTACTCATGCAGAATGGGAAGGTGGTCGCCTACGCTTCCCGACAGCTGAAGAAGCATGAGGAGAACTATCCCACACATGACTTGTTACTTGGAGCAATTGTATTTGCATTGAAGATCTGGCGCCACTACCTGTATGGTGTCTAGATGACCGTATACTCGGATCACAAAAGCTTGAAATATGTGTTTACTCAGAAGGAGTTAAACATGAGACAACGAAGATGGGTTGAGTTTCTTAAGGACTACGACATCGACTTGCAGTACAAGGAAGGAAAAGCTAATGTTGTAGCAGACACATTGAGTC
The DNA here is from genome assembly GCA_023374045.1 of Limonium bicolor. Classification (NCBI taxonomy): domain Eukaryota; kingdom Viridiplantae; phylum Streptophyta; class Magnoliopsida; order Caryophyllales; family Plumbaginaceae; genus Limonium; species Limonium bicolor. The sequence goes on from CM041782.1 coordinate 225,584,456, forward strand.
AACGAGCACATTCCTTAAATGCCATTGTGGCTAGCTCGAGTCTTATAGACAACATACGTAGCGCACAGCAGAATGATCAGCGAATGATGGAGATCAGTCAGAAGTTGTCTGACGGTACATTTGAAGGAGGAAAGTATGAGTTCCAGCTACACGATGATGGGTTGATCAGATTAAAGGGCATATTGTGTATTCCCAGAGACAGCACAGATATAAAAGAGCATATTCTTCGAGAGTCCCACACTTCTTCCACATCTGTCCATCCAGGAGCTTCTAAGATGTACAAAGATCTAAAGAGGCATTTTGGTGGAGTGGTATGAAGGGCGACGTGGCAGAATATGTGATTCAATGTCTCACTTGTCAGAAAGTGAAATTCGAACATAGACGACCAGGAGGTATGGTACAGTCTATGCCGGTTCCAGAATGGAAGTTTTATGATATCTCTATGGACTTCGTGGTGGGACTACCACATACGAGAGGAGGACTAAATATGATATGGGTCGTTGTCGACCGACTGACCAAAGTGGCTAGATTCATACTGATGAAGGACACTTGGAAAGTACCGAAGTTGGCAGAACTATTTGAAAAGGAGATTATCAGACATCATGGAGTACCGAAGACTATCGTTTCAGATCGGGATACCAGGTTCCTTTCCCGATATTGGTGAGCTACTCGCGAAGCGCTTGGAACAGAACTAAAGCTTAGTACAGCATTTCACCCTCAGACGGATGGCCAATCAAAGAGGACCATTCAAACCTTAGAAGACATGCTACAATCATGTGCCTTGGATTTTCAGGGCAACTGAATAGATAGGTTACATCTAATCGAGTTTGCATACAACAATAGTTATCACGCTTCGATACAGATGTCATTGTGTTGGGACGAGTCTAGTGAGACCGTCATTATTGGGCCTGAGTACTTAGAGCAAGTACAGGCAGAAGTTCAGCAAATCAGAAACAACATGAAAGCAGCACAAGATAGGCAGAAGTCGTACGCTGATGACAGACGACGAGACCTTGAGTTCGCAGTTGGTGACCAGGTATTTCTGTGAGTATCCCCGATGAAGGGCGTATTCAGATTTGGACAGAAGGGCAAGCTAAGCCCGAAGTTTGTAGGACCCTTTGCTATTACAGAGCGGGTAGGCCTTGTGGCATATCGACTAGATTTGCCAGCAGAGTTGGGCAAAGTACACAACGTTTTCCATGTGTCTCAGCTCAAGAAATATATGCCTCACCCTTCACATGTCTTACAACCAGAGACTTTATCTTTAGAACTGACAATGCGGTACGTCGAGACACCTCAGCAAATTTTAGACAGAAAAACACGAGATACTCGCAACAAGACTGTGAGTCTCGTAAAGGTTCTTTGGTCAAACCACGATGTTGAGGAAGCCACTTTGGAACTAGAGGCCGATATGCGTGCTAAATTCCCTTCACTGTTTACCGACTAGCTACACTAGTCTAGGGTACGTGGGGGTACCCCTCTTTTTAGGGGGGTAGAGCCTTTTCGCTTTCTAGTTTACGTGCACTTTCATTGCGCTTTTACATGTAAGTGTTCTTGCGTAACACTATGTTTGTTCGTACTTGTGTACTTTACGTTGATGTGCACTACGTTGCACTATGTTGAATGATTATGTGCACTACGTTGCACTATGTTACTATGTGGAATGAATATGTGTACTACGTTACTATGTGTTGAGGTTACTATAACAATCCTTCGTGATCATTTCTGTTATGTTGTTTCTGCACTATGACCTGTAGATTACAGCGACTCGGGACTTGTTCCCTAAACTTGAACTGAGTTGTGGATACATAACGGGATTTGTTTCCCCCACAACCATTTATATTTAGAAATGAGACTTCGGGGCGAAGTCCTTTTTAGGGGGGTAGATTGAAATACCCCAAATCTAATTAACACTATAAAACCATTATATAATGAAAATTAATCTAAGGATAAATCATTTCACGTACGCATGTAAACACATGCATGCAAACGTTACGTAAAAATAGTCGTTTCACCATAAACGCTAAAACGCCTTATAAACATGCGATTAAGCATGACCTTCTATGACCTTATAAAACTTAAACCAAATGGTCATACCCTCATTGTATGACTAAACAAACATAGTCCCCAGGCTATATTTAGTCAAAAACGCAAAACGCCCGGGAGTGCTCACGCTCCTATATAATTCATTCTTAGAGTTCCTAACATCATTATTAATTATTATAAAGAGAACCCATGAGCTAGCTTCTCAAAATTCAACAAAATCCTCGGGGGGGACTTCTTAACGCTCCTTTTTGCCCCGAGAGTGTTCCGAAAGCCCGTGAATTATGTCACGAGTTGATATAACCCCATATAACTCAATGTAACACCTTAATATATCATTCTTGACTATAAAAAATGTTTATAAACACTTGGAACTCATAGCAACAAATTATTTCCCAAAATATCCTTAGAGCACAAAAACGCACTTTTCGGGTACCGAAAAGTCATGTTTTACACATTTAACTTGTACAAATTATTAGCTACGAGTTTATAAACTTAAAATGACATGAGTTAAATATAATAGTCAGGGGATAACAATGGTGTAACACCCCAACTACAAACAACCCACTTAACAACACTTGCAGCGGAAATCATAACTCATAACATAACTTAACTCCTTGGTGTTACACGCCGTTAGCCACCCACGTGACTAACAAGGCTAACATACATACATCGTACCGGTCTGATGGACTAAACTCCCGAGCAACTACACATAAATCCCGTTCCATGTTCAACAATCATTATACACTTACATTACAATGTACCGAGTATCTTCCAACTAACGTCGCTACAAATTCGGTCTTACTACACTTACAATACATCCACAATTCTCATGGCTACCACGTACAGATAACTACCCTGACCTACTCTCGAACGGCTTCCACCTCCTTGTACCTGAAATAGAAAAGGAAGAAAAGGGTGGCCCCCAAGGGGCTCAGCACCTTTGCTGGTATGGTAATCCCGCAGCCCGCATGCTACCGGGCCACGCACAACTAATTGTCGTCTTAGCATGCGGTTGATTTTATTTAAAACATGCACACATTACACACATATATCATGCTTAAAAGCACACATCCGTTAACAGAACACAACTCAAGGTTAGCACACACAACACAATAACACATTTCACTTAATAACCTACACAAACTTAATTCCATTCTTCTTAGAGAACATAAACTTTACTTGGGGAGTGCCGGGGTGACATAAGCCCGAGCACAACATACATACATTTTCTTTACTTAGGTGTGGCGGCCTCATATAGGACCGATCACACCTTACACAATTTCCCCCTAGATCCAATAATGATGAGGTAGGTAAGCCTTGGTTAAGCTTGTGGGTGGTTGTAATTCAAGGAGGAAAAACAACCGTAACATAATAAAGAGGGAGTCGAAGCGAACTTAGGCATCAACACCCTACCAACATTAAACATGATTTCCCCCTAACCCGATTGGAGGTTAGGTAGGTAAGCTTTGGCTAAGCTAGTGGGAGGTCGAAATCCAATGAAGGAAAACAACCCTAACATAACAGGATGGGAGTTAATTCACATATATACATCAACTCCCAAACAGTACGCGCGACCGGAACGACTGGATTCCTCACCATACATAACATATACATATTAGTTAAAGGTTCCTTTATGGAACTTATCACATACTTACATCACATAGTGTTACCTACTCTGTTAAATCAGAAGGGGAGTAACATCCCTTTTTAACAAACATGGATAACTGTATCCGATAGCAACAACACACGAAACAAAGTCACATACATCACACATAGTCACAACATAAACTAACGCACGGATAGCCGTAGTTAGAACGTTCCCATGGGTTGGGACGTTTATTCCGAATACCGATCTCTTATGTGAACCTAAGGTCGGTTAACTATTATTTCACACTTAATTAGGGTTAAGCGGTATCAGAATTAATTACGCCACAATAATGAATTACTATAAACTCATTTCATGCTTTATCTTGCAAGGTGGCAAACACACAGAAAAACACATTGGCATACAAGCCGGTGTAATCCGGTAGGACACAGGTTGCAAGAAAACCATACCTTGGTCCCTGTTGCATACGAGTCCCGCCAAACGTCGTTCCTAGACATGATTGATAATGTCGGTTAATTACTTATTAAATTCCGGTTCACTAAACATTTTACATGATGGTGTAAAATGTTTTTATACTTAACTTACACTTGGTTGTCATCATTATACCCACTAGGGTTGACCACTTAAACCACACTTAGTTTTTAGTTTTTTTTTTATCAATTTTGGGTCTGTCCGACCCATGTCCGACCCAACCATCTGGGTCGGACCATTCCAGTAACTTCAGTTTCGAAACTCCTCCCATGTCCGACCCACGTCCGACCCATCCAACTGGGTCGGACCATTTCAGAAACTTCCCGTCTTTCCTAACGCGCCCGTTCGACCCATGTCCGACCCAAGTCCTCTGGGTCGGACCATTCCAGAAGCAATTATGGGTGACCAACAGAGGCCGTCCGACCCAACTGTGGGCCGGACCCCTGGGTCGGACGCCTCCAGAATCTATCCAAAAATTGTCAAATCTTTCCCAAACTTCTCCACAAGCTTCCTAATGTGTTCTAACATCATTTGGCACATTTACCCTTCATACCACAACCATAAAACACATTTTATAACTCCATAAACACTTACAATGTTTCTTACCAAAATCCCTAACACTTATAATGTTTTCTCTTTAGTTCCTCTAAGTGGTGTTCCATAATTATGATAACCCCTATGCCAAAAGTGTTTCACAAGCTATAAACACAAATTCTTTCTCTTGGAATTCTAAGTTCCTAACACCATTATGCTACATATTTTGCACCCTTCCAACATCATTCGCCATCTACCCTTACAAGGTCATCAAGTATCTCAACTCAACCACATACACACCTAACTCCTCCGGTTTACCAAGTCACCTTAAAACACTTATTTCCTATCGAAATTTCGCCATAACCTCCGCATAAACTTAACATCTCCCAAACCATCAATTCACATCAATTTACATTCCTTATCTAGCCACACCCATAAGGGTCCTTCCAGCACATAATATCCATTCAAAATTCACCAAACAACACTATAAACACAATTCCCAAATCACTTGGCTCCAAGGCCCTCAATTCAAACCAACATTTCACAAAATCCAACTAACCACAATCAAGCACATTATTGCTCCAGATTTTATTTCATCTTTTATTTTTCCCAAACCCATTTCCAAAACAATTATATAGGCATTAAGGTAGATTTCTTACCTTAATTCCACAAGTTTCTCCTTAATCCTCCTCTTGCTCCTCATCTTCTCCAAAATACGTTAAGAGGGTATGGAGTTTTCAACTCCATCCTAACATCCAAGAACACAAAAACATACTTAATTAATTATCTAAACCCTAGGAATATCTCAATTCAATAAAAGGGCTAGAACACAAAGTTAGGGTTTACCTTTTTGAAGTTTATAAGAGGAACTCTCACCCTTGAATCAAGAAGGAAATTACTCCACCATTGAAGGGTCAATTTGGAGCTCAAGAACAAGAAGGAAAACAAGGTATCAAAAATGGTGAAAAATCGATTACACCATGAGATGAAGGAAAGGTGACTTTTTCTTGGAAATTTTTACCTTAGAAGGAAGAGGAGACCCCAAGCTTCACATTGGTTCCATTTTCTCTTCAAATGGGGAAAACCCATGGAGGTCAACTTCATCCTTTTGAAATTTCGAAAAGAGAGGATGATAGAGGAAGATGAGAGGAAGAAGGATATGTGGTTTGTTTTTGATTTGGAGCTCAAATGGAGCTTGGGGATGAAGAGGAAGTGAGGAAGCCATTGTTGGCTTGTGGAGAACTCCATCGGCAGAGGAGGAGGGAGGAACCGGCTGGGAGAGAAAAGAGGGAAAGGAAAGAGAGAGAAAGGAAAGAAAATAAGGAAGGAGAGGAGAGTGTGGGGGTATAAGTGGTGTTTCTATTTATTTTTTACTTTATTTATTTGTTAACTAGTCTTGTGTGAGTGAGCTGTTTACATTAATAAAACCGGCCTACCACTGTAAACACGCTGGAGCGTTTTTCGTCCTTTAACAGAAAACGCTCGTTTATTTACCCGGTTTAGCACTATTCACTAACAGGGACAGTTTTCCGGAATTTTCTCATTCCTTTAATTTTAATGGCTATTAAACTCCCATTAATGTTTAATTATAGTTATATAATCGACTTTTATTTTTATGGGGTCATTTAACTGTTTAAAGTCACGTTTTCGGATTTTCTCGAAAAACGCACTTTAAGACTCCGTTAGCGTTTTAACGCATTGTTTGGATCCGTTTTCTTCCAGAATTTTTCCCACATGTTCTTAATGTGTAATTAAGGTATAAAAATATATTTATAACCCTAATGAAGGTTATGTACCTCCTAAAATAATTAAATACGTATTTTCACATTTTGGGACTTTTACGCATTTCCCTTTTCTTTTTGGTTTTCCTTTCTTCACCAATGATCTTAAGGACTTAATTAGCCTTAGAAAATTATAATTACATAATTAATTAACACATTAAGGTTTGGGGTATTTCAATCTACCCCCCTTAAAAGAACTTCGTCCTCGAAGTTCACACTTCCCTAGCATCATTTGAATTAGAACACAAGGATTACTTGCAACATAAACTTCCATAACAAACATACTTTACGTCACAACCTCGGACTTAATGGTCCGGGTAACACATCCATACATACATAACATGACATAACATACTTACATAGTATCCTCGGACTTAATGGTCTGGGTAACATAACAACATTTGCACATACGTCACAACCCTTAGACTCTTGGTCTGGGTAACATAACAACATTTAGACCCGTAGGTCTTGATAACACCACATCCTTTAGACACATAGGTCTTGATAACATAACACTTCCGGAACTTAACCACATTAGAACTCAAGGTCAAAATAATAATTATTACACATACCACACAACATGTCACAGCATGTATATCAACCAGAAATTCCTTTTCCATCTCTTCATGGGTTCGAGACCTATGCTGAGTACATATACACTGTGATCCCGCAGAACCGGTCGCGATGGACACTCTGGTCCCCGTTCCTTTGGGAGATCAAAACAATTGCATACATCTTTAAAATATACTTCTCATGTCACCGGTCCGAAGACAAAGGCTCATACGTCCTCAGCTCGTGAGCAAGTAATACGAAAATACTCTATATGAGGTTAAGTAGAATGAAATCCTTTATTGGAAAATACCAATTGAAGATCCTTTTTACAAGGTCAAGTAAAAGTAGTCCTTCCTTTGAAAATACCACTTAAGAATCTTAGAATATTAATTGAAGTCTTGAAAATACCAATTGAAAATTTGAAACCCAATTTAAAATTCTTTGAAAACTCAATACAACTCCAAGTCCAATTGTTGCTAACTGCATCTTATTCTTGATGTGGTTATTTGTGATCACTTATAGGGAGTTTCAAGAATCATCCAACACTAATGTGATCAGCATCAGTGTTGAACTATCTTTCCACCCCAATTTGTGTTCGGCTTCCCTTGATCTCATGATAATCAAGTTTCACCTCCCACTTCATTTTCAAACAACAACTAATTCAAGCATACACCATTTTCTATCTTTTAATCCATCTAGTCATAATCATTACATCTCCAAGGGATAGAACTCCGTCTATCAATCATCACCCAAATTCAACTTAATCCAAGTTACCTAGGGAATTTTAATTCTTACTAGGTTCTATATCGGTGTCATACCTCTTCATAAATCACAATACTTATATATATACTTTATCAAAATACAATACACGGTTTTACATTTAGTATTATATGAACATACATAGTCGAGGTTTTATTTCCCCGGGAGTCTCTTTACTCCCTTATATCTGTACTTTCACACACATCTATTAACAAATAACACACTTGTTACCATGGTATTCGCATCTTCTGTGCGCAATTACCACAATTAAACCATGAATGAATGCGTATGTTTATGTAAGACACGCACCAATCATCAAAACAAATCATTTTGTGCTATGCACACCATAGTTCACGTACACTTGTACGGTAAAACACACTAAACGGTTTCGCGCTCTACCCCCTTAAAAGGGATTACGCCCACGTAATCAATCACTTAACCACTGGTTTATAACGTCCCACCGTCGTGAAGTGTAGCATCTCCACGCGGTTTATTATACAATATGTTCTGGTTTGAGGATCTTAGCCATATTGGCGGTTTAGTCCCTAACCAAGAATTCTCCTTAGAGTTTATTTAATTCATAACTAGTTTCGATTCTGGCCTGTGAAACTTCTAGGCGTTAATAATTGCCATTCACTCATGTTCACAACGCACATCCAACTCTTGAATCGCTGGCTCACTAGTTTCTGCTGCGCGACTCTTGATAACTTCGAGCTTAGTTTGCCCCCTTCATTATTCTTACTGTATTGTATATCTTCGATTATCACCTTCATCTTGGTAATAACGATTTCTCAACCGACGCGTGGTACTTCTTACCAAGAGCGAGTTCGGTGAGTTACAACTTCCTATTTACTTCCATGATAATTTACTGTATTCCACACTGATTTACTTAATTTCTTCCGACTTACTGTCGGTTACGTTTGAGCTACTACCTATTGTGTAGTACTCTGTCGTTTATTTCCAACACTTGAGGTATATTCCATACCGATATTTAACAATCGTGTTATTTTACCACACCATAATTCTTGTTCCTCCATCACAATTGACATTACCCAAACTTCCTAGCTATCACACTCGATCATTACCGCGCAAGTGCAATACCAAAACACTCAGTCATACAGAGTGCAGAGGCGTAAACTCTTGACAGTAAATCTCTTATGCGATTGCCATAGGAATTCCCACTGTGTTCCTTATCACATAGTACCGACCACTGGCTTATTGCCCAGTCGGTTTGTTATCACTTACCTTGTATGCCCATTGAGTTTCACTCATAACTAGTCTTATTTGCCACATTATTATTTAACAATACTTATGCAACGGTCGCTTACTGCGCACCGTGCTCTTACTCATTGTATAACATTACTCACACTGCATCCGCTATTATATTAGCTTTCACTATTACACTGTGTTTTGCCACTTATTCGGCTGACTGCTGAATACTCTACTCTTCGAGCCTCTATGCTCCTTGAGCGTTGTTCATTACACATCTAGCATCCCACACCTATGGTGGTTGCCATTAGGCTTATCACCCTTTCCGTTTGCACAACGGGTACGAATACTTCTTTTCGTAGTAGCAACATGGTCAACTCTTAACACATTCTCTGAATTTAGTTCACATAACTACCGCTGTTGCGGTCTCACAATATCAAGAGGTGTCCCCACACTTTAAGCAGTGGTTCGTTATCCGCTTACTTACTTATATAACGTAAACTTCTGTGGTCAATAACATTTTCTTAACACATTCGATTTGTGGCTTTTAAGTCTTATTGCCTCGAGCTCTGCCCGTTGTAGGCTGTCCACACACATTACATGGTTTAGATTGGTATTGGGCTCCATGACAAGGTCGTAGTATCACGGTTCCTTTCATGGGATGCCCCTTCAAGGATGTCAGACTTCCCTCTGACGACTTGTGTTTAAACTTGGTGTTAATTTCAGCCTTTGCGTTTCTGTCACGTATCTTGTTCAACCATTGTTGACCCAAACACCCTTTTAAGGATAACTCCTGGGTGTTATTAGGTTATGCCTTTTCATCTGGCTTGCACTCATTGGTATGTTTAATTTCTACTTCGCCCCGCGTTCTTTGCTGGGTTGAATATTCTCCTTAGTGAGATTGATATCTCTAGTGATCATCTCGGGAGTCTCATCCCGATCATTGCACATTAACATATCCATAGTAGGCATCTGCCTCACCATTATAGGCTGGGTACTTACTCCAGCTATTGTGCATCCATCCAGATCCTTGAGACATATGCGATGTCTTTACTTACTAGTCAGTGCACTTCACACTTCTAGATTCTTAAACATTTCCTCGCAATAACTCACTAATCCCTTTAGTCCTCTTAACTTAACTGGGTTCCTTTACTTCAACCATTCGATGGTAGTTTATTACTCTTGTCTGACTTTTACTTCGGACCGTAGTATGGAGTCGACTACTTCCCGTGTTCCAGACTCCACTCGTATACATATGTGGGGTATCCTACTGATACATTGCTACTTACCCGACTACCCCATAAGAAGGTTTGTCAGGCCCACAAGCTCCTATCGGAGTGCGGTCGTCCCACATTACTGTTGGTACACTTGTAGTGTCCGTCATACGCCTAGGTGAAGTATTCTGTTGTCAACTCCTCTTATATTATCCTGTGATAATATGCATTCCATGCTTCCCGAACTTAATCAAGGGAAATGTATCCACTGTTGTATTATTATGAACTCAATCCATTCCTCGGGTTGTTACCCTTGGGTTTACCGGTTTCCATCCGGTTATTTAAAAGTAACTGGGTATGACTTACCTATCATGTGGCACTGAGGCCCGTGTAGGTCTTCTGGTTTGGTTTAAAGAAAAAGTCGAATTGAACTAAAATGGGTTTGAAAGAAACTCTGGTTTTGAAAAAGGTTTTGAAAATGGATTTAAGTTGAAAGAAAAATTCTCCTGGTTTTACAACGTTTCCTTGCCTTAACCGAGTCTAGCTTCCTGCTGACTGGTGTATTTCCAAGTATTGAGGTCAGGCTATTAAGCCCTTCCACGGTTATGATAATCCCACTTAACTTCATGGTACTTTACTAAGTACCGGTAGTTGTTTAAAATTTTCCGTACAGCCTTGTCATAGCAGCACTTGCCATGGCAAGTGCGCCATGCTAGCTGGTTATCGGTTCAATACACATTGGTTGCGGTATTGTTTTCATCCGCACTAATCAGTGGCCTTGCTGGCCCTTGCTTGATCTTACAGCCTTATCAATAATCTTCTGGGTACTTCTCACTGTCTTTACATGATAACCATTAACTAGGGCGTTTCCCATTCTGGGAGACCCCTTTTCTTACTATTGTATCCTCCTCGTACTACGTCGTAGTTCTTTGCTCGGTTGGTGTATCATTGGTGTGTTAGTCACCATTGTAGTCCCGTAGACACTCGTCTCGGGTTCTACTACTTCACTTCTCCACTGTTGCACGGTTAGTGCTTGCAAGCTGGTTGTCCTCGACTGCTTCGCATGTCGACCCAGGTTGCCGGAAATTCTATTCCTCTATGCATAAGATTCTCCATATTTCGCTATTATGCGGCAAATTGTTCAATGGAAACCGTCTTCGGGATTCACATCTTTCAGAATCTACCGTATGACAGGTTCTCCGTACTTACAGAGGTAAATATCAACTGCCAGATCGGGTTTTCCCGAGTAAGAGATGACTTCCATCTCTCTGGCGTTCTTCCCAAGTTATAAAATAGGGTTTGTGGAGGGCGGGATGGATATTGTAGGTATCCAGTACACACTGGCATTTCCTATCTAGCATACTTCTCACGCTATCACTCACCCCTTAACCCAAAGTACTAAACTCTTATCTCGGTACTTCCTAAGCTCGGTAATTCAGTCATCAGAGCGATACTTCGCTCAGATACCACTTTTTGTAACACCCCAACTACAAACAACCCACTTAACAACACTTGCAGCGGAAATCATAACTCACAACATAACTTAACTCCTTGGTGTTACACGCCGTTAGCCACCCACATGACTAACAAGGCTAACATACATACATCGTACCGGTCTGATGGACTAAACTCCCGAGCAACTACACATAAATCCTGTTCCATGTTCAACAATCATTATACACTTACATTACAATGTACCGAGTATCTTCCAACTAACGCCGCTACAAATTCGGTCTTACTACACTACATACATCCACAATTCTCATGGCTACCACGTACAAAACTACCCCGTCCTACTCTCGAACGGCTTCCAGCTCCTTGTACCTGAAATAGAAAAGGAAGAAAAGGGTGGCCCCCAAGGGGCTCAGCACCTTTGCTGGTATGGTAATCCCGCAGCCCGCATGCTACCGGGCCACGCACAACTAATTGTCGTCTTAGCATGCGGTTGATTTTATTTAAAACATGCACACATTACACACATACATCATGCTTAAAAGCACACATCCGTTAACAGAACACAACTCAAGGTTAGCACACACAACACATACACATTTCACTTAATAACCTACACAAACTTAATTCCATTCTTCTTAGAGAACATAAACTTTACTTGGGGAGTGCCGGGGTGATATAAGCCCGAGCACAACATACATACATTTTCTTTACTTAGGTGTGGCGGCCTCATATAGGACCGATCACACCTTACACAATTTCCCCCTAGCTCCAATAATGATGAGGTAGGTAAGCCTTGGTTAAGCTTGTGGGTGGTTGTAATTCAAGGAGGAAAAACAACCGTAACATAATAAAGAGGGAGTCGAAGCGAACTTAGGCATCAACACCCTACCAACATTAAACATGATTTCCCCCTAACCCGATTGGAGGTTGGGTAGGTAAGCTTTGGCTAAGCTAGTGGGAGGTCGAAATCCAATGAAGGAAAACAACCCTAACATAACAGGATGGGAGTTAATTCACATATATACATCAACTCCCAAACAGTACGCGCGACCGGAACGACCGGATTCCTCACCATACATAACATATACATATTAGTTAAAGGTTCCTTTATGGAACTCATCACATACATACATCACATAGTGTTACCTACTCTGTTAGATCAGAAGGGGAGTAACATCCCTTTTTAACAAACATGGATAACTGTATCCGATAGCAACAACACACAAAACAAAGTCACATACATCACACATAGTCACAACATACACAAACGCACGGATAGCCGTAGTTAGAACGTTCCCGTGGGTTGGGACGTTTATTCCGAATACCGATCTCTTATGTGAACCTAAAGTCGGTTAACTATTATTTAACACTTAATTAGGGTTAAGCGGTATCGGAATTAATTACGCCACAATAATGAATTACTATAAACTCATTTCATGCTTTATCTTGCAAGGTGGCAAACACACAGAAAAACACATTGGCATACAAGCCGGTGTAATCCGGTAGGACACAGGTTGCAAGAAAACCATACCTTGGTCCCTGCTGCATACGAGTCCCGCCAAACGTCGTTCCTCTGGGTCGGACCATTCCAGAAGCAATTATGGGTGACCAACAGAGGCCATCCGACCCAACTGTGGGTCGGACCCCTGGGTCGGACGCCTCCAGAATCTGTCCAAAAATTGTCAAATCTTTCCCAAACTTCTCTACAAGCTTCCTAATGTGTTCTAACATCATTTGGCACATTTACCCTTCATACCACAACCATAAAACTCATTTTATAACTCCATAAACACTTTCAATGTTTCTTACCAAAATCCCTAACACTTTTAATGTTTTCTCTTTAGTTCCTCTAAGTGGTGTTCCATAATTATGATAACCCCTATGCCAAAAGTGTTTCACAAGCTATAAACACAAATTCTTTCTCTTGGAATTCTAAGTTCCTAACACCATTATGCTACATATTTTGCACCCTTCCAACATCATTCGCCATCTACCCTTACAAGGTCATCAAGTATCTCAACTCAACCACATACACACCTAACTCCTCCGGTTTACCAAGTCACCTTAAAACACTTATTTCCTATCGAAATTTTGCCATAACCTCCCCATAAACTTAACATCTCCCAAACCATCAATTCACATCATTTTACATTCCTTATGTAGCCACACCCATAAGGGTCCTTCCAGCACATAATATCCATTCAAAATTCACCAAACAACACTATAAACACAATTCCCAAATCACTTGGCTCCAAGGCCCTCAATTCAAACCAACATTTCTCAAAATCCAACTAACCACAATCAAGCACATTATTGCTCCAGATTTTATTTCATCTTTTATTTTTCCCAAACCCATTTCCAAAACAGTTAATATAGGCATTAAGGTAGATTTCTTACCTTAATTCCACAAGTTTCTCCTTAATCCTCCTCTTGCTCCTCATCTTCTCCAAAATCGGTTAAGAGGGTATGGAGTTTCCAACTCCATCCCAACATCCAAGAACACAAAAAATACTTAATTAATTATCTAAACCCTTGGAATATCTCAATTCAATAAAAGGGCTAGAACACAAAGTTAGGGTTTACCTTTTTGAAGTTTATAAGAGGAACTCTCACCCTTGAATCAAGAAGGAAATTACTCCACCATTGAAGGGTAAATTTTGAGCTCAAGAACAAGGAAAATCAAGGTATCAAAAATGGTGAAAAATCGATTACACCATGAGATGAAGGAAAGGTGACTTTTTCTTGGAAATTTTTACCTTAGAAGGAAGAGGAGACTCCAAGCTTCACATTGGTGCCATTTTCTCTTCAAATGTGGAAAACCCATGGAGGTCAACTTCATCCTTTTGAAATTTCGAAAAGAGAGGATGATAGAGGAAGATGAGAGGAAGAAGGATATGTGGTTTGTTTTTGATTTGGAGCTCAAATGGAGCTTGGGGATGAAGAGGAAGTGAGGAAGCCATTGTTGGCTTGTGGAGAACTCCATCGGAAGAGGAGGAGGGAGGAACCGGCTGGGAGAGAAAAGAGAGGAAAGAGAAAAGGAAAGAGAGAGAGAGGAAAAAGAAAATAAGGAAGGAGAGAGAGAGTGTGGGGGTATAAGTGGTGTTTCTATTTTTTTTACTTTATTTATTAGTTAACTAGTCTTGTGTGAGTGAGCTGTTTACATTAATAAAACCGGCCCACCACTGTAAACACGCTGGAGCGTTTTTCGTCCTTTAACAGAAAACGCTCGTTTATTTACCCGGTTTAGCACTATTCACTAACCGGGACCGTTTTCTGGAATTTTCTCATTCCTTTAATTTTAATGGCTATTAAACTCCCATTAATGTTTAATTATAGTTATATAATCGACTATTATTTTTACGGGGTCATTTAACTGTTTAAAGTCACGTTTTCGGATTTTCTCGAAAAACGCACTTTAAGACTCCGTTAGCGTTTTAACGCATTGTTTGGATCCGTTTTCTTCCAGAATTTTTCCCACATGTTCTTAATGTGTAATTAAGGTATAAAAATATATTTATAACCCTAATGAAGGTTATGTACCTCCTTAAATAATTAAATACGTATTTTCACATTTTGGGACTTTTACGCATTTCCCTTTTCTTTTTGGTTTTCCTTTCTTCACCAATGATCTTAAGGACTTAATTAGCCTTAGAAAATTATAATTACATAATTAATTAACACATTAAGGTTTGGGGTATTTCAAATGGTGACTCACCATCTCTAAGGGGGCCAATTTTGACTACTAGAAAGACATGATTTTCATGTCTTTAAGTCACTTTCACAATTAATAACTCCATTTTGACAAATCTGGCTCCTATCCTTAGTCATGGCCGGTTGTAGCAGCTGGCATGTCCTTCAATTTCAACCCAGATCTCCATAGATTAAGGCCTTATACAATTCCACATCTCCTATTGACTAAAATGCCTTCTTTTCACCTAATCCTTGACAACTTGCGAAGCTTGTCTCTTCTCCCCTTATAAGTGGAGATTTCTGTCCCATTTCCCTTCCCTCAATCACGCCAGCTCCCTCCCCTTCCATACCTTCAAGCTTCCATTGGTAAGAGCTCTCAAACCTTAAGTTATTCTAGTTATACTTTAACACCATTTTTTTAGCTTATTTTCGGTTCTTTGCTCCAAGGAAGTTCTTCTAATTCATCCCATTGATCTAGATCAACATCAATCATCATTCAAGCTAGGAATTTCGTGGCTAATCATAGGGAACACTTAAGAAAGGTTCTTGAAGGCTTAAGGTAAGAAAAATGCCTTAAAACATCATCTTCATCCAAGATAAGCACATGGCCGATTTTTCCTTGCTTTCTCCTCTCCATTAACTTCAATTTCTCCATGGTTTGACAAGGTATTCACCCCTACTCATTCAAGGAGAAAACCAAGAGGAAATCAATTACTAAGAGAGTAAGTAATTTATTCAAGCATATATATGTAGATCTATGGTTTAAACTATGGTTTATAACATTAAACCATTAATTATCATTTTATAAATTAAAGCTGAAATTAAGGAGGATTTAATTATGTGTTTTGATAAATTAAAGATGGAATTAAGGTTTAAAATTGATTTAAGGAGTTTTAAGGTAATTAATTGGCTAAAAATATAATTGCCAAAATATAAGGATTAATTTTGTGTATTATAGCTTAATACTATGTATTAAGATGTTATAAAATATTTGGATAAGTTAATTAGGTATTTTAATACATGAGATATTAAGTTTATAAGTTTAAGGGTAAAATTTTAATTTGCCAAAACTTGGTGGGCAAATTAAATTAAAGCCGTGAGGTATATATTAGATTAGGTGAATTTTGATATAATAGAAAGTATAAACTTATATTATGAATTTTGGGTAAGTTGAAAATAATTACTAGTGCTTAAATGACTAGTTTAAAAAGTTATATGGTAAAAATGTAATTTTAAGAAGTTATGGGAATATATAGTAAATAGCCGAAAGTATTATGTGTCATTGACATAATAATATAATATTAGGTAGGAATTAATATTATGAATTTTGGGTGAATTAAATAGGTGTTTAGAAGTTAAAATAACAATTTATAAAATTTGGGGCTATTTTGTAATTTATAAAAGTTATTATGAAAATTGGAGTTTAATATGGGGCGAATCCATAATTAGTAGAATTATAAATTACACTTCTGTAGGATCGGGTGGCTAACTCAAACCAACCAAAGGTGTGAGTCTAAGAGTTGGTTTGACTCAATCAGCCTTCGTAAGTGAGAAGCACTCTCTGATGATGTAGAGGCACTCAATCGAATTGATTAATCTAAGGGTGCGGAAGACTTTTGCGGTAATTGAAGCGAAGCGTTGAAAAGGGAGAAGGACTCTGTGGGACTCAACAAGATACACAAATAAGCTATTTCATTTCCTGGTCAAATAAAACAACTTACAAATGTCCACTAAGTAGAAAGGATCTACTTAGCGGTTTTTCACTCACTCACCCAACACACTTTCTAATCAGATCAATGGTAAGCGTAGGGAAACTAGGATCTTCCTAGGCAGAGTCTATCTAAAAGCGCAAACTAACTTGGTACATATTCTCTCTCTCTTTCTGGCTTACAAAGCGATTCTCTTTCTCTCTCTAAGCTCTAAAATAATCCTCAATGAAAGCACACCTCAAACTGACTATTACATAACTTATTTATACTCTTAATACAACGGTAGGTCGAAAAAGTTAGTTCCTTTAATAACCCGGATCAAGAAATCGTGATTAAATTACTCTAATATGATTATTAAAGGCCTAATGGTGCCTAAAGAATATTGGTAAAGAATAAAACCAAAAGAAAAGAGAAAACGCTTGAAAAGCGAAAAACGCTAAAATGCGCGTTAAATGAGTATAAGAGATATATGATCTTGAGAAAGTCCGAGATGGATTCCTAAGGCTTAGTTAGGCCTAATTAGTATACGGGAGTGATTCCCGAAGAAAACGGATCCAAATAATGGATTAAAACGCTAACGGAGTTTTAAAGCACGTTTTTTCGAGAAAACCCGAAAACGTGACTTGAAGTGGTCAAACGGACCCGTAAAATTATAGTTGATTAAATAACTATAATTAAGTATTAATGGAAGCTTAATAGCCATTAAAAATAAAGAGACGAGAAAAATCCAAAAAACGGGCCCGGTTAGTGAATAGTGCCGAACCGGGTAAAATAACGAGCGTTTTCTGTAAAAGACGAAAAACGCCCCAGCTTAATTAGCTAGTGGGGGCCAGTTGAATATAGTAACAGCCTCCCCCCTCTTGTTTATTAGTTAGGAAATACAGGAAGAAAAGAAAAGTGAAAGTAAAAAAAAAGGGGAATAGTAAAAGTAACTTATTTACTCTCTCACCTCTCCTTTTCTCCTCACTCACGATTTCCCTCCTTTCCAAATTGAGCTCCTTCTTCCTTTACCTCTGTAAATGGCGATTTCAAGAGTAAGCAAGCAGCCCACCTTCAATCTCCTCTAACTTGCTCATTTCTTCACCGAATCGCACAAAAATGCTACCGTTAGATTCGTATCGACAAGGGCTTCGTTTTCCACCCAACAAAATCTAGATTCCTCCACCTTCACTTCCATGGGTGTTGGACCTTTTGGAGCTTAAAGAAGTGTTTTTGAGTCTCCATCATCTTCTTGATACTCCAAGGTAAAAAGATAGTCAAAAGCTTTTCATTTCTTGCTAGTTCTTCCAATTTTGGAAAATTCCTTCACGTTGAAATTTTCCCATGTCCAGCCGGTTCTTCTTGCTTTTGAGGAATGGAGGGACTTCATCATTTTGATTGCCTAAGCTCTTCATTTGGACACTTGAAGGTAATCTCTAAGCTAAACCCTAAAAACTAGCTCTTGTAATACTAGTTTTTGTGAGGGAAGAATTGAATTAATAAGCTTAATATGTGTGTATGGGGATATGATTGTAGATGGAAATCTAGACCCCCTTGTGTGTTGTGAAAACAAGAAAAGAAAGAGAGAGCAAGAGAAAGAGGAAGAAGAGAAAGAAAACCGAAAACAACAAGGTAAAGCTCACCTTGTGTGGATTTTTATTTGACTTGTAAAACAGATTTGGGAATTGAATTAATGTTCTTGAATTGGTGTAGTCATGGTACAACAATATTGAGTAGGAATGAGAATGTTTAATGTTGCTTAAGTGTGAGAAAGAATCTTGGGAACTAATCTAGTTTAGATGGTGAATAAATGGGAATTTGATGTGGTTTTGATGTTTAAACCAAACAGGGGAGAAGAAGTGTTTGTTAGCAAGTTTAGTGTGGTGAAAATGCTTAGTAAGGCAAGCAAGTGCTGTCAAATTTTACCTAGAAACCAAGGGTGATTAAGAGTGTGAAACCTAGGATAAACTAGGTATGTTTAGAAGATGAAAGTGAGTGGTAAATCACTTGGAATTTGGAAGATGAAGAGAAAGGTGCTTGGAGTAGAACTGGAGAGGAAAATAATGTCATTTGGGTGCTAGTAATGACATTAGTGAGTGAGGTTTGAATGGTAAGAAGTGGGTACCAAAATCTGTTACAAGGAGTTAAGGAACAAGGAAACCAAGTTATGAAAATGTATGTGGATTTTGAGTGAATTAAGCATGAGTTAGTGAGTGGACTTGGTGATCAATTTAAGGTGGTTTAGATGGGAGATTAGATGCTAAAACATGTGGTTTATATGTGGGAAAGATTGGGTAGTCAAATGGTGGAAGGATGGAGTTGTAACAGATTTGGAAATTCCAAATCTGTAAAATCTGTAGCAGGGTCCGGGACCTAGTCCATGGACAAAGTCCCGGACCACCCCATAAATTTAGGCCGAGAGTGCAGTATGTGTTTGGTCCGGGACTTGGGATAGGGACAAGGTCCCGGACCAGTGTTGAATTCCACCGAGAGTTACGATGAGTATTGGTCCGGGACTTAGGGTGTGGACCAAGTCCCGGACCGCCCCCAGAAACCTACAGAGAGCATTTTAAAGGTTGTAAATGATGGGGGTTTGAATGTTAATGATGTTATAAGATGTTAAGGCCCTGTTTGGTGACATGTAAAGGCCCTAGGAAGTGTAAGAAAGTGTTGGAAGTGATTGAGAAGTGAGAACTCAAATTAACAAGAATAAAACCGAGATAACGGGATAACAGGGAGTTACGGGAGTAGCATTTTAATATATGTACTAACCGTCCTGATCTTAGTATTAACAATAATGTGGTGGAACATTATCAGAGATTCGTGCATAACCCACATGGTGAGATTCGTGCATAACCCATAGATCGGGTCGATGCTTACGATAATGAAACGTGCAAACACACAAACTATCTGTTATAATATAACGATAACGCAAACATATGAACTCCCTAGAATGTGAGGAGAAGTATGGGTTGAGTAAATACCCGATAACGGTTAGAAAACCATATAGAAACAATCCACAAAACAAATGAGAGTGGAAGGATAAGTGAACTTACTTCAAGAGGACTAAAGATAGTTCGGAGATGTGAACTAGTAAGAAGGTAAAAGAGACCTAAAGGATTAGTAGCTCCCTTGTGCCATGGTCGACCTCCTTTATGAGGATTTTACCCAGTATAAGAAAATAACTGAAAGTATGAGTAAATGAAACGTATGGGTAACTCTTAAAACCTAAGATTAACTAAACTTGTGTATTATTCCCAAAGTCGTTAGAAACATCGAGAGTGATGCTTCTAGACTAGAACACATAATATTATTATAACTCCGAGAGAGGAGTGTATGGGAATGAGAGTAGTCTGTGAGTAGTCGGACCTATGTAAAAGAGTTAGGAACTAAGAGAGAGAGTTCCGTGAGCTAGTTGAACCTTCCCACCATGCTAGACCAGAGTAGGGTCAAAACCGGGGAAGTAAGACTATGCTTGAGAGCCATGAGTTTTGGCCTAAGTATGTATTAAGAGTAACAAGCGTGACGTAGGAGACCTGTAGTGTCTCGAGAATCTACAAGAGCCTGAGCATAAATAACCCAAGAGTGTGGGTGAGATAATGAGAATAAGTAACCCGAGAGAATGGGTGAGTATAGTACGAGTAGCCTAAGAGAATGGGTGATTATATGAGTAAGTAACCTGAGAGAGCGGGTAAGATATTGAATAAGTAAACGAGGCATAGTGAGGTATAACCCTCAAGGCCTAAGAGTAAACTGATACAACTAACAACCTTGTTATGTTAGTTAGGAATTGTGTTCCGTGATTGGATGTAGATTCCTTGAGTAATATACATATATATTGTATTGCTATGATGCATGTTGTTTGACTAAAATGAACTCCATGTATATCCGACAAAAGTAGTCGGCGTACCCCGGTTAGCGCTCGGGGTATGCGAATTTCATATGCAGCGTTAAGCTGAGCCCCTAGGGGCAACGTTTTTTATTTTCAGGTACACCGAAGATGTTACCGTTCGAGAGTAGGACGGGTCGGTGGGTTGCATGGGTAGTTAGATTTAAGTACTTATGTATTGAAAGAGGTGTAAGACTGAATATGTTGTCGGCATCCATATATAGTAGACTCGGTAGAGTAAAGAATTGATTTGAGTAAAGTATTTGTATTGTGTATTTGGTTGTTCAAGTTCATCAGACCGTTACGGTATGTAAGAAAGGCCTGGTTAGCCACATGGGTGGCTAACGGCGTTGTTTCACCCCTCGTTGTAATTGGAGTTCTGCTGCGTGAGTAGGTGTAATTAGTAACGGTTTAAGAGGTAATGACGAGGTTAACGGTTGGTGTGTTACAAAAATGGTATCAGAGCCAAGTATCGCTCTGATGACTGGAATACCGAGCTTAGGAATACCGCGTTAGGAATCAGAGACTTAGGGCTAAGGGTTGAGTGGTAGCGTGAGAGATGCGCTAGTTAGGAACTTCCAGTATGATCTGGATACCTACAATACCAGACCCGCCCTCCACAACCCCCGTATTAAAGCTTGGGAAAGAACGCCAGAGAGACGGGAAACCCGATCTGGCATATAATTATTATTTCGGTATGAACCAGAATCTGTCAGGCGGTAGATCCCGAGAATCGGAAATCCCGGAGACGGATCCCGTTGGAACGACAATCACCGCACTCAATGACGGATGGTCGAGACCTCCTAGTCCATGGAGACCGGAATCTGCGGCAGCATGGGGCGACATGCTTAGCAGTTGCAAGAACCTAGTGATAAGTGTCCAAATGAGCATGTTTTATAGGTGTATTTCATATATAATTTTAGCACTTTTCTTGCTCATTTCTCCACTTCGGTTAGTTTTCCTCTAGTTTATGTTTTAGTGTTTATCTCACAAAATTATTGGTTAAACATGAGGAAAACCAAGCTGGGAGCAAAGTAGACAAGGAGACGAACGCATAGGCGCAAACGGCTCGAGAAACGGAGTCAAACGAAGAATCTAGAGCCGGTCAAAGTTTGAAGAACAAAATAAGGTCACGACCTCGTACCTCACCTGTGTCCGCCTCTGTACATCATGATAACAGGCGGACAAGGAATACATGCTGCTTCCGCTTGTTATCAAGCGGACACCACAGGAAGAGGCCAGACTAGAGAGTACCGCCTCAAAGCTGGCGGACAAGAGAGGGGCATGCAACCGCCTCAAAGCTGGCGGACGAGAGGGCATGCTACCGCCTAATAAGAGGCGGCCAGAAATACATGCAACCGCCAATATATAGGTGGACAACACAGAGAGGAGACCGCATGTTATTGAGCAGACGCGTATAAATGTGCGCGACCTTATCTTCTTCGCCTGTCTTCGTCTGCAACTCGCGCCGACTCTCTGCCCACTGCCTATATCTACTACTCCGCCTACCTTAATTTCCTCACGCGTCAGCTTTGTCCCCTGCGCAATAAATGAGCAATCAACGAGCTCAATCATTTCCTCAACTTGCACGCGTCTGTTAAACTCCTCTGCTGCTTCTTCCTTTCCCTATATAAACTCACTCACGCAATATCCACCACCCAATAAACACATCCACAACCCAACTTCACCACAAACCTCACGCCATCTCATTTCTCTTCTCCCTCGTCTTCTCCATTTTATTTTTTTACAGTCCACCAAATCCACCTCTAGCCCTACGTATACAAAATAGCAGAGTGAGCCGGAGTGATTACGGATGATTTCTATTACTCTTGTCTCTGTCTATCTATTTAATATGTTAGGCTAGTTTACGTATACTCTGGGAATGGTTATTATGTGTTTGTATTAATTATGCATTATTTTTACTGGTTTTAATTATATATAGTTTGTTACGTTTTAAAGGTTATCTCGCACCTTTTTATAAATGTCATGAGTTTATTAAATTGCTTTCCTAAGTCTATTTTGATCAGACCGGTGATAAATGGATAGGTTAATTAAGACGTAAAACTGGAGGAAACTTGTTATGATTTAATAAGTTAGTATTCAGTTGCAAATGTAATTCCTCAATACTCCTCTGCCGTTCGCAGGCTTTTGCTTGAACCTTGATTAGAACCTTGCATTACAGGTGAACGAGTTCTTATGAGGCTATGACTTAGTCCTTAAGATAATTACAGGAACCTTGCCAAATTATTAAACCAGTAGAGATAGCCTAATTATGCAGATTATATCAACCTGATCCAGAGTTCCATTTTATTTATCTATTAACTTAGTTTATTTTTATCTTTTCTTTTTATTTATTTTACAAGTCAATTAATCCCCCCTCTTGTGACACGCTTAGGTACTATTATATGTACATTAGTCCCACGGTTCAACATCCGGTTGCTTACATTTTCACTTTACTACTACTGCGACCGGGATTTGTTTGCAGCCCGACGTTTATTTTGAGTTTTTAATTTCTTTTCTTTTAATTTTACACCAGTTTAACCACTCACGATATAACGTCTGCAAAATGGGCGCCGTTGCCGGGGACTAGTTTATTCTAGTCCCTAAGCCCCGGATTATTCACTTGTTATATTAGAATATTTTGTTTATATTATTTTTTTTGTTGTTTATATAGTCTTTTATATTTTTGTCTATTATATTTTGTTGTTATTTTTATTAATTATCTTTTATATTTTGTTTATATATATTTTGTTTATATTAATAGTATGTTAATTTTCTAATCTTGTTTCGGTAAGTAACGTTTGTTTCGGTGAGTACGTGAAGAAGGAAAAAAAAGAGCGAACAGAGGCTCGTTCGCCTCATTTCCATGCGAACGCCCAGGCGGCCCGAATAGCCGCGTCCGCCTCAAATTCGCCGCGCGGTCACCACGCGGACGTCCCACATACGGAAAAAAAAACTCTACGTTCCTTCACGCATGTTCTTCCCAAATCACTGGTTTCATTTTATATTTTGCTTGTTATTATTGTGTTTGTTTAATCATTTTATTTTCTAATCTTTTTCTGTAGTTTTGTTTTATTTACAAAAACATAAAAAAATGGAAATGGAACAGGTGTACGAGCAAGAGTTTTGCTAATCCTAGTATTTATACTGCTCCGTATGTGGGGGAGCTCATAATTATGAGGATTGTCTCATATTACAAGAGCAACTCTGGTTAGAAGATCAACCAGATTACCTGGAGAGACTCGCTCAACCAGAACAGCAACCAAAGAGCGAAATAATTCATGAGGTAGAACACCCCACTACGGATGTAAGTTATTCTCTTCCCTCTACAATCGCCTACCGCCAGTTTCCATCCTTCTCTGTGCTCTATTCAGAAGATGAGGATACCTTCATCCTCGAAAATAAAGAGAAGGAATTGCCATCACCTCCCACCAAGATATCCAAACAAAACGCCATTATCACCTTCGAAGAATCAACTTTCTCTGAAGATGATTTTAATCAGCGTTCTTTCTACGAGCCTCACCTACAAGAGGATGATGTTTACATCCTCCAATTTGAGGAAGAAAAATCATCACCACCGGGTCTTCTGTTAGAACTACGTTCCCGGCAATACCTCCTCAAACATCAGATTTTGTGGAGTATTAATTTCTTATTTTATATGCCGAAGTAACGTTTTGTTTTGATCCAGGATAACAAAGCAGGCGTCTAGCCTAAGACGTTAAAGAAGGGCAGCTTCCCGGGAGGCAACCCGGGTGTACTTTTATTTTATTTTTGCTTTTATGTTTTCTTTTAATTTTTAGGTTCTCTTTAAATTTTATTTTTGCTAAAATTTTAACCCCGTTTTTATTATGGATGCTTCTAGTGTCTTATGCAGGTGCACCTTCATATCTACACCGCAACCAAGCTACGATACTTGAGGCTGAAGCTCAAGTGTGGGGGAACTCCTTTAACAAATAGCAAAAATAATATCAGGGGAGTACCAGTTTCTTTAATTTACGCTTTTATTTAAATAAAAACTGCAGAGGAGCGTTTATGTGCTCAAATGTTTATTTGTGATCTTTGTGTTATCTCTATTTTATCTACTTACCGAAAAGGTCTTCTGAAACTTCCCTTGTTTTTCTGGTGAACAATGAGGACATTGTTCAATTTAAGTGTGGGGGAGTGTGCCCTTTTCGGTAACATTTGTGCTTAAATGTTTAATCTCTCTCCTTATCATGCGTTTGTCCAATTCAAATATTATGGACCCTTTATATGTGGGTTGTTCTCTTTAAGAATAAATATTGTTATGAATTGTAGGATAAATGGTACAAATTTTAAAATTTTGATTACTTTTGAGGAGCATTTTATATGCGGTGTGACCAAATAATCTGCAAATGGTTGGATTTTATTGCTCAGGGTTTCTTTCTGTCTTCTCTCTTAGGGATTGCTAAGGGGTGCTTCTCTGTTAGAAAGAAAGAAATAATAATAATAAGGGACTTGCGAGACACCATTGGTAACCAACAAAGAGAGTTGAGTGTTCTTAAATACAAAGGCGTTGTGCCTACATTTTTTCATCCCTTATGCAAAAGTGAAACAAATGCATAAATCTATTTTTCCTTTGTTTTCTCCTAAATGCCCATTCTTGAGAGAAGTTGGCCATGGTAAAAGTTCTCAGAGTCACCTAAAAAGAAACATTGAAGTACCTTATCATACCCCCCGAACTCTATATTTTATTTTTACCCTGAGCACACCTATGCCACCAGCAGTTAATTTTCCACACTCCTCAATAAGTTAAAAGATCATGTTTATCCTACCCTTCATAATAATATTTGTTAGTATTGAGCATTCCCTACTTACGTGGGTACGTGATTTTACTTGAGGACAAGCAAAAAGATAAGTGTGGGGGTGTGATAAGTGTCCAAATGATCATGTTTTATAGGTGTATTTCATATATAATTTTAGCACTTTTCTTGCTCATTTCTCCACTTCGGTTAGTTTTCCTCTAGTTTATGTTTTAGTGTTTATCTCACAAAATTATTGGTTAAACATGAGGAAAACCAAGCTGGGAGCAAAGTAGACAAGGAGACGAACGCATAGGCGTAAACGGCTTGAGAAACGGAGTCCAAACGGAGAATCTAGAGCCGGTCAAAGTTTGAAGAACAAAATAAGGTCACGACCTCGTACCTCACTTGTGTCCGCCTCTGTACATCATGATAACAGGCGGACAAGGAACACATGCTGCTTCCGCTTGTTATCAAGCGGACACCACAGGAAGAGGCCAGACTAGAGAGTACCGCCTCAAAGCTGGCGGACAAGAGAGGGGCATGCAACCGCCTCAAAGCTGGCGGACGAGAGGGCATGCTACCGCCTAATAAGAGGCGGCCAGAAATACATGCAACCGCCAATATATAGGCGGACAACACAGAGAGGAGACCGCATGTTATTGAGCGGACGCGTATAAATGTGCGCGACCTTATCTTCTTCGCCCGTCTTCGTCTGCAACTCGCGCCGACTCTCTGCCCACTGCCATATCTATCTACTCCGCCTACCTTAATTTCCTCACGCGTCAGCTTTGTCCCCTGCGCACTAAATGAGCAATCAACGAGCTCAATCATTTCCTCAACTTGCACGCGTCTGTTAAACTCCTCTGCTGCTTCTTCCTTTCCCTATATAAACGCACGCAATATCCACCACCAATAAACACATCCACGACCCAACTTCACCACAAACCTCACGCCATCTCATTTCTCTTCTCCCGTCTTCTCCATTTTATTTATTTTACAGTCCACCAAATCCACCTCTAGCCCTACGTATACAAAATAGCAGAGTGAGCCGGAGTGATTACGGATGATTTCTATTACTCTTGTCTCTGTCTATCTATTTAATATGTTAGGCTAGTTACGTATACTCTGGGAATGGTTATTATGTGTTTGTATTAATTATGCATTATTTTTACTGGTTTTAATTATATATAGTTTGTTACGTTTTAAAGGTTATCTCGCACCTTTATAATAATGTCATGAGTTTATTAAATTGCTTTCCTAAGTCTATTTTGATCAGACCGGTGATAAATGGATAGGTTAATTAAGACGTAAAACTGGAGGAAACTTGTTATGATTTAATAAGTTAGTATTCAGTTGCAAATGTAATTCCTCAATACTCCTCTGCCGTTCGCAGGCTTTTGCTTGAACCTTGATTAGAACCTTGCATTACAGGTGAACGAGTTCTTATGAGGCTATGACTTAGTCCTTAAGATAATTACAGGAACCTTGCCAAATTATTAAACCAGTAGAGATAGCCTAATTATGCAGATTATATTAACCTGATCCAGAGTTCCATTTTATTTATCTATTAACTTAGTTTATTTTATCTTTTCTTTTTATTTATTTTACAAGTCAATTAATCCCCCCTCTTGTGACACGCTTAGGTACTATTATATGTACATTAGTCCCACGGTTCGACATCCGGTTGCTTACATTTTCACTTTACTACTGCGACCGGGATTTGTTTGCAGCCCGACGTTTATTTTGAGTTTTTAATTTCTTATCTTTTAATTTTACACCAGTTTAACCACTCACGATATAACGTCTGCACCTAGCTTGCCGAGCAGCAGCAAGAGGGAAGCACCAATCGGGCGACAAGACGGACTCATAAGAAATAACGAGAACCGGAACACATGTCTACGGACCGCCATGGTTATGTAATACCACAAACGGCTAGTTGAGAGTAGGTGCACCCACCCTGCCACACCCGAAGAAGTTGAAAAACTTAACTGATATGGCTTAGACGGCTACGAGCAAACTACGGGAAATACCCGAATAGGACTACAGAAGTAGTGCCTAAATAACTTAAACCTTGGTAACCACAATGAAGACGTGGGAACGAGCAATGAGGTAGAGCATAAAACTAAATAATTAAGGAACTCCGATAGTGGCGAAGCACCTAAATGACTGACAGTCATGTCAAGATGTATGAGAAGCAGCTCTAAAGAGTAGTTATCCAACTAAAGGGTTAAGGAAGAGCCGATAAGGCTACCAAATACAATGTGAACAATACCTAAATCCATACGAGTTATCCCAAAAACCGCCTGTACCGCGCACTTGCCTCGGCAAGTGCAGTAATAACGGGACCGTTAAGAGGAACATTATCAAGCAAGAAGTACTTAACAGAGTACCAAGATGGCGAGAGAAGCCAACATAGCACCACAAACCTTAAGAATTGTGAAACTAAATCATGAAAAGGCCTAACGGCCTGATCAATGTATAAGAACATACCGGTCAACAAGAAGCTGGACTCGGTAAGGAGTTGTTGGCATTGAAATGCCATGAAGATCTTACTTTCAAACCCAAATTTTTCTTTCAAACATATATTTTTCCAAAATCCCCCAAATTTAAAACCTGAACCAGAAGAACCACGGTAAGTTATCATAGAATGATACAAGAGGAGTTGGCAACAGAATACTTCACCTAGGCGTGTGATCGACACTACAGTGTACTAAACGAGACATGGAACGACCGCACTCCGAAGGAGCTTGCGGGCCTGACAGAGCAGATATGAGTTAGTCGGGTAAGTGGCAACGTACCAACAAGATACTCCATGTAAGTATACAAGTAGAGTACGGAACACGGGAAGTAGCCCACTCCATACTACGGACGAAAGAGCCAATTCAAACCAAGACAATTGGACACCTCGAATGACCAGAGAACACAGAGAAGCTTACCAAGCTAAAGGAGTCTAGAATCCAGTAAGGCGACGGACCTAAGGATATAGCGTTAATAAGTGCGAGAAGCACAGAGTATTAAGTATAGACATTGGATATGTCCCAAGAATCAAGGAGGAAATACCTAATACCTGGAATGAGTATCCAGCGTAAACAAGACGGCGAAGGCCGAAAATGAACATATAACGTTTGATAAACGGGATAGAATTCCCACAGTATACCTCACTGAAGAGATTAATGACCTGACCAGGGTCGTAAAGGAGAAGGAATCAATGGTCTACCCACTAACAGGAGAAGTTACAACCCTATATGGAATAATTCAATGTATTATTACCGCAAAGCGGAGTAAGGAACTGAACGTACCTATGAGTACAAGCCTAATGTAATGGCGTAACTCAGTAACACCCAGGAGTAATCCGTGAAGGGTGCCGGAGTCAACAGTAGTTGAACGAGATATCGTGTTGAGAACACAAGTGTTAAAGCAAACACTCGGGTAGAACCCGAAGGGATCCCACGTAACACGGGATACCCTAGATTGCCAGACGGTGTGAATTAGTATCAAAATACTTAACGGGCCTTCCATGTACGGAAGTATGATGAGACAACCATATCAAGAACCCAGCAATACCTCCAAATCATTTAATGGTATACGGAGAAGCAGAAACTTGTGTAATCAGCCACTAAAAGCATGACTCGAGACAGTTTGGCTGGTGCGCCAAAAAACCAACTATAATGTGTATACCCAAACATTGCAAAACTTATGCATAAAGGCATAAAAAGGAATGTGGAGAATGAACCACTACCTTAGAGTGGGGGATACCCCTCATTATTGTGGGGCCTAAGGAGCGGCAATTGCTTGAATCCTCCAGAGCAAGGCTACCACCTAAGTATGTAATGTGAAACCGCTAGAGCGGCGTGGTGATACTTGAGCATGTGTATATTGCCAAGGAGTATATAAACACAAATAGTATGTTGAAAGGCTTTGATAGCAATGGAAGGAACCGATAGAGTAATCGGATGAGTAGTAAACACTGTATGTGTGCAATATGAATTGTAGAGTAAACAGTGCGCAATAAGCGTAAAGAATTTAGAGTGGTATTTTTATTGAGCCAAATGAATGGCAAGCCATAGTGTAAATGGCGAGAACACTTGGGCGGAAGCTAAAGCAGTAGCGGATGCCATGAAATTGAGTAGGAACATGGTACGCAGTAAGCGACCGTTGTAAGAGTATAGCCACATAATGATATGAAGCTCATGAGTAAAGTCGATAAAGAAACATGTTCCTTCCTATCACATAAGTGATTTACTACCAGGAGTTTACGCCTCTGCACTCTGTAGGACTGAGTGTTTTGGTATTGCTCTTGGCCAGTAATGATCGTGTGGGATAGCTAGAAACTTGAGAAATGTCAACGAAGCTTGTCGAGCAAAATTTAGAGAAATGACCGTGCGGCCACTGGCCAAAGATGCACGAAGAATGTGGGCCATAACCCACAGGTCCTAGGACCGATGCGTGGTAAAGGCAGAGTAGTATGTATGAAGAACTCTTGTACAGAAACAAATAAACAAACACGATTCAAAAGCCATTATTAAACGAGGAAGCACTACATACTGAGTAGTAGCTTGACCTCAACCGACAAAGAGTTGGAAAAAGTGGT
The DNA here is from genome assembly GCA_023374045.1 of Limonium bicolor. NCBI lineage: Eukaryota > Viridiplantae > Streptophyta > Magnoliopsida > Caryophyllales > Plumbaginaceae > Limonium > Limonium bicolor. The sequence continues at coordinate 225,614,704 of CM041782.1, forward strand.
GAATAACCACGAGAGTATACAAAGTTATACAAAAATAGATTTCCAGAGAGCTGGAGAGGAAATCGATAACTCATCGAATTCGCACATGGTAAGAGATACCAAGCGACGATTAAGAAACCTTTATTCCCAAGACACAAAGGTATAAAAGGGAGTGGAATAATATATTGAGAATAGCAAAGGGCGAATTAAGCTCTAGTTATCAGGTCACACAGCAAAAGTTTGTGGACCGTAATTCAAAGTTAAGTATACATGGCAAACATGAGTATATGGCTCATCATAACTCGCCTTGAAGCCTTAGAGGCTCGAACCGGAACCGTTATAGAGAACCAATGTTTAGTGATAAGCATATGGTCGATTACGCGGGTGTAACCCCTTTTAAGGGGGTAGGGCGAGAAACCGCTTAGAGTATGTTACGAATAGGTGCGTAAACTACCATGTGCATAGCACAAAAGAAATTGTTTTGATGATTGGAACTTATGTTATATAAACATATGTACCAATTCATTGTGTAATTATGATTAAGGTGCATGAGAGATGCAAGTAACAAGTATATAATATTTATGAAAAGAGGAGTAGAGAGACTCCTGGGGAATGAGAATCCCTATAGTATATGTCTAGTGAGATTAGACATGAGACATAATGAGTATGAATCGGTATGGAACCGATGTGTAACCTTGTAGGGAGTGAGTTCCCTAGGTGAGTTTGTTTGAGTATGGTTGATGGAGTGAGTTCCATCCTTTGGAGTTGTATGTGGTATGTTTTAAATTGAGTAACAATTTGACTAATGAGGCCATAAGTATGGGATACCTAGGTAAAACAAGTGAAGCATTGATAAGGACGGATGACCTAAGTTCTAGGAATTTGAGATAAGTTAGAATGAATTGTTTTGTGAATATGACTAGAAAGAGTAAAAGATAGAAAACGAAAATGTTTGACTATCTGATTGATTGAAATTGACGTGGGAGGTGGAACTTGATCTGCTAGCGATCAAGGGAAACCGAACACAAATTGGGGTGGAAGGATACTTCAACACTGATGCTGATCACATCAGGGTTGGATGATTCTTCAAGCTCCCTATAAGTGGTCACAAGTAATAACACTAAGAAAGATACAGCTACCATAAATGGATTTGGAGTTGTGTGATGTTTTAAAAAGAATTTTCAAACAGGTTTTGAGAAAGAATTTTCTTCAAGAATGAAGATGGAAAAGGAAAACTGGTTTTGAAACCGCTATCACCCCCCGATGGCTAAGCCTTAAGTCTTTATGACCGGTAGAACGATGGGCGTGTATTAGTTTTGAAACCATTTCATCGTACGTGCGGCGGTCCTAAGTGACCGGTTGGGGCGGTGACAGTGTGTGATTGTTCCAAAGGCAGCGGGACGGGGAGAGTACCCTGAGACGTTCCTGTTGAGTGAATCAACCCGAGTGCCTGAGGATATGTATATGTGTAACGTTTTGATCAGAACCGAAGGGACCGTGGGCCAGAGAGAGTAAGTGCCCATTTGTCATGAAATGGCCGTGAACCAGAAAGTAAGTGTTCAACATGACCGGTACCTGAGGGATCAGTAGTATATTACTCAATATGGATTCGAGGACTGTAGTGCCTTCTTGTCTTCGGACTGATTCCATGGAGAAAGTACAAGAGTATTTTTGATTGCTATACATGCTGTGCTATGTGTGTGGTATGTGTAGTGTGAAATAAGACTGACTTGTGGAGTTTGTAAGGTTATACATGTATTATAACCTTGGCATAGTGTGCCCATGAGAGTAACGATATAAGATTCGCCAACTTTGAGGACAAAGTTCCTAAGGGGGGTAGATTTTAATACCCCGGATCAAGAAATCATGATTAAATTACTCTAATATGATTATTAAAGGCCTAATGGTGCCTAAAGAATATTGGTAAAGAGAATAAAAAAAAGAGAAAACGCTTGAAAAGCGAAAAACGCTAAAATGCGCGTTAAATGAGTATAAGAGATATATGATCTCGAGAAATTATGAGATGGATTCCTAAGGCTTAGTTAGGCCTAATTAGTATACGGGAGTGATTCCCGAAGAAAACGGATCCAAATAAAGGATTAAAATGCTAACGGAGTTTTAAAGCACGTTTTTCGAGAAAACCCGAAAACGTGACTTGAAGTGGTCAAACGGACCCGTAAAAATTATAGTTGATTAAATAACTATAATTAAGTATTAATGGAAGCTTAATAGCCATTAAAAATAAGAGACGAGAAAAATCCGAAAAACGGGCCCGGTTAGTGAATAGTGCCGAACCGGGTAAAATAACGAGCGTTTTCTGTAAAAGACGAAAAACGCCCCAGCTTAATTAGCTAGTGGGGGCCGGTTTAATATAGTAACAGCCTCCCCCCCTCTTGTTTATTAGTTAGGAAATAAAGGAAGAAAAGAAAAGTGAAAGTAAAAAAAAAGGGGAATAGTAAAAGTAATTTATTTACTCTCTCACCTCTCCTTTTCTCCTCACTCACGATTTCCCTCCTTTCCAAATTGAGCTCCTTCTTCCTTTGCCTCTGTAAATGGCGATTTCAAGAGTAAGCAAGCAGCCCACCTTCAATCTCCTCTAACTCTCATTTCTTTTCTTCACCGAATCGCACAAAAATGCTACCGTTATATTCGTATCGACAAGGGCTTCGTTTTCCACCCAACAAAATCTTTATTCCTCCACCTTCACTTCCATGGGTGTTGGACCTTTTGGAGCTTAAAGAAGTGTTTTTGAGTCTCCATCATCTTCTTGATACTCCAAGGTAAAAAGAAAGTCAAAAGTTCTTCATTTCTAGCTAGTTCTTCCAATTTTGGAAAATTCCTTCACGTTGAAATTTTCCCCATGTCCAGCCGGTTCTTCTTGCTTTTGAGGAATGGAGGGACTTCATTTGATTGCTATGCCTAAGCTCTTCATTTGGACACTTGAAGGTAATCTCTAAGCTAAACCCTAAAAACTAGCTCTTGTAATACTAGTTTTTGTGAGGGAAGAATTGAATTAATAAGCTTAATATGTGTGTATGGGGATATGATTGTAGATGGCAATCTAGACCCCCTTGTGTGTTGTGAAAACAAGAAAAGAAAGAGAGAGCAAGAGAAAGAGGAAGAGGAGGAAGAAAACCGAAAACAAACAAGGTAAAGCTCACCTTGTGTGGATTTTTATTTGACTTGTAAAACAGATTTGAGAATTGATTTAATGTTCTTGAATGGGTGTAGTCATGGTACAACAATATTGAGTGGGAATGCGAATGTTTAATGTTGCTTAAGTGTGAGAAAGAATCTTGGGAACTAAGCTAGTTTAGATGGTGAATAAATGGGAATTTGATGTGGTTTTGATGTTTAAACCAAACAGGGGAGAAGAAGTGTTTGTGAGCAAGTTTAGTGTGGTGAAAATGCTTAGTAAGGCAAGCAAGTGCTGTCAAATTTTACCTAGAAACCAAGGGTGATTAAGAGTGTGAAACCTAGGATAAACTAGGTATGTTTAGAAGATGAAAGTAAGTGGTAAATCACTTGGAATTTGGAAGAGGAAGAGAAAGGTGCTTGGAGTAGAACTGGAGAGGAAAATAATGTCATTTGGGTGCTAGGAATGACATTAGTGAGTGAGGTTTGAATGGTAAGAAGTGGGTACCAAAATCTGTTACAAGGAGTTAAGGAACAAGGAAACCAAGTTATGAAAATGTAAGTGGATTTTGAGTGAATTAAGCATGAGTTAGTGAGTGGACTTGGTGATCAATTTAAGGTGCTTTAGATGGGAGATTAGATGCTAAAACATGTGGTTTATAAGTGGGAAAGATTGGGTAGTCAAATGGTGGAAGGATGGAGTTGTAACAGATTTGGAAATTCCAAATCTGTAAAATCTGTAGCAGGGTCCGAGACCTAGTCCATGGACAAAGTCCCGGACCACCCCATAATTTAGGCCGAGAGTGCAGTCTGTGTTTGGTCCGGGACTTGGGATAGGGACAAGGTCCCGGACCGTGTTGAATTCCACCCGAGAGTTACGATGAGTATTGGTCCGGGACTTAGGGTGTGGACCAAGTCCCGGACCGCCCCCAGAACCTACAGAGAGCATTTTAAAGGTTGTAAATGATGGGGGTTTGAATGTTAATGATGTTATAAGATGTTAAGGCCCTGTTTGGTGACATGTAAAGGCCCTAGGAAGTGTAAGAAAGTGTTGGAAGTGATTGAGAAGTGAGAACTCAAATTAACAAGAATAAAACCGAGATAACGGGATAACGGGGAGTACGGGAGTAGCATTTTATTAAGTACCGTCTGATCTTAGTATTCACAATGTTTAGAACATTATCAGAGAGTCGTGCGGAACCCGAGCATGGTGAGATGACACGGTAAAAGTAAAAACTCCGGTGAAAGGTATGATTTTCTCATACTCCGCGTGCTAACCGAGTTACGTTGATTTGTGTGTTTGTGTGCCGGCTTAAGCAAGATTAAAGCATGAAAATAATCCGTTGATTGATTATGTATGTCTTGTTGTATGTTGAATGAGCTAACATACTTGTATACCGGTGTGGTCTAACATAGTGTAAAGACCGACACATAGTGAGTAACGTTTGGCTAGAGACCCATAGATCGGGTCGATGCTTACGATAACAAAAACGTGCAAACACACAAACTATCCATTATAGTATAACGATAACACAAACATATGAACTCCCTAGAATGTGAGGAGAAGTACGGGTTGAGTAATTACCTGATAATGGTTAGAAAACCATATAGAAACAATCCACGAAACAAATGAGAGTGGAAGGATAAGTGAACCTACTTCAAGAGGACTAAAGAAAGTTCGGAGATGAGAACTAGTAAGAAGGTAAAAGAGACCTAAGGGATTAGTAGCTCCCTTGTGCCATGGTCGACCTCCTTTATGAGGATTTTACCCGGTATAAGAAAATAACCGAATGTATGAGTAAATGAAACGTATGGGTAACTCTTAAAACCTAAGATTAACCAAACTTGTGTATTATTCCCAAGTCGTTAGAAATATCGAGAGTGATGCTTCTAGACTAGAACACATAATATTATTATAACTCCGAGAGAGGAGTGTATGGGAATGAGAGTAGTCCGTGAGTAGTCGGACATATGTAAAAGAGTTAGGAACTAAGAGAGAGAGTTCCATGAGCTAGTTGAACCTTCCCACCATGCTACACCAGAGTAGGGTCGAAACCGGGGAAGTAAGACTATGCTTGAGAGCCATGAGTTTTGGCCTAAGTATGTATTAAGAGTAACAAGCGTGACGTAGGAGACCTGTAGTGTCTCAAGAATCTACAAGAGCTTGAGCATAAATAACCCAAGAGTGTGGGTGAGATAATGAGAATAAGTAACCCGAGAGAATGGGTGAGTATAGTACGAGTAGCCCAAGAGAATGGGTGATTATATGAGTAAGTAACCCGAGAGAGCGGGTGAGATATTGAATAAGTAAACGAGGCATAGTGAGGTATAACCCTCAAGGCCTAAGAGTAAACTGATACAACTAACAACCTAGTTATGTTAGTTAGGAATTGTGTTCCGTGATTGGATGTAGATTCCTTGAGTAATATACATATATATTGTATTGCTATGATGCATTTGTTTGACTAAAATGAACTCCATGTATATCCGACAAAAGTAGTCGGCGTACCCCGGTTAGCGCTCGGGGTATGCGAATTTCATATGCAGCGTTAAGCTGAGCCCCTAGGGGCAACGTTTTTATTTTTCAGGTACACCGAAGATGTTACCGTTCGAGAGTAGGACGGGTCGGTGGGTTGCGTGGGTAGTTAGATTTAAGTACTTATGTATTGAAAGAGGTGTAAGACCGAATATGTTGTCGGCATCCATATATAGTAGACTGTATAGTAAATAATTGATTTGAGTAAAGTATTTGTATTGTGTATTTGGTTGTTCCAGTTCATCAGACCGTTACGGTATGTAAGAAAGGCCTGGTTAGCCACATGGGTGGCTAACGACGTTGTTTCACCCCTTGTAATTGGAGTTCTGCTGCGTGAGTAGGAGTAATTAGTAACGGTTTAAGAGGTAATGACGAGTGTAGACACCAAAAATTCTCACCCCATAAAGCAAAATTCAGATAAATAAATAAAATAAGAGGGTCGTCGCCTTTCTTTTCAACACTTATTCATGTGCGTACCAAAATGAAACCGCCATTTTAAGACAAAATTTTTAAATCAATTTTCAAAGCATCCGCTTTCAAATAAGTCCATTTTTTGTTATTTACTTATTTTACCATTTTATTTTGATTTATCTCATGTTAGTCAGTTTTGTTTTTGCCTATTCATGTCATTTTGGTTCATGTAATTTTGTTACTTCTTTATTTTATCTCACTTCATCTCATTGATACATTTACTTGTATTTCCCTTTTAGTACTTGTTTTATTTTGCCTTTATCGTTATTATTTTATGAATATTTTAGTCATTTTATGTACCTGTTTCACTATTGTATTCCATACTAGCATATTTCGTTTTATCGCTGACTCGATCAAACTGCCTATCATCTCATTTTATTTTATTACTTATTTTTATTCTTTGTTTTTTTTATTTATTATTATTTTGTTACAGCTATTCATATCTAAATTCGATTTCCGTGTTTATTGTATTTGTTTATATTCTCGCAGTCATTGTATTAGTACAATTTCATTATTTCATGTACCTATTATTCTTTTATTTCATTTACTTAACATTTTATGATCTTGTCGTTTTATCCATTATTCATGATTCTTAGAAAGAAAAACAATTCTGTAGATATAACTTTTTTGTCTACCTGTAAATTCTCATTTAAAACGCTAACTATTTTTAGAAAATCATCCAGTTCGAATTAGAATTTTAATTTTATTTCTTCATGTTTATGTACTGAATTCGGCCACAGCTAAGTTGGTTAGTATGTTAGTTGGGCGAATCAAACCTGAACATGGGTTCTTGTGCTTTTTATTTTCTTTTGGACATCTCTCAAATCGGGTCAAATACAACCCAACTCACGTTGGAAATCAAACATGGCCCATCAGACCTGTCGGCTCCATCTTCAGACACAGCCCATAAACAAAAAAGACCTAACCTACTCTTCAGTAGCCGACACATACTACCCTTTGATAAAAGAGCACAGATCCCAAAACCCTACGGTTGCGGTCTCCCAGGCTCTCTTCTCTGTTCTTCATTCTCAAAAGAAGCAGCCGCCGTCAACAACATATTCCTAAAATTCCTAAAAGAAAAAACAACGAGCAAACACCCAACCATTCTCGTTCTCTTCTTCACGGTAATCCTCAACCAAAATGTTCATCCCCGTTCTCATTCTTCTCCTTACGGCAATCTTCAACCTAACTGGCGAACAAGGAGGAAACTCTGCACCATCTCTATTTTCTTCACCCGGCGAACGAGAAACGCACCTGCTCCATGCCGTCTTCGCCCTCTTCTCCGGCGAACCGAGAGCGTACAAACTCCATGCCTACTTCGTTCTTTGCTCACGTAAACGAGGAACATACCTACGTTACGCCATTCATTCTCTTCTACTGGTAAACCAGAGCATACATGCTCTGCGTCTGCTTCATTCTCTTTACCGGTAAACAAGGAACTTACTGCTCTGCCTCACCTTCAATCCCTCACTATCTTCCTCTCTATACTCTCGATTTCTGGACACACAACAACACAACCGACAACCATCAAAGGCATTCGATCCTCCTCGCTTCCACCAAACAAAAGGAAGAAGAACAACACTCGAAACCCATCCCTATCTCCTTCAACAAAAGTCAAAAGTTCGAACGGCAACCATGGCCGTCTCTTCCCTCACCACTCACCCCTGCGCACACCATTCGTAACCGTTTCTCCATCAGTAGCCCTCAAAATTCCTCAAACCCAAACATAAATCAGACTCACTCGGTGCTGGGAGCATAATCTTGCCTTAATCTCAAAAACCTAAAATGGAAATGCCCAGTTTATTACTCCTCACCTGTGTGGCCGATAAACAAATCCCAGAACAATTCCGACCACTTCTCCCTTCATATTCTCTTCCTCGTTAATTTATTTGTCTGTATCCCCCCAATTTCGGTTCCTTATCACTTCTGAGTTTTAAGACCGTACTAATAGTTGTTCATGTTGTTGAATGTTCTAACTTGCTGTAATTACTAAGCACGGTTTCAACCATTGAACTTACTCAGAATGGGTTCCAGGTCCTGTTTAAATTAATATTCCGATGCTCGCTATCTGCTTTCATTCTGCTCTGTTTATTGATCTTGTTAGTCGCTTCGCTTCTGAATGTTGACATGCTTTAATTTTGTGGTATGCTCTGGTGCTGAGATTTCGATTGAGCGAGTAAAGATTCGTCTGAAGATTAAGAGCAAGCTTCAGTCTAATGACAACGGCAGTATGAACCAATCTTTGCCGCTTGTTGTCACTACCATGGCGATTTGATCGATTCGATGACATCCTTGATATGTGAACCATCTTATAAGCTAATGTTCTCATACTACTATTGCACTTCTTATAACTATTTGTTAGTGCTTTTTCAAGATCAAGGTATTCTCGAATTCAATCACTAAGCTTCCCTTCCCGTGTTGATAGTTGTCTGTTTTTAATGTTACTCCATTGCCAATGGATGACTCTTTTGTTGAAGTTCTCGCAGGACTGAAACGTTCTTCTGAGCATTTAGATCTGGATCCTTCATACTCGATGATTGATAAGCCGGGGCAGGTCACCCCGTTTGGAGGCTCTCAAGTTTAATTATCAGGTCAAAGACTACGAAGTGTCTACAGTTGCTTTAAAGAGGATCTGATTCACATTAGCAGCTACCTTTGAATACTTGCTCTTCGGTTTGGGATGAACCGAGCTCGTGGGTTTGGAATTCCCCTCTAATGCTCACTGCTTGTTTTGTTTTGTCGATTAAACTCTTGCACTTTAATCTAGTATTTGCAGTTAATTCAGTATTATCATAAAGTCTTTTGTGTAGATTAGCTTTTTGTTCAAATTTGTACGCATATTTTGTTTGGGATGAGATTAGTAATTCCCGTTTGATTCTAATATTGGACTTGTCAACTGCCAACCCGACTGATCATGATTTATGGGCCTGCCGGATGTGACTTTTGTTTATTTGGGTTTAATCTCATTTCCTCACTTGCACCTCCTGCTTAATTTAGTTTGCTTGTTACCTTTGGTTTCATGTTTTTTTTTTATTAAGGATGATATGGGCTTCCGATAAGATTGGTGCATTTGGTTGGGCATTGACATGGAACTTTTGCAAATTGACCATAATGGTGGGCTTGGATGGATTAACTTGAGTTGGAGCTTGCATACGAGTAGGGAAGCAGCTCTTTGGCTAGGACTACTGGGTTCTTCACTTCAAACACAAAAACGGTTGGTGCACCTCGGATTCCTATAAGCTCAAGTGGGTGGCGTCGATGTGACCCCCCATATCAGCTCTCTTTAATTCAAAACTTTAATGCTTGTCATGAGTTGTAGTTTGTCTATTAGTTGTGCTACCTATTATAGTCTTGGATTTCATAATTTTGTGTATATGTCGGCTTGGTTATTTTTATTCTGGCTATCTTTCGTACATATTCTTGAATGCTTGTTTATACGTGTTTGGTTCTATTATACATTAGACGTTTTTATTTGCCAGTTTCGTCTTATAAATTGATAGATTGGCTCAACACAGGTGGCCATAGAATAGCCTTTAGGTTTGCCCACTTTTTCTGGGCACTTCGAGTCCAGTTTAGAAAAGCTTCTAGGTTCGGGGATGTTTTTCACTCAAACGGGCCGTAGAGTCTGGTCGGTGGAGATGCCCTTCTCTTTATAACACTTTCTAAATCATCCTTGATTATTAAGAGCTAAGACTTGAAAAATCACTCTTCAAAATCAATTGTTCTCATACTGTAACATTAAACACTTCCATATATTCTGCAAATCCAATCCCTCTCATACACATTCTAAATACACTTTTCAAGATCAATCCCTTTCATACACTCTTCAAAATCAATTCCAAATCAATCCCTCTCATACTCACTCCTCACACAGAATCCAAAATTTATTCCAATTCAATGCCAATTCCAACTTCAAATCATCCAATTTGAGACCCAACAATCATTTCAGTTTGAAGCCCAATAATCAAATTCAATTGAAGCCCAATTTAAAGCCCATTCAGAGTACAAACCAAAAAGCCCAAGTTGGCCTAATTTTCAAATCCTAAATTGGACCCAAATCACGAGGCCCATTTCGGTCCAAATCTCAAGCCCATATCGGGTTTAAAAAATCAAGCCCATTCTCCAAGGCCCACTTCGACCCAATTTTTGTGGCCCATTCCAGCCCACATTTCAAGACCCATTTCGGCCCACATTTCAAGGCCCATTCTGGCCCAACCTGGCCCATATTTCAAGGCCCATTTCGGCCTAAATGTCAAAGCCCGTTTTAGCCACTTTTCCAGGCCCAAACTTGGCCTACTAGTTCAAATTGGGTATACAATTTCAATTCATCTCAATTCCAAACCAATTCAAAATTCATCTCAATTCCAAACCAATTCAAAATTCATCTCAATTCCAAACTCATCCAAAATTCAATTCAATTCCAAACTCATTCAAAATTCATCTCAATTCCAAACTCATCCAAAATTCAATTCAATTCCAAACTCATCCAAAATTCAATTCAATTCCAAACTCATTCAGATTCAATTCAATTCCAAACTCATTCAAATCCAAATTCATTTCAATTCCATTCAAATCAATATTCATTCAACCCCGATTTCAATTCAATTTCCATTCTATTCCATTTCTCATACACTCTAAATGTCTCACAGACCCGAGCGTCTCACAGACTTTGTCATTCCAACGATTCGACTGTCTCACAGACCCGAGCGTCTCACAGACTTCGACATCTCAAGGTTTCAAACGTCTCACAGACCCGAGCGTCTCACAGACTAACAACTCAAACCCAAAACTTCTCAAAATCCCAAACTCCTCTAAGTCTCAAACCCATCAAAACCCTTTCGAAACTCCAAAACCCAAAAACCTGAACTACGTAAGGTCTGATCTCAACAGGGAGTTGAGTACGTAGGCAACCCACACAGGGTGCGACCCCATTCCAATCAAAAACCCCTTTTCTCCACTCTAAGGTGTTCTTCATACCTCTCAAAACATTCAAATCCCCTATAACTCCCACAAACCCTCGATTTCTTCAACTCTCAGAATCAGACTCCTAATCTTTCATTCTATACTCATTCGAATTCACCAATTATTCTTCTTGTTGCTAGCTTGGCAGAAAAGCTGGCCTCATCCACTTGTTTTCTCTTCTCCTGTCCTAATCCTATCCTTGGCTTTGAAATGAATCTCTCTAAAAAGGTTTTGAAAGAAGGCAATCCCGACAATTGGAGACCGAGGTTTCCTCGGGCACCAATCCGAAGTCGTGGTCGTTGCCACTTCTAAGGGGTGTAACCCAGTGCGAATCCACACAGAATCTCTGAAATAACCAGATAAGTCCTATCCATAGGCAACAATCTCAGAGTCAACCAACGGTTCTTAGAACCCTTATCCTCCCTTCCTAGTTCCTTAGGTTAAACTAGGTGGCGACTCTAGTCATTTCTGCCCTTGCCCTTAGGGCACAAGTCCGCGTGGAGCCCATTGAGAGCGGGTGTAGTGTTCACTAATACTCCCCATATGCTTTCTGGGAAAGACGGACGATAAAGTAGGTATTTGAGGGATGCCAAGAATAACGGGTTTTCACCCTCCACAGAATGACATTTTAGGATCTAGGCTTTTCAGTCAAGAACCATATTTAGATAGACCCCCCCTCATACCGAAAAATCACCCTCCACAGAATGGCGACTCTGCTGGGGAAAACTTGAGTAAGTTTTTCTCATAAACTTGGTCAAGGAAGACTGAGCTCCATTCAAAATTGTCAGGATTCCCCAACTTCTTTCAAAACCTTCGAGAGATTCATTTCCAAGCCTTTAGGATTACTCTACTCCACACTTAGAGTGTGCTTTGTGAGGATAGAGGATGAGTGTTTAGATTCGAAGTTGACTTTGATTTTCACATGTGTGCTTTGACCTTTGCATGCTTCGCTTTTGTTTACTATTGTGTGTTTGCTGCTTTATGTTTACTACTCTTCATTCATGACATAATTGCTTATTTACGGTTTTTGTAAATGGGGCCTTCGTAGAAAGGAGTCAACCCATTGTTGCATCGGGTAGTCTAGGAGCATGCATTCCTCTGTGTCACCTTCACTATCTGCGGGCGGGATTAACAATTGGTCCACAATTGATTCCCTCTGAGTATGGGTCCTTCGTAGTTAAGGAGTAAACCCACGAGGTGGTACGGCCGTAGTTGTCTACACCTTGAAACAACTCAGGATCCTTTCAAACACCTTTTCGAGTCAAAGCCAGCATATAGTAAGCTATGAGCCTTCAGTGTCCAGCTGCCTTATCCGGTGTCTAGGATGGGTTTCATGGGTAGTTGCCCCCTTGTATGCCGCCTGTCTGACCACCCTTTTGTCTTACCCTAAAGATTGCATGGGCTCAGTTCTCCAGATGTCCTCTGCACCACGAGTGTCTTTAAAGCCCAATGTCGCGCTACAAATTCATAGAGGATCCCGTATTTACGGATACCCATACATGACATAGCGTAGTCAGCGAATAATTTGGACTTTAGACCACCTCATCGTGCAGACGACGAGAGACCCGTTCCCATGCAGTACTTCCCCGAGTTTCCTGAAAAGTGAGTATGTTGTGATAATCCCCGGCCGTGGCTCGTGTGACTGTATCACTTCGGGTATCCTGACCTTTCGAACTTAAGCACTCCGGACTTTCTTGATGACGTGCCCCACAAGGCATAAGAGATAAATACCGAGAGATGAACAGTGAAGGGACGACGGTTCCCCCGGTGGTATGGAAGCATTGATTGACCTGGAAGGTGATTATCCCAATCATTCACACTCAGCTCCACATAAAATCAGCCACGATTTTTTTTATTTTGCGTTTACATCTGCGTGATCATGTTTAAAAATTAGCAAAAATCAGAAATCAATCATGTCGAACACTCCAATGAAATATCTTCAAAGTCGTCCATCTCGAATGTTTTCAAAATTGTTATTTCCAAAACATTTTTTCAAAACCGGTTTCAATCAAAGTCTTCCAGAAAACAACCTTTATCAAACGTTTTGCAAAGAACAGATTTCAAAAATCTATTATTTTCAAATGATTTTCAATCAATATTTCTCACAAATGTTGTTTCAAAACTACTTCAAAAAACAGATTTCAAAAACCTACTTTTTACAAACGAATTTCAAACAACTTTTTTTTCACGAATAGTATCTCAAACTTGTTTTTGAAAACAGTTTTCAAGTTGATTTTCACAAATGTTTTTCAAAATAAATGATTTAGTCCCCATGTTGTGACCCGCTATTTTTGAAGTTCAACCCACCTTCAAGAGCAGCGGTCATTACCGTGAAGCGTACTAGTCATTTCGTGTTTTCACAAAAGTGGTGGATTTTCACATAAGATTTAGTGCTCGATCATTCACCTTTCCTTTCTCAAAAATATCCCTCATTCCCTCGACGGAGCAAGTGAAGCAGCATGAAGATTGACTACGCGGATCAAGCTGAAAGCCAGAAGCGCACCAACCCGTGGAGCTAGCCGCGTGATATGAAGACTGTCACCAACCGTTTAAATATAGAGTCAGAGGTGTACCAACTCGAGTCAAGCAACATGAAGACTAGCAACGACCGTTCGAGTCTGAAGCAGCTGAGGGTCAGAAGAGCACCAACCAGTTTCTCTTGATCACAATGTCACTTTGCTGCAAGAGCCCAAAGACAAGCGAGCAAACAAGAGCCCGAACTTGAGCGAATGGCCAGTCAGGAGCCCAAACATGGATGTGCAGTCAATCAGAATCTCGAAGACAAAGCAGAAGAATTCGGAAGAAGTTTTTAACTCAAACTCCCCATTTAATGACTTTGAATTGATGTATAGGTTTTCCCCTAGCATTCTTTTCTCTCTTGTCAATTTCTGAATAGACTTTGTGTATAGGTTGTACATTCCCTTTCAATTTATTTAGATCAATGTGTACAGGGTTCCCCACTCCCTATTTTATTTGCGAATGACCGAGCGTCAAATTCATATTGAGAAAATCCACCACTTCGAAAACACGTGTTTTCAAAACTGTTTTCTCCCAAAAAAAACTTTATTTCTTCCAGTATGCACGACTTGCTTCTTCCCATTGTCAGTCGGTTCACATTCGTTAATCACGCATGAATCGTACTCATCACAGAAAAATTGCATAATCACATGTTACATTTCCAACACACCTCACGCGAGCATTCATCCCATTTTTCAAGCATGCTCACATTTGTCAGATTGTTCTTTCTATAGTGATGGTCCTGTTTGCAGGTGAATAACTGGCTTTGCCTATGAGTGGCGACATGATCTTCGAAGTGATAGCAAGAAATACCGGGCATTCAAGCTTTTTTCCCATTCAGCATACCATGTACATAGAGACCAATAACCACAAAAAAGCATGCACAAAAAAAATTCCAAAAAAAAATCACACATCCAAAATCCAAAAAAAGTCATACATCCAAAAAATCCTAAAATAAAAACATACCTTCAAAAATCCCAAAAAATGCAGTCACTGTCATATCATGGGATCACCATGCGGGAGTTTTCACTCCCTAAAATTCCAAAATCCCAGGAGCCAATCATCGACCAAATACCATTTTGAAACAACTTCTCTCACATCACATCCAACAACTTGACCTTCTTCAGGGCTTACAATGACGGGATGAGCTTCATGAACCGCAAGCTGAGTTCGGCTCAAGCGAGACTAGTCATAACCTTACCACTCATGCATTGCATCCATTAAAAAAACAAGCAAAAAAAAAATCGAATCAAAATCCAAATAAGTAATTTTCATTCTCATCATTTCATGCATCCTATACATAGTAATTCCATATTACCACATCATATTGCATTGTAGATAATTGCATTTGCATACTCCCATATCGAAACGATGTCTTCGGCGAAAAGCTTGATTGATTGTTTGAACATAGTGTTTGAATTACTAAACTCTTGACCCGTCAATGAACTCAAGGGTCCAATCAAATCAGCACCACAAACCAAAGTGAGTAGTGTGCAAAGGGCGGTATTTTCCTTCGAATTTCAAATGAGTGTTTTGGACAATCCATTGAGTGATGAGGGAAAGTAAAGAGTTCCAATTGAGGTAAAACCACGAGCGACATGTGCATTCCTTCAGCACATGGAGAGGCACAAATCATAGTGAGAGCAATGTCGATAAACATGATACGAACTGTGATTCATGCAAAGATTTGAGAAGAGTAAGAAAACAATCATTGAATAATGAGAATGACGAGGCACTTAGGATCAAAATCCCCACAAAACCAAAAAGCTTTGACTGCCCTGTACATAATCCCTTAGTGAGCCCCGCTGAGCCTTTCACGATAAAACCTTTTTCTGTGAACTCCACAACATGCCAACCCACGTACATATGCTTACTTGCCTTTGCAATAGAGGATCTCAAAGGAGCCGGAACCATGGTCCCTCCCCACCATCTTTCACAAAAGCAACAAACAAAATGCTTGAGGAAACAGAAATCAGTGAGTCGATGCAACTCCAAAGCCAAACACCAAAAAAGAACACCGAAAATGTTCAAGAAGATCGATGAGTCAATGCAACTCCAAAGCTGAAAGCCAAAATACAAAGCAGAGAACGCCTGAGAAAGTTGATGAGCAAATGCAGTTTCAAAAAAACAAAATGAGAAGAAAGTTCAAATCGAACACCAGAAGAGGCAAGAAGGAGAAATCAAAATCAGAAGGACCAATGATGTCCCATAGAACCAATAAAAGGTTATCAAAACCCGTCCAATCATTCCACCCATGGCAAAGGCGAAACACGTCCTCTATTGCACAAAGCTCCACAATTCCCAAATAAATCCTCCAGACCCATGTGACATACATCATACCCATTAACCCCGTTATAACCCAATAAAAGACCTCTGACTCGTTAGTTGGTGAGCGTTAACTGAAAGTATCGGATCTAAAATGAATCATAAGTTTCGTGCTTGTTATCAACATGTCCCACCTCACAATGCAGGGATGAGCGAATGATGCGCAACCTTACCTTACAAGGTTTTTCGAGTGCGAGTGACTCTTTGATCGAAGCACCAAATCATAAACAACTAACCCCATTGCAGGTGAGGAATTTGTGAGGATCGGAAAGTCCAGAACCTCGAAAAAAATTCTAAGGAAATACTGCTCCGAGCGTCGAGAGTGTCATTACACATTACACCACTTAGCACACACAGCTAGACTCACGAAAGATTGATCCATATACCTCCATGAGAGGAAAGTGATTCGCGCACTCGAGTTCAACAATCACTCAAGATCGAACCGAAGATGTCTTATATTCGTACACCTCATATTAATAAAGATAGAGCCATACCCTCTCTCCAAAAATTGCATATGCATTTTGTATCGTACCTAGCACGTAATAATTGCATGCATCATAACCAGTTCATCATCGCATCTGACCGGTAAGAACTATGCCTAGTCTCGCTCAAGTCGACTTCAGTTGCAGTTGTTGAAGCGTGACTTTCGATCAAAAGATGTCAACTAGAGCCATACCTAGCCATCATTAAGCTATCGAACCATCTCAGAGCCATCCCGGGCTACCTTGAGCTGCATCGAATCATTTCTGAGCCATCTCAGGCTATGTTCGGCTGCATTAAACCAATTCGGAGCCATCCGGAGCTTTGCGTAGACCATCCCGGAGCCATCTAGTTTCATGCTCGAGCCTCATCGACACCACTCCCAAAGTCAAGTAGAAGCCATGTGGGAGCCATCCTCAAAATTGAGACTATCCCTAGAGCTACACGAAGCCATTCTCATACTTTGAAACCATTCTTGGAACTACACAGGGGGCATCCTAATAGTCCGAGAACAATACGGGAGCCACCTCAAATCCACATCAGATCTATCTCAGAGTCTTGCCTACAGAAATTCGAACTACGTATGGTCTGATCTCAATATGGAATTGAGTACGTAGGCAGCCCGTCCAGGGTGCGACCACATCAAGGGCGAAAATTTCCCTATTCCCTCGGTATCATTAAAGTGAACCAACCAAAGCATCGTCATGCTCAATCAGCACAAGGTCATCCCGGAGCCATCCATGGAAATCCTGAAACCATGATGGGAACTCCCAACAAAGTCATGCAACTCTGTTTCATCATTCACTCGTGAAAAACCATCCTCTCACTACAAAGTCCACCACAAACCCCGTCAAACAATAATAATTCATCGTCAGAGCCATCAAACCAACTTGAAAATCTCAAGGCATATCAAACCCACCATTGCCACAAAATCACAAACCATGTCAAACCCACCACCACCCCGAGACCATTGGTCACACCGGAGCCATCAGTGCATACCGGAGCCATCAGTGCATACCGGAGTCGTCAACGCATGCTGGAGCCATCTCAGATCCTTGAAGCCATGCCGGAGCCATACCGGAGCCATCCCGAGGTTTTGATGTTACTATAAAGCCATCTGCTCACACAAAAACCTACCTCCACAAACAGGGAGTTTAATTCAATTAATACATTGGTTAATCACCTCACATCACATATCATCTGCATATACCCACAAATTTGCTCACTATCTGACGCATCTTCACACCCGCTAGGCAGCTATTGCGCTACTAGTGCGGTCGCATTTCATTTTACACCCGCTAGACAGCTATTGCGCTACTAGTGCGGTCGCATTTCATTTTACCCCGCTAGACAGCTATTGCGCTACTAGTGCGGTCGCCTTTTCGTTTTTACACCTGCTAGACAGCTATTGCGCTACTAGTACGGTCGCATTTCATTTTACACACCCCCGCTAGACAGCTATTGCGCTACTAGTGCGGTCGAATTTCATTTTTACACCCGCTAGACAGCTATTGCGCTACTAGTGCGGTCGAATTTTCATTTTTACACCTGCTAGACAGCTATTGCGCTACTAGTACGGTCGCCTTTCGTTTTACACCCGCTAGGCAGCTATTGCGCTACTAGTGCGGTCCATTTCATTTTACACCTGCTAGGCAGCTATTACGCTACTAGTGCGGTCGCCTTTCTTTTACACCCGCTAGGCAGCTATTGCGCTACTAGTGCGGTCGCATTCATTTTACACACAACGACCCGCTAGACAGCTATTGCGCTACTAGTGCGGTCCGAATTTTCATTTTTTACTTTATACACCTGCTAACAGCTATTGCGCTACTAGTACGGTCCCGCCTTTCGTTTTTTAACCACCGCTAGGCAGCTATTGCGCTACTATGCGTCCCGTCATTTTATACACCGCTATACAGCTATTGCGCTACAGTACTGGTCGCCTTCGTTTTACACCCGCTAGGCAGCTATTACGCTACTAGTGCGGTCCCGTCTTTTCCTCCACTAGGCAGCTATTACGCTACTAGTGCGAGATCGTTCACTTCATAACCCGCTAGGCAGCTATTACGCTACTAGTGCGGTCCCGTCTTTTCCTCCACTAGGCAGCTATTACGCTACTAGTGCGAGATCGTTCACTTCATAACCCGCTAGGCAGCTATTACGCTACTAGTGCGGTCCCGTCGTTTTCCCTCCGCTAGGCAGCTATTACGCTACTAGCGCGAGATCGTTCACTTCATACCCGCTAGGCAGCTATTACGCTACTAGTGCGGTCCCGTCTTTTCCTCCACTAGGCAGCTATTACGCTACTAGCGCGAGATCGTTCACTTCATAACCCGCTAGGCAGCTATTACGCTACTAGTGCGGTCCCGTCATTTTTCCTCCGCTAGGCAGCTATTACGCTACTAGTGCGGTCCCGTCTTTTCCTCCACTAGGCAGCTATTACGCTACTATGCGAGATCGTTCACTTCATAACCCGCTAGGCAGCTATTACGCTACTAGTGCGGTCCCGTCGTTTTTCCTCCGCTAGGCAGCTATTACGCTACTAGCGCGAGATCGTTCACTTCATAACCCGCTAGGCAGCTATTACGCTACTAGCGCGAGATTGTTCACTTCATACCCCGCTAGGCAGCTACTACGCTACTAGTGCGGTCCCAATCTTTCCCTCCACTAGCAGCTATTACGCTATTAGTGCGAGATCGTTCACTTCATAACCCGCTAGGCAGCTATTACGCTACTAGTGCGGTCCCATCATTTTTCCTTCACTAGGCAGCTATTACGCTACTAGTGCAAGATCGTTTCGCACCCACCTGCTAGGCAGCTATTACGCTACTAGTACGGAATACAATCAAAAGTATTTAGGCTCGTCATAAGTCCTATAGCTAGATGTCAAGAGTCTAGTTGAGGCTCTCCTAAGTCCTCATACTCTCAATTGCATTCTGGGCTCGTCATAAGCCCTAGGACTGGATGTCAAGAGGTCCAGTTGAGGCTCTCCTAAGTCCTCGTGCACCCCGAACCAATTTATTGTTAGCATTCTAGGCTCGTCATAAGTCCTAGGACTGGATGTTAAGAGGTCCAGTTGAGGCTCGTATAAGTCCTCGTGTATTAGCTATCAACATCATTCGCCCGTTGCATTCATATTGATCATCTTCCCATCTCCGGTCGCATCCAATGCACCACAAAACCGTAGTGAGAATTTTTGGCGCCCTCTCAACCATGATCCAATTCTGTAAGGACTTGCAAAATTGAATCAAGGGGAGCCATCTGTAGACACCAAAAATTCTCACCCCATAAAGCAAAATTCAGATAAATAAATAAAATAAGAGGGTCGTCGCCTTTCTTTTCAACACTTATTCATGTGCGTACCAAAATGAAACCGCCATTTTAAGACAAAATTTTTAAATCAATTTTCAAAGCATCCGCTTTCAAATAGTCCATTTTTTGTTATTTACTTATTTTACCATTTTATTTTGATTTATCTCATGTTAGTCAGTTTTGTTTTTGCCTATTCATGTCATTTTGGTTCATGTAATTTTGTTACTTTTTTATTTTATCTCACTTCATCTCATTGATACATTTACTTGTATTTCCCTTTTTAGTACTTGTTTTATTTTGCCTTTATCGTTATTATTTTATGAATATTTTAGTCATTTTATGTACCTGTTTCACTATTGTATTCCATACTAGCATATTTCGTTTTATCGCTGACTCGATCAAACTGCCTATCATCTCATTTTATTTTATTACTTATTTTTTTCTTTGTTTTTTTTTTATTTTATTATGTTTTGTTACAGCTATTCATATCTAAATTCGATTTCCGTGTTTATTGTATTTGTTTATATTCTCGCAGTCATTGTATTAGTACAATTTCATTATTTCATGTACCTATTATTCTTTTATTTCATTTACTTAACATTTTATGATCTTGTCGTTTATCCATTATTCATGATTCTTAGAAAGAAAAAACATTCTGTAGATATAACTTTTTTGTCTCCCTGTAAATTCTCATTTAAAACGCTAACTATTTTTAGAAATCATCCAGTTCGAATTAGAATTTTAATTTTTTTCTTCATGTTTATGTACTGAATTCGGCCACAGCTAAGTTGGTTAGTATGTTAGTTGGGCGAATCAAACCTGAACATGGGTTCCTTGTGCTTTTTATTTTCTTTTGGACATCTCTCAAATCGGGTCAAATACAACCCAACTCACGTTGGAAATCAAACATGGCCCATCAGACCTGTCGGCTCCATCTTCAGACACAACCCATAAACAAAAAAAGACCTAACCTACTCTTCAGTAGCCGACCATACATACTACCCTTTGATAAAGAGCACAGATCCCAAAACCCTACGGTTGCGGTCTCCCAGGCTCTCTTCTCTATTCTTCATTCTCAAAAGAAGCAGCCGCCGTCAACAACATATTCCTAAAATTCCTAAAAGAAAAAACAACGAGCAAACCCCAACCATTCTCATTCTCTTCTTCACGGTAATCCTCAACCAAAATGTTCATCCGTTCTCATTCTTCTCCTTACGGCAATCTTCAACCTAACTGGCGAACAAGGAGGAAACTCTGCACCATCTCTATTTTCTTCACCCGGCGAACGAGAAACGCACCTGCTCCATGCCGTCTTCGCCCTCTTCTCCGGCGAACCGAGAGCGTACAAACTCCATGCCTACTTCGTTCTTTGCTCACGTAAACGAGGAACATACCTACGTTACGCCATTCATTCTCTTCTACTGGTAAACCAAGAGCATACATGCTCTGCGTCTGCTTCATTCTCTTTACCGGTAAACAAGGAACTTACTGCTCTGCCTCACCTTCAATCCCTCACTATCTTCCTCTCTATACTCTCGATTTCTGGACACACATCAACACAACCGACAACCATCATAGGCATTCGATCCTCCTCGCTTCCACCAAACAAAAGGAAGAAGAACGACACTCGAAACCCATCCCTATCTCCTTCAACAAAAGTCAAAAGTTCGAACGGCAACCATGGCCGTCTCTTCCCTCGCCACTCACCCCTGCGCACACCATTCGTAACCGTTTTCCATCAGTAGCCCTCAAAATTCCTCAAACCCAAACATAAATCAGACTCACTCGGTGCTGGGAGCATAATCTTGCCTTAATCTCAAAAACCTAAAATGGAAATGCCCAGTTTATTACTCCTCACCTGTGTGGCCGATAAACAAATCCCAGAACAATTCCGACCACTTCTCCCTTCATATTCTCTTCCTCGTTAATTTATTTGTCTGTATCCCCCCAATTTCGGTTCCTTATCACTTCTGAGTTTTAAGACCGTACTAATAGTTGTTCATGTTGTTGAATGTTCTAACTTGCTGTAATTACTAAGCACGTTTCAACCATTGAACTTACTCAGAATGGGTTCCAGGTCCTGTTTAAATTAATATTCCGATGCTCGCTATCTGCTTTCATTCTGCTCTGTTTATTGATCTTGTTAGTCGCTTCTGAATGTTGACATGCTTTAATTTTGTGGTATGCTCTGGTGCTGAGATTTCGATTGAGCGAGTAAAGATTCGTCTGAAGATTAAGAGCAAGCTTCAGTCTAATGACAACGGCAGTATGAACCAATCTTTGCCGCTTGTTGTCACTACCATGGCGATTTGATCGATTCGATGACATCCTTGATATGTGAACCATCTTATAAGCTAATGTTCTCATACTACTATTGCACTTCTTATAACTATTTGTTAGTGCTTTTTCAAGATCAAAGGTATTCTCGAATCAATCACTAAGCTTCCCTTTCCCGTGTTGATAGTTGTCTGTTTTTAATGTTACTCCATTGCCAATGGATGACTCTTTTGTTGAAGTTCTCGCAGGACTGAAACGTTCTTCTGAGCATTTAGATCTGGATCCTTCATACTCGATGATTGATAAGCCGGGGTAGGTCACCCCGTTTGGAGGCTCTCAAGTTTAATTATCAGGTCAAAGACTACGAAGTGTCTACAGTTGCTTTAAAGAGGATCTGATTCACATTAGCAGCTACCTTTGAATACTTGCTCTTCGGTTTGGGATGAACCGAGCTCGTGGGTTTGGAATTCCCCTCTAATGCTCACTGCTTGTTTTGTTTTGTCGATTAAACTCTTGCACTTTAATCTAGTATTTGCAGTTAATTCAGTATTATCATAAAGTCTTTTGTGTAGATTAGCTTTTTGTTCAAATTTGTACGCATATTTTGTTTGGGATGAGATTAGTAATTCCCGTTTGATTCTAATATTGGACTTGTCAACTGCCAACCCGACTGATCATGATTTATGGGCCTGCCGGATGTGACTTTTGTTTATTTGGGTTTAATCTCATTTCCTCACTTGCACCTCCTGCTTAATTTAGTTTGCTTGTTACCTTTGGTTTCATGTTTTTTTTTTATTAAGGATGATATGGGCTTCCGATAAGATTGGTGCATTTGGTTGGGCATTGACATGGAACTTTTGCAAATTGACCATAATGGTGGGCTTGGATGGATTAACTTGAGTTGGAGCTTGCATACGAGTAGGGAAGCAGATCTTTGGCTAGGACTACTGGGTTCTTCACTTCAAACACAAAAACGGTTGGTGCACCTCGGATTCCTATAAGCTCAAGTGGGTGGCGTCGATGTGACCCCCCATATCAGCTCTCTTTAATTCAAAACTTTAATGCTTGTCATGAGTTGTAGTTTGTCTATTAGTTGTGCTACCTATTATAGTCTTGGATTTCATAATTTTGTGTATATGTCGGCTTGGTTATTTTTATTCTGGCTATCTTTCGTACATATTCTTGAATGCTTGTTTATACGTGTTTGGTTCTATTATACATTAGACGTTTTTATTTGCCAGTTTCGTCTTATAAATTGATAGATTGGCTCAACACAGGTGGCCATAGAATAGCCTTTAGGTTTGCCCACTTTTTCTGGGCACTTCGAGTCCAGTTTAGAAAAGCTTCTAGGTTCGGGGATGTTTTTCACTCAAACGGGCCGTAGAGTCTGGTCGGTGGAGATGCCCTTCTCTTTATAACACTTTCTAAATCATTCTTGATTATTAAGAGCTAAGACTTGAAAAATCACTCTTCAAAATCAATTGTTCTCATACTGTAACATTAAACACTTCCATATATTCTGCAAATCCAATCCCTCTCATACACATTCTAAATACACTTTTCAAGATCAATCCCTTTCATACACTCTTCAAAATCAATTCCAAATCAATCCTCTCATACTCACTCCTCACACAGAATCCAAAATTTATTCCAATTCAATGCCAATTCCAACTTCAAATCATCCAATTTGAGACCCAACAATAATTTCAGTTTGAAGCCCAATAATCAAATTCAATTGAAGCCCAATTTAAAGCCCAATTCAGAGTACAAACCAAAAAGCCCAAGTTGGCCTAATTTTCGAATCCTAAATTGGACCCAAATCACGAGGCCCATTTCGGTCCAAATCTCAAGCCCATATCGGGTTTAAAAATCAAGCCCATTCTCCAAGGCCCACTTCGACCCAATTTTTGTGGCCCATTCCAGCCCACATTTCAAGACCCATTTCGGCCCACATTTCAAGGCCCATTCTGGCCCAACCTGGCCCATATTTCAAGGCCCATTTCGGCCTAAATGTCAAAGCCCGTTTCAGCCACTTTTCCAAGGCCCAAACTTGGCCTACTAGTTCAAATTGGGTATACAATTTCAATTCATCTCAATTCCAAACCAATTCAAAATTCATCTCATTCCAAACCAATTCAAAATTCATCTCAATTCCAAACTCATCCAAAATTCAATTCAATTCCAAACTCATTCAAAATTCATCTCAATTCCAAACTCATCCAAAATTCAATTCAATTCCAAACTCATCCAAAATTCAATTCAATTCCAAACTCATTCAGATTCAATTCAATTCCAAACTCATTCAAATCCAAATTCATTTCAATTCCAATTCAAATCAATATTCATTCAACCCCGATTTCAATTCAATTTCCATTCTATTCCAATTTCTCATACACTCTAAATGTCTCACAGACCCGAGCGTCTCACAGACTTTGTCATTCCAACGATTCGACTGTCTCACAGACCCGAGCGTCTCACAGACTTCGACATCTCAAGGTTTCAAATCTCACAGACCCGAGCGTCTCACACACTAACAACTCAAACCCAAAACTTCTCAAATCCCAAACTCCTCTAAGTCTCAAACCCATCAAAACCCTTTCGAAACTCCAAAACCCAAAAACCTGAACTACGTAAGGTCTGATCTCAACAGGGAGTTGAGTACGTAGGCAACCCACACAGGGTGCGACCCCTTCCAATCAAAAACCCCTTTTCTCCACTCTAAGGTGTTCTTCATACCTCTCAAAACATTCAAATCCCCTATAACTCCCACAAACCCTCGATTTCTTCAACTCTCAGAATCAGACTCCTAATCTTTCATTCTATACTCATTCGAATTCACCAATTATTCTTCTTGTTGCTAGCTTGGCAGAAAAGCTGGCCTCATCCACTTGTTTTCTCTTCTCCTGTCCTAATCCTATCCTTGGCTTTGAAATGAATCTCTCTAAAAAGGTTTTGAAAGAAGGCAATCCCGACAATTGGAGACCGAGGTTTCCTCGGGCACCAATCCGAAGTCGTGGTCGTTGCCACTTCTAAGGGGTGTAACCCAGTGCGAATCCACACAGAATCTCTGAAATAACCAGATAAGTCCTATCCATAGGCAACAATCTCAGAGTCAACCAACGGTTCTTAGAACCCTTATCCTCCCTTCCTAGTTCCTTAGGTTAAACTAGGTGGCGACTCTAGTCATTTCTGCCCTTAGGGCACAAGTCCGCGTGGAGCCCATTGAGAGCGGGTGTGTTCACTAATACTCCCCATATGCTTTCTGGGAAAGACGGACGATAAAGTAGGTATTTGAGGGATGCCAAGAATAACGGGTTTTCACCCTCCACAGAATGACATTTTAGGATCTAGGCTTTACAGTCAAGAACCATATTTAGATAGACCCCCTCATACCGAAAAATCTCCCTCCACAACGAGGTTAACGGTTGGGGTGTTACAGTTCCGAAAATACCGGAACTAACTTAGTGGGCAACTTCCAACGGCTTTGAGTAGTCTCATTACTTGGGCCGCGATCTTCGGGTGTTGAGGGAAGACTTCATGACCGTTGTGGCGATTAAGGTATTCCCGAGTTGACTCCTTATTAATCACAACAACACGGGAGAGTCTGTGAAGTCTTCTTAGTTACGTGGACTCTATTGAAGCGGCTCACTCTTTGTGTCTGTCTAGGGATGATTGACTCTGTCGAGGTGATAGGCTCTCTATGCAACACTCTGATGTCCCAACAGTTTCCCCCTTGTTGCTGATGATAGCAAACCTCCGTGAATCCCGATGGAGTCAATCCTGAAATATAAACACAAAGGACTAGGGGAATTGACCCTGTCGAAGTTCCCCCTTAATAGCAGCAGTAGTAATTGAGGTCAAAGACTCCATTTAGGTTCCCCCTTGATCGTAGAGGGACTCCAGGCAAGCGAATATTAAATAGGCAGTGTAATAGGCAGGATATAGCATAATGTATAAAGCAGTTAAGATACTAGACCACACGGTCCAGCAATGCAAATCCAAAAGCAGTTTAAAACAGCAACAGAATCACCCGTACACCAGACGGGATTCACCGCTTCCCCCTTTTGCTTTCATCAGAGGGAAGCCCACAGTCACACAGAGTTAGTCAAAATATTCACACACAAACCAGCAAAAAAGTGTTTAGAACTTAAAAACAGCCTAAGTCCTAACACTACACAGACACGTCATGGCTAAGGGGTTGGAGTCAAGGTGGATTGGATGTCAAGGAGTTGCTCTTGCAAGGCCGCCACAGTCGTCTCTATCCCAGCGAGTCTGTCCATCATCCGCGTTTGCCCCTGAATCAGCTCTGCTGCTTGCGCAAGGAGTCGCTCCACTTTCTCTAGGAGGGGTAGGAGTGTAGCTTGAGGGACTGCCTCTTGAGAAGTGGATGTTACCGCCGTCGTTGGAGTTGATGGTGGGGGCAACAGCTTTGATTTGTCGATAGATGTCAGCCGATTCAGATACCGCAGGTTGATAGTGTCTGCCTCTTCGATGGACTCTGGCGTTAATGTCGCCAGGGGTACCTGAAAGAATTTGAGAATTCGAGGCAGCCAGAACACATACCCCAGGGAGTGTTTCGGGGTATCGACAGACTGGGCTAGGTGATGGAGAATGATGTGGGCCAGATTAATGGAATGACGGTTGATTATGCAGTACATTATGGTGAGGTCCAAGCAGTTGACCATGAGATTTCCTTCTTTTTGTGGGACAATGTTTTTGATGACCAGAATGTGTAGGAGTTAGTGTAAAATGGAGAGATCGCCACGGGGTATGGGTGAGCCAATCTTTTTCTTGGAGGAGAAAAAACGATAGATTTTATTTTGTGGGACCCCGGGGATTTCAGGAAGGACTCCTTTCTCATAGAAGGACAGACCAGTAGCAGGGACTCCAAGGATTTGGGACAGTTTTTCAAGATTGAAGAAGATTGGGGTGGAATTAACAAAAGACTGTGCAGCACCGTTTCTAATAACAAGATTTTGAAAGAAATCGACAGAATCTTGGGGATACCACTCCGTTATCTCACACAAGAGGTGTTTCCACCCCTGAACCTCTAGCATGGTTACTAACTCCCCTAGGTTTGAAGATAGAGCCCAAGAAAAGTCGAGGAACTTACCCCTGACGATATTCCGTTCGGAGGCAGGGTCCCCGAGCATGTAGCGTTGGTTGAAAGGGTCTATCTTCGCACATCTCCGGTGCGGCTTTGGTGGTTTCTGGTCTTTGGAGGATGTGGCGCCAGTAGAAGCATCATGATTAGCCGTGGGCAATTGTTGGACTGGAGACGATTCGCCGGAACCAGAGGAGACTGGTTGCGCCTTGACAGATGAACGGAGAATTCGTTTGGCTGTGGGTCGAGTAGAGGTTTGGGCTTTTCGCTTGCGGGTTTTGGGTTGAGGTTGTTGTGGTGGTGTTGCTGATTTTGCGGGAGATGCGGGTGGGGTTGGTGTAGGGGATTTGGCGGTTGGAGCTTGCGGTTGATCAGTAGGTTGGGTTTCGGCAGTAGGGTTTTGATCTTGCAGTGGTGGAGATGGTGGCATGGTGTAGTGGTGTAGCTTCTTCAATATCGGTTTCAAGAATGTCGGTTTTTGCGGCAAAGGGTGGTGTTTGATGGGGGGATGTATCATGGGTGGCTGGTGGTGGTGTGGCGGAGTGTGTGGGGGACGAGGTAGCGGTGGTTTTGGTGGGAGAGTGAGTGGTGGTGGTGGTGGTGAGTGGAGATGGATTCGGGTTGGCCATCGATTGGAGGTACGCCTGTAGGCGGATAGGATCTTGGAAAATATTGGCCGGGATGTTGATGCCGTTGAAATTGATGCCTGCCATTTGGAAATTGTAGTATACTTGGGTGTAAAAGGAATGGAAGTGAGAGATGGAGTGGACGGGTGATGGATATAAAGGCTGGAAGTTGCAGAGATGGCGTGTGTCAGGTGAGATAAATGCGGCGACGTCAGGGTTTAGCGAGATTAATGACGAGGATTTAGGCAGGGTGGGTTCGGATAGATGACGTGGGTGGTAGCGCTAGAGTTATACGCATGCTAAGTAATAAAACACAGTTCCCAGATTCAAGTGCAAACAAAGACAGACTCTATGAGACATGAGGGAGTACCTGTGAAGATTGCGGTAGGGGTAAGGAGATGTGACCGTCTAGGTAGACGGAGTCAATCCGATTGCTGATCGCAGTGCTTCGAATCTTGCTGTAGACAAGGGTTTAGTAAAGATATCTGCAAGTTGATCTTCTGTGGGCACAAAGTCAAGTTGGATGAGCTTTTTCTCGACACAGTCTTTCAAGAAGTGAAAGCGAATTTCAATGTGTTTGGTTCTTGAGTGTTGGACTGGATTTTCTGATATTTTGATTGTGCTTTTGTTGTCACAAAAAATTGGGATCTGTTCTTGGGTGACATGATAGTCTTGAAGTTGTTGTTTCATCCAAAGGAGTTGGGAGCAACAGGCTGCAGCAGAGACATACTCTGCCTCTGCTGTAGAGAGTGCTACGGAATTCTGTTTTTTGGAGGACCATGAAACAAGGCAAAGACCCAAGAACTGTGCATTACCTGAAGTACTCTTTCGATCTTGGAGAGAACCAGCCCAATCAGAGTCACTATATCCAGATAAAGTAAAAGTAGGGGATCGTGGATACCATAGATAGAGTGTACTTGTACCTTTTAGATATCTGAAGATGCGCTTGACTGCTTTGAGGTGAGACTGCTTCGGTGTTGCTTGGAAGCGAGCACAGAGGCAGACTGCGTGAAGAATGTTAGGGCGACTGGCAGTAAGGTACAAGAGGGACCCTATCATTCCCCTATATTATGTGGCATTGACACCGACTCCATCATCAGGATAAAGTTTTGCAGATGTACAGCTTGGTGTGGACATACTCTTGGCATTTTTGAGGTTGTACTTGTCAAGGAGTTCCTTGATGTACTTTTGCTGGTGGATCTTAATCCCGTCCTTCTCCTGTTGAATTTGTAATCCTAGGAAAAACTTGAGCTCACCTAATTCATTCATGGAAACCTCTTGCTTCATGAGGTTAGCAAAATGGTCACAGAGGGTGTTACTTGTGGAGCCATAAATGATATCATCAACATAAATCTGTACTAGTAGTAAGTCATGTGATGAGTGAAGAATGAAGAGCGTTTTATCTACGTTACCCCGAGAGAAACCATTTTGCAATAAATATGTAGACAGTCTTTCATACCATGCACGTGGAGCCTGTTTCAGTCCGTAAAGGGCCTTACACAGTTTGTAGACGTAGTCGGGATGGACGGAGTCTGTGAACCCTGGTGGTTGCTCGACGTAGACTTCTCTATCAATGTAGCCGTGGAGGAAGGCTGTCTTGACATCCATTTGATATAATTGGAAACCTTTGAAAGCAGCAAACACAATTAGCATGCGAATTGCTTCAAGACGAGCTACGGGAGCGAAGGTTTCATCATAATCAATCCCTTCTTCTTGATTGTAGCCCTGAACGACCAATCGAGCTTTATTCCTGAAAACTTGTCCTGCATCATCAAGTTTGTTACGAAAGACCCAACGAGTACCAATGGTTTGTTGATGTGTGGGTCGAGGAACTAACTCCCAGACAGCATGTCTTTGGAGAGAATTCAGTTCCTCCTGCATTGCAATGACCCAATCACTATCAAGGAGTGCTTCTTTGACATTTCTTGGTTCAGTACTGGAGAGAAAAGCACCAAAGGCACAGAGGTTTTGCATAGCTTGGAGGCGTGTTTGAACACCGGAGTTTGGGTCTGTAATGATGTTTTCAGGAGGGTGAGCTGATTTTTGTTGGAACTGTCGACGTGAAGCAGAGAGGGTGTATCTCTGTCAGAGGAATCAAAGGTCAAGTTTTGTGGTAAAGGTGTCTCCGGGTTATGGTCAGAGTCAGCAGAGTCTGATGTATTGTTTTTGTTTGCCAGAGAGTTATTAGGAGTGATGGATTGGGAATCGGGGAGTCTTCCTATGGGTACAGTGATGAAGTGTGGATCAGTGAGGAAATCGTCAGGAGCAAAGTCAAGTTGATCAGAAGATGAGCCAACATTGTGGGACTCATCGAACTTGACGTGGGGACTCTCTTCTAAACACTGAGTTCTCAGATTGATAACACGATAAGCTTTGCTTTTAGAAGAGTAGCCAAGAAAAATACCTTCATCACTTTTAGGAGAGAACTTACCCAAGTTGTCCTTACCATTATTGTGGATA
This sequence comes from Limonium bicolor, assembly GCA_023374045.1. Classification (NCBI taxonomy): domain Eukaryota; kingdom Viridiplantae; phylum Streptophyta; class Magnoliopsida; order Caryophyllales; family Plumbaginaceae; genus Limonium; species Limonium bicolor. Next base: position 225,644,888 of record CM041782.1, read on the forward strand.
AAGCACTTACATCCGAAACGCCTGAGATGAATAAGACTTGGTTTACGTTGACGGAGTAGTTCATAAGGTGTCTTTTGAAGGAATGGATGAATCAGCGCACGATTTAACACATAGCATGCTGTGTTAATAGCTTCTGCCCAGTATGATGGAGTGAGTTGACTGTCGATGAGCATGGTGCGTGCCATTTCTACCAAAGTTCTATTCTTTCGTTCAACTACTTCATTTTGTTCCGGAGTGCGTGCAGATGAGATTTGGTGATCGACTCTGTTGTCCCTGCAAAACTCATCGAACGACTTGTTGCAAAATTCAGTACCCTGGTCCGTTCTCAGGGTTTTCAAAGTGAATGAAAATGTGTTGATAAGCATTTTATGGATGTTGATGAACTCCGTAAAAGTTTCATCCTTAGTAGATAGAAAAATGACCCAAGTCCACCTTGAATAGTCATCGACTATGACTAGAATGTACCTCTTTCCACTTCTACTTTGTGTACGCATGGGACCAACAAGATCCATGTGGAGCAATTCTAACGGAGAGCTAGTAGAGAGAGTCGACTTACTTTTAAAGGAGGACTGGGTGTGTTTACCTTTTACGCATGCTTCACAGACAGAGTCCGTGTCGAAGTTTGTGTAGGGTAAACCAATCACCAAGTCCTTGCTTTTGAGTTTGTTCAACAACCTGTGATTTACGTGACCAAGTCTAGAGTGCCACAACAATGAGTTTTTGGAATGCATGTTGAGACAGACTTGATCGTCTGGATTAATGGAGTTTAAGCACATTTTGTAGAGATTTCCTTCTCTACGTCCCACAGCTTTTAATGAACTTGTACGCTCATCATAAACCTTCCAATCCGAAGAGGAGAAAAGTACCAAATTGAATTTATCACAAATTTGAGAAATACTTTGTAAACTATGTTGAAGTCCAGTGACCAGATGGACTCCAACAATTTTAAATTTTGAGGGGTTACCTACGGAGCCAACTCCCACGATTTCACCCTGGTTGTTGTTTCCAAAAGTAACCTTACCTCCTTGGTAGGATGAAAGCGAATTGAATTGATTTGGATCTCCAGTCATTTGACGAGAGCATCCACTATCCAAGTACCAGCTGTCTCCATTCGCCTTCACCTACAAAAGAACATATCTGTAACACCCCTACTACGCACTTAACACTACTTGAAATCGCAGCGCAATTTAAACAACTAAACAGTAACTAAACGAATGGTGCTACAATGCCGTCAACCACCCACGTGGTTAACAAGGCTGAATAAATACAATTGTACCGGTCTGATGATCAGACTCCCGAGCATAGAACTAATAACCATATATATACATTAAACAAAATACCGAGTGTTTACACACATCCTTCACTGTTAAACATCACTGCAACCCGTTCATAACCAATATATACCGCCACGGGAGCACAGGCGCATCCCGGGCCAACATCCAAAAGTAATCAAAAGTAAACCTGCATCCTAGGATCTAAAGCCACTCCGCTTCTTCGATCCTCATCCTGCATTATAAGAAATATGGATCCCCCGAGGGGGTCAGCAACCCTTGGCTGGTATGGTTAACGCGCAGCCCATCGGCTACCGGGATACGCGCAACTAATTGTCATGATAACATGGCATTCATTTTTATACATAACATAACATAACATAATATGTGGCATAGCATCAATAGTGCACAGCACAACATCACATACACAGTGGATCTTCTTTCCACAATACAAACCACGAAGGTCAAATAACATAAGAGCCTAGAGAATGATTCACCCTCATGTTAAGCTCGTTACACACACTCATTACCGTTATGTTATTCGAACGAGTAACTTAAGTCACAGATGGTTCGGATATAGTGACCCGAACACACCACACAAACACATGTTCCCACTAAACCGATCATAAGTCATAATAAGCTTTGGAGGAAGCTAGCGGGAGATCGAACGCCAAATTAAGGAGAACAATCTTAACAACATAAGAGTCGAATCTGATTCAGATATCTACTCTTAACTTACATGCATGACCGGACAACCGATTCCTCACTTCCTAGTTAACACTTGTTAGAAGTTCAGTGGAACTTAACAACCAATACACAATAGGTGGTAGGTCATGTTAGACACACACAAGGGAACTGAGTCACATCATAACATCACAATAATATGAACGACTGTCAACTCATTACATGTTTAGATCTTATAACGTCATAAACACACAGAAAAACATACAACACACAAGCCGGTGTAAACCGGTAGGCAACAGACTGCAAGAAAACCATACCTCGGTCCTTGCCTCGATTGATTTCCTCCGTAGGTCACTCCTATACATGATTAATAACGTCGGTTAATTATTTATTTAACTTCAAACCTACTAAACGTTTAACATGATTGTATGACATGTTTTTAATGTCTAACTTACCCTAGGTTACCTTCATTATACCCTAGGGTTAATTACCTAAGTCACATTCTTTTCTATTTTTTTTTATAAGTTTTTGGTCTGTCCGACCCACCGTCCGACCCACAACTGGGTCGGACACTTCCAGTGATTTTCGGGTTTGGAAAACCTAGCTTGTCTGACCCATGTCCGACTCACTCAACTGGGTCGGACCATTACAGAACCTTCACCGCCTTACAAAACATGCCCGTCCGACCCACGTCCGACTCACTCGACTGGGTCGGACCATCCCAGAACATTTTCCGTCCTTTAAAACATGACCGTCCGACCCATGTCCGACCCAACCTTCTGGGTCGGACCATTCCAGAACAATTTCCTGACGTCTAACAGAGGCTGTCCGACCCAAACTTGGGTCGGACCCCTGGGTCGGACGTCCTCTAAACTTACCCAAACTTTGTCAAATCTTCACCAAACTTCTCCTAAAGCCTCTTAATGTTTCCTAACAACTTTTGGTACACTTATATCCACATACAACATCCATGAAACTCATTATCTATCACCTTAAACACTTACTCATTTCATACCAAAATTCCTAACACTTATGTTATTTCCTCCTTAGTTTTCCAAATGGTGTTTCATACCTATGATAATTACTATCCCAAAATGCTTTCTCCTCACTTTAACATCATCTCCCAAGTATCGGTTCTTACCATCAACTCCTTATGTCATTCTTGAAGTCCTTTTTCAAGTTCACACTTTTTCCTTGTTCACCAAAGTTTGCCTAAATCCTAACACAAGTCCAAATAACTTTGGTGTATCCCAACATTCTTTTGCATTATAAAATCCTCTAGAACATTGCTTAAGCCCTTCTCACATCTTAAATCACCTTAACACATGTTTCCTTCACAAGGAAAGCACCTAACCATTCTATACACTTCTTAACTTATCAAACTCATTTTAAACTCTTAGAACTTCTTGTTTATTACCTAAATTTCGACATAGGTTCTCCTAGAACATTACTAAACCAAAACATATTGTTTTCACCAACAAACAACCAAGAACACTAAAAATCCATCAAGCACTTTCTTATACACAAACTTCACTCATATAGCACTACATCACAATATAGTGCATAATTTAAATTGCATGGCACTTAGGCCCTTAAAATGCATGGCTCTTAGGCCCTTAAAGTGCATAACTCTTAAACACTGAATTTCCACAATATATATGCCTTTGACCTGCAAATACACTCAACAACACATATGCCTTTTACTAGTCTCTTGAGAACACTTTACTAAGTCATTCACCATTTGCTCTTTAGGTAGTTTTAACAAGCATTATAAGCTCATTTCTCCTAAGGCATTAAACAACATTAGGTTAGTATATTTACCTCTATTCCAAACAACTTCTTTCTTGTTTCCTTATAAAACCGGTAAGGTATTTGATTCCTTGTCAAGTTCTAAACAATATACAAACATCATAATGAGTATTCAAGCTTTAAGCTTCATCTCATTGTAAAACCCTAATTTTACATTGTTTCAAAAACATTAATGTAGTTGTTTTACCTTGATCTTTGAAGAGAGTTTGAATATCTATGAAGAGAGGACTCCACCTAGCCCATGAAAGGTTGGAATGAAGCTAGAACAAAGTCACACAAAGAGCACCATTAATGTCCATTTCCGGTCAAGGTAAAAACATGGGAGAAACTTGATTTTTCTTTGAGATTCCTTACCTAGAAGCAAAGGAGATCAATAATATGTAGAAACACAAGCTCAAGCTCCTTCAATGGTGGAACTCCATGGCACCGAAATGGGGCTCTTGAAGTTTTGAGAAGATAAGAATGAAGAGCTTGATGAGAGGAAGTGATTGGGGGTGTTTGTTTTTTATTTGGACAAGTGAGCTAGATTTTACAAGAGGTCAAAGCTTGAGTTTAATGGTGGTGGTGAGTATTACCGTGAGAGAACAAGAAGAGAGGTTGAATAAGGAGTTTGGAACCGTGTGAAATGAGAAAGAAATGAGAGAATGAGGTAAGTTTGCTTTTTAGAAGATATTTGTAGTTTATAAAGCAAATAGTACCTAGTTAGTCATCTTTCTTTACTTAACAAAATAACAAGAGAGTGGTGAGTCACCACACTTAAGAAAACCGGCCCCAATTAGTACTTAGGGGTAATATAGTCTTTATTTGTCAATTTAATTCCTTATACAAACATATGTTACGAAATAGCTTATTAAAATCACTATTCATAAAAACAAGGCACATAGAAGTGAAATTTTTGATTTCCCATTGATATAGACTTCCAAATGTGATACTATATAGTACACATGTTAATTAAAGAGTAATGATGGACATTTAGCCATTCAAAACTCATTTACAAGACAATTTTTCAAAAATGTGCTTTAAGACTCCTTAAAGCACATTTTGTGTTTTAACTTGTTTCCAAGCTTGGTTTTCTTTGGTAATTGGTTTAATATGTTCATTAGTATATTAATAAGGTCTTGGTAAGTTCATTAGGTCTTAACCAAGCTTATCCCAAGCTTAGAGCACATTTTGGTCTTTACTGACCTTAAAGCACACTTTGTGTTTTCTTTTGTTTAAATTTGTTTACTAACGTTTCTAAGACTCTTTTTAGTCTTCATATACCATATTTAGGTGTTTAAACAATATACTAAGGTTTGGGGTATTTCAATCTACCCCCCTTAAAAGAACTTTGTCCTCAAAGTTCACACTTCCACATATCCTAAATGTTAGAACACGGGAATACTTATAAACAATACTTCCATACATCCTTAACAACACACTTACATAACATTGGACACAAGGTCCATACAACATAACATCGGGTACATAACATTGGACACAAGGTCCATACAACATTATCCACATCATTCAGACACAACGGTCTGTAACATAACAACATAACATAGACGATGTATTTAACTACACGTCGTACTTACATAACCGAAACGGCTCTACCCCCCCTTAAAAAGGGGTACGCCCCGTACCCTATACACATAAGCACTAAGAAGTAAACAATGACGGGTACTTCGCCTTCATCTTATCTTCCAGCTCCCAAGTGGCCTCCTCAACGTCCTGGTTGGACCAAAGAACTTTCACCAGTCTCACAGACTTATGGCGAGTGTCTCGAGTCTTAGTATCCAGAACCCGTACCGGAGTCTCCACTGATCGCATGGTCGGCTCTAAGGTTAGCCTTTCAGGCTGAAGCACATGAGACGGATGAGACATATATTTCTTCAACTGGGACACATGAAATACATCATGTACCTTGCCCAGCTCGGCGGGTAAATCAAGTCTATAAGCTACCGGGCCGATCCGCTCTGTCACAACATAAGGCCCCACATATTTTGGGCTCAACTTGTCCTTCTGGCCAAAACGAAATACTCCCTTCATGGGGGATACTCTCAAAAATACCAGATCGCCCACGGCGAACTCCAGGTCACGTCTGCGCACATCTGCGTACGACTTCTGTCTATCCTGAGCTGCCTTCATGTTAGCCCGGATCTGGCGAACTTCTGCCTGAACTTGTTCAAGATACTCTGGTCCTATAATGACCGTCTCACTCGACTCATCCCAGCATAATGGCGTGCGGCATGGTCTACCGTACAAGGCCTGGAAGGGAGACATCTTGATCGAAGCATGGTAACTGTTGTTGTAACTAAACTCGATCAGATGTAACTTATCAATCCAACTGGTCTGAAAGTCAAGTGCACATGCACGTAGCATATCCTCAAGTGTCTGAATGGTGCGCTCACTCTAACCATCGGTCTGTAGGTGAAACGCTGTACTCAATTTCAGTTCGGTACCCAATGCTTCTCGCGTAGACTTCCAATATCTCGATAAGAATCTGGTATCTCTGTCAGATACAATTGTTTTCGGTACACCGATGTCTTACAATTTCTCTATCAAAGAGTTCTGCCAGTTTTGCCACTTTCCAGGTGTCCTTCATCGGAATGAATCGGGCCACCTTGGTCAGTCGGTCAACAACAACCCATATCATATTCAGACCTCCCCTTGTAGGCGGAAGCCCTACTACGAAGTCCATGGAAATATCATGGAACTTCCACTCAGGCACTGGCATTGGCTGTACCATACCACCAGGCCGTCGGTGCTCAAACTTGACCTTCTGGCAAGTGAGACACCTCAACACATAATCACTTACATCTTTTTTCATTCCAGTCCACCAAAAATATCTTTTCATACTCTTATACATCTTTGAAGCTCCGGGGTGAATTGAAGTAGTAGAACAATGGGATTCACTCAATATGCGCTCCTTCAACTCAGCGCTACTCCTAGGTATACACAATCGGCCATTAAGCCTAATCAGGTCATCATCGTGGAGTCTGAAGTCGTACTTCTGACCCTCGAATGTGCCATCAACAAGCTTCTGCCTGATCTCCACCATATACTGATCCGTCATCTGAGCACTCCGCACCTCTTCAACCAAGCCAGTATTAGAGACTAGCGAATGGAGAGAGTGTGCTCGGTGACTCAATGCGTCATCTACCACATTTGCCTTACCCTCTTTATATTGCAGATTGATGTCATAGTCATTCAGAAATTCAACCCACCTTCTTTGTCGCATGTTCAACTCTTTCTGAGTGAACAAGTACTTTAAGCTTTTGTGGTCAGAATAAATTGTCACACTTACCCCATACAAATAATGTCGCCATATCTTCAATGCGAAGACAATGGCACCCAACTCTAGATCGTGGGTAGGGTAGTTCTCCTCATGCTTTTTCAGCTGTCGGGAGGCGTAAGCTACGACCTTCCCGTGTTGCATCAATACACAACCCATACCTCTACCTGATGCATCGCAATAGACCTCAAAACCATCTGGACCGTCTGGTATAGTCAGGATTGGTGCAGATGTCAGAGCATCCTTGAGACTCGTGAAAGAACCCTCACAGTCGACTGTCCACTCGAATGGTGCATCCTTCTTCATTAAGGAAGTCATCGGCCTCGAGACACTGGAGAAGTCCTTTACAAACCTCCTATAATAACCTGCCAGACCGAGGAAGCTCCTGATATCGGTAACTGTCTTCGGCCTTGGCCAGGTGCGCACAGCATCAATCTTTGCCGGATCAACAGTGATCCCGGCCTCAGAAGTCACATGTCCAAGAAAGGATACTTGGTTCAACCAAAATTCACATTTCGAAAACTTTGCATACAACTGATTCCTCCTCAATGTTTGTAACACATTTCTCAGGTGGCTTTCGTGCTCACCTCTTGATTTCGAGTACACAAGAATATCATCGATGAAGACTACCACAGACTTGTCCAACTGATCTTGGAACAAGCGGTTCATTAAGTCCATGAACTTAGCTGGTGCATTTGACAAGCCAAACGGCATAACTGTGAACTCATAATGCCCATACCTAGTTCTGAATGCTGTCTTTTCGATATCACTGTCACGGATGGCAATCTGATGGTATCCGGATCGTAGGTCTATCTTGGAGAATACTGATGCTCCCCTCAGCTGATCAAATAGATCGTCGATGCGTGGTAAAGGGTAACGGTTCTTCACCGTAACTGCATTCAGCTCCCGATAGTCAATACACAGGCGGAGGCTACCGTCCTTCTTCTTCACGAAGAGGACCGGCGCTCCCCTTGGTGAAACACTAGGGCGGATGAACCCCTTGTCAAGTAGGTCTCTCAGCTGCTCCTTGAGCTCTGTCATCTCTGCTGGAGCCATACGATAAGGTGCCTTCACAATGGGTCCGGTGCCCGGAACTAAGTCAATCTCAAACTCCACTTCCCGTGCTGGCGGCATGCCTGGCAGTTCCTTAGGAAACACATCAGGAAACTCCGACACTACGGCACATCTGGGCTAAACTCTGGATCTCTCTCTATGTCCTGGACATAGCAGAGGTATACATCACTCCCTCGTCGTAGTTCACGACAATAGCCATGGCGGTGATGATCTGAGTTGAAGGCTCCCTGGGCCTCTGGCGGTAAGATATAGTAACCCCAGATGGACTCCGAAGAAGCAGCCGATGCTCGGCACATAGGATTCTGCCCTTGTACCGCTCCAACCAGTTCATCCCGACAATCACATCAAATCCAAGTCCATCGAATTCTATCAGGTCCGATCTGATTCTTACACGCATCTCGGGGGGTCGGGTGCAAGTGATCCGCTCTTGACGGGAGAGTGACTAGAAAGCCTGGCATCTCATCACCGTCTAACCCCAGCCTCTTCGCAAAAGATAGCGAAATAAATGTGTGCGAGGCTCCAGAGTCGAACAAGATCGAAGCGTCCACGCCATTGACTGGAAAGGTACCAGTGAGGATTGTGCCGCTCTTGCCGGCTTCTGCCTCATTGCAGACACTTAGTGTACCTCCCGTTCCGAGTTCACAGCCTAATTCATTGGCAAACTAATAAGTACTGGGTAACAACACGGTTGATATACTTCAATAACTCCACTTTATTCATTAACACATTCTCCTCACAACATTGTTGGTTTACACTGTTGACATAACTTAACACATACATAACTTCCTTAATATATACTGGCTTAACATATTACATAGTTATACAAGGCTTTAAAACTGTCTGAAGGTCAAATTCAAACGTCCAGGTTTCATGTGTGTGGCATTGATCTTTCTGATGCCATGATATAGCATCCTCGACTGCCCACCCATGATTAGCACATCTCCTGACTTTAGTATTAACTTCCTTGCGAGATCAGCACGCTTCTACTCGCCATATACGAACACTGCGGTATCATCAATGGACCAAGACACCACGGGTACTCCCTTACTTAGAGACTCGGGTGACTCGTCCTTATCTTGGTGTAAACCTAATCGTCCACCCTTCTGGTAGAAGTTCACAATACACAAATCCGCTTTCACGTTTGGAATTGATTCCGTTTCAACTTGTTGAGCAATTGCCACAGCGTGATTAACGACCGCATGGAACTCCTCAGGTATACTTGGTACCGTTGCTCCATCTCCAGCTCGCACTTCTTGATATGTCTTGGTGTAAGGGTTCCAGTCCTTACCCATGCACATCATCTTCAATTGCATTCTTGATCCGTTCGGGTATTCGGGTGTGTAGAAACCTCCTGGTTTTGCTCCTAGTTCATCGCATCACCTGATGATGTGGATTTGTGCTTCCGGTGTCAGGTATCCATTTAAGAGTATCATACCTGGCTGGATAACCTGACATTGCTCCATTGGAAAGTCGGTGATGTTGATGGTGGTTTCTTCAGGGTTTGGTGTGGGTGGGATTGGATAACATATATTGAAGGTTCCTTTAAGTTTAGAATTATGTAATTAGGTGACTTTCACACTATACTTTAACTCTTTACTCACATGATAACACATTTGGACTCACTAGTACACACATGCATGAAATGCGGTATGCGATCGCTTATTACATTCAACAGTTTAGGCGGTACCTGGTCTAGAAGAGGGCCCTGGTGCCTCAGACCGGTCCACCACATTCAGGGCGGCCTTGCTAGGTCCCGACCCCTTCCCCCTCTGGGAATCAGTGTGTCTCTGATCTGTGGGTGGCTGGTTAGCCGTCTTCGGGCCATCAATAGCTGCTGTAGCCTTACCCTTCCACTGCCCCTTGGGCTTGTTGACTCTGCTGTTGGGGTTCCGGTAACACTCGTAGTCACGGTGACCCCACTTCTCGCAGTAACGACACTGTACTTCATTTCCCTTGCAGTCCTTGCCAGGATGGTCTCCGTTGCACCACTTACAGTAATAGTGGCGCTCCGGTCCAGAGCCCGTGCTAGCTGCTATCACAATACACATTCAATACTTTTTCACAACTTATCAACATACACTTCAACTTATCACACAAGATTAAATAATTACCCTTAGGTGTAACACCCCTACTATCAATACAGTCATTAACGTCCAATCTCCTTACTCATTAGATGCACGCAGTGGATACCTACTTACATACATTGGGTGATACAATGCCGTTAGTCACCCACGTGACTAACAAGGCTACTGATTATACATACAACATCGGTCTGATGGACCGGAATCCCGAGTACTACAAATCTACAATGCATTCTCCATTTACCAAATGCTACTACAATCTCCATTCAATACAATACTCCAAGTACAATACAATATAATCTATATACTGAGTTTACTAAGATCCTTATACAATGTACTATCTCTTCAAAGTTCATACATACTCACCAAGAGACTACTTACTACCCATTCCTCACACACTACTTACTTCCAAATACCAGGGTGTGCCTCCGGTCTCTTCCTTGACCATATTCGTTTCGGGTACCTGTACACTAAAAAATGTCCCCCGAAGGGGTCAGCTTTCGCCGAGCATGATAACCGCATACCCCGCGTACTAGTGAGGGTACGCCGACCACTTGGTCGAATACATGCGGTTCATTTCATACAAGCATACATGCATACATGCTCTTACACACAATACCATAATACTTACACAACATACATACATACAATTCAGTTCATACAAGGGATACGATATAAACCAACCAATACATACTTACCTCTTTCGAATTACACATACTCATTACATACATAATATACAATTCTTGTTAGCTTCATTGGTCCACCTGGGTTAATCGGGTGGAGATTACTCTTTTACTCGTTACTTTATACATACATACGCATACATCTCATACTCATACTCACGGATCCATACTTAATTACTCTTACTCTTACTCAAGTTAAGACGTTGGGACCTCCGGCCCTGGGGACTACACCGTCCCACCTCCGGGATTTACTTGACTCACTAATCCGGGATGCTACCCATTTAAGGGATTTGGGCCGCGGACCAGTTTAAGAGTCAGGAATTGCAGCCAACCTCTTGTGACTCCGCATCCTCACGCGTGGCCGAAGATATATCGGACTTGTACTCATTCCAATTTACTCTCTTAAGTTAGGAGTTAGATAGTTAGGAATTAGCACAAGTCAACATCCAAACCACAATAATGCAATACACATATACACATACATACGAGGTACAATACATTACACAGGTACAATACGAGGTTCGAATACCATTCATCATCATTCATATATTTCATGAATTATACAAACTAGTGCTCAAGTCAATAATTATCAAGCACAACATAAGTCAAGCACAGGTAAGTGCAATATAGTCCGATTCATGCATTTATCTTATTTAGGTGGTCAAATAAGCACACAAATCGGGGTAACCAGATTAGGATACAGGGCATGAAGAAATCATACCTTTCACCGTTGTACTTGTATCCCAACGTTCCTCCGGTATTCACAATTCAAATCCTATGATATACATACAACTGAATAATTAATCTACCATTATTAATCTTAACTCAACTGCTTTTGTGTTTACTAATCCTTATTCACTAAGCCTTACATTCCTTACACTTATATTTCATTTTACTTACTTTCCATTACTTGTCCATAATTTACATACACATGTATATACATGTGTATAGGTGGGTATACATATATATATATATGTATATATACTAGTTATAAGCTTACTGTTTTTTTTTTTTTGTAATTATAGGGCCATCCGATCCACCGTCCGACCCAAGCCCTGGGTCGGACCATTCCAGTAAGGTTCGTTCCCAGAAAATTACCCTGTCCGACCCAGCACTATTCCGTCCGACCCATACTCTCTGGGTCGGACCATTCCAGAAGGTTTTGGTCCGTTGTTTAAGCCATGTCCGACCCACGTCCGACTCACGGCTCTGGGTCGGACCATTCCAGAAAGTTTGGTTTTCATTTCTAAAGCCCCGTCCGACCCACGTCCGACTCACCGTCTGGTCGGACGGAGTCAGAACCTTGCTACAGATTTTATTCTTCTTTCCCAACTTACCCATTGTTTCCCCAATCTTCTTACAGGTAATCTCACATGTTTAAACACTACCTAGGCCCTTCAAATTGCCTTAGTTCATCCACTTTACATACTTACTAATTCTTACTTGTACAATTTCATTTCCATTCTTTACTTACTTCTCATTCTCATTCTAGCTTGTTTATACTCCTAATGAGTCTTACTTATGATTACTTAAGTCTTTAGCAACTTATACAACCATCCCCAAACAAAGCCTTAACTTACAGCCCACTTAAAATTCCTCTCGGCTGAAATTTAGTGATGGTCCGGGACCTTGTCCCTATCCTTAGTCCCGGACCAACCTTGGTCGTGAGTTTCAAATTGTTTTAACGAGTGGTCCGGGTCCTTATGCTTAACCCAAGTCCCGGACCATTAGCTTACACCACTCTCGGCCTATTTTGACATACTGGTCCGGGTCCTCTTACAAGGGGTAAGTCCCGGACCTAAATTTTTGACAAACTCTCGGGTGTTTTGAATGGTTGGTCCGGGACTTAATACAAGGCCTAAGTCCCGGACCAACACTGGTCTGCTACGAATTGCGTTTTCTTTCTTGCTCTGTTTCATTCCCTTCTTCCTCTAATCCATTCCTAATTGTTTCTAATCTTGATATTACATGCTTAACTACTCATTTAATGTCTAACCTACCTAAATCCATCACCGAAACTCAATTCCCTCAACCTACTGCTATCTCACCATTTCCACTGTTTCATTCTTTTCTCTCTGTTGCAATTCTACCGAGTTGCTGCTGCTACTTCTGATCCATTTTCATTTTTCTTCTACAAATGCCAACAACCCTTAAGTGACATAGTTTCTCTCTAGATTTTGACATGGTATCCCCTAAAAACTTAAGGTTTCACCACATTAGTTTGTTCACCCATCAAAGATCACCACCTGTTGAACTATACATATATGCATCAGTTCACTCACGTTCACAGCAGCAGCTCATTCATTTTGTTTTCTTTGACAGATTCTAACTCAATAATTCACTAATGCCATCAATACCATTACACTCATTTCCCTTTATATGGCTACGGTAGTTCACATTTGTTAAAGAATATACTTACACACACACACTGCACAAACTGAACAGAGGTAATTTACCTTGTTCTTGTTTTCCTTTTCTTATCTCTTCTTCTCGTTTTCTTGCTCTCCTTTCCTTATTTTTCTTCTTCTTTCTGTCCTCTTTCCCTCTCCACTGATTTAGCAATACAAGTTCTCTAACACTACAACCCATATATTCACATTTCAATACACCATACTAATACACAATTTAACCCTAACCATTATGTAAGTTCTAACGTAGGTTTTAGGGTTTAGAAATTATATTACCTTCCAAGAGTGCAATAGCTGTTTAGGATAGCTCAAGAACAAGACTTCTCACTCTCCCAAGAAGCCAAAATCGGCTATAGCACAAAGAACCAAACAAGGTCTTAGTCTACATTTTCGTTTTGCCTTTGAGGCTAGAAAAAGATGGAGTTTTTACGGATATTTTTACCTCAATAGAACAAGGAGAACAAGGTGGCTCTAATGGTGGTTTTGAAGCTCTAAATGGGGTATACCCATAAAAACGAAAGTTCTCATTTTTGATTTTTGAAAAGAGAGAAATGTTCCTCTTGATGAGAGGAATCCAATGGTGTAGTTTTTGTAATTTTTGGAGAAGGTTCAAGAAGGTTACAAGAGGAGAGAAGTGAATATTTGTGTTGGTTTCTCAAGCCCCCCATGGCTGTCGCAGGAAGAAAGAAAGAAGAGGGAAACTTTCAGAGAGTGAGGGAGTGGGTTACGTGAGGAAGAATGAAAATAAGGGAATTGGAGAGAGAGTGTGAGAGTGAATAAAGTAAGGTGTTACTTTATTGTTTTTGTTTGTTTGTGTATTAGAGAGGAGTGTGTGAGGGAGTGAGAGAGGGGGTCCAAATCGGACACACCAGCCCCCATGTGGGTTTTGAATTTCTTTTTACATTATTGGACACATAAGTTTGTGTTATTTATATTTCTACCCCACGACTTCCCGTTTTTGACAGTTTTTTACTAATTTCTCGTTTTATTGATTTTATTGGTTCTAAAGCTTCACTAATATTTATTAATGATTATTTAGTTGACCAAAATTGTTACGAGTCTATTTGACCCGCTTAAAGTCACGTTTCCCCGGTTACCTCGAAAAACGCGCTTTAATGTTCGTTAGTGTTTTTAATCCATTTTGAGGATCCGTTTTCTTCGGGATTTGTTCCCTCATATTTATTTAGACTTAATTAAGCCTTTAGAATCCTTATAATACGCTAACCGAGGTCTCATACCTCCTATGGTTATTTAGCGCTCATTTAGCGTTTTTCGCTTTTAAAGCGTTTCTTTATTTCTTTTGATTTATTTTCCCTTACAGATACTTCTTAACCATTATTAGGCTCTTAAATACCTATTAGGATAATTTAATCGCCATATTTAAGGTCGGGGTATTTCAATCTACCCCCCTTAGGAACTTTGTCCTCAAAGTTGTTCGAGGTTATAAGTTTACAATGCTTACTCATTCTTACATGTCTAATACTACGGTCATACAATCTTCCTCTTACTAATTCCCAAATCCATTACTCAAGGTTTCTACATACCATACCATCCAAATGTACTATAGTTACTCCAATCCGCGCTACTACTAACTATCTGGTTCCTCATTACAAAGTTCATACATACATACAGTGCAAAGCTATCCCCAAAGCAATGCAATACACAATACAATCCCGCAGGCACTCAGGTCATCTAGACACGGGACTCCTCTATGTCCCGCTGCCCTTGGAATAATACAACATACTACCTTACTATCTTCTTCGGTACACACTTCTAGCAGATCCTCATTCTCCATACTAGGGAAATTCTTTCACCACTACCACTGGTGGAACGCGAGCTTTTAATTACGGTCCAAAACCGTGTTACATTACGGTTCTGGACCGTAATCTACGCGGGCGTCAATAAAGATGGCGACGTCTTTAATTACGGTTTTAAACCGTAATTAATGGCCCTTTTCCGGCCCGCGTGTCATTGACTTTACATTACGGTTATTTGTAAAACCGTGATCTAAAGTCCTTTGGCGCGCGCGAACCAAAGGACTTTAGATCACGGTTTTACAAATAACCGTAATGTAAAGTCGACACTTTAGATTACGGTTCTAACAATAACCGTAATCTAAAGTGTTTTGGCGCGCGCGCCCAAAGGACTTTAGATTACGGTTATTGTTAGAACCGTAATCTAAAGTGTAATTTTTTTTTATTATTTTATTTTTTTTTACAAATCTACACAATTGCAACAGAGACAGAATTGTAACAGATAAGCAACAGAGGGCAGAAACTGCACAATTGAACCACCTGAATCAAATACCAACAACACAAATTCATTCTAATAAAGCACCAGATCGAAAATCTGTAACATATTCAATCTGTTACACAATTGCAACAGAGATAACATCTAATAAAGCACCAGATCGAAAATCTGTAACATATTCAATCTGTTACACAATTGCAACAGAGATAACAATTGCAAATTCATTTCTGCGCACAATTGCAACAGAAATATTCAATACAACAGCTAGAATCTGTTACAGCAGCAGCTAGCATAATTCATTACAAACAGAATCAGAGCAACTAACAAAAAATATAATCTGTTACACAATATAATCTGTTGCAGCAGCAACTAACAGAATCAGAGCAGCAACTAAAAAAAATATATGTTACAGCAGCAGCTAGCTAGTCTACCACTCCATTCTCATAAACATGGCTGCCATGCTCTCTCTGACATGCAACAAGTCGGCAGGAGCATAAGTCTTGAATCTGGCATAATGCTCTTTAATCTGCAACAAGAAAAGGAATGGAACACATAATGAGATTAAGATAAAGACACAAAAAATCTGCCGAAAGAATTAAATACAAGACAGCGTTCGTATTACCTTGTCAATATCATTCTTAAAACTTGGGAAGTACCCGCAGAACTCGTACATATACCGCATCACGTAGTACCCGCAACTCTTAGAATCCTTTTGGGTAGGGCACTAAATCACCAAAATTCACAAATGTAAAACAATTGTACAAAGATAATAGCAGCACGAATGAAATACATGAATTACCAAACCTTGATGTAATCGACGGTCAAATCACCAAACTCTCCCTGAGGGGTTTTTTTGTAACAACTGTTACATATATTAACAAAAGCGTTTAGCAAAATGAACAAGTACATTAATTTTGGTTCAAAAAACTTACAAACAATTAAATAGTAATAAAAACTTACTCTTTGATTAAGTCTTCAGTGTTGAATTCTTTCCACTGCCCTAGTGGATCTAGAACAAGCAGAGTAGCGGTGGCAGCGCAGAATATAAACAAAGCCCAGTGGTGGCTACAATGTCAAATACAAAATGAAATGAGAAATGAAGGTAACAAAGTTAGCTAATTAGTATGTAATTTTATATTAGAACTCACGTTTGGTGATACGGCATTAGAATGAATAATTTATTCTGTTGTTCAACAACATTGAAGACATGAATCATGTAGTTACAAAACCTCCCAGGGTCCCTAGTGACATTGTCGTACGATAAACGCTCCGGGCACACCGCAGTAACGCATGTCATGTCCTTCTCAACACATCTCTCAAGCAGACATCTATTATATCACATGTACTATAAAAAGTTAGCCAATGCAACTTCATAGATACTTATTCTATATGTTTTTACAGTATGAGGAAAGAACACTTACTTTAGATAAGCTTGAATAATGTTAATGTTCAGATAATCTCCACACATCATCTCTCTGATGTCCTCAAAGTTGATTGCCGTCATCATATCTTCTTCGTAGTGAAACATCGACTTTGGAAGCGTCATCATGAAGTTGTTAGTTTGAGATGACTTCACCATGATCTTGTCGTAGAGATTCATCTGCTTGGCCCCCAAAACATTAACAAGTTTTTGTGGCAGTGCGAGCTTATTTTTAGGCGCCTCAGAAGTCCTGGTGCGACCCCGGACGGGCGCTGGATTCTTACCTTTCGCACCCCGACTCACTGGATTCTTACCCTTCACACACAAACAATAAAGCATAAATGTAAAGATAATTACTAATTGATTATTAGTAACATTAAACATTTATCTAGAACATACCCTTCTGGCAGGATTCGTCGGCGCGCTGATCTCTTCTTCTCTGGGCCGGGATACGCGGCGAGGAACCTCAGGGATCTCAGGATTCGCCGGCGCGCTGGTCTCTTCTAGTCTGGGCCGGGTTACGCGGCGAGGAAGCTCAGGGATCTATAATAGATTAGATTAGACACTTAATGCTAAATAATGCATTTTATTAGATACTAAATGGTTGTCAAACAGTCTTACCTCATCGGTGACAACAATATAACATGCTGGCCAGGGCAATATGTCTCCCTTCGCTTCGATCAGCGTGCATTTGTTGTCAATCGCCATCGGAAGGTATGCATGCTCAAATCCATCAACTATCAGGTCCAAGGTCACACGCGCGTAGAATGGGGGTAGACGTACGAAACTGATGAGCGTGAGTGGACCTGATGGCAACACCGTCCCGTAGGCCGCATCTACAGGGTGCCCGTCTAATGGTATTTGGAGACGACATTTTTTTTGCTCCTTTAATAAACAGAGATAATACGTGAAATAAATAAGTGAGTCCAATCTAATACTATTTAAATAACTTTATTTTAGAAGAAAAATAGTTAAACAAAGTTAACCTGGATGTTGGCAAACGGGTACGGGTCAGCGGCCGGAGCACAACTAGACGAGGAAGACATTCGAGGAGGATCTAGCTGCTGCTGCTGAGTAGTCGCATGTGCAATCGCATTCAACGCTTCCTGCAGCCTCTCCTCGATAGCCCGGCGCTCAGCAGCATGTTTCTCGTCATTAGCTTGGCGCTCAGCAGCGAACTTACGCTCTACCATCTCGCCTCGACTTCAGCAGCACTCATCTGACCCTTCCTAGCAGATGGCGGGAATACGTTCTTCTGACGTACTTCTCCCCCAAATCCTCTAACACGCCCCGGGTGATCCTTCTTCCCAAGCATTTGATTCAGCGCGTCGTCTTGAGAAGGAGGAGCGTGTAAGTCCACTTCTCCTCTCTGTGCCGCATCGTACTGTCCAATTTTCAAAGAAGTTAATGACGAGATTTAAGATCAACAAACACTTGAGTATATAAGTAAATTATTCAACAGCTACTTTCAAATACTTACAATTTGGTTTGCCAGTTGTTCCATCGCAGCATTAGGAAATATCCTCTGACCTTCGCTGGTCGTTTTCTGGCGTCCCAGTATGTACATCTGCACCCTCCTCGCCTCAGAGACATCCTCGATCGGGCATTCACTTCCATCCTCGTTCCTCCGTGTCAGCAAACCAGCTTCTTTCCATCCCTCGAGGCTGCCCACATATCCCCTTCGTCCCATGGTGTGGGGGTAGAGATTAGCTTCACGGTTTTGTCGTGCTTGTTCTTGTACTTGCTGTTAAGAAAGTACAACAGGAAATTAATTAGAAAATCAGGGATAAAGCATTATGAGCATTAATTAAGAAAAGAGTACACACAAACATACCCTGAACTCGGGGGTGGCGTGCCGCTCAACGAACTCCTTCCACTCCTCTTCAGTTATCATGCCATTGTATACAACATACGGCGGAGGCTCACGTGGGGGCACCCTGTTGATCCAATGCTCAACCAAGTAGTGGCGGAATGATTTAGCTTTGCCGGCCACCAAAGAAAGAACGGTCTTCTTCACTTCTTCTGGGATCTTGTACCGTTCTTGCACCTTCTTCCAGATGGTCTCCTTTACTTTTTCCGGGACTTGTTTCCATGTGTGGTTGATGCAGCAATGTGATCTGGCCAGAGTCCCTAGCATACTAGCGAACTCTGACCTGCTGCCCCCACCATACCTCCCATACTGGTCCCACAGAAGACTAATCTGATCCGGTTTCTGCAGTTTCACAACCCACGGGTCGGACCTCTACCTCTGGGTCTCTGAGTAGCACTCGTAGAAGGTGCACTCATGGAAGGGCCAACAGCAGCAGCGGCAGATGTGGATGGGGCAACAGCAGCAGCGGCAGATGTAGATGGGACCGGTACCATTTGCTGCTCATTTTCCTCCTCCTCACGACAAAATAAATCGAACTCTTCATCAGCCATGTCCTGATCAGCCATGCCTGCAAGGATTGAAATACAATTTGAATTAAATTAAGCATTTCATAATGGTCATAAACAAGCAATAAATAAAAGAGTGTTAATTTCATATAAATTTTTATAGTAATAACTTACATACACCATTATCTCTCAACCCACATTCCCTCGTTATGGTCTGATCGTATATACTCACGATGACCTGTGACCTCAGCCTCTTCCAATGAAATAGGAACAGTTGGAGGTTCATCTTCTGCATCATACTCATCCTCATCAACCACACCATCCACACCAACTATTCCTCTTCTCCCTTTAAGCACAACAGACCATCTAGGATTACAGGGATCAGTTACATAAAATATCTGCTTAACCTTCGTCCCAACAACGAATGGCTCAACCGTGGGAGTAGCTCTAGACAGATCAACCAGTTTCATACCATGCTCCTCCTCACGGTAGCCATGATTGTTGTTAACCCAGTTACAGCGGAAAACACACATTTCGTAGCTGTTGTAGTCCAATACCCAGATGTCTTGTATAACACCGAAATATGATTGTTGTACCGAGACAGGACTATGACCCGACACCGATGTCATATAAGTTTTGATAAGCTTCAAGCTCTACACCACTGTTTTGATTCGTTGACTTCTGATCCTGACGTTCTGTGAAAAAGGTGAATCCGTTGACATCGTACCCCTCATAAGAAATTACATCCAGATTTGGTCCAAATGCAACTACTTTAATCAGTTCAGGCACATTCGTGGACTGATCGGACAACACTCTCTCTTTGAACCATCGGACAAATGTCCTATTCTGCTCATTTTGTAGTCTAACGTCACTCATGTTTGGATATTGTGCTCTTAAAACACACAAGTGTTCATCAAAGTATGGTTCAACATCTTCAAGATGACTTAGCACAACTAAATGAGCTTTGTTAAGAGTGTCTATGTCAATTCTTTTCAGTTTCCTTCCAACCGTGCCAACACCCTTCAATCTGCCCTCGTGTCTAGAACGTGGAAGTCCAATGGTATCGACACCTTCTAGGTAATTGGTGCAGAAGTCTACAACTTCCTCTGTGATAGTGCCCTCTATAATACTACCCTCTGGGTGACGACGGTTCTTCATTTTCTTCTTCAGGACACCCATGTACCTTTCGAACGGATACATGTAGCGAAGGTACAAAGGACCACACATCAGAATCTCTCTTACAAGATGCACGAGGAGATGTATCATTATGTCGAAGAACGATGGAGGAAAATACATCTCCAGCTGGCACATTGTCACAATAAGATCCTTTTGTAATTTAGACAGAGTGTCCACATCAAGAACCTTAGACGAAATGGATTTGAGGAAGACACTGACGTTTGTGATTGTGTGTCTGACAGCATCCGGCAAGATCCCACGTAGTGCAATTGGCAAAAATTCTTGAAGTAGGACATGATAATCGTGAGATTTCATTCCTACTAATTTGAAATCTGTCATGGACACTAGGTTTCTTATGTTTGAGGAGTAACCTGATGGTACCTTGATGTTGTAAAGGGTACTGCATAGACTATGTTTCTCTTCTTTAGACAGAGTGTGACAGGCAGGAGGCAAGAATGTGCGTTTTCCACGTTCTTGCGGGCCAAGCTCTGTGCGTATGCCCAACTCAATTAAATCTTTTCTTCCTTTCAAATGATCCTTTGTCTTTCCTTTTATGTTCAAAAGAGTGCTAGTGACACTTTCACCCACGTTCTTCTCGACATGCATCCCATCGATACAATGTCTAACCTCCAGATGCTGCCAGTACTCTAGTTCCCAAAATATGATTTCTTTTTCCAGACACTTTTTTCACCACTTTTGGTTGGCGGCCCGAAGTTGTTCACAATATTATCCAACTTTTTGTAAATCTCTGTACCTGTCAAAGGCTGGCGCGCCATGCTGTGATCAGTTTTCCCATCGAACTCTTTCGCCATCTTTCGATACTTATGTCCTTTTGGAAGCATTTTTCGGTGGCCCATATACACGGTTTTCCCACTATGTTTCAAGCGAATGCTACAAGTGTTTTCACCACAAATCGGACACGCCAACGCCCCCTTGATTGAATAGCCTGAAAGATTACCATAGGCGGGGAAATCATTGATTGTGCAGTACAACATGGCACGCAAATTGAAGTCCTCTTTACTGAATGAGTCGTAAACCGTAGCCCCTTCATTCCACAAGAGTTGTAGATCCTCTATCAAAGGTTGTAGGAATACGTCAATTTTGTTGCCCGGTTGCTTTGGACCAGATATTAACAAAGACAACAAGATGTGTCTTGGTTTCATGCATAACCATGGCGGTAGATTGTAAATAACTAAAAGCACAGGCCAGGTACTGTGTATGCTACTCAAAGTACCGTAAGGGTTCATCCCATCCGTGCACAAGCCTAGCCTTAGGTTTCTCGGTTCGTTACCAAACTCAGGAAATTTTACGTCTATGTTTCTCCACTGTGGTGCATCAGCGGGATGTCTTAATCTGCCATCCTTTTTCCTGTGAACTGAATGCCACCGAAGATTCTCTGCGTCTTTCTCAATGGAGAACAAACGTCTGAACCTTGGAATGATGGGCAGGTACCACAGTACCTTAGCTGGTGAACCTTTCTTACTACCGCTGATGTGAGTTTGTTGTTGTTTCTTATACCGTGACGCTCCACATGCTGAACAGCTTTCAGCAAATTCATCCGATTTCCAAAACAGCATGCAACCATTTGGACAAGCATGAATTTTCTGGTACCCCATACCCATTGGGCACATCATTTTTTTGGCTGAGTACGTAGTCGTTGGTAAAACGTTGTCCACCGGAAGAACGTATTTCAATAGTTCCAGGAGGTCAGTGAAACTTACGTCGCTCCAGCCATGTTTCGCTTTCAAGTTGAATAGCTTGAGGACGACACTCAACTTGCTTAACTTTGTAGGGTCACACCCGGGGTACAACGGTGTTTTGGATGAATCCAACAAATTTTCATGCTTGTCTGGCGTGTTAGAGTAATGTCGTTCCACATCTTCGAGCATAGTCTCAATGTCATCATCCCAGAAATCTGGCTCAACGTTCCCTGTAACGTCTTCTGGGTCACCAGCAACTGTATCATCTCCAAGTTCTGTTTCTGTGTTTGCCTGACCATTATCCCCTTCGTCAGGCTTAATAACATCGAACGCACTCTGACCATGCCATCGGATTATGTCTTGGAAATCTTTTGTAAAACCGCGGCGGATCAGATGTTCCTTAATTGTTTCAACGCCGCGATATCTCAGATTGTTTTGGCAGTCGATACACGGACAAAATATGTATCCCTTGTCTGTAGGTTTCAGATTGTTCGCCAACACCGTGCATAACTTATCAACTCCTTCTAAAAACTTGTCGTCCAAATTTCCGCTGTAAATCCACGAACGTTCCATCTCCTTCTAGCTATTTATATGAAGGCAGCCATTTCATACCGTCACCCGTGGCAGAGTCTTTACACTTTTGTATCTTATCAACCTAAATCCATCCATGAGTATTAAATCCCACCGGTGAACGTGTTTTTAATATGTAATTTATTGAAAATTTCGGCAGCATCTCCCTACAGTTCTTCAAATGCACGATATTATGATATTAATCAATAATATATGCATTCGAAGAACAATAAAGAGATACTGCTGAAATAATCAATAAAGTACAATTAAAAACACATTCACACCCTAGGTGTGAGATTTAACAATCATGGACAGTCCCGACAGGGACTGCCGAAGATATACCTCTATTAGGTATATCTTGGGCGGATAACTATGTTTGGTAGTTTGTCAAATATTATATGTATATATGTAAATCTTACCTCTGGTAGACGATTAGCCGATGCTAAGACGGTTGAGGTCGGAAGCCAAAATAAAGTCGTAGTCCTGATGCATAAATGAAAAACGACAACATTAGAATTCATCAAAAAATCAAGGTTAAATGCTAGCTAAACCGCGGAAAAAAATCGACAGCATCTCCCCTATATTTCTAACGTCTCCAAATCAGTTTTATCAAAGTCAAATTTGCACGCACCATCTAGAACTAGTAACATACATAAACTTATCTTCTTCTACTATAAATGAAGTTTATTTATGACCTTCTCTGCAGTACTTCAGATTGAAGGACTGAAACTAGTCATTCTAGAACCATTAAAATACCGAAACTCATCTTATTCTTTCTGGTGGTTATAACAATAGCATTGTTGATTCCTGTCACAGATTGTGAATCAAACAGAGAGCATCTGGCATAGCAGATTGAGCAGTTGAAAATGAGCTATTTTCAGGAATCGGTAATATACTTGAACTTACTTTCTTTCCTGTGGCAGTTTTAAGTAGTAGCATTTTTAAAACTACACTATTATTTATTAATTGTAATACTAAATGCTAAGAATAAATAAATACAGCAGTTTACAGTTTGCTTTGCAAAATTACCGTTACTAAGCACCGAAGTGGGCAAGTAGTGTAGAAATCAGCCCACGAACTAGGTTGCAATTAACTGTGAATCTGGGCACAAATATATGAACAAAGTTAGAACTTGCAATCGAAATGCATGTATATGAACAAAGTTAGAAAAAAACGACAATCAATCGATCGCATACCCAATACGCGATAGAGAGGTCGACGGTGAGACCAGTGGTAGATGGGTGGTGACCGGCGGCGATGGGAGTGACAAAGGTGGTGGGAGCGATGGTGGCGATGGCCGTTAGCAAGGTGACGGGAGAGAGGAGGCGATTTCAGTGAGGAAGATAGCGCGAAAGAGAAGAAGAGTTACTGTAAGTACAGTGTGCAGAGTAAACGGGCAAATGTTGTAGTTAAAAGGACTTTAGATTACGGTTTACATGAAAACCGTAATGTAAAGTCACACTTTACATGACGGTTCCTAAAGAACCGTAATCTAAAGTGTAACGAAATTAATAAAATAGCGCGAAAATTATTTGGCCTATGCTGGGTTTCGAACTCAAGATCGATGGTGTTGACTCATGTACCCACGGCCATTGAGCCATGAGTCTTATTCGATCAAACAAATGTAACACATTAATATAAAGTTATTTTTAATCTAAAATAAGCTGGTAAGACGACGTCGTTCACTGTAATTTAGATTACGCGCGGCGTCGAAAAAATCAAATAATGCGGGAAATATTTGGCGTCAGGTCAAGACGACGTCGTTGACCATCAGTGGGCGGGGACTTTAGATGACGGTTATTAGTAAAACCGTAATCTAAAGTCCGTTGACCGTAAAGCGCGCGTCAACACGGGACTTTAGATTACGGTTTCACAAATAACCGTCATCTAAAGTCCGTCCTAAAAAAGGCGCGCCTACCTCCGATCGATTATTGCTTACGGTTAATTTAATAAACGTCATTAATTAACTCCGGCCTTCATATTATTTACGGTTTCTGTTAAAGCCGTGATTAAACCACCGTCATTAAAGGCTTCCGTTCCACCAGTGTACCAATTAAAATTTTTATAAAACATACAACTCCAAATTCCAATTTATATTCATTACTTATATCCTATGTGTGATTCTCGTGACCACTTGAGGGGAGCTTCGAGAATCATTCGACCCTGATGTGATCAGCATCAGTGTTGAACTATCTTTCCACCCCAATTTGTGTTCGGTTTCCCTTGATCTGATCAGGATCAAGTTCGACTTCCCACATCAGTTTCAAACAAGCAATTAATTCAATTATTTCCATGTTTTATCTTTTTACTCTTCCTAGTCATTCATACATCTCCAAAGGATGGAATCAGTCCATCCATCATCCTCACTCTATTTCCCAACTACTTTACTCCGTGGTTCAATCCTAGTGCTCATTTCCTCAACCTTCACTACTTCCATCCATTACTCACCATCATATCCTATATTCTAACTAAGGAATAATACATTTATAAGATTTAGTTGTCTTCAATTGTTTCAAATATTTTACTTACGATTCCACTACTCATAAACATCATTCATCTACTATCCTCATTCATTTCGTACTACTTCTTCAAAGGTTACAATACTTGTGGAGCTCCGTCCACTACTCATTACTTTTCTTTTACTAATACTCTTACACTAGTGTTACAAGATAGGTACATTCTCCTATGGTATTTGCATGTTTAATGCCTAGTTACCATAATTACAATATGAATGAGTACTTATGTTTATTTAACATAGTACCAATCATCAATTTGATTCTCATTTGTGCTATGCACATGACGGTTTAAGTGTTTTATTCATAAAACTTACATTAAGCGGTTTTCGCTCTACCCCCCTTAAAAGGGATTACGCCCACATAATCTAGCATATGTTATTATTATTAAACATTGGTTTAATCAGTTTGGGCAAACTGAAGCGTTTAGCTTCACTACGGTATACTATAGAATATGCTCTGGTCAAAGGGTCTTAACCATACCAACGGTTTAGTCTTTGCACCAAGAGTTCCTATATGAGTCTATTTAACTCATCGTTAATTCGGTTCTAGCCTATCAAGCATCAAGGCATTAGCAGCCATTGTATTAACTCACTAGGTATATTGTCTCCTAGCTAGGGCCCACTAGCTTCTGCTGCGCGACCCTGATAGCTTGGGTTACTTACCCTTCGTGTTATCATTAATGTGCTATACATCACCTTCTTATCCATCTATTATGTGAATAAGGTTTACTACACAAATGCGGTATTCTTTTACCGTGCTTGAACTCAACGAGTTTAGGATTTATAACCAGCTCTCTGGTAATCTGCTGTACATGTTATTCGTGCTTCTACGGTTATTCGTTAAGTTCCTCTGACTTATTGTCGGGCGAGGTTAAGTCACCACTCAGCTGTAGTGCTTCCTCTGTTGTCACTAGCTTTTAAATCATACCAGTTCTTCTGGTTCGGTACAAGTGTTCTTTACTTGTATGACCTTGCATTTCTATGCGTCGGTCCTAGTGACTTTCCTGTATCTCCTTTCACCTTACATTCGAATGGAATTCACATCTTGTGATTACTAGTGTGTTGTACACTCTTCGTGCTTCTTTGGCCTTAGGCCGCACTGTATGTTGCTAAGCTTGCTTGACTGGCTTATGCCATGTCTGTGGTGAAAGGAAAGATTTACTACGGTTTACATTCTCCATATCCCTAGCCATCTTATTAGATCATTAGTTGAACAAGTGCAATGCCAAAACACTCAGTCGTACAGAGTGCAAAGGCGTAAACGCTTGACAGTAAGTCACTCATGTGATAGGAAAGAATATTTATGCCTGTCATCTCGTACTTATACTCCGTGTTATTGCTTAATTACTCCCTCATAGCGGTCGCCTGTTGCGCACCGTATTTTACTCATTGTACAACATTGCTTTTACTGTTTCTGTTACTGTGGTAGTTCCTCTTTACTCATTGCCATTGTCGTTGGCACCATTTCCTTATGGTGTAAATACACTAGGAGGTTCCTAATGTTCGTGTGTATGACGGTTGTCGTAGAATACTGCACGTTATCATCTTCCCATTGTGGAGATGTTCTGTTCCCAATTAGGTTTCATGTGTAGGTTAGCTTACCTCACAATCTATCATCATTTGTGATACCATTTACCAAGTGTCTTGGTTGACAATGGATGAAGTAATTTATCGGGTTACTAGCTCTCTTGAGTGTTGGTCATTCATGGTTTTCAATGTGTATTCACATTGATTGTTTTGACAATTACTGTCTTTCCAGTGCTGAGCACTAATGATAGGCTCTAGCTGTATGGTTTTATTCTTGTATGTACATCACCAGGACATCCCATGAAGCTTCAAGGGTTTTCTGGTCCCGTTCTCCAATTGAAGAGTACTCTGTCATTGATAGATGAGAGTTCTTGTTGAGTGGTTTGTCTCCACTCATAGGCCTAATGACAAGGTTGGCTATGTTGGTGTTTACACCATGGTTTACCACATGCTTGGGTGCATATGGAGTATACTTACTCCTTTAGGTCGTGATGGTTTGGAAATCTCATTTCCTTATTCCTTCACCCCTTGGCAATATCCATTGTGTGGTCTATTGTTATAGTGAATGGAAGCCTTTTCTGAGGGTTCACATCGTCACCGCATTGGTGGTCTTTAGTTAACGAGGGGTACCTTCCCTTGGGTTTCTCGTAGTGTCCAAGTGTGGACTAGGCCAATGTTGGCATTATCATGATTCTTATGCCTCTGTGTACAATTGCTACAGAAGGCATGAGGGGTATTTAAACTCCGTCAACTGTATACTAGGCTGATGCTCTAGTGACAGTGACATTGAGTTGGCCATTACTCCAAGCCACTCAGGATGTTGGGTTTGAATTTACGGTCCAGTTGTTGATTTCTTGTCGTATGAGGCAATATCTCTTGTAGGTCTTGTTAACAATTGGTGCCGGTTTTGCAACCGTTAGGGTTTACATAGCATAGTTGGTTGATGGCTTTTAAGCCGTATTGCTGCAAGCTATGCTCTTTGCAAGCTGCTTATATATGTTTCCACTCTTTGTATACCCCATAGGTTGGAGGTATTATTGGGCTCCATGGTAAGTCGTGACATCACGCTTCCGTTCATAGGAGACCCTTTAGGTAATCTGATGTTAATAGGTGCCTCTCAGTATCTTAGGGCATTTCCTGTTAAGTGAAATCCCTTCGGTGTCCTAACCGAGTGTTCGTTTTAACTTTCGTGCTTTTATCATGTTGCTGTTGTTCGACTGTTGCAATGCAGACACCCTTCAAGGATTGCTCCTGAGTGCTGTTGAAGCATGCCGTTACATCCGGCTAATGCTGATGACGTGTTGTCCACTGTACCTTCTTGTGGTGTTGTACTTGAGTTTTCCCCTTTTGGGTCATGACATCTCCCGTCCTTGGGTAGACTGCTTATGCTTGTTCCTAGCGTTTAAGACTAGGTTTGGTATTCCCTTCAATGATGGAGTATACTTGCGGTAATCTTGGGGTTGCTCTTGGGAATTCTGTCCCGTTTGTTGAGCATCGTGGTGTTCACGTTATAGGCGATTGCCTTGCTGTGTTTAGGCTGGGTATACTTCCCAGCTGTCATGTATTTTTTGATGTCCTGAGACATATCCAATGTCTACACTTACTAGCACGTTTTCTTTGCACTTCCTAATTCTTATTCCTCATCTTCAGATGGATTCTCTGAGTTCCTTTATACTTGATCCTCTGAGGTGTCCAGCTGTCCTGGTTGAACTTACTGATGGTCCGTAGAACGGAGTTGACTACTTCCCGTGTGTCGTACACTACATGTATACATACGTGGGGTACCATGTTGATACGTTACCACTTACCCAACTATATGTCGGGCCCACAGGCTCCTTCGGAGTGCGGTTGTCCCACATCCCGTAACGGGTATACTCGTAGTGTTCGTCACACGCCTAGGTGAAGTATTCTGTTGCCAACTCCTCTTGTATCATCCTATGATACTCACCATAATGCTGTTGGTCTGGTTTTAAAATCCAAGGTTTATAAAAGAAGGTTGTGGTTTTGAAAGGAAAATTTTGGGTTTTTAAAACAATGGTTCGGTGTTAAAAGAAATCTCTCATGGCATAGCCATGTTTGAGGTCTTGACCAAGTCTAGCTTCTCGCTGACTGGTATGTTCTAAATACAGTGGTCGGGCCATTAGGCCTTTCCAAGGTTCCATTCCTTCTGTTTCAGGATGTTTATTCCTGTGGTTGTTTCGTTACGATCACCGTACATTACTATGTACTTGTGACGTGTTAGTGTTCCGTTACATATCTCTGTCTTTACTGCACTTGCCTTGGCAAGTGCGTGGTATCGGTGGTTTTTGGTTAATCCTATACCAATCTTGGTATGGTTTCTGTTTGTATTTGATAGTCTTGTTAACCTTTCCCTTGATCTTATCGACCTACAATTGGTATACTCGCCCCTTTTTGGTAGCTCCTCGGTGGTCTAGACGTGGCTGTCGTAGATCTGGGTATTTCTCCATTCCGTGGAGGTTCCCATTCATTTGGTTTATTGTCGTTCCTTGTGGCTCGCCCCCACACATCCGAGGTGGTTACTGAGCCTTCCTTGTTTAGGCACTACTCTCGTAGTCCTATTGGGTTATATCGCATGGTTGTTCTTGTAGTTATCTGAGCTATATTGTCCAGGTACTGCGACCTTAATGGCGTCGTAGTTTTGGAGTTAACCGCTTTCGACTATGTCCTTAGTCAGCTAGCATACCGTTGGTGGTATTATTCAAGTATTACTATCCCGTAGACCTGTGTCTCGGGTCCCGTTGCTGCTCCCTTTCTCATTCCATTGCACGGTTAGTGCTTCTGTCCTGCTGTCGGTTGACCAGCTAGGTTTCGTGACTGCTAAGCAGGTCGCCCCATGCTGTTGCAAGTTATAGCCTCCTCGTGGTTGGAGTGCTCATACTACCGCTATTACGTGCGGGGTTGTGGTTCAACCGGGAACTATCTCCGGGACTTCCAGTTTTTGAAATCTACTACATGTCGGTTCTTGTTTACTGTGTGATTAATTCACCACTGCCAGATCGGGTTTCCCCGAGTATGAGAAGACTTTTCTTTTCTCTGGCGTCCTTTCCCAAGTTATACAGTGGGGTTTGCGGCGGGCGGGACTGGTATTGTGGGTATCCGGTACTCACCGGTAGTTCCTAACTAGCATATCTCTAATGCTAACACTCAGCCCTTAGCCCTAAGCTTCTAATTCCTAACTCGGTATTCCTAAGCTCGGTATTTCCAGTCATCAGAGCGATACTTCGCTCTGATACCACTTTTTGTAACACCCCTACTATCAATACAGTCATTAACGTCCAATCTCCTTACTCATTAGATGCACGCAGCGGATACCTACTTACATACATTGGGTGATACAATGTCGTTAGTCACCCACGTGACTAACAAGGCTACTGATTCTACATACAGCATCGGTCTGATGGACCGGAATCCCGAGTACTACAAATCTACAATGCATTCTCCATTTACCAAATGCTACTACAATCTCCATTCAATACAATACTCCAAGTACAATACAATATAATCTATATACCGAGTTTACTAAGATCCTTATACAATGTACTATCTCTTCAAAGTTCATACATACTCACCAAGAGACTACTTACTACCCATTCCTCACACGCTACTTACTTCCAAATACCAGGGTGTGCCTCCGGTCTCTTCCTTGACCATATTCGTTTCGGGTACCTGCACACTAAAAATGTCCCCCGAAGGGGTCAGCTTTCGCCAAGCATGATAACCGCATACCCCGCGTACTAGTGAGGGTACGCCGACCACTTGGTCGAATACATGCGGTTCATTTCATACAAGCATACATGCATACATGCTCTTACACACAGTACCTAATACTTACACAACATACATACATACAATTCAGTTCATACAAGGATACGATATAAACCAACCAATACATACTTACCTCTTCCGAATTACACATACTCATTAATACACAATATACAATTCTTGTTAGCTTCATTGGTCCACCCGGTTAATCGGGTGGAGATTACTTTTACTCGTTACTTCATACATACACATACATACTCATACTCATACTCACGGATCCATACTTAATTACTCTTACTCTTACTCAAGTTAAGTCGTCGGGACCTCCGGCCCTGGGGACTACACCGTCCCACCTCCGGGATTTACTTGACTCACTAATCCGGGATGCTACCCATTTAAGGGATTTGGGCCGCGGACTAGTTTAAGAGTCAGGAATTGCAGCCAACCTCTTGTGACTCCGCATCCTCACGCATGGCCTAAGCTATATCGGACTTGTAATCATTCCAATTTACTCTCTTAAGTTAGGAGTTAGATAGTTAGGAATTAGCACAAGGCAACATCCAAGCCACAATAATGCAATACACATATACACATACATACGAGGTACAATACATTACACAGGTACAATACGAGGTTCGAATACCATTCATCATCATTCATATATTTCATGAATTATACAAACTAGTGCTCAAGTCAATAATTATCAAGCACAACATAAGTCAAGCACAGGTAAGTGCAATATAGTCTGATTAATGCATTTATCTTATTTAGGTGGTCAAATAAGCACACAAATCGGGGTAACCAGATTAGG
Organism: Limonium bicolor; assembly: GCA_023374045.1. Lineage (NCBI taxonomy): Eukaryota > Viridiplantae > Streptophyta > Magnoliopsida > Caryophyllales > Plumbaginaceae > Limonium > Limonium bicolor. Next base: position 225,676,303 of record CM041782.1, read on the forward strand.
ATACAGGGCATGAAGAAATCATACCTTTCACCGTTATACTTGTATCCCAACGTTCCTCCGGTATTCACAATTCAAATCCTATGATATACATACAACCGAATAATTAATCTACCATTATTAATCTTAACTCAACTGCTTTTGTGTTTACTAATCCTTATTCACTAAGCCTTTACATTCCTTACACTTATATTTCATTTTACTTACTTTCCATTACTTGTCCATAATTTACATACACATGTATATACATGTGTATAGGTGGGTATACATATATATATATATATATATGTATATACTAGTTATAAGCTTACTGTTTTTTTTGTAAGTATAGGGCCGTCCGACCCACCGTCCGACCCAAGCCCTGGGTCGGACCATTCCAGTAAGGTTCGTTCCCAGAAAATTACCCTGTCCGACCCAGCACTATTCCGTCCGACCCATACTCTCTGGGTCGGACCATTCCAGAAGGTTTTGGTCCATTGTTTAAGCCATGTCCGACCCACGTCCGACTCACGGCTCTGGGTCGGACCATTCCAGAAAGTTTGGTTTTCATTTCTCAAGCCCCGTCCGACCCACGTCCGACTCACCGTCTAGGTCGGACGGAGTCAGAACCCTGCTACAGATTTTATTCTTCTTTCCCAACTTACCCATTGTTTCCCCAATCTTCTTACAGGTAATCTCACATGTTTAAACCCTACCTAGGCCCTTCAAATTGCCTTAGTTCATCTACTTTACATACTTACTAATTCTTACTTGTACAATTTCATTTCCATTCTTTACTTACTTCTCATTCTCATTCTAGCTTGTTTATACTCCTAATAAGTCTTACTTATGATTACTTAAGTCTTTAGCAACTTATACAACCATCCCCAAACAAAGCCTTAACTTACAGCCCACTTAAAATTCCTCTCGGCTGAAATTTAGTGATGGTCCGGGACCTTGTCCCTATCCTTAGTCCCGGACCAACCTTGGTCGTGAGTTTCAAATTGTTTTAACGAGTGGTCCGGGTCCTTATGCTTAACCCAAGTCCCGGACCATTAGCTTACACCACTCTCGGCCTATTTCGACATACTGGTCCGGGTCCTCTTACAAGGGGTAAGTCCCGGACCTAAATTTTTGACAAACTCTCGGGTGTTTTGAATGGTTGGTCCGGGACTTAATACAAGGCCTAAGTCCCGGACCAACACTGGTCTGCTACGAATTGCGTTTTCTTGCTTGCTCTGTTTCATTCCCTTCTTCCTCTAATCCATTCCTAATTGTTTCTAATCTTGATATTACATGCTTAACTACTCATTTAATGTCTAACCTACCTAAATCCATCACCGAAACTCAATTCCCTCAACCTACTGCTATCTCACCATTTCCACTGTTTCATTCTTTTCTCTCTGTTGCAATTCTACCGAGTTGCTGCTGCTACTTCTGATCCATTTTCATTTTTCTTCTACAAATGCCAACAACCCTTAAGTGACATAGTCTCTCTCTAGATTTTGACATGGTATCCCCTAAAAACTTAAGGTTTCACCACATTAGTTTGTTCACCCATCAAAAATCACCACCTGTTCAACTATACATATATGCATCAGTTCACTCACGTTCACAGCAGCAGCTCATTCATTTTGTTTTCTTTGACAGATTCTAACTCAACAATTCACTAATGCCATCAATACCATTACACTCATTTCCCTTTATATGGCTACGGTAGTTCACATTTGTTATAGAATATACTTACACACACACACACTGCACAAACTGAACAGAGGTAATTTACCTTGTTCTTGTTTTCCTTTTTATCTCTTCTTCTCGGTTTCTTGCTCTCCTTTCCTTCTTTTTCTTCTTCTTTCTGTCCTCTTTCCCTCTCCACTGATTTAGCAATACAAGTTCTCTAACACTACAACCCAATATTCACATTTCAATACACCATACTAATACACATTTAACCCTAACCATTATGTAAGTTCTAACGTAGGTTTTAGGGTTTAGAAATTATATTACCTTCCAAGAGTGCAAGAGCTGTTTAGGATAGCTCAGAACAAGACTTCTCACTCTCCCAAGAAGCCAAAATCGGCTATAGCACAAAGAACCAAACAAGGTCTTAGTCTACATTTTCGTTTTGCCTTTGAGGCTAGAAAAAGATGGAGTTTTTACGGATATTGTTACCTCAATAGAACAAGGAGAACAAGGTGGCTCTAATGGTGGTCTTGAAGTCCAAATGGGGTACCCTAAAAACGAAAGTTCTCCTTTGATTTTTGAAAAGAGAGAAATGTTCCTCTTGATGAGAGGAATCCAATGGTGTAGTTTTTGTAATTTTTGGAGAAGGTTCAAGAAGGTTAAAGAGGAGAGAAGTGAATTTTGTGTTGGTTCTCAAGCCCCCATGGCTGTCGCAGGAAGAAAGAAAGAGAGGGAAATTTCAGAGGTGAGGGAGTGGGTTACGTGAGGAAGAAATGAGAATAAGGGAATTGGGAGAGAGTGTGAGAGGAATAAAGTAAGGTGTTACTTTATTGTTTTTGTTTGTTTGTGTATTAGAGAGGAGTGTGTGAGGGAGTGAGAGAGGGGGTCCAAATCGGACACACAGCCCCCATGTGGGTTTTGAATTTCTTTTTACATTATTGGACACATAAGTTTGGTGTTATTTATATTTCTACCCCAGACTTCCCGTTTTTGACAGTTTTTTACTAATTTCTCGTTTTATTGATTTTATTGGTTCTAAAGCTTCACTAATATTTATTATGATTATTTAGTTGACCAAAATTGTTACGAGTCTATTTGACCGCTTAAAGTCACGTTTCCCCGGTTACCTCGAAAAACGCGCTTTAATGTTCGTTAGTGTTTTAATCCATTTTGAGGATCCGTTTTCTTCGGGATTTGTTCCCTCATATTTTTTAGACTTAATTAAGCCTTTAGAATCCTTATAATACGCTAACCGAGTCTCATACCTCCTATGGTTATTTAACGCTCGTTTAGCGTTTTTGCTTTTAAAGCGTTTCTTTATTTCTTTTGGATTTATTTCCCTTACAGATACTTCTTAACCATTATTAGGCTCTAAATACCTATTAGGATAATTTAATCGCCATATTTAAGGTCGGGGTATTTCATTAGGTGGGTAAGAGCGTAGGGGTTTCGCCGCATAAGCATATGTGAGCTTCAGTGGCTCCTCAGCTGGGGGTTGGGCTTGGCCCTTGTCACCCTAGTGCTGACTCTTCTGGGCTGGGAATAAGGTTTCTTCTTCTTCTTTCCTCCCCGTACCCCTGCGGACTCTGGCCCTCGCTCGTGGCCTTGCGCTTGTGCGCATTCTCCTCGTCCCTCAGACGGACGGTGATCTCCACCTTAGCAGCGGCATCATAGCACTCCTGAATTTAGGATGTCAGTCATGCCTCGCAATACATACTCACAAACTCACATTAATACTCACTTGTAGACTACGCATATTCACATCACTCTTTATTTAAATTACCTGCAAGGTAGTATACTCAGCTGGCCCCATCCCATAGCGAAGACGGTGGCTGAGACCGTTGTAGAAACGGTTTACCAGCACCCGGTTCGAGTATCCCAGGTCCGGTAACAGGTGGATAAGGCCGGTGAATGCAGTGGAATACTCATCAGCCGACACCTTGTCCCCCTGCCTCAGACTATCCAGCTCCAGGCGCTTGGCCTCTTGAACATGCATAGGGTAGTATTTGGCTCGCAGTAGAGCCGTGTACTCCCTCCATCCAAACTGAGGATCCGCCATCCGGTCCTCTCTCACAAGCTTCCACCAACTTTGTGCCGAACCCTTCAGGTAGTAAGCAGCAAGACGGACCTTAGCCTCTGCAGGTACAGCCAAGGTCTCGTAGGCGGTCTCCAACTCGGAGATGTACGCCTCCAGCTTACGTGGGTCGGTCTCCCCATGAAATGAAGGGGGTCTAAGATCTGCCAATGCCTTGACCCAGTTGGTCTCTGTGGCGGTGGGGTGGGTTGAACTCCGGGCGTTTGCCCCTGCTGAATCGCAACTACAAGTTGGGGTACCATTTGGGCTACAGCGGCTGCTACAGCCTCAGCCATAACCTGGGCCGTAGTATTCTCGCCCTGGTCACCCGTATCTCCATTGCCGCCGCGGCCTCGACCTCGGTCCTACCTGACATCTGAATTCACATGACATTATTAGCATTACGCTTACACACTTATCGGTTCCAACGGTTGATACGTTTCCCAACAACAAGGTATCTCCACACTTGGTTAGTGGTTAACCTTTCCATAACTGATCACTTAGGTAACTGTAGTTAGGTTTTCCTAACTCGGTATATTCCTAAGCTCGGAATTCTAGTCATCAGAGCGATACTTCGCTCTGATACCACTTTTTGTAACACCCCTACTACGCACTTAACACTACTTGAAATCGCAGCGGAATTTAAACAACTAAACAGTAACTAAACGAATGGTTCTACAACGCCGTCAACCACCCACGTGGTTAACAAGGCTGAATAAATACATTGTACCGTCTGATGATCAGACTCCCGCATAGAACTAATAACCATATATATACATTAAACAAAATACCGAGTGTTTACACACATCCTTCACTGTTAAACATCACTGTAACCCTTCATAACCAATATATACCGCCGCGGGAGCACAGGCGCATCCCGGGCCAACATCCAAAGTAATCAAAAGTAAACCTGCATCCTAGGATCTAAAGCCACTCCGCTTCTTCTTATCCTCATCCTGCATTATAAGAAATATGGATCCCCGAGGGGTCAGCAACCCTTGGCTGGTATGGTTACGCGCAGCCCATCGGCTACCGGGATAGCGCAACTAATTGTCATGATAACATGGCATTCATTTTATACATAACAAACATAACATAATATGTGGCATAGCATCAATAGTGCACAGCACAACATCACATACACAGTGGATCTTCTTTCCACAATAACAAACCACGAAGGTCAAATAACATAAGAGCCTAGAGAATGATTCACCCTCATGTTAAGCTCGTTACACACACTCATTACCGTTCTGTTATTCGAACGAGTAACTTAAGTCACAGATGGTTCGGATATAGTGGACCCGAACACACCACACAAACACATGTTCCCACTAAACGAGCATAAGTCAGAATAGGTAAGCTTTGGAGGAAGCTAGCGGGAGATCGAATGCCAAATTAAGGAGACAATCTTAACACATAAGAGTCGAATCTGATTCAGTATCTACTCTTAACTTACATGCATGACCGGACAACCGATTCCTCACTTCCCAGTTAACACTTGTTAGAAGTTCATATGGAACTTAACAACCAATACACAATAGGTGTAGGTCATGTTAGACACACACAAGGGAACTGTCACATCATAACATCACAATAATATGAACGACTGTAAACTCATTACATGTTTAGATCTTAAACGTCATAAACACACAGAAAAATACAACACACAAGCCGGTGTAACCGGTAGCAACAACTGCAAGAAAACCATACCTCGGTCCTTACCTCGATTGATTTTCCCTCCGTAGGTCACTCCTATACATGATTAATAACGTCGGTTAATTATTTATTTAACTTCAAACCTACTAAACGTTTAACATGATTGTATGACATGTTTTTAATTCTAACTTCCCTAGGTTACCTTCATATACCCTAGGGTTAATTACCTAAGTCACATTCTTTTCTGTTTTTTTTTATAAGTTTTGGTCTGTCCGCCCATCGTCCGACCCCAACTGGGTCGGACACTTCCAGTGATTTTCGGGTTTTGGAAACCTAAGCTTGCGACCCATGTCCGACTCACTCAACTGGGTCGGACCATTACAGAACCTTCACCGGCCTTACAAAACATGCCCGTCTGACCACGTCCGACTCACTCGACTGGTCAGACCATCCCATAACATTTTCCGTCCTTTAAAACATATCGTCCACCCATGTCCGACCCAACCTTCTGGGTCGGACCATTCCAGAACAATTTCGCTGACGTCTAACAGAGGCTGTCCGACCCCAAACTTGGGTCGGACCCCTGGGTCGGACGTCCTCTAAACTTACCCAAAACTTTCAAATCTTCACCAAACTTCTCCTAAAGCCTCTAATGTTTCCTAACACTTTTGGTACACTTATATCCACATACACATCCATGAAACTCATTATCTATCACCTTAAACACTTACTCATTTCTACCAAAATTCCTAACACTTATGTTATTCCTCCTTAGTTTTCCAAATGGTGTTTCATACCTATGATAATTACTATCCCAAAATGCTTTATCCTCACTTTAACATCATCTCCCAAGTATCGGTTCTTACCATCAACTCCTTATGTCATTCTTGAAGTCCTTTTTCAAGTTCACACTTTTTCCTTGTTCCCCAAAGTTTGCCTAAATCCAACACAAGTCCAAATAACTTTGGTGTATCACACATTCTTTTGCATTATAAAATCCTCTAGAACATTGCTTAACCCTTCTCACATCTTAAATCACCTTAACACGTTTTTCCTTCACAAGGAAAGCACCTAACCATTCCTATACACTTCGTAACTTATCAAACTCATTTTAAACTCTTAGAACTTCTTGTTTCATTACCTAAATTTCGACAATTGTCTCCCTAGAACATTACTAACCAAAACATATTGTTTTCCACCACAAACAAAGAACACTAAAAATCCATCAAGCACTTTCTTATACACAAACTTCACTCTATAGCACTACATCACAATATAGTGCATAATTTAAATTGCATGGCACTTAGGCCCTTAAAATGCATGGCTCTTAGGCCCTTAAAGTGCATAACTCTTAAACACTGAATTTCCACAATATATATGCCTTTGACCTGCAAATACACTCAACAACACATATGCCTTTTACTAGTCTCTTGAGAACACTTTACTAAGTCATTCACCATTTGCTCTTTAGGTAGTTTTAGCAAGCATTATAAGCTCATTTCTCCTAAGGCATTAAACAACATTAGGTTAGTATATTTACCTCTTTTCCAAACAACTTCTTTCTTGTTTCCTTATAAAACCGGTAAGGTATTTGATTCCTTGTCAAGTTCTAAACAATATACAAACATCATAATGAGTATTCAAGCTTTAAGCTTCATCTCATTGTAAAACCCTAATTTTACATGTTTCAAAAACATTAATGTCGTTGTTTTACCTTGATCTTTGAAGAGAGTTTGAATATCTATGAAGAGAGGACTCCACCTAGTCCATGAAAGGTTGGAATGAAGCTAGAACAAAGTCACACAAAGAGCACCATTAATGTGCATTTCCGGTCAAGGTAAAAACCTGGGAGAAACTTGATTTTTCTTTGAGATTCCTTACCTAGAAGCAAAGGAGATCAATAATATGTAGAACCACAAGCTCAAGCTCCTTCAATGGTGGAACTCCATGGCACCGAAATGGGGCTCTTTAAGTTTTGAGAAGATAGGAATGAAGAGCTTGATGAGAGGAAGAGATTGGTGGTGTTTGTTTTGATTTGGACAAGTGAGCTAGATTTTACAAGAGGTCAAAGCTTGAGTTTAATGGTGGTGGTGAGTATTACCGTGAGAGAACAAGAAGAGAGGTTGAAGAAGGAGTTTGGAACCGTGTGAAATGAGAAAGAAATGAGAGAATGAGGTAAGTTTGCTTTTTAGAAGATATTTGTAGTTTATAAAGCAAATAGTACCTAGTTAGTCATCTTTCTTTACTTAACAAAATAACAAGAGTGTGGTGAGTCACCACACTTAAGAAAACCGGCCCCCATTAGTACTTAGGGGTAATATAGTCTTTATTTGTCAATTTAATTCCTTATACAAACATATGTTACAAAATAGCTTATTAAAATCACTATTCATAAAAACAAGGCACATAGAAGTGAAATTTTTGATTTCCCATTGATATAGACTTCCAAATGTGATACTATATAGTACACATGTTAATTAAAGAGTAATGATGGACATTTAGCCATTCAAAACTCATTTACAAGACAATTTTTCAAAAATGTGCTTTAAGACTCCTTAAAGCACATTTTGTGTTTTAACTTGTTTCCAAGCTTGGTTTTCTTTGGTAATTGGTTTAATATGTTCATTAGTATATAAATAAGGTCTTGGTAAGTTCATTAGGTCTTAACCAAGCTTATCCCAAGCTTAGAGCACATTTTGGCCTTTACTGACCTTAAAGCACACTTTGTGTTTTCTTTTGTTTAAATTTGTTTACTAACGTTTCTAAGACTCTTTTTAGTCTTCATATACCATATTTAGGTGTTTAAACAATATACTAAGGTTTGGGGTATTTCAAGATAATTTGTTAGATTTGGGAACCCAGATGTACTTGGGTTCCCTTTTCGAGCTAGATCTTTTCAATTCTTCTCGTGCTTCAAGTATCAATTTAACACGTTTGACATTAAACGAAAGATCTTTATTCAGTTTATCACATGCACTGTCTCGATGTCCAAGACTCCCGCAGTAGCCACAAATTTTGGTTGGTGGTAGATTGACGTATTTCTGTTGTCCTTTCCGCCAGGAGTCGAATTTTTCTTTTTCTTGATATCGTTTGGCTCTGTTGTCGGATTTGGACATATTCTTTGGGATGTCGAACTTACCCTTGTGCCACTTGGGCGTGGATTGAGTGGATCGAACTCCGGATTGTAGATTTACAATCTGTTGAGAGAGTTGTTCTACTTTGGAGCAAAGATCATCTCGATCTTGGCTAATTTCTTTGATCTTGGAGTCGGCCCACTCAGGTAGTTTAGAGGAGGTGACTTGTTTGATAAACTTGACTGGCTAAAGGGAGAGAGCGTGCTCCTTTTCTTTCAGTTTTTGAGTGAGGTTTTTGATACTGGTGTTCAGGGATATATTTTTGGATTCAGAAGCATTTAAATCATTTTGAAGAGAACAACACTTGTCAGTAAAGATGGTGAGGTCTTGTTTGAGAGAGTCGATCAGGGTGAGAGACTCTTTCTGGTCACCCTGGCTAAATTGAGGTCGCTCTAAGGTATCATGAAGTTCATTTTGAAGGGAATCAACATGACGTCTTGATTCTTGTAGGTCTAACCTGAGAGAACAAGAGATGGTTTTGTGTTCCTCAGCTTCATCTCTTAGGGCATACATGAGACCTTTTGAGATTTCGAGTTCCTCGGATAGCTCGGTTATTTTGCTGGTAAGACTTGCTTTGAGGGAGTTGTTCTTGGAGACAATTTTAGCAATTAAGGTCATAAATCCCATAGGAGAAATACGGTAAAGGTTTGTTTCAAGGTGAGAGCGAGTTACCTCATTGTCTGGAATTATGGATTCTGTCGTGTCGTGTGTCATGAGACATACCAGGCCGCTGGAATCTGCGTCTGGATCGTCGGAGTCTGAATCACCCCAACCAACAACCGCCATTAGTGATCTCCCTTGAGATTTTCCATACTGGTTCTTGAGTAAGGGACAGTCCTTCTTGACGTGACCGGGTTTATTACAGTTGAAACAAGTGACAGAATTGAAGACTTGTTTGGAGGTGTTTGAGAACGACCGACTCTGTCCATTAGGTTGGTTACGCATGAATTTTCAGAAGTTCTTGACTATGCAGACAAAGTCTTCCATAGTCTCAGCCTCACTTTCCTCAACAAGAATATCCACCAGCTCAGTCTTTGCTTGTCTGATCTGAGTATCAGCGACATAGGCTCCTTCTTGAGTGTACTGAGTCGAATTAACCTGCAAGGCTTGGTCATTCAAAGTAGTAGTCTTACTAGAAGAGGGAGAAGAAGTATTACCACATTTCTTTCGAACATTCTTCTTGTATTTATCTACGGATTGTAGATAGGAACCTAGGTCTTGACAGCTCCATTTGGATAAGTCCTTGCATGCTTTGGTGGAGATTACCGTCTCTGCCCATTCTTCTCTGAGACTGTCCAGCAATTTGTGCAAGACACTCTCTCTATCTGGTAAGATGCTAACTTCCTGCATAGTAGTAGTTAGTAAGTAGAAACGATCAAGCACTTCTTCCAATGACTCACTGGGTTTTTGTAGAAAATTTTCATAGTCCATTCGGAGTTCTTGAGCTTTGCATTTCTTGAGTTCAATGACTCCTTCGTGGGTAGCTTGAAGGAGTGTCCATATCTCATTTGCGGACTTACAGTGATTGACTCTCCTTTGTTCTGGGATGGACAGGCAAGTGTATATTGCACGTGATGCTTGTCGATTCAGCTCGTACCTTTTGCGATCTGCAGCAGTCCACGTTGATCGATCTGGATTGACTACAAGATCTCCTCCAGTGACTATCTCCCAAAGCTCAGAGTTGACGGACTCAATGTGTTGCTCGATCTTGTTTTTCCAATGGTCGTAGTTGGTGGAGGTGAGTCTGGGGTGCTCGAAGTGCATTTTATTGTTTTGGTTGGCAAAGAGATCTGCCATTGCTTCGTTGATTGACCGTTAGCCTAAGCAAGGCTCTGATACCACGTGTAGGATCGGGTGGCAAACTCAAACCAACCAAAGGTGTGAGTCTAATAGTTGGTTTGACTCAATCAGCCTTCGTAAGTGAGAAGCACTCTGTGATGTAGAGGCACTCAATTGAATTGATTAATCTAAGGGTGCGGAAGACTTTTGCGGTAATTGAAGCGAAGCGATGAAAAGGGAGAAGGACTCTGTGGGACTCAGCAAGATACACAAATAAGCTATTTCATTTCCTGGTCAAATAAAACAACTTACAAATGTCCACTAAGTAGAAAGGATCTACTTAGTGGTTTTTCACTCACTCACCCAACACACTTTCCAATCAGATCAATGGTAAGCGTAGTGAAACTAGGATCTTCCTAGGCAGAGTCTATCTAAAAGCGCAAACTAACTTGGTACGTATTCTCTCTCTCTTTCTGGCTTACAAAGCGATTCTCTTTCTCTCTCTAAGCTCTAAAATAATCCTCAATGAAAGCACACCTCAAACTGACTATTACACAACTTATTTATACTCTTAATACAATGGTAGGTCGAAGGAGTTAGTTCTGAAAATACCGGAACTAACTTAGTGGGCAACTTCCAACGGCTTTGAGTAGTCTCATTACTTGGGCCGCGATCTTCGGGTGTTGAGGGAAGACTTCATGACCGTTGTGGCGATTAAGGCATTCCCGAGTTGACTCCTTATTATTTGCAACAACACGGGAGAGTCTGTGAAGTCTTCTTAGTTACGTGGACTCTATTGAAGCGGCTCACTCTTTGTGTTTGTCTAGCGATGATTGACTCTGTCGAGGTGATAGGCTATCTCTGCAACACTCCGATGTCCCAACACCTTCCGAAATTTAGAGGAATTAAATATTTAAACTATAGTTTATAAGCTATTAAGTAACTATTATAAAGTTTTGGGGTGAAAATGTAAATAATGTAAAGTTTATGTCAAAGCCGAAATACTTGGGGTTAGAATTGTAATTAAAGAAAATATATATTTGTATTTCGGCAATTAAAGGAAATTATTATTAAAACTATAGTTTATAAGATATTATGTAAAGGTTATAAGATTTCGTGGTTAAATTGTAATTATAGAAAAGATTATTTTAAGGCCGAAAATTTGATGGGCCAAATTGTAATTTTAGAAAAGATATAAGGTTCAACTATTATAAACCGAATTATTAAAGGTGGTTTAGTAATATAATTAAATAAAGAATTAAAACTATATAATATAATGAGATTAGAGTTTAAATGTAAAGTTTATGAATTATTAGGGTTATTATGTAAAGGACCGAAATATAAGGTTAAGTATTTAAATTTAAATAAGTATAGGTCCTATGTGGATATTTGGAAGAAATAGGAAGAAGAATTTTGATTTGAGGGATTATGGAATTAAAACTATGGCTTATATAGTTATAAGGAATTTAAAGATAGCCAATAAATATTATTTATGGTTAAAAGGGGGAATAATAAAAAAAACTATAAGAATATTATGTCCATGTATGGCATATAAATATAGTTGAGAAATTATAAAGTTATTATGTCATCTAGACAATTATAAACCAGTAACATAAATAGCACATGAATATATATATATATATATATATATCAAAGGATTTGTAAATAAATCAAAAGGGAATAACAGAATGAGTTATACAATAAATCATAAGTAATTAAAAGAAATTACCACACAATATGAGTTAATGATTAAGACTATATGATTTGGAAATATATATATAAACACCTTAATTATCAATAAGGTTAAGAAGTTAACGAAAACTACTTAGGCATAAAGGAATAAACCTCACATGGAATAACGAATACAAATCATTTCATGAATCCAATAAAATTATTATAAGAGAGTAACATAAATTAACACTCTCAGTTAATCCTATTCTAGGACTATACTTGACCAGACGTTGACCATGGTATAATCAACTGCAATCTACGGTGAACGGTATGGGATTCTTGCAACCTGTTTGCTACCGGATTACACCGGCTTGTGTGCTATCTTTTGTTTGAAATAACGACCAAGATAATTAATGTAAATGTTGTATTACTCTTGTGCACTGTTGAGTTATTTTATGTGCATGTTGATGCTAACTGTATCGTGTATGTCCCATGCATACAACACTACATTACCAGTGGATTAAATACCTGTGCTTTAATATACCGAGAACTTGTACTCAAGTTTCTCACTAACTTCACTTTACAACAAACGTCGCTATCCTAAACGTGATAACCGACATTACACATTGTGTCTTTGCTTAACATCCTTGGTTGACACTTAACAATTCTATACTACGAGAACGAGGAGCCAAGTGGATCTGGCCATGCATGCTACAGGAGTTGTACCTGTCTCAGGTCGTCTCCTATTCAATTTACGTCACGACGGGAGTTTTGGGTGCACTCTATGTCCACTCACCGGCTGCGTACCGGAACAGTTCAAGTTGGGAGGAAGACTTTATTTCTCTCGAGGGTTCGATACCCACCTCTTTTAAGTACAGGAGTTAACTACGTTATCTTCTGAGGGACTCATTACCCACCTCTTTTAACAAGGTCACTATACCTTCTCTATATCGACATACTCTTATACACCTGTCAGTCCCATTGTGTGGACCTGACTATTTTCACATGATTACAGTTCATCTATCTCGACCTTTTGAAGTCTTGTTCTATGTGACATTGTTGTCCTTGTATGAATACTTGTTATTATCATGTTATGCTTGTTTACAGCTTTACAAAAAAAATGAACTGCATGTATTCGACAAATGAGTTGGTGTGGCCCAGTAGCCGATGGGCTGCACGTTTTCCATACCAGCATCATTTGCTGAGCCCCTTTGGGGGCACCCCCATTTTCCAGGTACCTGAAGTTGAAGAATTTACCACACCGAGTGTAGGTGGGGTAGATCAAGCTATGGGAGTTTATTACTAGTTATTTGTTTTACTTAATTATTGTACCTTTGATTTTGATTCCTAGTATCTCGGGTTGTATTCGTATTCAGACCGTGACTTTTGGAGATTTGTATTTGGAGTTAGCCTTGTTGGTCACAAGGGTGGCTAACGGCATTGTAATACCGCCCGGTTATTGTAATTTATTCCGCTGCAGTTTAAGTTTATTTGGGAGCGATCGTCGTTCAGGTTTTTAGATTTCGGGTTGGGGTGTTGCAAGTATACTCGTCGTGCTTGTCACACACTTGATTATAGCTAATTTGTGAAATATTCTGTTGTCGATCCCCTCTTTCATCAATCCTTGATAACGCACATGTCGTTCTTCTTGAACTTAATCAAGAAATATCCACCTACTGGGTTAAAAACTACATTATACCTTCTGTATTTAGTACGGACTCGATCCCTTAGTAATTTGAGGTCTCTTTCCTTAGAGCCTCTTATCTCATTTCTCATGTCGATCCACTAGGAATGCACTTCCAGTCCCTTATGGAATAGACATGTGCTTCATTTGAAATCTTTCATCACATGGTCTAGACTATTGGCGTTACTGCACAGTCTGTCTCCCATTTCATCACCTTACTTACATTGGGTTTTATTCATAAATCTGATTGCTTTCGTGTCACTATTTGATGGCTTATATATAGTGGTTGCTTTGCTGTGCACCGTAACCTAATCTACCTGAAAGGTATTATTCTCATGGCCTCCACTATCGAAGTAGCTTTAGCTGTCTTATATTGCCCATTGATGGCACAATTCTTCAATTGTTGACTTCAACGTCTTGTCTTATTTTCAATCCCTTTCATGGTGTAAACACACTGGAAGGTCCTTAGATTCAGGTGTGTGGCGGTTGTCGTATCGTGTTGTAAAATGGTTATCTCTTAATATGAAGGTGTACTGCTTCAATCTCAGGTTCGTAAGTAGGCTAATTTCTCTCACATTCTTTCATCCTTTATGATGTTATTTACCATGTATTTTAATTGGTTACTGAAAAAGTCATCCGTTGAATCACAAGCTCTTTTGAGTGTTGGTCACTTGACGTGCCATTCTGCGCAACCACAATGTTTATCTCTGACGATTGCTGATTCTTAAATCCTGAGTGTTGGATACGATGTCTGTCTCTACAGCCTTCCATATTATTTATGTGTAACTGAAACGTTCTAAGGTAATTTCAAGGTCTACGGTTCCCATTCTCCAATAGAGACTATTCATTCTCTAAGAAGTGAAAGCTCTTTTTGAGGGGTTTATTCCCACTCATGGTCTCACAACAAGGAGAGGTATCCCCACCCTAAAAGGAATGGTTCGTTCTCCACCCCTGTCAATAGCACTATCTCAACATTCTCATTGGTGCCCCTTTTTGGCAATTCCTCCTCAATTTAGTGTAAGTTTTCATTACCACTCGTATGTAAGAGTTGTAATTTATTCATGGCCTAGATAAGCCTTTTATGCTTTCCTGCGCCTCGAGCTCTGATGTATTTAACATCCTTGGCTCGTAGACCCTTAATGCTTGATTAGTCTCAAATGATAGCCGGTGTTCGGCTCACTGTTGTATTCTTAATCATCTGTAGGTTATCCACGTAATTCTCTTGTTCTCTGAACTCTGTCAATGTTGGGTCACACCATTGGATGTAATATTGGGTTTCACAATAAGTTGTTGTATCACGCTTCCTGCTGTGGAAGTTCGCTTAGGTAATTCGATTTTAATCAGTGTCTGTGACAATACTTTCGCTCTCATAGACTTGCGTCATTTAGGAATTAAGGATTCGTTTTCATTAGGCATCTGCCTTCCGGTGTCTAAGTCGGTTATTTTTCCTGGCTATCATGTGCTGCCATGTCAATACTTTGTTCAACTGTCGTTGACTACGCCACCCACTAATGACTAATCATTCTTGGGTGTTAATGAGTTAGGCAAGCAATACTAACCATCGTTTATGGATCTTTTTTGCTCAACTATACCAACTCTATGGTGTAGTCCTTTTAAGGTTCTCTCTTTTGTGATTGCACGTCTTTAATCCTAGGTAGGTCAATGCTTAAATTTGTTTCCTCTGATTCTGTTTCTGGGGTTTATCAACATCCTCAATGAAGAGTGCTGTTAATGGTATTATTCTGGAAGTTCATCCAGTTTTTATTGGAAGTTTTTATGTCATCCATCTTCATTGTATGTCGTAATACCTTCCTTGTAGGTTATTACTTACATCTGGTCTTCTCACATTGTTGAGTAATCTTTACGGTTCTTCCATTCAAGGTTTTTGGGTTGATGTTCTACCTATAGTGTCGGTTATCTACTGTTGATGCTCAGATCGTTTAGTCTCCTAACCAAGTCCAGCTCCCTGCTGACTGGTGTATTGATTTAGTAGTCATGGTCAGGCCGTCAAGCCCTCCCGATATTTTGCTCTTCAGTATTAAGGATTTGTAATCCGGTGTTAATATGTATTATATCCGTGGTTTTTACCATTTGGTCTTCACAGCTTCCTGTAAAGCTTCATTGCGGCGGCACTTGCCAAGGCAAGTGCGCCACACAAGATGGGCTATCGGTACTGTGTACGTTGGCAATGGTACATTCTCCAAACTCCATGTAGGTGGTAGTCCATGGGACTCCTTCTTTGCCCTTTTTGGCTTTGGTTAATTGATTATCTGAGCAGCTTCTTGACTGCTTTTAATTGAATAATTACTTATAAGGGTATTCCTCTTTCTGAGGGAACCCTTTTCCTTTTGCTTTCGCCATGGTTTTCATTCTCATTTCCACACCTTCGTCGAGGTTATCGAGTATTCACTCTTCTTTGGCACTACGTCGTAGTCCAATCTTGGAGTATGACTTGCATACACATTTGTAGTCGTCTGAACTATTGCAGTTAGGTCTTTGTAACCCCTTTTTTTTGTAGGTTCGGAGTTACCCACTGCATAATTGACTTTTAGGTAGTCCCTATGCTCTTGCGCGGTATTATTCCGCTGTTATTGCTCCCTTGGACTGTTGTCCGGTGTTTCTGTCGCTTCTCTTGTCCTCTCAATGCACTCGTAGTGCTTTTCTTCTTAGTGGTATGGCGGGGTTATATCGATTGCGTAGCATGTCGACCCAAGTTGCCAGTAATTGTTATTCTCTCATTGGTAGGATTCCGTTGGTAGCGCCTGTTCCAACGTTGCGCTCCAATTAGGACGTTCAAGTCTTGAAAGACTATTGCATAACGAGGTGTTTCTCGTATTTGCACCATGCTAAGTAACTGCCAGGTCAGGTTTTCCCGAGTAAGAGAAAGCTTGTCATCTCTCTGGCGTTCATTTCCGGTATCTTAGAACCAGGGGCGCGGAGGGCGGGTCAGGTATTATAGATATCCGATACACAACGGGGAATCCTAACTAACGCACCTCTCGCACTAACACTCAACCCTTATCCCAATGTCTAAAGTTCCTAACTCGGTAATTCCTAAGCTTGGTATTTTCCAGTCATCAGATGCATCTGTGACAGCCCAGCCTGATCAGCCCACATGTGTGATGTTGTCCGCTTTGGCACGCAGGCCACACAGATTTGTGATAAGTCAGGAATTTGTCTAAGTTTACTAGACTAATTCATGCTTAATTTTCTACATTATGACATTAACTTCCCTCCGTAATGATTTATTTACTCTTTATTGTTATATTTGTCTCCAATGATGGATTTGATATGTTTCGGGATAAAATGCTCAACAAAGTGCATAAATGAAGATTTTAGAGGTTGGAGCAACAAGTGAAGTCAAACCAGAGTCAAAGGCAGATTTTTATTAACCACTGTCGTGTTTTATTGAGGGTCCGGGTTTGGAGCTGGGTTTGTAAACCCGGACCATCTCATCGTAGAACCTTCTGCCAATTTTCAGACGCGGTCCGGGTTTGCGTACTTGTTTGCAAATCCGGACCAATACAAGGGGAGCGCCAGATTTTGCTACGGAGATAACGGAATTGGTTTGTATCTTTAATACCTGTTACTATATCTTTTAGCCATCGCTTATTTAAATGAGATTAGAGATAAATTAAAGAGGGATTTTCTGTTTGTAATAAAAGGAGAGTCTCGCAAACGTTAGAGACACACTTAGACACACCACAATTAGTCACGGTTAACACAGAGAGATTAGCATAGTTGGAGATTGATTCTGATCGGAAGGTTGGAACAGAGCGGAGCAGAAAGTTCATCACGGAGACTTCTCCAGAAGTCTCAACAGAGTTTCTTCTTGTTCTTTATTACTACTCATTACAGTTTTGCTTATTGTAAACATGTCAATGGCTGAGTAGTTTCCTTTAGATTTCGGTTTGCTATGTATCCCTAAATTGACTATTCCTGTTCCTTTGTGATTTAATGAAATTCGATTGAGTAACATTATTTTCCTTGCTTAATTTCTTTAATCGTTATAATTTGGCCAATTATAAAGATTAGTATTTTGTTAGCTTATATGTGACGACTGCGGCTTTCAATTGATTACAGGAAAATAACCAGTTAGTTTAGAGACGGTTATTCCTCTAGGTTGCCAATTGACCAATAAACTAGATTGTTCTTAAGGCGGTTAGTAAACAGTGGGTTCGTAACGAGAGTTAGAATTCGGTCTTTGCTAACTAGTATTTGCTAAGCGGGAGACCGGAGGTAAATTATCTTTGTTCTAGGGTTTTGCTCAGAATTATCTTGGAATTCACTTAGGGATAGGAATTACAGATTTAGGGTGCAGTAGTAAACCGGGATCTCCTTTCCAAATAAGTTTCACAACATTTATTTTTTCCTGTTTGCTATTGTTTCACATTTTGTTTACAGTTTTTAATTGTCATCAAATCAAACCCCAATTTCCTGTTTTAATTTGTTATTTAATTTCCGTTTAATAAAGATTTAAACTAGACACATCGCCTTCTCTGGTTCGATACTTAGGGAATGCTCTCTATTAAAACTTGCTAGAATTGACCGGTACACTTGCCGTTAGGTTTTATCCCAACAAGTTTTTGGCGCCGTTGCCGGGGAGGCACGGTTATTTAGTTTAGTCTTTTTTTTTTGTTTAGTTTATTTACGTTTATTTCTGTTTATTTATTCTGGTTAGGTTGCTTGCATTTGATTTAACGTGTGATCATTTCTTGTTGTTTTATTTGATTCTGTTCTGTCCGTTCAAGTAGGATAGTTTTCCTTATTTTATTCCTTTTGTTTTGGTTCGATTCGTTTAGTTACTGGGTTAGTTATTTTCTTCTATTTTGTTTAGATTTATTGTGTTTTATTTTCTTTTATTTTGCTTAAATTGTTCGTTCAATTTATTTTGTGATTTCCATTACCTCCTGTTCCGTGTTTTGATTTTGATTAGTACAGTTGTTAGGTCAGTTTAAATCGTTTTAGTCTTGTTTTATTTTAGATTTTCTTTTTCTATCTTTAATTTTGCTATTTTGTTTTTATTTCTACTGTTCTTTTAATTTACGCTATCTTCGCTTCAGTTTACTAACTTTCGGTTTATGGTTAAAACCCGCTCTGCAGGAGAACCGGAGTTCGAACTCAATCTTGAGATCGAGAGGTTTGCGAGATAGCTTCAAAGGGACTTAAACCTGGATCCGCCGGTTGAGGAGGGGGTGCTCGAACCACCTGTTGTTGAAGAGGGTCCGAAAGTTCAACCAGCAGTTAACATGGCAAACAACGAGAGGCAGATGAGGGACTACACCCGTCCAAGTGTTGAGGGGTTGGTGTCGCCAATAGTGATTCCAGCATTGCCAGTGGGAGTGCAGTGGCATTTCAAGACTCACTATGTGACCATGGTGATGAACGCGCCTCAATTCAGCGGGATGGTCACTGAAGTCCCGAATGTCCACCTCACCACATTCTGAGATTGGTAGGAGCGTGCTCGACACTAGTTTCACAGGAGGTAGCTCGGCTCACTCTGTTTCCATTCTCCCTGAGGGATAGAGCAGCTGAATGGTTGAACTCACTGGCAGTCGACAGTATTACCACCTGGGAGGAGTTGGCTAATGCATTTCTGGCGGAGTATTTTCCACCCTCACGGATGCTGACCATGAGAGGTGAGATTACGAACTTCAAGCAGTTCGCTGGTGACACGTTATCTGAAGCTTGGGAGCGTTTTAAGGGGATAGTAAGGAAGGTACCACATCACGGACTGGGTGAAGAGGTTGTACTACAGTCTTTTTATAAGGACTTGGATCCGTCTAGCCGGTTGTTGGTCGATACATGTGCTGGGGGTAGTTTGATGGAGTTGCCTATCACAAGAATTAAAGAGCTGTTAGAGAATATTACTACAACAGCTAATCAGTGGGGAGGTACGAGAGCTGGAGAAGCTGCACCGAAGAAACCAGCTGGGGTTTATGAAGTAGATTCAAACACTTTCTTGGCTGCCAAGATAGAAGCAATGTCGAAGCAGTTTAAGCGTATGTGTGCAGTTATGAATCCGCAATCCAGTGCAGCAGCCCCTGAGGTTCATCCACCTTGCGAATACTGTGGTAGAGCTTCTAACATGTGCCAGTGTTCTCCACCACAAGAAGAGGCAGCGAATTATGTTGGTAACAGACCAGGTAATTATTTTGGGAATCAAGGCAATCTGGGTTACCACGCTCAGCAGCAGAATCGTTACCAAGCCGGTGGTAACAACAATTACAATCAGAGATCCCAACAGCAGTACAATTCCTCCTATCAGAAGCCGCCACTACAGAATCATCAACAACAAAATTCGGGTGCTGGAGCGTCTTCTAGTATGGATGAAGTTCTCGCCAGGATGAATGATTTCATCTCGGTTAACATGAAGAAGTTTAATGAGCTGGAGGCCTTCAATCAGGAGCAGAGAACTTTCAACAATGATCAGAGGACATTTAATAGAAACATCGAGACTCAGCTGTCTCAGATATCTCAGCAGTTAGAGCAGAATCCGAGAGAGCATGCCAAGGCTATCACATTGAGGAGTGGTACACAGCTTGACCCGGTGGTCCCTGAAGTTGAGGTCCCTCTTCCTAACGTTGAGCAGAATGAAGAAACTGCACCAGCAGGTTCTCATGAGGAGCCACCAGCTGAAGAGGGGGTGGCGATTAGCAAGACTACTAAGACTTCCACACCTCCACGACGCGCAGTTGCTGAAGCGCCAGTTCCTTTTCCAAACCGGTTGAAGAAGAGAGACTTGGATGAGCAGTTTGGTAAGTTTTTGACTATTTTTAAGAAACTGACCATTAACATTCCTTTTTCTGAAGCTTTGAAGCAGATGCCAATATATGCGAAGTTTATGAAGGACATCCTGTCCAACAGACGGTCTTTAGTGGAGAAGGGTACCGTGCAGCTTACTGAGAGTGTTTCAGCTGTTCTTTCGAAGAAGCTTCCGCCTAAGCTTGATGATCCAGGTACTCCGGTCATACCTTGCGCGATAGGTAATGTGAATTGTGGTAAGGGTTTATGTGACTTAGGTGCAAGTATTAATTTGATGCCCTTATCTATGTATTTGAAGCTTGGTTTAGGAGAATGTGAACCTACACGAATTACTTTGCAATTAGCTGATAGGTCAATTATCCTACCTAGAGGTGTGGTTAGAGATTTAATTGTTTCAGTTGGTACTTTCGCTTTCCCTGCTGATTTTGTTATTCTAGACATGGAGGAAGATAAGGTAGTACCACTTATTCTAGGTCGACCATTCATGCGTACAACAAGGACCCTTATTGATGTTGAAGGGGGGAATATTATACTGCGTTTACATGATGAGCAGCTTGTTTTGGATAAGACCAAGGCTGCCACTCACCCTTCTGATGTTCATGCTTGCTTTAGTTTAGATTGTATTGACACTTTGATGCAGGATTATTCTTACAGCCCCACGGAGCTGGATGCGTTGGAGAAGTGTTTGGTGGATTCCATAGAGACTACTCATGATGATTCTGAGGTTTCTGCTACAGCATTTCAGCTTTCTGCTGGGAGGCCTTATAGGAAGAACCATAGGAGCGAGGAGGAACCGCTGGACCGTGTTCCAAAGACACTAGCTCCTTCTGTGGAATCACCACCTTCTCTTGAACTTAAACCGCTTCCTAGTCCCACCTTAAATATGCTTTCATATCCTCCTACTATGATTTACCTGTGGTATTATTTCTAAGGCTTTAAACTGATGAATAGGAGGAAGCTTTGTTGCAGATTTTGAGGAGGAACAAAGAGGCGCGAGGATGGTCCATTGCTGATATCAAAGGCATTGCTCCTACATTCTGCACCCACCGCATTTATCTTGAGGAGGATTACAAGCCATTGAGACAACCCCAGCGAAGACTAAACCCGCATATGAAGGAGGTAGTCAAGAAGAAGTTATCAAGCTGCTGGATGCAGGTATAATTACCCAATCTCTGACAGCGAATGGGTAAGCCTACTCAGGTAGTACCCAAAGGAAGGGGGCATAACTATAGTTCCTAATGATAAAGGTGAATTAATTCCTCAGCGTACATTACTGGGCATAGAGTTTTGCATTAATTATAGAAAGTTAAATGCCGCCACTAGGAAAGACCACTTCCCCCTTCCATTTATTGACCAGATGCTAGAGAGGCTTGCAGGACAAGATATTACTGTTTCTTAGATGGTTACTCTGGTTATTTCAAATTCCAATTGCTAAGGAGGACCAAGAGAAAACCACCTTTACATGTCCATATGGTACTTATGCTTATCGTCCGCATGCCTTTTGGTTTGTAATGCACCTGACACTTTTCAACGATGCATGACTGCTATCTTTGCTGATTTTATTGAAAAGTGCATCGAAGTCTTTATGGATGATTTTTCTTTTTGGACCGACTTTTGATGCATGCTTGAGAGACTTGGATTTAATTTTAGCTAGATGCAGGGAGACTACCTTGGTGCTCAATTGGGAGAAGTGCCACTTCATGGTGCAGGAAGGCATCGTGCTCGGACACAAGATTTCTAAGAAGGGGATCGAGGTGGACAAGGCCAAGGTTGAAGTCATCGAGCAGCTGCCACCACCATCATCGGTAAAGGATGTCCGAAGTTTTCTCGGTCACGCAGGTTTTTATAGGCGCTTTGTTAAGGATTTTTCTAAAAATTCTAAGCCTCTTTGTGACTTATTACTTAACGATGCTAAATTTGAGTTTACAAAGGAGTGCTTAGATGCGTTCAATTTACTCAAAGCTAAATTGATTTCTGCACCTATTATTGTTGCTCCTGATTGGTCGTTGCCTTTTGAGATTATGTGTGATGCTAGTGACTACGCATTGGGAGCAGCTTTGGGTCAGAGGCACGACAGGGTATTGAGAATAGTCTACTACGCGAGTAAGACTATGAATGAGGCGCAGAAAAACTACGACATGACGGAGAAGGAGCTGTTGGCGATCGTCTTCACGTGCGATAAGTTTCGACCATACATCATTGGCAGCAAAGTCATCGTGCACACCGACCATTCCGCTCTCAGGCATCTATTTGGAAAGGTTGATGCTAAACCTCGTTTGATCCGTTGGATTTTGCTTTTGCAGGAGTTTAACATTGAGATTAGAGATAAACCTGGAGCGCAGAACGGAGTGGCGGATCACTTATCCCGCATGGAGGTTCCAGATGATGGCTGGCCAATCAATGAGTATTTTCCTGATGAGTATGTCTTCATGATCGGTCATTCCATGGACCCTTGGTATGCTGATATTGCGAACTACCTAGCCAAGGGCATCGTTCCACCAGAGTTGTCATATCAGCAGAAGAAGAAGTTCTTCTCCACGGTCAAGCATTACCTTTGGGACGACCCGTTTTTGTTCAAGGTCTGTGCAGATGGTATGATTCATCGTTGTGTATCTGAAAATGAAGCTAGGGACATCCTGACACACTGCCATTCTAGAGAATCAAGGGGTCATTTTGGTCCGGCTAGGACAGCCGCGAAAGTTTTGGAGGCTGGCTTCTTCTAGAAGAATCTGAATAAGGACTGTTATCAGTTTGTTTCCACATGTGGCCAATGTCAGAGGCAGGGGAATTTATCCAGACGTCATGAGATGCCTTTGAATTCGATCCTGGAGGTTGAGCCGTTCGATCTATGGGGCATTGATTTCATGGGACCGTTTCCATCCTCCAAGGTAACCTCTATATCTTGGTAGCAGTGGATTATGTCACTAAGTGGGCTGAACCGATAGCAGCACCAACCAATGATGCAAGAGTGGTGCTCAAGTTTCTAAAGAGGAATATTTTTACCCATTTCGGTGTTCCACGAGCGATCATCAGTGGCGGGGGTACACACTTCTGCAACAAACAGTTTGAGGCTCTTCTACCGAAATATGGTGTGCGACATAAGGCTTCTCTTCCGTATCATCCACAGACGAACGGGCAAGCCGAGATCACCAACATGGAGATTAAGTGGATCCTCAGAAATCTGTCACATCCTCGAGGCGAGATTGGTCCCTTAAGTTGGATGACGCCTTGTGGGCATACCGCACTGCCTTTAAAACACCTTTAGGTATGTCCCCGTACAAGTTGGTTTTTGGCAAGGCATGTCACTTACCTGTGGAGCTGGAGCACAAGTCTTTTTGGGCACTCAAGGCATTGAATTTTGATCTGCAAAAGGCTGGTGAGAAGCGTAAGTTACAACTGTGTGATCTGGAGGAGTTTAGAGAGGAAGCTTATGA
This sequence comes from Limonium bicolor, assembly GCA_023374045.1. Taxonomy (NCBI): domain Eukaryota; kingdom Viridiplantae; phylum Streptophyta; class Magnoliopsida; order Caryophyllales; family Plumbaginaceae; genus Limonium; species Limonium bicolor. The sequence continues at coordinate 225,700,162 of CM041782.1, forward strand.
GAACGCCAGGATTTATAAGGAGAAAACGAAGAGGTCGCATGATAAGCTATTGGTTAAGCGTGAGTTTCACGTTGGGATAAGGTTCTGCTATTCAATTCCCGTCTGAAATTGTTTCCAGGGAAGTTGAAGTCTCGTTGGTCTGGACCGTTTATAGTGACGAATGTTTCACCCTATGGAGCCATCGGTTTAATCAATGCAGAAGGGAAAACATTCAAAGTCAACGGGTCACAGCTGAAGCATTATCTCAGTGGTGACATTGCTGAAGTCCATTCGGTGATCACAGTTTTTGATCCTCCTTACTGATTATCCGATGCACGGTCTAGCCAATGACCGAAAAGACGGGCGGCTGGCTGGGAGACAACCCAGTTTTACATGTTTTGTTTAGTTTTTCATGGGTTTGAAGGTGAATTCAGGAGTTTGGAGGGACATCAGTTACCAATTTGAGTTTCTGACCACTTTTAAGGGTGATCCGGGTTTGGAGCTAGGTTTATAAACCCGAACCAATAGTTGGGCGAAGCTACTGGCATGTTTTGGAGGTCGTCCGGGTTTGCGCTCTGGTTTGCAAACCCGGACCAAGAGTTCGCGCTACTTACTGACTACTATTGGAGGTGGTCCGGGTTTGCGTATTGGTTTGCAAACCCGGACCGCATAAGCGGAGACCTTACTGGCATGATTTTAGTGTGGTCCGGGTTTAGGTATGGGTTTGCAAACCCGGACCAAGTTCACAGCAGAAACACAAGAGGGGCGCCGCGATTCTCAATCCCTAAATCAGATTATCTTCTTCAACCTCTGTGCCCTAGCTGCCTTCTCAACATCCTTCCCAGCCCGACCTCGCCTCGCCATTGCTATCCCGGTCTGAGCCCGCCACCGCACACTGCCCACATCTTCTCCGTCGATTTCCTTCACCCAACACCACTTCACCACCTCCGTCGCGCATTGTCGCCGTCAACACCACCACCTGTACTTCCCCAGTCCATCCCCATCTCCAATTCGGCTCGTTTTTTTTTTTGCTTCCGCATCACTAATCCACCGCCACTACTAAATTCACCCGCAATCGCCACCACACCCTAGCTCCACATTCGTCCCCGACTCGACACACTCATTTCCACCACCGCTCACCTATCCGACCCGGTAGCACACAACCATCTTCGAATTTCTCTTTGTTTGACTGTTATTATGGCACCAAAGCGCACACGTCGGTCGACTAGTTGCTGCCTCAACATCGGCCGCACCTGCTCCGCCTGCACCAACACCTCCAGTCTAATACCCCGAGTCCGTGCGTGCCGATTTCATCAGTGATGCAGCATTTGATTGGTACAATGTCAAGGACCAGAAGATCATTCCGGAAAGGTCAGTGTCTGATGAGTTGATCACTGAGTTTGATTTATAGAGTGTTTTCGGTGCAAAGGGTTGGGGAAATTTGTTGCATGTGGGTCGGGGATGCTATTATCCGCGCTTGATCAAATTGTTTTATGCTAATGCTGAGAAGACGGATGGTTATGATATAATTAGCACATGGATAAAAGGGAGGTACATTGAGATTGATCATAGAGCGGTTGATGAGTATTTTGGAGTGTAGAATACATTTGATAGGAATGTGTTTAGGGAGGCTGTGAAAATTTTGGATAATGATAAGAAAAGGGCGAAGGAACACTATTTGAGGCTGGTGGTAAATGACCCTGAGGTACAGAACCGTCAAAGACGGTTTTCCAGGGATAAGCAGGTTGTGACAGGGGATAAACTGCAGACTCCGATTGAGCGGTTGATTCTAGCCATTATTATGCATAATGTCCGCCCGAGAGAGTGTGCTGACTTGAATGCCCTGGATTGTTTCTTTATGCGACATCTGCTGGATGATGAGTTCTCTCACGGCGCTTGTCCTATTGTTTTCTCTTCTGTGGTTATTGATCATATTTTGCGTATCATGGATGTGGACAACACTGCTTCTCTTGCTTTTCCACACTTTATGCAGTATCTTTTTGAAAAGGCTAGGGTTGACTTCAGTGATGAGCAGCCTCAGAACCCCGCATCTCCCTTGGACATGATTGCTATGCATCGCTTTCAGTGGGAGAAGATCGGAGACGGGTGGATAAAGCGCTGTCGTGCCTGACCGGGTGAGAGAGCTGCCCGGTCTGCTAGTGCCGATGGGGCCCGACCTTCACATATTAGGGGTGCTGATGTGGCTGCTGCGGGTCCGATGCCAGGATTTGAGGAGCTGATGACGGATTTTAGGGATTGGCAGGGGGTGTGTACTGCCCGTTTTGATGCTTTTGGCTCGCGCCTCGATGACTTATCCACTCAAGTTCAGAACTATGGGGTTCATTTGACGTCTTTGGAGGCGCGTCGCCATGCTGCTGAGGTTCGGCAGGAGGCGCGGAATGCTGATTATGATGCACGCTTCGCCCGTATGGCATGGCATCTTCCGCATGGGTCGCAGTCCCAGCCTTCACCACACCCCTAGGTTTTGGGAGCTTGGGTTATTTCATTCTCTACCTTTTCGGATATTTTGATGTTTTCCTTTGGATTGTACTTCTATCTTTCTTTGGATTCGAATGTTGCCTGCTTCATTACTTAACTATGATGTTTCAACCGCATACTTACTGTTTCTATAAGTCAGTGTTGGCTTTGGTTTTATTTCTTGAGCTACAGGTCTGCTTTTGCTGCGTGTGAGGTATTGAGGGAACCAAAGGAAACTCTGTCAAATTTTCTGCAGAATTCAACACCCCGCTGTTTTACATAAGTGTGAGGACGTTGTCCTCACCATACTCCAGGGGCGTGATTTTCTAACTTCTTTTAATTTTTTTTTCAAACGTTGTTTTCTGCGAAGTTGTGTTTTTCCTTTCGTCTTAATCATTTTCATGAAGCAATGAGGGCATTGCTAATTTAAGTGTGAGGAAGGGAAATTACACATGCTCATGCTCATGCTCCATTACATTCGAATGTGCTAATTTTGAACAAATTTCTCTTAAGACTTTCATTCCATTTGCACAATATTTTTGCTGGCCCTCAAAAATTTTTGGTTGCATAACATACCTGAGTCTTATTTAGTGGTTGGATAAGTTGGTTTGGAACACCGCACGAGTGGCACTAGTTCTTGTGAGATCGAAGCTAGAAAACAGTTGTAGGAAGTCTGGTTGCACTGCTTGTATGTACAGTTTTTGATTAATGCTTGTCTATTTTTGTAACACCCCAACCCGAAATCCAATAACCTGTGCGATGATCACTCCCAATAAAACATAAACTGCAGCGGAATAAAATACAATAACCGGGCGGTATTATAATGCCGTTTGCCACCCTTGTCACCAACAAGGCTAACTCCAAAAACAAATCTCCAAAAGTTACGGTCCGAATACGAATACAATCCGAGATACTAGGAATCAAACTCAAAGGTACAATAATTAAGTAGAACAAATAACTAGTAGAAGACTCCCATAGCTTGAATCTACCCCACCTACACTCGGTGTGGTAATCTTCTCAACTCCAGGTACCTGAAAAATGGGGGTGCCCCCAAAGGGGCTCAGCAAACAATGCTGGTATGGAAAACGTGCAGCCCATCGGCTACCGGGCCACACCAACTACTTTGTCGAATACATGCAGTTCATTTTTGTAAAGCTGTAAGCAAGCATAGTATGAAAATAACAAGTGTCCATACAAGGATAACCACGTCACATAAAACAAGACTTCAGAAGGTCAAGTTAGGTGAACTGTAATCATTTGATAACAGTCGGGTCCTCACAGTGGGACTGACAGGTATTTATGAGTATGTCAATATAGTGGAGGTATAATGACCTCGTTAAAGAGAAAGGTTGGGTAATTAGTCCCTCAGAAGATAACGTAGTTAACTCCTGTACTTTAGAATGGTGGGAATCAAACCCTCGAGAGGAATAAAGTCTTCCTCCCCACTTGTACTGTTGGGAATTGAACCCTCGAGAGGAATGAAGTCTTCCTCCCCACTTGAACTGTTCCGTCGCGACGTAAATTGAATAGGAGACGACCTGAGACAGGTACAACTCCTGTAGCATGCATGGCCAGATCCAACTGGGCTCCTCGTTCTCGTAGTATAGAATTGTTAAATGTCACTCAAGGACAATGATCAAGAGCACAATGTGTATTGTCGGTTGTCACGTTTAGGACAACGACGTTTGTTATAAAGTGAAGTTAGTGAGAAACTTGAGTACAAGTTCTCGGTATAATAAAGCGCAGGTATTTAATCCACTGGTAAGGTAGTGTTGTATGCGTGGGACATACACGTCGTAGTTAGCATCAATCACGCATGTAAAACAACACAACCGTGCACAAGAGTAAAACAACATTTTACATTAATTATCTTGGTCGTTAATTCAAACAACAGATAGCACACAAGCCGGTGTAATCCGGTAGAAAACAGGTTGCAAGAATCCCATACCGTTCACCGTAGATTGCAGTTGATTATACCCTAGTCAACGTCTGGTCAAGTATAGTCCTAGAATAGGATTAACTGAGAGGGTTAATTTATATTACCCTTGTATAATAACTTTATTGGATTGTTCAACAATTGCTTAGTTGTTATTTCATGTGAGGTTTATTTCCTTTTTGATTTAATTATAAATCCTTAAATATATATATATTTATCCATGTACTATTTATGTTACATGTTTTTAATTGTCTAGATGACATTGTAACTTTATCATTTCTCAACTATGATTATATGCCATACATGGACATAATATTCTTATAGTTTTATTATTCTCCTTTTAACCACAAATAATATTTGTTGGTTACCTTTAAATTCCTTACAGCTATATAAGCCATAGTTTTAATTCCATAATTCCTTTAATCAAAATTCTTTCTTCTAATTCCTCCAAATATCCATGTAGGACCTATATTTATTTAAATCTAAATTATTATCCTTATATTTCGGTTATTTACAAAACAACCACATTAATTCATAAACTTTATGTTTAAATTCTAATCTCATTGTATTATATAGTTTTAATCCCTTATATAATTATATTACAAAGCCACCACTAATATTTTGGTATATAGCTTTTGAAAATTATAACTTTCAAAAATTACAACTTAGCCCCTCAAATTCTCGGCCTATTTTATATTTTCTATAATTACAATTTAACCACAAAATCTTATAATCTTTACATAATGCCTTATAAACTATTGTTTTAATTTTAATTCTCCACAATTGCCGAATATATATATATATATATAAACTCTTAAATTACAAATCTAACCCAAAGTAATTCGGCTTTGTCATATACTTTCCATTAATTACATTTTCACCCCAAAACTTTATAATAGTTACTTAATAATTTATAAACTATAGTTTAAATATTTAATTCCTAAAAATTTCGAAGGTGAACCTAATAATTCTCTTAATTATGAATTCGCCCATATTCAACTCCAAACTTTCATGATAAGTTTTATAAATTACATATTAGCCCAAAACTTTATAAAATGTTATTTTAACACTTGTTTAAATTATCTAAAATTCATAAACTTAATTCCTAACCTTTTATTATATCATATTTATCCCAAGGACACCCTTAACTCTCGGTTTTTATAGTATATGCACCAAACATTGTAAAAATTACATTTTAGCCACATAACTTAATTAATTAGCCATTTAAGCACTAATAAAATATTTTTAACTCTCCAAACTTTATAATATAAGTTTATATACATAAGTAGCTCATTAAAACCTATTTATCACTTAGACCATTCGGCCATAATTAAATAGTTACCATATAGTATATAAAAGTGGATTTATATGTAAAAACAATTATACATAAATTCATATGAGTCATATAACTCATGTAAAAATTATTGTAATGTCTTATACTGATTTTTAGCTCAAAATAAAGTACGTTTGCCCTTGACAATTCGGCTTGCATTTGTATTTAACTTAGCTAAATTTTGTGACACAAAAATGTGTCTTAAGGTAAATATTTTCCATATATGTTATAGATTATATTTTTTGGTATATTATACCATATAGTTTCGGTTTTAGATACCCTAGGAGATGTACATAATTTTTGTATAATTTTTAGAAGCTTAACCAAGCTTAAAGCATAAAGATTAGCTTAGTAAACTTACTTCTTAATAAAGGTGGTTAAGTGCTTGAACTCTTCTTGAATCTCCAAGGAATTTTTGATGCTCCACTTCGGTTTTATGCAAGAGGTGAAGGTGTTTAGGAGTTAGATCTTTAACAAAGATCTTAAGTAGATTTGTAAGTAGTTTTTCAAGGATTTACCTTAAGCTTTTCTCCTTATAAATTCGGCTCACTTAAGGTGGATGAAGAACAAGCTTTCCTTCATGAAAATGAAGAAGAAAAGAACCTTAGAAGAAGTAGGATTCGGTTACACATAGAAATGTGCTTTAAGGATTTTCAAGCATTAAATTACCTTAAGATAACCTTTAGATGCTCCTTGGATTAATGTTGATTTAGACAACCTCCTTGGAGCATATGTTGATGCCAAATGCTTGTTGTTATGCTAGGAAGAGTTTTGCTTCAAGGCTTGACAAGAAATGCTAGGAAATTACCTTAAAGATGAAGATAGAAGTTAAAACTCCATTAATGGACTTAAGAGCTTCAAAGGAAGAAGATGAAGGAAGAAGAGAGAGTTGAGAGCCTTACCAAATCGGCAATGGAGTGTGCAAGGGAAAGACTGAGGCTACATTCACGTAGGAATAAGAGAATGCAAATTGGAAAGGAATTTTGATTGTTTATTTTAATGTTAATTTGACTAACCTTTCCATTTGTTTATTCCATAGGTTAATGGCTCAATAAATGCCCATGTTATATGCATATGTTCGGCCATGTGGTGTGACAAGGCAAGGTGGAAGAAAATAATGTGGGCTAGAAGACAAGGTAAGTTAGGTAAGGCTTTATTCCTTTGATTTGTCAATGTTTGTAACTTGTCTTCTTCTTCCTTGTAGGTGGCCGATTTCAAGGCTTAAATGGGGTGTCTCAATCGGCATTGAAGAGCCAAGGACAAGCAAGGAAAGTCACTTGAATTATAAGAAATCAAAAAGGTGGAATAAAAATCTACTTTTTACTTTTAGCATTTTGTTTTTGTCTACTAACATGGCCTTGTTTCTTTGCATTATTTCGACAGCATGGAGGTCAAATGAGACCTACTTTCCTTTTCCATTAAGTATTATAGCACATGGGAAGGTGAGTCACCATGTCTTATGCCATTTATAAGTTTTTAATGTAAGTTTTATACTAGTTTATGGACTGAAAATCGGCCCCTATAGAGCACCCTATTTGACACTGACTTTAATTGATTTAGAGGTTCATTTTAACCCTATTTAATATTCTTAATTCGTGGCATGTGAAAAACTACAACGTAATTGCGTAAAACGCGTTTTAGTGACACCCGAAGGTGCGTTTTGGTGCTCTAAGGAAATTTTGGGAAACAACTTGTCTTTATGAGTTAAAAGTGTTTATAAACACTTATTATAGTAAATAATGATATATTAAGATGTTACATTGAGTTATATGGGGTTACATCAACCCATGACATAATTTACGGGCCATCGGGACACTCCCGGGCAAAAAGGAGTGTTAAGAAATCCTCCTGAGGTTTTTGTTGAATTTTGAGAAACCACTTCGTGGATTCTCTTTAGGATGGTTAATAATGATGTTAGGAACTCTAAGAGTTAATTTTATAGGAGTTCATGCCACCTCGGCACTCCTCCGGGCTTTTCGTGCTTTAATGGGCGTGCATGAGCACTCCCGAGCGTTTTGCGTTTTTGACTAATTATAGCTTAGGGAATATGTTTATATATTCATATAACGAGTGTATGACCATTTGGTTTGAGGTTTAGAAGGTCATACAAGGTCATGCTTGATCATATGTTTCTAAGGCGTTTTAGCGTTTATGGTGAACGACTATTTTTACGTAACGTTCTCATGCATGGGTTTGCATGCGTACGTGAAATGATTTATTTTCGGATTATTTTCCATTAAATAATGGTTTTATAATGATAATAAGATTTGGGGTATTTCAATCTACCCCCCTTAAAAAGGACTTCGCCCCGAAGTCTCATATCTAAATTTATAAGGTTGTGGGGAATCAAGTTCCACTAAGTATCCACAACTCAATCTAGTTTTTAGGGATCAAGTCCCGAGTCTATATATACCTAAGTTCATAGTGTACATCAAACACAACAGGAATACTTTGGAAGGTCATATCGTATACCTACCATGTTGTGCAATGTAGTAAACACAATCACGTTTCATTTCAAATAGTGCAACGTAGTGCACATAATCTTTCCATTGTAGTGTAACGAAGTACACATCAGCAAGTAGAAGTACAAAGTACATTCAAGTACAGTGTTACACAAGAACACATACAAGACAAAGTGTCACAGAAATGCACCAAAATGCGACAAAATGCATAATAAACTCACAAACGAAAAAGGCTCTACCCCCCTAAAAAAGGGGTACGCCCACGTACCCTAAACTAAGGTGTCTAGTTAGTAAATAATGAGGGAAACTTCGCTCGCATATCTGCTTCAAATTCCCATGTGGCCTCTTCCACATCATGGTTCGACCAAAGAACCTTTACGAGGCTCACAGACTTGTTTCGAGTATCTCGTGTCTTTCTATCTAAGATTCGTTGCGGTGTTTCCACATACCGCATTGTTGGTTCTAATGAGATTGTCTCTAGTTGTATTACATGAGAAGGATGAGGCATGTATTTCTTAAGCTGAGACACGTGAAAAACATTGTGTACTTTGCCCAACTCTGCTGGCAAATTAAGTCAATATGCCACAAGGCCCACCCGCTCTGTGATAGCGTAGGGTCCTACAAATTTCGGGCTTAGCTTGCCCTTCTGTCCAAATCTGAATACACCCTTCATGGGTGATACTCGTAGAAATACCTGGTTGCCAACCGCGAACTCAAGGTCTCGTCGTCTCTCAACAGTATATGATTTCTATCTGTCTTGTGCTGCTTTCATGTTATTTTTGATTTGTTGTACTTCTGCCTGAACTTGCTCTAAGTACTCTGGCCCAATGATGACGGTCTCACTAGACTCATCCCAGTACAATGGTGTGCGGCATGGTCTGCCATATAGGCTTGAAAAGGTGACATCTGTATAGAGGTGTGATAACTGTTAGTGTATGCAAATTCAATGAGATGTAATCTATCTATCCAGCTGCCCTGGAAATCCAAGGCACATGCTCGTAGCATGTCCTCTAAGGTCTGAATAGTCCTCTCTGACTGACCATCCGTCTGAGGATGAAATGCCGTGCTAAGCTTCAATTCAGTTCCAACCACTTCGCGAGTAGCTTGCCAATAACGTGAGAGAAATCTGGTATCACGATCTGAAACAATAGTCTTTGGTACTCCATGATGTCTGATAATCTCTTTCTCAAATAGTTCTGTCAACTTTGGCACCTTCCAAGCGTCTTTCATCGGTATAAATCTAGCAACTTTAGTCAGTCGATCAACAACTACCCATATCATATTTAGTCCTCCTCTCGTAGGTGGTAGTCCCACCACGAAGTCCATAGAGATATCATAAAACTTCCATTCAGGAACTGGCATAGACTGTACCATACCTCCTGGTCGTCTATATTCGAATTTCACTTTCTAACAAGTGAGACATCGAATCACATATTCTGTCACGTCGCCCTTCATACCACTCCAGCAGAAATACCTCTTTAGATCTTTGTACATCTTAGAAGCTCCTGGATGGACAGATGTGGAAGAAGTGTGGGACTCTCGAAGAATATGCTCTTTTATATCTGTGCTGTCTCTGGGATACATAATCTGCCTCTTAATCTGATCAGCCCATCATCATGTAACTGAAACTCATACTTCCCTCCTTCAAATGTACCGTCAGACAACTTCTGACTAATCTCCATCATTCGCTGATCATTCTGCTATGCGCTGCGTATGTCGTCTATAAGACTCGAGCTAGCCACAATGGCATTTATGGAATGTGCTCGTTGACTCAATGCGTCTGCTACCACATTAGCTTTTCCCTCTTTGTACTGCAAATCAATGTCGTAGTCCTTGAGAAATTCGACCCATCTCCTTTGTCTCATGTTTAACTCCTTCTGGGTGAATACATATTTCAAACTTTTGTGATCCGAGTATACGGTCATCTGGACGCCATACAGGTAATGGCGCCAGATCTTCAATGCAAAAACAATTGCTCCAAGCTCCAAATCATGTGTGGGATAATTCTCCTCATGTTTCTTCAGCTGTCGGGAAGCGTAGGCGACTACCTTCCCATTCTGCATGAGTACACACCCTAATCCTCTGCTTGACGCATCCCAGTAAACTTCATAACCCTCTGTGCCTTCAGGTATGCTCAAAACTTGTGCTGATGTCAAAGCCTCCTTCAAATACTGAAATGAGGTCTCACATTCTGTAGTCCATGTGAATGGTGCGTCTTTCTTCATTAAACTTGTCATAGGTTTTGCTATTTTGGAGAAGTCTCTGACAAACCTCCTGTAGTAACCTGCTAACCCAAGGAAACTCCTGATATCAGTCACTGTCTTTGGTCTGGGCCAGGTGCGTACTGCTTCTATTTTTGCTGGATCCACTGCGATCCCAGCGTCTGAGATAACATGTCCTAGAAAGGAAACTCTGTCTAACCAAAACTCACACTTGGAGAGCTTAGCATAAAGCTGGTTCTCCCTTAAGATCTCAAGTACATGTCGGAGGTGACTCTCATGCTCTTACTTAGACTTTGAATAAATTAGGATATCATCGATAAATACAACCACGGTCTTGTCTAGCTACTCTCTGAATAATCTGTTCATTAAATCCATGAAGACTGCTGGTGCATTTGACAATCCAAAAGGCATAACCGTAAACTCATAGTGGCCGTATCGTGTTCTGAATGCTGTCTTCTCTTTGTCTTGCTCCCTAATAGGTATCTGATGGTATCCTGATCTCAAATTGATCTTTGAAAACACCTTTGCTCCTCTTAACTTGTAACACCCCAACCGTTAATCCTATGCTTACCGTCTAATCGTCCTATTAATCCTACGAGTTCGCAGCGGAATTATTACATACTTACTACGGCGGGTGAAACAATGCCGCTAACCGCCCATACGGCTAGCTAGGCTACTAATACTTACAGTCTCGGTCTGATGAACATAACGTACCGAGCTACTAAATTACTTACCAAGTACCATATACCAAATACATACATCCTGGATCACCGAGTATTTAAAGTATATTCGATTACAACCTTTCAAGCTTACCAAAAGAATGAGTTTCTAAAGCTACTCATCTATACCAACTCCATTCTACCAAAATCCAAAAAGGTGTACCCCATGGTACACCGGCTATTCAAAAACTACAGCCATGTACTACTCAGTACACCCATCATAAATTCATTGTTTACATTCCAAAAAGAAGATAAAAGAAAGGAAACTCAATCTTCACATCTTCATCCCTCGCGGGTGCCTGCGTGTAGTAAAAATGGTGCCCCAAGGGGCTCACAAAAGCTGCATATGGACTCCGCATATACCGCGTGCTAGCTAGGGCACGCCGACTATTTGACGTCCACTAAACATGCTTTTCATTTATTTCATACATACATGCTTTTCATACAAGTTACATGCTCATACAATTCATTACATAATTCAAGGCAACAATGTAGTAGCACACAACTTACTTACCTTCACAAGGTTAGCCAAATTATGCATCCGGGTTAATCGGAATGCTTTACTCTTTTACTCGTTACTTACTTTTTCTTGCATACAATTACTTACTTTCTTTTACTTTACTTACTCATTCTTACTTACTTACTTATACTCAAGTTAAGTCGTCGGGACCTCCGGCCTTGGGGACTACACCGTCCCACATCCGGGATTTACTTGACTCACCAATCCGGGATGCTACCCACTTAAGGGATTTGGGCCGCGGACCAGTTTAAGAGTCAGGAATTGGAGCCAACCTCTCGTGACTCCGCATCCTCACGCGTGGCCGAAACTATATCGGACTTCTACTCATTCCAATTTAATTACCATTTTAAGTTAGAATGGTTAGCTTGTTAGGAATAAGTTAGAAGTCCAAACACAAGGAATAACGGTCACGGTACAATACAACATACATTCACACATTCATTATCATCCATACATTTCATGAATTATACAAACTATGATTTAAAGAGGATATACAACATCATACAACACTACATATCCACAAGTATGCATATTAACTCCGATTCGTGCATTTATCTTATTTGGTGATCAATTAGCACACAACACACAAATCAGAGTAACCAAGATAGCATACGGGGCATGAGGAATCCATACCGTTCACCGTTGTACGTACTTCCAAACGTCCTTCCGGTGTCACAAATCAAATCCTATTATATACATACAATTAAAGGATTAATCTAACTATCATTACTTAACTCATACTTACTATGTCCTTATACTTCTTACACTTACACTTACTTACTTACTTTTCATTACTTAGGTTTTACTTTATTACTTAACTTTGGCATGCTTTCATACACGTACATATATACATATATATGTGGGTATATACATATATATATATATACATATTATTTAATTTAAATATTTTTTTTTTGACCGGACCGGACTTGTGACCGACCTTGCAAGTCCGGTCCATTCCAGTAGCTCAGGTTACGGAAATTCTTCTGGCCGACCGACTTGCATGTCCGGTCGCAAGTCCGGTCCATTCCAGAAGGTTTCATCGGGGAATTTTTCTGGTCCGACCGGACTTGCAAGTCCGGTCGCAAGTCCGGTCGATTCCAGTAGCATTCTGACGGGAAAATTTTCTGCTCGACCGGACTTGCAAGTCCGGTCGCAAGTCCGGTCGATTCCAGAAGCTTTCCCGTCTTGTAAATCTGGGCTCGACCGAACTTGCAAGTCCGGTCGCAAGTCCGGTCCGGCCTAGTATTTGCATTTTAATTTCTGTTTTCAGTCCTCTCTTTCACCCATTACTTCCCCTTTGTTCCTACACTTATTCCCACATGTTTTAACACCATTTAAACCTCCTAATACCCCCCCTATTTCATTTCCTAACTCCTTACACAATTTTATACTCATTCACTCACCTAATTTTCTAAGTTTCAACTCACACTTTCACTAGTTGTTTCCCTAGTTGTGTTTACTACAGATTTTAGCACTAACACTCTCCATCTACAACTCCCTCCTTTAATGTCATTTCTAACACCCCTAATACATCTCGAATACATCATCTATGTCCCTCAACTTATCCTCTATCTTCCTTAATCAAAATCTGTTACACACTCACATTAGTCACCTAGTTTTAATTCTCTAAGTTTTCTAATCCTAGGCAAATTTTGCCATAGTCTCCCCTATAATTTTATACTCTCACCACATTGTTTTACTCACATCTATATTGTCTCACCTGTTTTCAACAATCAAAATACACAAGCTCCCACATACAATACCAACACTAAAACACTCCTAAAACACTACAAAATTTCTTGCACACAAACACTAATCCCCAATCTGTTTTGTAACAGTTTTACATGTCTTTTAAAGCTTCAAAATGCTTATATTCTCTTACACATTATACTACTCATGCATTACCATTTTTCAATACCAATTTTCATTTCTAAAAATCTGTTACATATACAATTACAAGACTACACAAAGGTGAGCATTCCTTACCTTGTTTTGCTTCTAGTTTCTTTCTTCTTCTTTCTCCTTCCTTCTTTCTCTACCGGTTTTGTAATCTCAATCCTCTAACACTACAACCATTCATATACACCATTCAATATTTAAAACTAACCCTAACCATTAATCAAGTTCTAATGCACATTCTAGGGTTTAGAATTTATTACCTTGCAAGGGTTCAAATGAGCTTGGAGTGGCTCAAGAACAATTTTCCAACTCCACCAACAAGCCAAAATCGGCTAGAACAAGAGGAAGAACAAGGGTTTAGTTCATGAATCTCGTTTTGCCCACAAGGGCTAGAAAAAGATGGAGTTTTCGAAATATTTTTACCTTAGAAGAACAAGGAGAAGGAGGGCCTTCTAATGGTGGTGTTGAAACTCCAAATGGGGTATACCCATAAAATCGAAAATGCTTGTTTTTGATTTTGGAAAGATGAAATGTAGCTCTTGAGGAGAGTACAATGGTGGTGTTTTTATAATTTTTGGAGAGTTTGGAGAGAGTTACAAAGGAGAGAAGTAAGGTTTTGTTTGTTTTTCTTGTTTCACCATGGAGCTCGGTTGGGAGGAAGGAGAAAGAGAAAAGAGAGTGAGGGTGGGTTTCGTGAGTGAGAGGAGAATGAGTAGAGAGAGAGAAATGTGAGAGTGGGGTAAGTAGTGTAGTTACTTTTGTTTTTAATGTTTTTGTTTGTTAGTGAGTAAAAGGAGAATGAAGAGGGGTGTGAGGGGGATGAAAATCGGACACCCACAGACCACATGGGTTTTAAAATTCTTTTTACATTATTGGACACATAAGTTTGTGTTATTTATATTTCTACCCCACAATTCCCGTTTTTGACAGTTTTTACTAATTTCTCTCGTTTTCTTGATTTTATTGGTCCTAAAGCTCACTAATATTTATTAATGATTATTTAGTTGACCAAAACTTTACGAGTCTATTTGACCCGCTTAAAGACACGTTTTCCCGGTTACCTCGAAAAACGTGCTTTAAGGTTCGAATGTTTTTAAACCGTTTTAAAGGTCCGTTTTCTTCGGGATTTGTTCCCTTATGATTATTTACACTTAATTAAGCTTCTAAATTACTTATTAGCCTAATTAATCACTATTTTTAATTACGGGGTATTTCAATCTACCCCCCTTAAGAAACTTTGCCCTCAAAGTTGCTCAAGGTTAATAGTTTTATAATTCTACTCATTATGCAAACCAATTGCCATAATGTATCTTCCTACACCTATGAGGTGTTTACTTCTTTCACACTGCAAGCATACACATTTCAACATCATACACAATTCACATACACAATACATCATTTCCATTCATACCATACCACAATACACAATACACCATTACCATTCACAATACACATTACACCAATACACCATACATTGCACATACACATCATTCATTACACATTACACATACATACACATCCATACTAAATTCACTTGCACTACATGTGCCATACAAAATGCAATGCTTACCCCGAAGCAATGCTAAAGCAAAGGGTTCTACCCCCCTTAAAAGGGGTACGACCCGTACCCGTATACTAAATACTAGACTCTCTAGTCTATGAATAACTGCGGGTATTTAGCCTTCATGGCATCTTCCAACTCCCATGTCGCTTCTTCGACATCATGGTTAGACCATAGGACCTTCACCATTCGTATAGACTTATGGCGAGTGTCTCTGGTCTTCCTATCAAGGATCCTCACTGGGGTTTCGACATATCTCATGTTTGGCTCAATGGATAGTCTCTCGGGCTCCAACACATGAGAAGGATCAGCCATATACTTCTTGAGTTGTGACACATGAAATACATCATGGACACGTCCCAAGTCCTCAGGTAGTGCTAACCTGTAGGCTACTGAACCAACTCTTTCGGTGATAGTGTACGGCCCTACAAACTTTGGGCTTAGCTTGCCCTTCTGACCAAATCTGAAGACACCCTTCATAGGTGAAACTCGCAAGAACACTTGGTCGCCCACGGCGAACTCAAGGTCGCGTCGTCTCACATCCGCATAGGATTTCTGTCTATCTTGGGCTGCCTTCATGTTAGCTCGGATTTGTTGCACTTCGGCTTGCACTTGCTCAAGGTACTCCGGTCCTATTATGACCGCTTCACTTGACTCATCCCAACACAAGGGTGTACGGCAAGGTCTACCGTATAGAGCTTGGAAAGGCGACATCTTAATCGAGGCGTGATAACTATTATTATACGAGAACTCGATAAGATGAAGCTTATCTAACCAACTCCCCTGAAAGTCCAAGGCACATGCCCGAAGCATGTCCTCCAGTGTCTGGATGGTCCTTTCTGTCTGACCGTCGGTCTGAGGATGGAAGGCGGTACTCAACTTCAGTTCTGTACCCAACGCTTCCCTTGTAGCTCTCCAGTATCTCGAAAGAAATCTGGTGTCGCGGTCAGATACTATGGTCTTAGGGACTCCGTGGTGTCTGATAATCTCCTTATCAAAAAGCTCAGCTAGCTTTACTACCTTCCAGGTGTCCTTCATCGGTATGAATCTGGCAACCTTGGTAAGGCGATCTACTACAACCCAGATCATGTTGAGTCCTCCCCTAGCAGGTGGGAGTCCTACAACAAAATCCATGGAGATATCATGAAATTTCCACTCCGGAATTGGCATCGATTGTACCATTCCGCCCGGTCTACGGTGTTCAAATTTTACCTTCTGGCATGTTAAGCATCTCAATACAATTCTGTCACATCTGACTTCATTCCAGACCACCAGAAGTACCTCTTCATGTCTTTGTACATCTTGGAGGCTCCCGGATGGACTGATAATGTAGAACTATGTGACTCTCGCAGGATGCGATCCCTTAGCTCAGCATTGCTTCGGGGGACGCATAGCCTGCCATTCAACCGAATCAAACCATCTTCATGTAGCTTAAAATCATACTTTTTCTTCTCAAATGTACCATTCTCGATCTTGTGTCTGATTTCGGTTAGGTAAGGGTCGCTCAACTGAGCGTCTCGCACCTCGTCAACCAAGCTAGAAGAAGCGAGTAGCGAATGGAGCGAGTGTGCTCGACGGCTCAGGGCGTCGGCTACAATGTTTGCCTTCCCTTCCTTATACTGCAGGTTGATGTCGTAGTCTGAGAGAAACTCCATCCACCTTCTCTGTCTCAAGTTGAGTTCTTTCTGAGTGAATACATACTGTAAGCTCTTATGGTCGGAGTAGATGGTGATGCTTACCCCATAGAGATAGTGTCGCCATATCTTCAAGGCGAAGACAATGGCTCCTAACTCTAAGTCGTGAGTCGGGTAATTCTCCTCATGTTTCTTCAGCTGGCGGGAGGCATAAGCAACCCTTGCCATGCTGCATGAGTACGCATCCCATTCCTTTGCCTGATGCATCACAGTATACCTCAAATCCCTCTGTGCCCTCTGGAAGAGTAAGGACGGGCGCTGAGGTCAATGAGTCTTTCAGTTTCTGAAATGATAACTCGCACTCGTCTGTCCATACAAACGGTGCATCTTTCTTCATCAATGTAGTCATGGGCTTGGCGACTTTCGAGAAGTCCCTTACAAATCTCCGGTAGTAACCGGCTAGACCAAGAAAGCTCCTAATGTCGGTAACAGTCTTGGGTCTAGGCCATGATCGTACAGCTTCTACCTTAGAAGGGTCAACCGAGATACCTGCGCTCGAGATGACATGTCCAAGGAATGATACCTGATCAAGCCAAAACTCGCATTTGGAGAACTTCGCATAAGCTGGTTCTCGCGCAGTGTCTCAAGCACTTTCCTCAAGTGGATTTCATGTTCCTCTGGTGATTTGGAATATACAAGGATGTCGTCGATGAAGACCACAACCGAAGTGTCCAACTGCTCACTGAATAAACGATTCATGAGGTCCATGAATTTTGCCGGTGCGTTTGACAAACCGAATGGCATCACTGTGAATTCGTAGTGGCCATATCTGGTACGGAATGCCGTTTTCTCAATGTCTTGCTCTTGATTGCAATCTGATGATACCCTGAACGGAGGTCGATCTTGGAGAAGACTGAGGCTCCTTTCAACTGGTCGAATAGGTCGTCGATACGTGGTAGTGGGTATTTATTTTTGACTGTGACCGCATTCAGCTCGCGGTAGTCAATGCATAGTCGGAGGCTACCGTCCTTCTTCTTCACGAAGAGACCGGTGCTCCCCAGGGTGATACGCTCGGGCGTATAAACCCTTTGTCTAGAAGATCTCTCAACTGTCTTTCAATTCGGTCATCTCTGCTGGTGCCATGCGGTACGGTGCCCTAGCAATGGGACCGGTACCTGGCAATAGATCAATTCAATTCCACTGCTCTCGGTGGTGGCATGCCGGGTAGCTCCTTAGGGAATACATCGGGATACTCGGATACAATGGGTACTTCATCACTGAACTCTGGATCTCGCTCCAGGTCTTGTACATAACAAAGATACACCTCTTGGCCCTTTCTGAGCTCCCGGTACATAGCCATGGCAGATATAAGGGTGGTCGAAGGCTCTCTCGGTCTCTGGCGGTAAGATACGGTAACCCCAGAAGGACTCTTGAGCAGCAGTCGATGCTCGGCGCAGAGGATTCTACCCTTGTGCCGCTCCAACCAATTCATCCCAATGATTACGTCGAATCCCAATCCATTGAATTCGATGAAGGAAATGGGAAACGATTCGCCTTTGATTTGGATTGTGGCTGATTGATAGTATTTGGTGCACTTTACTCGCTCCTTCGATGGGAGAGTAACCATGAAGTTCGGTAGCTCATCCGCATCTAGCTTCAACCTCTTCACAAAGGATGGTGATACGAAAGTGTGAGAGGCGCCGGAGTCGAATAACATTGGCATCAATGCCATTTACTGGGAAGGTTCCCGTTAGATGGTGCCGCTTCTGCCGGCTTGTGCTTCGGTGAGGATGCTCAGGTTACCTTCGGTACCGAGTCCACAACCTATTGGATTCACAATTGGATAAGTATTGATGGTGGACACAAGTGGAATTAAATCAACACTGCTCTTTATTGATAAACCAACCATCATACATGTCGTGTCTCTAATACACGTTACTAATAGATTACATGATACTAGGAATTTAATACTTTCTAAAGGTAAGGTTCAGGCGTCCTGGTTTCATGTGTGTGGCATTGATTATTGCCGGCGGTGCCGTATTCAACTTGATCTTGTTGATCCCGTGATACAGCATCCTAGAGTTTCCACCCATGATTAGGACATCTCCTGATCTCAATACCAGTTTCTGTGCGAGGTCCACACGCTTCTGCTCGCTATACAGGAATACGGCGTCATCACCAATGGACCAAGACACTACGGGCACTCCTTGTTCAAGAGATTCCGCTGTCTCGTCCTTGTCTTGGTGTAACCCAAGTCGTCCTTCTTTTTCATAGAAGTTGACGATACAAAGGTCCGCTTCAAGTGCGGGGATTGGTTCAGTTCACATTGTTGTGCAAGTTCTACTGCTTGTGATGAGGGTCTGAAACTCTGGTGGTATTGTCGGTGGCGTCGCTCCATCTTGTGTTCGTGTCTCCTGGTATGTCTTGGTATAAGGATTCCAGTCCTTTCCCAAGCACATCATCTTCAGCTTCATCTTCGCTCCACCGGGGAATTCGGGTGTGTAAAATCCACCTTGACCCGTTCCTAGCTCGTTGCATCGTCGAATGATTGAATTTGTGCTCGGGTGTCAGGTATCCCTTTAATAAATCATACCTGGTCGGATGACCTGACACTGTTTGTTGGTGTAGTCGTGGTTGGTGATGTCGATCTCTTCTTGATTCAAGGTTACCGGTATCGGGTAACAGATACTAAAGTTCCTATGGTTACAAATTTCATCTACGGTGAGTACTAGTTTCAACTACTTCATTTCATGCTTAATATACACTTCATTTATTTACTCATGCATTCACTCATACAGTTACTCTACTACTAGGCATGCTATTTCAAGGATTAAAGGTTTAGGTGATTACCTTGGCCGGATTTCGAACCGGGCCCATCGCGGTCAATCACATGCAGAACAGGCTGCCTCTGAGGTGCGCCTCTCTAGGGCCCCGGGATCCCTGTCCCTGAGGTGCCTGCTGGGCCGGTGCATCGCCAGATGCCACCTCCTTGCCCTCTCTCTGCTTGTAGTTCTGAAGTACCCTCGGCTTTCTCTCTGGGCACTTTGCTGTGTGCCCAGCTTCTGGCAGTTGTAGCATTTGATCTCCCTCCCGTAAGTCCTTACCAGGATGGTCCTGGTTGCACTTTCTGCACACATAGGTGCGGCCGTCGGAGAAGGTTTTGGCGGCTCCGGAGCTAGAACCTGAGGTTAGAGGGTTAGCACATGTGTGCGTGGATATACTAGATAATGATGCTTATACGATACTTATGCGAATACGAATTGGATTAGGAATTTACCCTTTGGTGGGTGTGATCTCAGTGGCTTAGCTGCCACCGGTGCAGAATAACCAAGCTGAAGAAGCTCAGCTGGTTTGCCCTGCTCAGCATGGGCACTGCTCTCACCCTGGGATTTCTTTGGGATTGCTGAAAGAAATTCCCCTTTTTCTTTTTCCAGCTCTTCCCTGGTTCTGCTCCTCAGTGCTGGTATTTTTGTTATTAGCTTTGCGCTTCAGCGCGGTCTCTTCATCCCTTAGTTGGCAAGTGATCTCAACGCGAGAAGCCGCGTGATAACACTCCTGAAATTTCAGGTATTAGCCGGGATTCTCATTTAAGGAGGATAAGAAAGATTCAAAGAATTCAAGGAATTTAAGGAATTGAAATGATACTAAGGGTTAACCGTTATTTACCTGAAGGGAGGTAAATCTGGTATAGCCCATACCGTACCGCAAGCGATGGCTCAGACCGCCATAGAAGCGATCGACCAACACCTGGCCGGTGTATCCTAGATCGGGGAGAAGACGGAGAATGGAGGTGAAGGTGCGGTAGTACTCATCCACAGACATCTTGTCTGTCATCTTCAAGGCGTCTAGCTCTAGCCTTTTCTTCGTCTTTACATGCTCCGGATAGTACTTGGATCGGAGGAGTGATGCAAAAGACTCCCAATCGAAGGTGGGGTCGCTGACATACTCATGCTTGACTAGTTTCCACCAATCCATAGCGGCATCCTTGAGGTAGTAAGCAGCTACTCTCACTCGAACTCCAGCAGGAGCTTCGAGGGTCTCAAAAGCAGTCTCCATTTCGGAGATGTAGGCTTCTAGCTTTGCAGGATCGCTCTCGCCTCTAAAGCAGGGAGGACGGAGATCTGCGATAGCTTTTACCCAGTTTACTTCTCTGGGTGGCGGGGGAGGGATTGGCCCCGTTTGAGTTTGTTGGGTTTGTTGGGATTGTTGTACAGCTTGTATAACTTGTGGTAGCATCTGCGCTACCGTGGCGGCGACGATCTCAGCTATCGTCTGCGCGCCGGGTCCGTCACTGCCCCCTCCTCTGGGGCGACCTGGACCTCTGCCTGACATCTGAATATTTAACAGTTACGTTAGGCTTTGCAAGATATGACTCAAAGGTCTTGGAATTTAAGCAAGGTATCGTTCATAAGAACGTTAAGGGTATCTGAAATACCCCGTAATTAAAAACAGTGATTAATTAGGCTAATTACATTTTTAAAGGCTTAATTACACTTAAATAAATACGAGGGAACAAATCCCGAAGAAAACGGACCCTTAAAATGGGGTAAAAGCATAAACGAACCTTAAAGCGCGTTTTTCGAGGAAACCGGGAAAACGTGACTTTAAGCGGGTCAAATAGACTCGTAATAATATTGGTCAACTAAATAGTCACTAATAAATATTAGTGAAGCTTTAGAACCAATAAAGTTAATTAAACGAGGAAATTCCGGAAACGGGTACCGGTTAGTAAAAACTGTAACAACCGGTAAGTTGAGGGGTGAAAATGCAAATAAAGAAACTTAGTGTGTCCACTTTTGTAAATAAAAGTTGAAAAATCTGTAGATGGGAGTGAGTGGGCCGATCAAATAAGCTCCTCCCCCTCTCTTTATTGTTCCTAATTCACTAGAGGACAAAAGGAATAAGTAAAGAAAAAGCAATTTGACACTCTCTCTCCTCACACCCATTCCCCCCTTGCTCTCTCACGTAGCCCCTCTCTCTCTGTGCTCTCTTCTTCTTCCTTCAGCCCCTCCATGGCGATTTGAAGAGTAAGTGCAGCCCTCCTCTTCTCTTCCATTTTGAGTGACCAAACCACCTCCAAATGCAATAAAAATCACACCACTAGAACCCCCTTGGCAAGGAGAGCACTTCCATCTTTCCAAAAATCAAAAAAGACCATTTTCGTTTTTGAGGGTTTTCACCATTTGGAGATTTGAAGCCACCATTAGAAGCACCTTCACCTCCTTATCATCTTGAGGTAAAAAGAAGTTCGAAAATCCATCGTTTCTAGCTCTCATTAACATTATAAGAATTTCCATGTTTTGAACTCTTGGCCTTCTTTGTTCCAGCCGATTTTGGCTCTTTTGTTGGGCTAGAAATCTTGCTCTTTCACTAGTCAAGAACTTCATCTACTCTTTGGAAGGTAACACTCTTTTCTAAACCCTAAAACTTAAATTCTAGGGTTAGTGTAAAATGGATGCTAAATTGGTATTGTGTATTGGTATGTGCTGTAGCACTTGTGTGTGTGTGAATCTCATTGGGACCGAGAGCAAAGGAGGAGAAAGGAAGAGGGAGGAGAAGAAAGAAAGAAAAACTAACAAGTCAAGGTAATGCCCTTACCTTGGGTTAGTTTGTGTATGTGTATTGTAACAGTTTTTAAGTAAGTAAAATGATTAATGAATTGAGTAATGAGTAGTAGTAATGTAGTGGAGTATTGGAGAAAAGAATGTAACAGTTTTTGAAGTATTTAAATGAGTTTTAAAAGCTTGGGAAAACATGGGGTATTGAATGGGTATGTGCAGGATTTTATGAATGTTGTAGTGGTATTGGAATGTGTATAATGAGGATTGTGTAACAGGTTGTGAGAACATGAATTTGTGAGCTGAATTAGTGTGTGGAGAACGTTAGAAATATAGGGGAAACCATGTCAAATTTGGGTAGAAATGAGAGGACTTAGCTTGTGTAAAAAGAGGAAGTAGTTAGAGAGTTTTAATGGAGTGCTTTAGTAGTTGTAACAGATTGGAAAGGAGTTTGTAAATGGAAGGAAACTAGAGTGTAAGATAATGCATTATGGATGCTAGGAGTAGCATTAGTTGAAGGAGTATTGAAGTGTAAGGGCTAAGGTAAAAATCTGTAGAGAGAAGAAGAAACAAAATCTGTAGCATAAGTGTGAGGAAACTAGTATAAGTGTTGAAAATGTAATGAGGAAAATGTGTAAGTAAATGTAAGGATTGAGTAGTAAGTTTGGTGGATGAATTAAGGTGATTTAGAGTGTTTAATTAGTGCTAAATCATGTTAGGATGCATGTAGGAAGAGTAGGGAAGCAATGGGTGAAATTGGGGAAAGAAAAATAAATCTGTAGCCATGTTCTGGAACCGTCCGACCCAGCGTCTGGATCGGACGTGGGTCGGACATGGCTTAACTAACGAGAATCAAACCTTCTGGAACCGTCCGACCCAGAGCCGTGAGTCGGACATGGGTCGGACGGGCCTTGACAACCTCGGTGAAACTTTCTGGAACCGTCCGACCCAGAGCCGTGAGTCGGACGTGGGTCGGACGGGTCTTGATAATCGACAGGAAATCTTTCTGGAATGGTCCGACCCAGGCCGTGAGTCGGACGTGGGTCGGACGGATGAAAATTTTCTCCATCGAAGTTTCTGACTTCGTCCGACCCAGAGGTTGGGTCGGACGTGGGTCGGACATGACTTGGATGACAAATCGAAACTTTCTGGAATGGTCCGACCCAGAGGATATGGGTCGGACGGAATAGTGCTGGGTCGGACGGGAGTAATTTCAGAGGACGAAAACCTACTGGAATGGTCCGACCCAGGGTTGGGTCGGACGGTGGGTCGGACGGCCCAAACACTTACAAAAAAAAAATGTTTTAATTGTATGACTATAGTAATCATATATACCTATATATATGCCTATATACCTATATGCATATATATGTAACAATACACCATTGATGAAGTAATAATGGTAAGGAAGTAAGTAAGTTGGTAAGAAAACAAGTTTATGAGGTAGCAAAGGAAAGAATGGTTTTGTAACCATGTAAGA
The DNA here is from genome assembly GCA_023374045.1 of Limonium bicolor. Taxonomy (NCBI): domain Eukaryota; kingdom Viridiplantae; phylum Streptophyta; class Magnoliopsida; order Caryophyllales; family Plumbaginaceae; genus Limonium; species Limonium bicolor. The sequence goes on from CM041782.1 coordinate 225,723,946, forward strand.
AAGTAATGGAGTAGTAAGTATGCATTGAAAATACCAATAAAGGAGTAAGTAGATCAATAATAGATCATTGATCATACTACTTCATGTATGTATAGGAATCAAATAGTTGATCTCCAAGGGAACCGGTAGGACGTGTTCGACGGTGAATGGTATGATTTCCTCATGCCCTGTATCCTAACTTGGTTACCCCGATTTGTGTGTTTATGTGATCGCCAACAAGATAAATGCATGAATCGGATTTATATTGCACTTACATGTGTTGAACTATATTGTTCTTGTCTATGCTCTTGAACATTTAGTTTGTATAATTCATGAAATGTATGAATGGAAGTGAAGCGTATGTGTAAGTATGAGTACTTGTGTATGTATGTATGTATAAGAAGTATGGACTTCTACTAATTCCTAACAACCTAACTCCTAACATGAGTAATGAGTAAAACGGAATGAGTAGAAGCCCGATATAGTTTCGGCCACGCGTGAGGATAAGGAACCACAAGAGGTTGGAACCGAATCCTGGCTATGATCTTTTCCTTGGACCAATTCCCTTTGTATGGGTAGCATCCTGGATTAGTGGGCCACCCTAAAGCCCGGTGGTGGGAGGTAGTACTCCCTGCCCGGAGGTCATACCGACTTAACTGGAAGTAAAGTATGTAAAAAGTATGTATTGTATTTGTATTGGTCTTGACTATTGTAAGTCATTGACCCGGAGTAGAAGTATTGAACACCCGATTAACCCGGGTGTGTAATAAGGCTAACAAGACCTTCGTATGTACTGGAGAATTGTATCTCCGTGATGCGGTGAGTATGGTAAGTATGAATGAATGACTTGTATTGTATTGTATTGTATAAAGCATGTATGTATGTATGAATGAAACGAACCGCATGTACTCGACCAAATAGTTGGCGTACCCTCGCTAGTACGCGGGGTATGCGGTTATCATATGCAGCGTAAGCTGACCCCCTAGGGGGAATGTTTTTACTCCACAGGTACCCGCGAGGCGTGAAGGTAAATAGGGTCAAGATGTGATTCTTTTTGGAGTAGTGGTAGAATTGAAACGGTGTATTGAGTTGTACACGGCTAAAGCCTTTTGTGTAGCCGGTGTACCATGTGGTACACCTTTTTGGATATTGAATTCTCGATTGGATAGAAAGGAGTGGTTGTATAAACTCTTCATTTTTGGGAAGTAATCTTGGGATGTAATTTGTATACTTTAGACACTCGGTAATCAAATGTAAGTAAGTATTCGGTATTGTAAAGTAAGTAGTATGTATGTATTCATTCTAATCGTCAGACCGATACGGTAAGTAGTAGTAGCCTTGTTAACCTTGGATGGTTAACGGCATTGTATCACCCGCCGTGAGTAGGTAAGTATTCCGCTGCGAGTAAGGTAATTATGGGAAGGATTAGAGGATAATGGACGGATTAGCAGTTGGGGTGTTACAGTATCAGTTGTTGACAACGGTAGTTCCTAGTTAGGTTTCTAAGTATCCGTCTTAAGGCGGTTGAAATCCTAACTCAGTAATCTCCTATGCTCGGTACTATGGACATCAGAGCGTAACTACGCTCTGATACCACTTTTTGTAACACCCCAACCGCTAATCCTATGCTTACTGTCTAATCGTCCTATTAATCCTACGAGTTCGCAGCGGAATTATTACATACTTACTACGGCGGGTGAAACAATGCCGCTAACCGCCCATACGGCTAGCTAGGCTACAAATACTTACAGTCACGGTCTGATGAACATAACGTACCGAGCTACTAAATTACTTACCAAGTACCATATACCAAATACATACATCCTGGATCACCGAGTATTTAAAGTATATTCGATTACAACCTTTCAAGCTTACCAAAAGAATGAGTTTCTAAAACTACTCATCTATACCAACTCCATTCTACCAAAATCCAAAAAGGTGTACCCCATGGTACACCGGCTATTCAAAAACTACAGCCATGTACTACTCAGTACACCCATCATAAATTCATTGTTTACATTCCAAAAAGAAGATAAAAGAAAGGAAACTCAATCTTCACATCTTCATCCCTCGCGGGTGCCTGCGTGTAGTAAAAATGGTGCCCCAAGGGGCTCAGCAAAAGCTGCATATGGACTCCGCATATACCGCGTGCTAGCTAGGGCACGCCGACTATTTGACGTCCACTAAACATGCTTTTCATTTATTTCATACATACATGCTTTTCATACAAGTTACATGCTTATACAATTCATTACATAATTCAAGGCAACAATGTAGTAGCACACAACTTACTTACCTTCACAAGGTTAGCCAAATTATGCATCCGGGTTAATCGGAATGCTTTACTCTTTTACTCGTTACTTACTTTTTCTTGCATACAATTACTTACTTTCTTTTACTTTACTTACTCATTCTTACTTACTTACTTATACTCAAGTTAAGTCGTCGGGACCTCCGGCCTTGGGGACTACACCGTCCCACATCCGGGATTTACTTGACTCACCAATCCGGGATGCTACCCACTTAAGGGATTTGGGCCGCGGACCAGTTTAAGAGTCAGGAATTGGAGCCAACCTCTCGTGACTCCGCATCCTCACGCGTGGCCGAAACTATATCGAACTTCTACTCATTCCAATTTAATTACCATTTTAAGTTAGAATGGTTAGCTTGTTAGGAATAAGTTAGAAGTCCAAACACAAGGAATAATGGTCACGGTACAATACAACATACATTCACACATTCATTATCATCCATACATCTCATGAATTATACAAACTATGATTTAAGGAGGATATACAACATCATACAACACTACATATCCACAAGTATGCATATTAACTCCGATTCGTGCATTTATCTTATTTGGTGATCAATTAGCACACAACACACAAATCAGAGTAACCAAGATAGCATACGGGGCATGAGGAATCCATACCGTTCACCGTTGTACGTACTTCCAAACGTCCTTCCGGTGTCACAAATCAAATCCTATTATATACATACAATTAAAGGATTAATCTAACTATCATTACTTAACTCATACTTACTATGTCCTTATACTTCTTACACTTACACTTTACTTACTTACTTTTCATTACTTAGGCTTTACTTTATTACTTAACTTTGGCATGCTTTCATACACGTACATATATACATATAAATGTGGGTATATACATATATATATATACATATTATTTAAATTAAATAATTTTTTTTGACCGGACCGGACTTGCGACCGGCCTTGCAAGTCCGGTCCATTCCAGTAGCTCAGGTTACGGAAATTCTTCTGGCCGACCGGACTTGCATGTCCGGTCGCAAGTCCGGTCCATTCCAGAAGGTTTCATCGGGGAATTTTCTGGTCCGACCGGACTTGCAAGTCCGGTCGCAAGTCCGGTCGATTCCAGTAGCATTCTGACGGGAAAATTTTCTGCTCGACCGGACTTGCAAGTCCGGTCGCAAGTCCGGTCGATTCCAGAAGCTTTCCTGTCTTGTAAATCTGGGCTCGACCGAACTTGCAAGTCCGGTCCGGCCCAGTATTTGCATTTTAATTTCTGTTTTCAGTCCTCTCTTTCACCCATTACTTCCCCTTTGTTCCTACACTTATTCCACATGTTTAACACCATTTAAACCTCCTAATACCCCCCTAGTTCATTTCCTAACACCTTACACAATTTTATACTCATTCACTCACCAAATTTTCTAAGTTTCAACTCACACTTTCACTAGTTGTTTCCCTAGTTGTGTTTACTACAGATTTTAGCACTAACACTCTCCATCTACAACTCCCTCCTTTAATGTCATTTCTAACACCCCTAATACATCTCGAATACATCATCTATCTCCCTCAACTTATCCTCTATCTTCCTTAATCAAAATCTGTTACACACTCACATTAGTCACCTAGTTTTAATTCTCTAAGTTTTCTAATCCTAGGCAAATTTTGCCATAGTCTCCCCTATAATTTTATACTCTCACCACATTGTTTTACTCACATCTATAGTGTCTCACCTGTTTTCAACAATCAAAATACACAAGCTCCCACATACAATACCAACACTAAAACACTCCTAAAACACTACAAAATTTCTTGCACAAAAACACTAATCCCCAATCTGTTTTGTAACAGTTTTACATGTCTTTTAAAGCTTCAAAATGCTTATATTCTCTTACACATTATACTACTCATGCATTACCATTTTTCAATACCAATTTTCATTTCTAAAAATCTGTTACATATACAATTACAAGACTACACAAAGGTGAGCATTCCTTACCTTGTTTTGCTTCTAGTTTCTTTCTTCTTCTTTCTCCTTCCTTCTTTCTCTACCGGTTTTGTAATCTTAATCCTCTAACACTACAACCATTCATATACACCATTCAATATTTAAAACTAACCCTAACCATTAATCAAGTTCTAATGCACATTCTAGGGTTTAGAATTTATATTACCTTGCAAGGGTTCAAATGGAGCTTGGAGTGGCTCAAGAACAATATTTCCAACTCCACCAACAAGCCAAAATCGGCTAGAACAAGAGGAAGAACAAGGGTTTAGTTCATGAATCTCGTTTTGCCCACAAGGGCTAGAAAAAGATGGAGTTTTCGAAATATTTTTACCTTAGAAGAACAAGGAGAAGGAGGGCCTTCTAATGGTGGTGTTGAAACTCCAAATGGGGTCTACCCATAAAATCGAAAATGCTTGTTTTTGAATTTTGGAAAGATGGAAATGTAGCTCTTGAGGAGAGGAGTACAATGGTGGTGTTTTTATAATTTTTGGAGGAGTTTGGAGAGAGTTACAAAGGAGAGAAGTAAGGTTTTGTTTTGTTTTTCTTGTTTCACCATGGGAGCTCGGTTGGGAGGAAGGAGCAACCAGAGAAAAGAGAGTGAGGGGCTGGGGTTTACGTGAGTGAGAGGGAGAAATGAGTTAGGAGAGAGAGAAATGTGAGAGTGGGGTAAGTAGTGTAGTTACTTTTGCCTTTTTAATGTTTTTGTTTGTTAGTGAGTAAAAGGAGAATGAAGAGGGGTGTGAGGGGGATGAAAATCGGACACCCCACAGAACCCACATGGGTTTTAAAATTCTTTTTACATTATTGGACACATAAGTTTGTGTTATTTATATTTCTACCCCACAATTTCCCGTTTTTGACAGTTTTTACTAATTTCTCGTTTTCTTGATTTTATTGGTCCTAAAGCCTCACTAATATTTATTAATGATTATTTAGTTGACCAAAACTGTTACGGGTCTATTTGACCCGCTTAAAGACACGTTTTCCCGGTTACCTCGAAAAACGTGCTTTAAGGTTCAGAAATGTTTTTAAACCGTTTTAAAGGTCCGTTTTCTTCGGGATTTGTTCCCTTATGATCATTTACACGTAATTAAGCTTCTAAATTACTTATTAGCCTAATTAATCACTATTTTTAATTACGGGGTATTTCATAACTGATCAAACAAATCATCAATACGTGGTAGTGGATATTTGTTCTTTACCGACATTGCATTAAGCTCCCTGTAATCTATACATAACCGAAGGCTTCCATCCTTCTTCTTCACAAAAAGAACTGGTACTCCCCAAGGAGACACGCTAGGTCGTATGTATCCCTTGTCTAATAAATCCTTCAATTGTTCCTTCAACTCAGCCATCTCTGTTGGTGCCATACGGTACGGTGCCTTAGCTATGAGACCGGTACCTGGTAGTAATTCAATGGAGAACTCTACCTCTCTGGATGGTGGTAAGCCTGGAAGTTCCTTTGGAAAAATATCTGGAAATTCTGACACCACTGGCATGTTTGGATCAAAATCAGGGTCGTGCTCTACATCCTGCACATAGCATAAGTATACTTCCTTCTGTTTCCTGACTTCTTTATACATGGACATAGCAGATATTACTCTTATTGACGGTGCTCTAGGACTCTGTCAGTAAGACACTGTCACTCCTGATGGGCTCTTAAGTAACAGTCTACGCTCTGCACAAAGAATGCGGCCTCTGTGCCGCCCCAACCATTCCATCCCGGCTATAACGTCGAATCCTAGACCTCTGAACTCAATAAGGTCAATGGGAAATTCCTCCTCCTTAATACAGATAGTGGCTCCTCTATAAAGACGAGTGCAACTGACCTTCTCCTTGGACGGGAGTGCCACCTTAAAATCAGGTAACTCTACAGCGTCTAGCCCCAACTTCCCCGCAAGCGAAGGCAAAACGAAAGTATGTGAGGCTCTGGAGTCGAACAGTACTAATGCAGCCACTCCATTGATAGGAAAGGTACCAGTGAGGATCGCGCCACCCTTGCTGGCCTCCTCCTCAGTAAGTATACTTAAGGCACCTTCCGTCTCCTTAGCACAACCTAGCAACAGAATCTGGGTAAGTACTTTGGCATGTGATGGAGGTCGAAAAACATTCACTTTTCATAACAATAATGCTTCGTTGATGAGATGATCTTCTTTCAGATGTCCAAAAACAATTACAACACTAGTACTTTCTAAAAGTCAAACTTAATCTTCCTGGTTTCATGTGAGTGGTGTTTATCACTGTCGAAGGTGCTGTGTTTAGTTTAATCCTTTTAATTCCATGGTATAGCAACCTTGACTTTCCACCCATTATTAAAACATCTCCTGAAATCAATATGATTTTCTTTGCAAGGTCCACACGCTTCTGCTCGCCATAAAGGAACTCTGCGTCATCTCCAATTGACAAAGACAATACTGGTATCCCCTGATCGAGGGACCCTTGTGTTTCATCCTTGTCCTGATGTATTCCTAAGCGGCCTCCTTCTTCATAGACGTTGATGATACATAGATCAGCCCTTAGATTGGGAACTGGATCTTCTTCTAACTGTTGGGCTGTATTAACTGCTTGTTTCACAATTTGTAAAAATTCTTCTGGGATTTTTGGCACTTGCGCTCCATCTCCATTTCTTGTATCCTGGTAGGTCTTTGAGTAAGGATTCCAATCCTTTCCTAAGCACATCATTTTCAGCTTCATTTTTGATCCTCCTGGAAATTCTGGAGTGTAGAACCCTTCTGGTCCTGCTCCCAATTCTTGACATTTTCTGATGATTGCAATTTGTGTCTCCGGTGGTAGGTATCCTTTGAGTAGTATCAAACCTGGTTGGATAACCTTACATTGTTCGTTCGCTGGTTCCTGTACTTTGATAGTGTTTTCTTCTAGGGAGGGCGGTGAGGGGATAGGAAAGCATATTTTATAGCTTCCTACGTGGTTTAAAATTCTACTAGTGAGTCTTATTAGTTCTTTCCTATGCAACTAGGCAATCAAGGCAAGCAAGCACTCATTCACATCATCCATTGCTCAATAACAGGTTCACATGGGTTTAGAAGTACCTGGGTTGGTAGAAGGACCAGCCTCATCTGAGCGGTCCATGACATGCAGGGCGGGACCGAAGCTAGGCCTTTGCCCTTATTCCCCTGAGTTTGGTTTGTTGGTGGAGGGCGAGTATCGCTAGCTCCATTCTTATGGCCGGTGTTTGCCTTTGCTCCCGGGCGGTAGTTCCTGCTCTCCGGGTTCTTAATGCACTCGAAGGCTCGGTGTCCCCATATCTGACAGTGGCGGCACTGGACTTTCTCCCCTTGGCAGTCCACGCCGGGGTGATCCTTTCCACATTGTCTATAGTTGAAGTGGCGGACATACCTCTGGCCCGTGTTTGGGCCATGTCCAGAACCTAATACAATCGAGGTCAATCATATATTCCAATGGTACTGAAGTAATCACATAAGTTTCAAATTTAACTGTTTGGTTAGAGTGTCTACCCTTAGATGGGTAGGTTTTCTGTGAGTTTGCTGCTCCGTAGTTTCCTGACTGGGGGTTCCCAGTAGTCTGGTTCCCCTTCCCTTGATAGGACCCCTGGCCTCTCTGATAGGGTTTGTTCCTTCTGTTGGAGTTCCCCTGCTTGGCATCATCGCCGCCAGGCCCATCCTTTCTCTTTTGGGAGCTCAAAACATCCCTTCTCTTGCATGTGATCTCCACAATGGAGGCAGCATGGTAACATTCCTGAAATATCAAGGTATCAATTTCCAAATCTCCCATGACGGAGTATAATAGGTAATAAAATTCCAACTGGTCATATTTCTCCTGTTTACCTGCAAGCTGGTGGGAATGACTGGTCCCATCCCAAACTGGAGACGAGGACTCAGTCCCCCATAAAACCGGTCGACCAAAATCTGGTCTGAGTATCCTATTCCGGGTAGTAGTCGGAGTAGTGAAGTAAACTTTGCATAATATTCGTCCACGGTCATCTTTCCCGTCTGTTCCAGCGCATCAAACTCCCTAGTCTTCACCATCCTGGTGTGGGTCGGGTAGTACTTGCCCCTAAGTAGTGCGGTGTAGGCTCCCCAAGTAAAAGCGGGGCCGTCCAGGTGGTCGGCCTTCACCATATTCCACCAATCTCTTGCTGCATCTTTCAGGTAAAAGGCAGCGAGCCTCACCTTTTCCCTAGGTGGGACAGCGAGTGTCTCAAATGCTGTTTCCATCTCCATGATATAAGTCTCCAGGTGTGCAGGGTCAATCTGCCCTTTGAATGGAGTTGGTCTGAGATCAGCCAAACTCTTCACCCAATCTCTCTCTCTGGGTGGTGGTGGTGGAGGTTGTTGCTGCTGCTGCTGCGCAACTCCCGCTTGTGTAAAAGCTTGTGCTATCAAAGTAGCAATGTCGGCCAGCCTGATGGTTGGCTCCTCTGCGACCTGTTCACGGCGTCCACCTCTTCCTGACATCTGCAGGTTGTGGATGTATATTAGATACTGTGGTCACAATCTTGGTCTTGGATAGTAGTCTAAGTAAAAACTAACTTAAACTCCTTTCTATACTATCCCTCAACCCGTAACCTAAAGCTTTAGCAATCCTAATCTCGGTGTATTCTTGTATCTACAGCGTAACTACGCTCTGGTACCACTTTTTGTAACACCCCAACCCGAAATCCAATAACCTGTGCGATGATCACTCCCAATAAAACATAAACTGCAGCGGAATAAAATACAATAACCGGGCGGTATTACAATGCCGTTGGCCACCCTTGTGACCAACAAGGTTAACTCCAAAACCAAATCTCCAAAAGTTACGGTCCGAATACGAATACAATCCGAGATACTAGGAATCAAACTCAAAGGTACAATAATTAAGTAGAACAAATAACTAGTAGAAGACTCCCATAGCTTGAATCTACCCCACCTACACTCGGTGTGGTAATCTTCTCAACTTCAGGTACCTGAAAAATGGGGGTGCCCCCAAAGGGGCTCAGCAAACAATGCTGGTATGGAAAACGTGCAGCCCATCGGCTACCGGGCCACACCAACTACTTTGTCGAATACATGCAGTTCATTATTGTAAAGCTATAAGCAAGCATAGTATGAAAATAACAAGTGTCCATACAAGGATAACCACGTCACATAAAACAAGACTTCAGAAGGTCAAGTTAGGTGAACTGTAATCATTTGATAACAGTCGGGTCCTCACAGTGGGACTGACATGCATTTATGAGTATGTCAATATAGTGGAGGTATAGTGACCTCGTTAAAGAGAAAGGTTGGGTAATTACTGCCTCAGAAGATAACGTAGTTAACTCCTGTACTTTAGAATGGTGGGAATCGAACCCTCGAGAGGAATAAAGTCTTCCTCCCCACTTGTACTGTTGGGAATTGAACCCTCGAGAGGAATGAAGTCTTCCTCCCCTCTTGAACTGTTCCGTCGCGACGTAAATTGAATAGGAGACGACCTGAGACAGGTACAACTCCTGTAGCATGCATGGCCAGATCCAACTGGGCTCCTCGTTTTCGTAGTATAGAATTGTTAAATGTCACTCAAGGACAATGATCAAGAGCACAATGTGTATTGTCGGTTGTCACGTTTAGGACAACGACGTTTGTTATAAAGTGAAGTTAGTGAGAAACTTGAGTACAAGTTCTCGGTATAATAAAGCGCAGGTATTTAATCCACTGGTAAGGTAGTGTTGTATGCGTGGGACATACACGTCGTAGTTAGCATCAATCATGCATGTAAAACAACACAACCGTGCACAAGAGTAAAACAAAAATTTACATTAATTATCTTGGTCGTTAATTCAAACAACAGATAGCACACAAGCCGGTGTAATCCGCTAGAAAACAGGTTGCAAGAATCCCATACCGTTCACCGTTGATTGCAGTTGATTATACCCTGGTCAACATCTGGTCAACTATAGTCCTAGAATAGGATTAACTGAGAGGGTTAATTTATATTACCCTTGTATAATAACTTTATTGGATTGTTCAACAATTGCTTAGTTGTTATTTCATGTGAGGTTTATTTCCATTTTTATTTAATTATAAATCCTTAAATATATATATATATATATATATATATTTATCCATGTACTATTTATGTTACATGTTTTTAATTGTCTAGATGACATTGTAACTTTATAATTTCTCAACTATATTTATATGCCATACATAGACATAATATTCTTATAGTTTTATTATTCTCCTTTTAACCGCAAATAATATTTGTTGGTTACCTTTAAATTCTTTACAACTATATAACCCATAGTTTTAATTCCATAATTCCTTTAATCAAAATTCTTTTCTTCTAATTCCTCCAAATATCCATATAGGACCTTTATTTATTTAAATCTAAATTCTTATCCTTATATTTCGGTTATTTACAAAACAACCACATTAATTCATAAACTTTATGTTTAAATTCTAATCTCATTGTATTATATAGTTTTAATCCCTTATTTAATTATATTACAAACCACCACTAATATTTTGGTATATAGCTTTTGAAAATTATAACTTTCAAAAATTACAACTTAGCCCCTCAAATTCTCGGCCTATATTTATATATTTTCTATAATTACAATTTAACCACAAAATCTTATAATCTTTACATAATGCCTTATAAACTATAGTTTTAATTTTAATTCTCCACAATTGCCGAATATATATATATATATATATATAAACTCTTAAATTACAAATCTAACCCAAAGTAATTCGGCTTTGTCATATACTTTCCATTAATTACATTTTCACCCCAAAACTTTATAATAGTTACTTAATAATTTATAAACTATAGTTTAAATATTTAATTCCTAAAAATTTCGAAGGTGAACCTAATAATTCTCTTAATTATGAATTCGCCCATATTCAACTCCAAACTTTCATAATAAGTTTTATAAATTACATATTAGCCCAAAACTTTATAAAATGTTATTTTAACACTTGTTTAAATTATCTAAAATTCATAAACTTAATTCCTAACCTTTTATTATATCATATTTATCCCAAGGACACCCTTAACTCTCGGTTTTTATAGTATATGCACCAAACTTTGTAAAAATTACATTTTAGCCACATAACTTAATTAATTAGCCATTTAAGCACTAATAAAATATTTTTAACTTCCAAACTTTATAATATAAGTTTATATACATAAGTAGCTCATTAAAACCTATTTATCACTTAGACCATTCGGCCATAATTAAATAGTTACCATATAGTATATAAAAGTGGATTTATATGTAAAAATAATTATACATAAATTCATATGAGTCATATAACTCATGTAAAAATTATTGTAATGTCTTATACTGATTTTTAGCTCAAAATAAAGTATGTTTGCCCTTGACAATTCGGCTTGCATTTGTATTTAACTTAGCTAAATTTTGTGACACAAAAATGTGTCTTAAGGTAAATATTTTCCATATATGTTATAGATTATATTTTTTGGTATATTATACCATATAGTTTCGGTTTAGATACCCTAGGAGATGTACATAATTTTTGTATAATTTTTAGAAGCTTAACCAAGCTTAAAGCATAAAGATTAGCTTAGTAAACTTACTTCTTAATAAAGGTGGTTAAGTGCTTGAACTCTTCTTGAATCTCCAAGCTTTCTCCAAGGAATTTTTGATGCTCCACTTCGGTTTTATGCAAGAGGTGAAGGTGTTTAGGAGTTAGATCTTTAACAAAGATCTTAAGTAGATTTGTAAGTAGTTTTTCAAGGATTTACCTTAAGCTTTTCTCCTTATAAATTCGGCTCACTTAAGGTGGATGATGAACAAGCTTTCCTTCATTAAAATGAAGAAGAAAAGAACCTTAGAAGAAGTAGGATTCGGTTACACATAGAAATGTGCTTTAAGGATTTTCAAGCATTAAAACTACCTTAAGATAACCTTGAGATGCTCCTTGGATTAATGTTGATTTAGACAACCTCCTTGGAGCATATGTTGATGCCGAATGCTTGTTGTTATGCTAGGAAGAGTTTTGCTTCAAGGCTTGACAAGAAATGCTAGGAAATTACCTTAAAGATGAAGATAGAAGTTAAAACTCCATTAATGGACTTAAGAGCTTCAAAGGAAGAAGATGAAGGAAGAAGAGAGAGTTGAGAGCCTTACCAAATTGGCAATGGAGTGTGCAAGGGAAAGAATGAGGCTACACTCACGTAGGAATAAGAGAATGCAAATTGGAAAGGAATTTTGATTGTTTATTTTAATGTTAATTTGACTAACCTTTCCATTTGTTTATTCCATAGGTTATTGGCTCAATAAATGCCCATGTTATATGCATATGTTCGGCCATGTGGTGTGACAAGGCAAGGTGGAAGAAAATAATGTGGGCTAGAAGACAAGGAAAGTTAGGTAAGGCGTTATTCCTTTGATTTTTCAATGTTTGTAACTTGTCTTCTTCTTCCTTGTAGGTGGCCGATTTCAAGGCTTAAATGGGGTGTCTCAATCAGCATTGAAGAGCCTAGGACAAGCAAGGAAGGTCACTTGAATTATAAGAAATCAAAAAGGTGGAATAAGAATCTACTTTTTACTTTTAGCATTTTGTTTTTGTCTACTAACATGGCCTTGTTTCTATGCATTATTTCGACAGCATTGAGGTCAAATGAGACCTACTTTCCTTTGCCATTAAGTATTATAGCACATGAGAAGGTGAGTCACCATGTCTTATGCCTTTTATAAGTTTTTAATGTAAGTTTTATACTAGTTTTTGGACTGAAAATCGGCCCCTATAGAGCACCTTTTTTGACACTGCCTTTAATTGATTTAGAGGATAATTTTAACCCTATTTAATATTCTTAATTCGTGGCATGTGAAAAACTACAAGGTAATTGCGTAAAACGCGTTTTAGTGACACCCGAAGGTGCGTTTTTGTGCTCTAAGGAAATTTTGGGAAAAAACTTTTCTTTATGAGTTCCAAGTGTTTATAAACACTTATTATAGTAAATAATGATATATTAAGATGTTACATTGAGTTATATGGGGTTACATCAACCCGTGACATAATTTACGGGCCATCGGGACACTCCCGGGCAAAAAGGAGCGTTAAGAAATCCTCCTGAGGTTTTTGTTGAATTTTGAGAAAACACTTCGTGGATTCTCTTTAGGATGGTTAATAATGATGTTAGGAACTCTAAGAATTAATTTTATAGGAGTTCGTGCCACCTCGGCACTCCTCCGGGCTTTTTGTGCTTTAAGGGGCGTGCATGAGCACTCCCGAGCGTTTTGCGTTTTTGACTTATTATAGCTTAGGGAATATGTTTATATATTCATATAATGAGTGTATGACCATTTGGTTTGAGGTTTAGAAGGTTATACAAGGTCATGCTTGATCATATGTTTCTAAGGCATTTTAGCGTTTATGGTGAACGACTATTTTTACGTAACGTTATCATGCATGGGTTTGCATGCGTACGTGAAATGATTTATTTTTGGATTATTTTCCATTAAATAATGGTTTTATAATGATAATAAGATTTTGGGTATTTCAATTTCTTCACTAAAAAGTTAAGCCTATTAGTTTAACTTTTTGACTTTGATTTCATTTGGGGACTTTGGGAATGATTATTGAATGAAAGGAAGGAAGGACAAAGGCAAGGTACTCCTCTAATCGAACTTTTAACCCAGGAAATAGGCCTCACCCATTTGGTAATTAAGTCCTCGGGGTGCCTCATCACCCATCTACCTAAGGTCATCTGATCTGGGATAGAAGACCCAACACCGCTACATGAATGGAGAGAAAAGTCTGAGGGATATAAAAAAGAAAGTTAATGCTTGTTAGAAAGTTGAAGAAATTTCTTAATTTCAAATGCAAAGTGCAAAGTCTTTCTTGATTATGAGTACGTGGTGATGAAAGGTAATATGGAATAAGATATTACTTCTCACCCCTTGTCGTCCATGGCTTGTGGGAAGTTAATTGGAAAGTAGTCCCTAAGTGAAATTGGAGTCAGTGGTTTTATTATGTGTCTTAAGCCTTTGCAAAATACTTCTCAATTCACTGTTTATGAAAACCTGCAAGTGTGGATCATTGTTCTCTATGACTGCTTTTCATTATTAGATCTCCTTGTGCACAGTTCTAAACTGACGACTCCCTTCTGTAAGATTTCAGTATGTTTCTATTTGCTTGAGGGCAAGCAAAGATTAAGTGTGAGGAAGTTGATAAGTCAGGAATTTGTCTAAGTTTACTAGAATAATTCATGCTTAATTTTCTACATTATGACATTAACTTCCCTCCGTAATGCTTTATTTACTCTTTATTGTTATATTTGTCTCCAATGATCGATTTGATATGTTTTCAGGATAAAATGCTCAACAAAGTGCTTAAATGAAGATTTTAGAGGTTGGAGCAACAAGTGAAGTCAAACCAGAGTCAAAGGCAGATTTTTATTAACCACTGCCGTGTTTTATTGAGGGTCCGGGTTTGGAGCTGGGTTTGTAAACCCGGACCATCTCATAGCAGAACCTTCTGCCTATTTTCAGACGCGGTCCAGGTTTGCGTACTTGTTTGCAAACCCGGACCAATATAAGCGGAGCGCTAGATTTTGCTACGGAGATAACGGAATTGGTTTGTATCTTTAATACCTGTTACTATATCTTTTAGCCATCGCTTATTTAAATGAGATTAGAGATAGATTAAAGAGGGATTTTCTGTTTGTAATAAAAGGAGAGTCTCGCAAACGTTAGAGACACACTTAGACACACCACAATTAGTCACGGTTAACACAGAGAGATTAGCATAGTTGGAGATTGATTCTGATCGGAAGGTTGGAGCAGAGCGGAGCAGAAAGTTCATCACGGAGACTTCTCCAGAAGTCTCAACAGAGTTTCTTCTTGTTCTTTATTACTACTCATTACAGTTTTTCTTATTGTAAACATGTCAATGGCTGAGTAGTTTCCTTTAGATTTCGGTTTGCTATGTATCCCTAAATTGACTATTCCTGTTCCTTTGTGATTTAATGAAATTCGATTGAGTAACGTTATTTTCCTTGTTTAATTTCTTTAATCGTTATAATTTGGCCAATTATAAAGATTAGTATTTTGTTAGCTTATATGTGACGACTGCGGCTTTCAATTGATTACAGGAAAATAACCGGTTAGTTTAGAGACGGTTATTCCTCTAGATTGCTAATTGACCAATAAACTAATTGTTCTTAAGGCGGTTAGAAAACAGTGGGTTCGTAACGAGAGTTAGAATTCGGTCTTTGCTAACTAGTATTTGCTAAGTGGGAGACCGGAGGTAAATTATCTTTGTTCTAGGGTTTTGCTCAGAATTATCTTGGAAATCACTTAGGGATAGGAATTACAGATTTAGGGTGCAGTAGTAAACCGGGATCTCCTTTCCAAATAAGTTTCACAACATTTATTTTTTCTGTTTGCTATTGTTTCACATTTTGTTTACAGTTTTTAATTGTCATCAAATCAAACCCCAATTTCCTGTTTTAATTTGTTATTTTACTTTCCGTTTAATAAAGATTTAAACTAGACACATCGCCTCCTCTGGTTCGATACTTAGGGAATGCTCTCTATTAAAACTTGCTAGAATTGACCGGTACACTTGCCGTTAGGTTTTATCCCAACAATTTGTTCCTGGGGTTTCCTAGCCCCAAAACGCGTCACACAAGGAAGAGGTATTCATGCACCTATAAGGCACACTTCGTTCTCCCCTCCAATCGATGTGGGAGGTAAACCTCAAGGGTATTACACTCCACCCCCCTTGGGAGCCCATCGCCCTTGCTGACCACACTGGCACACCGACCTGGGTCTGGCTCTGATACCACTTTTTGTAACACCCCATCTCCAAATATGATCGTCGCCCTAAGTCCATCTCGTACATTAACAACGTAGCGGAAAAGTTCTACTAAATTGGTGTTACCGCCGTTAATCACCCACGTGACTAACTAGGCCTATTCTCTTAACAAGTCACGGTCTGACTAATCGGATAATTACTCGAGCATCTAAAACATTACAATCCATAAATCACAACTGTAACACCCCGTCCAAAGCCAATCGTGGTTATTGCAAACTAAACATTTAATCGAAAACGTCACAACGGAAATAACGAACACCGGGACCTTGTCACGGTCTGATCATTAGAATATATCGAACCTTAAACCGATTTACAACACTTATCCAAAATATACAACCGACCAAAATACCACCAACCAACCGAGTTTAAGCATCCAAGTCATAAAGACCAACTTACATAAGTTTAAATATAAACAGACGGGCGCACAAGCGCAACCCGTGCTCAAAATAAGTAACCCATCCTAAGACTAACCGCTCCTACTCTTGTGGTGTGACTTCATGGGCCTCTTACCTGCAAGTGTAAAAACAGACCCCAAGGGGGTCAGCACGAATGCTGGTACAACCCTCTCGTGGCCCCCAAGCTAACGGGGTTACGACGACTAATTGTCGATAGCATGGAAGTTGATTAGATACACAAGCATAATATGGAGTGCAATAAACAACCATCCACAAATGAACATACTTAGTCCACACACAATTGAACGACTCAAGCGTTCCCTTAACAAATGGGTTAGCAATAACCTCCTCCAGATTTGATTCCTCTCATCCTCAGTCCTCCCTAACTTATCTCAGTCTCAATCTTATCTTAACCTCAATATACAAACCGTTCCTAGAATGGGAATGGTTGTAGCTTAACTCAAACTTAGGATTTAGGTGATCCTACCGCACCATCTTAATGCCACCTACCTTGGACGGGAGTCCAGTGTAGCTGAGCCGGCAACCGACCCTAGGCAACAAGTCAGAAGACAAGTCGTCAAGCGGAGGGCGGATCTGATTCAGATACCGACCCCCCTTCCTTAGCATGCATGACCGGAGTCAGTCCCGGGTTCCTCACTCCCCCCTTACGTTCCAGTTAGTGAAAATCTTACAAACCATGTGTTAGTTTAACCTTAACGGGTATTAACCAACAGATACCAATACTTAACTCCTTTTCTTAACTCAATAAGTACTAAACTTAGTTAGTAACTATCTCAAGTCTCGTGGGTTAGTGTAAAGAAAACACATTCACAATGAGACAAGTATAACCGGTTGCATGCTTTATCTTGTCTTAGTCATAGCAATAAACAGATAGCATACAAGCCGAGGGACACCTCGTTAGCAAGCAGGTCACAAGAAAGCCTGTACCGTTCACCGTCGGCGATTGTTTGGTTTATCTCCTTCCAAGTCCCAATTCACAAGTCCTAAAACATTCATTCAGTTTTAGGTTATTATTCAATTCAACTTAATACAATTACTTAACCTCTCTAGGCAACAACATTTACCCATTGTTTTTCACTAAGCCCTTATGGTTTTTAACTCAACCTCTATGTGCATCTTTCTCCTCATTATCTATTACACTTGTTCACCCACTTAGGAGCCATTACACCCACCAAACATGCCCTTAATAACTTTATAACATTAATACTCAATCATCCCCATCATTACCTAACGTTTTCCAAGCCTAAACACGATTTTTAGAGTGGTCCGGGACCTTGTCCTCAACCTAAGTCCCGGACCTATACCTGGTTCAAACTCTCGGCTGTTTTAATGTGGTGGTCCGGGACTTTGTATGGGACTTAAGTCCCGGACCAATGCAAGCTAAAATCCTCGGGGGTAAATTAGGGGGTGGTCCGGAACTTCTTAAAAAACTTAAGTCCCGGATCCTATGGTTGAAGCAACTCTCGGCATGAATTTTAGGTTGGTCCGGGACTTCACCCTGGACTTAAGTCCCGAACCAGCTACAGATTTCTTCCCTTTTGCATTGTTCTAAGTTTTGTTACACTTGTTCTCTTCATCCTTAAATCACCCAAACTTCACACATGATCTTAGGCATATCCTAATACCAAAATAACATCCTAAACTTGCCCATCTCCATCTCTAACCTTATAACCCAATTTCTCACATAATCTCTTAACACTTGTAATATTTTCCTTAGGTTTTCTAAGTGGTGTTTCATACCTATCATAACCACTATGCCAAAATGTTTCCTCACCACCATAACATCATCTCCCAAGCATCTTCCACCATCTAAAATTCCTTTATGTAACTACTTGAAGTCTCCTCACAAGTTTGTTCCTTCTCCTTTAACACATCATTTCCTCTTCTTCTAACAAGATTTGCATATATCCTAAACACATTCTCAAACTGCCTTTGGTGTATACCAAAACATTCTTTTGATTCCTAAATCCTCCATAATGATGCCTAAGTCATTCTAACTCACAAGAACACCTTAAACTCACTTTTTTCATCAAAACAACCCCTAAAGTTCCCTAGTACTACCTTAGTCATGGAATTTCCTTAGAACATCTTAAACCCTAAGTTTCTCCATCAAATTTTGACATGGGTTCTCTAGTATATTGTTACACCTAGAAACTTGGTTTTTCACCATCAAACAACCAAGATCACTCAAATTCTCATTACATCATCTTAACACACAATTTACACCAAAACTATACCACATTATCATATAGTGTATAAACTTAAAATGCTTGGCTCTTAGGCCCTTAAATGACAATAATCTTAACCATTGAATTTCCACATATATTTGCCTTTGACCTGCGAATACACACAACAAGGCTCCCATTGAAATAAAATGCTTCTTGTAATTCATCTCAACATTGTTTAACTATCTCTTTTCTCATTGGCTCCTTATTCACAAGTTATCAAACATAGTCATTGTTTCTCCTAGGTTATATATAGCCCTTTTTTTAATGTAAACCCTAAGCTACACTCATCATATACCTAAGTCTCATCCCTTAATGCATTAAACACCTTAAGGTAAGACATTTACCTTGTTCTTTTTCAAGCTTCACAAACTTTCTCCCTTAGGTTTTTCCTTCCTCAATCTCGGTCACCAAATCAAGTTCTCCTTGCCAATGTTCTAACCAACATTCAATGACTCCAATGAGTACTAAACAACACACTAACCTTAAGGAATAAACCTAGGTTAAAAATGTGTTTTAAGGTATTAAATTGATTGTTTTACCTTAGTTTCTTAAGACAAGCTTGGATATGAATCAAGAAGGACCTCCTCTTGCCCTTGGAGAATAGGAAACAAGCTAGAACAAGGCATAAAAATGTAGCCCAATGAGTATAGATTTTCGGTTATGTGAAGGAATGGTGGAAACTTGATTTTTCTTACATATTCTTTACCTTAAGAGAATAGAGAAGCCAATGAACTCTCCAAACTTGAATTTCCTCCTTATATGGCGGTTTGGATTGGCACCAAAATAGAGCTCTTGAAGTTTTGGAAAGATAGACAGGAAGAGCTTGAGCAAACTAAGAAGAATATGTAATTTGTTTAGGTTTTGGAGCTAAAATGAGTAAGTAGTAATCAAAGGAAGATGGAACTTACATGGGGGCTGTTCTTCACGTCAATGGAGAATAGAGAAAGCAAGAGAAATCGGTGGTGAGAGAGGAGAATGAAGAAGTGAGGAGAGAGGTCTACTAAGGTAAGATATTTATGTTAAAAGGTGAATAGTGAATTTACTTACTTTTGCTTTCTTCTTTACTTAGCTAGATAAGTGTGGTGAGTCACACTTAAAAACTGGCCCCCTTGGTCAAATAAGGTATATTGTGGTCTTTGTTGACCATTTAATTGACTTACATTGACTAATGTCTTAAACTAGCACTATTAGGTTACTATTCACTAAACAAGGCACATAATTGTGAAATGTTTGATTTCCCATTGATTTAGACTTCCTAATATGATTCAATTAGTACACAAGTTAATTAAGGAGTAATCATGGGCATTTAGCCACTCAAAACCCCTTTCTAAGACAATTTTTCAAAAATGTGCTATAAGACTCCTTTAAGCATATTTTGTGTTTTAACTTGTTTTTGAGCTTGGTTTTCTTTGGTAATTGGTTTAAAATGACCATTAGGATATTAATAAGGTCTTAGAATGATATTTGGGTGCTCACCCAAGTCTCTCCAAGCTTAGAGCATGTTTTTGCTTAAACTGCTCTTTTGGTGTTTCCTTTTGTTTTCTTTGAGTAAAAATGTTTCTTAACGTTTCTAAGCCATTATTTAGCCTTCTTATATCTTAGTTTATCACTTAAACACCATATTTAAGTTTGGGGTATTTCAACAACTTATACCGAGTATCTCATATCCTAATACATCATACTAACATCTCATTAATACACTAAACGAGTGTACATGCACAACTCGTGTAACAAATTTAAAAGCAACCCGAAGTACTCTACCTGCTCCTACTCTCAGGTTGAGTCTTCATTTGGTACCTACCTGCAAAGTTTAAATCACAGGCCCTAGGGGCTCAGCACATGGCTGGTATAGAAAACGTGCAGCCCACAAGCTAGCAGGGTTACACACGACTACTTTGTCGTATACATGCAATTGTTTATTCATACAAATAATAATGAGAAGTACGATAACAAACAACACATTTAGGTGAAACATTCACAGCTCAAATAAATCGAACGTCGTAATGGACGCTCATTAATGATATAAGTTAGATTGCTAACTTCTGAGGCCTGAGAATTGTTTAGTTCTCGTGTCCGTCCATACCTTTTAAGTGTCAACCGTTCTCTTAAAAGAACTGGTTGTTCTCTAACTAAAATGTTTATTTTTGTTGGGTCAAGGTAACCCTAGCCAATGAGTTATTAGCTCCATTGGGTTAATAGACATAAATTCTTAAGTTATGAGGGGTGTAGGCTTGACCCTCCCGCACCTCATGAATTGCCTCCACCTCAAACTGTTCATTGAGCTGCGGGTCGTTTGTCGACCCTAGGCGACAAGTCGTAGACGAGCCATATGCGGAAGACAGATCTGATACAGATGCCGACCTCCTAACCTAAACATGCATGACCGGAGTCAGTCCCGGATTCCTCTCCTCCCAAGTTCCAGGTAGCTGAAGTCTCATTGACAATTTGTTAGTTAAACCTCTCTCGGTATTAACCAACTAACAACAGGGAGTATTTATAACCTTATACAATTGTTTACTAAACATTGTTAATGAACAATCTCTGAATCAAGTTGTGTTAGTGTGAAATGGACACACAACAGCAATACAGTAAATCGGTTTCATGCTTAATCCTGTTTGGTCGTATCACAATAACACATAGCACACAAACCGAGGTAGACCCCGTTAGCAAACAAGCTACAAGAATCCCATACCGTACACCGGAGACTGGCTAGCTCTTAATCCCTCGTTCGCCTAATCCGCCGAACGCCTCTGACTATCTAGATCTGTAATCAGAACTAGTATTAGTATCCTGTGTCTTAGAACTAATTTGGTTCTCTTTTCAACTTAAACCTCTTCCTAGGTTAACCCGGGTATAATAGTATACCGTTAAACGGGTTCGTTCATTTAGGAGCGTTTTCAAGCTCAATTCTAATTCATTAACATACTAACGTCTTTAGCAGATATTTAGTTGCATAGTTAGCAACTTTAGACTTATACGGACCTTGTATTAGGTTTTTGTATTTTTCACTATTCACCATATTTTACTATTCACGTATACGTATTTTACTATTCGCATATACGTATTTTACTATCCACGTATACGTATTTTACTATTCACGTATAGGTCTCGTATTTGACTATTCATATATACGTAGTTACTATTCATGTATACGTATTTATTATTCATGTATACGTATTTACTATTCATGTATACGTATTTACTACTCATGTATATGTATTTACTATTCATGTATACGTATTTACTATTCACGTATACGAGTACTATTCATGTACACCAAAAATTTTCGTGTACGTCCGTATGATTCTCCGTATCATACGTATTTATTTCTTTTTCCAATTTAACTTGTATTTTCATTAAAAAAATACTTTAAGTATTGATCTCTCTTATACTTATTAAATTACGGGTATACCCCTCGTATACCTTAATTTATATACGGGTCTCGTTTAACCCTGTCTTAACTCTGTTTCTTTTACAACTTGTTTCTAAATTCTTTGTTTGATTTCCTTAACCTTCTTAAACACATAAAAATGTGTTATTTATATTACTTACCCATAGTTTTCTCTTAATCTCCATTTTACTCTTAATAAGTTCTAAACTTATTATTTTTATTTCTAATTTCTTCCAAAGTCTTACTTAATTAATTTCTTTTATACTTTTGGTCAGTTACCAAGATATACCCAAGTTTGACCAGTCTTTTATGGTCAAACCCCCTAACTTTCCATAATTTACAATATTACCCCTAAAGTTAATTTAACCTAACTTTTTATTCCTTTATCCTTTTAATATCTAATCTTTTGCTACAAATTTTTACTCTAGCTCCTCTAAACATTTTATAAACTGACATTGACCAAGTTTGACCATGTTTGACCAGGGAAATTACCATTTTACCCTTGTGGTCTTTTCTTTTATCCTAACTCATTTATTAACCAATTAACTCCAACTAATTTCTAATTTTCGTAACTAATTTTCAAACAGATTTTTGAACATCAAAAATCATTTTAAACATCTCTAAGTCACCAGATTTAATTATCTAATGTTATAGTATATATATACCATCCTTTATTAACCTTAAATATACCAAAAAACTTATAAATTCCTTATAACACTTATAAACTCTTTATAAATTGTAAACTTAATTCTACAATTATTTTTCTCATCTAAACTCTCAAAAATTCCATATTGACCTCATATATTTTTCGGTAATCACCATTAGGTACTAAAACTTCTTAAATTTTACATATTACTCTTAATTATACTAATTCCTTTAATTTAACTAAGTTAGATATTTTTTTCTAACTCAATTAATACCCTTAATTTTCGGCCATAATATAAACCATAGTTTATGAATTTTTCTTGTATATTATGATAGCTTATATTGAAGCTTATATCATAAGGAGTATAAATCTATTCTTAGATTTAATAAACATTAACTTTTAATAAGCTAAAAACTGAATATTAATCACCAAAATTTCGGCAATAAATAATAAGATGAACAATATGTTAGATCATATATAGATCAACAATTAGAACCTTGAAATAGGTAGTTGTAGGATTTACCTTGTATATTAACCTTTAGCTTAATATTAAGCTTGTTTTCCTTTGGAATTTTGACAGCAATTTGCTAGAGTAATTGGCTCCAAAATCATATAATAAGATGAAGAATAAGAAGGGTTAGTAACCCTAGGCACTCGGCCTTGATGAAAATCAAAGAAGGAAGAGTTTCCAAGAAGGCAATGTTTACCTCGAGAATCAAAGGCACTTCTTCGTGGTTTTTCCTGAGCATCTGGGGGCTCATGAGCTATGGTTGTAAATATCTTGAAAAGAGGATTCCAACGAGCTATCAAGCTTGTGATTTGGAGCTAGGACAAGAAAGTTATGATTTCTACAAGGCAAGGTGTTCTTTAAGGCTCAAAACTAAGAACATTGAGTTTTTTGGTGTTGTTTCTTCAAAGAGAGAAGGAGCTACGACCTTGGAGGCTCTCATTTTACAGGTAAGAGTCTGATTAATGATTCACCAAGGGGACAAGGTGATTTGGCAATTAATGAAAGTCTAAGTAGTTGGAATAGTGAATTTAAAAGCAATTTACACTTGGTGACTCACCCCTTTCATGTCGGCCAGCCTAAGGCTTGTTTGATCTGATTTTTTTTTTGTTTTACCTTGTATTTATGTAACATATGATGAATTAATTTCGTTCATTATGACTTATACCATGTGTTTGGTATGTTACATAGCCAAAAATGCCTTAAAACACATTTTATGTGCTTCCGGGTTCACATTGATTATGCAATTTGTTGGCTAGTTTAAATGTGTCCTTAACATATTTACAAACTTTAGAAACTTTGTTCATGAAATATAATGTTGCTAATTCTAATTTAAACCAAGTTGTTTAGTGGTTTCTCCTTAACTTTCGTCAGTTTAGTACCAGTTTTTGTGTGGACTTGTATACTTATTTTGTGTGTACACGTAATGGTTCCTATGACCATTTTATTGTTGTTCCCTTACTCCTTATTGGTATTTAGGCTCATTAGCCTTTTAGTTCCATGTATAAATGCTAAAGGCACATTTTCCTTTAAAGCCCATTTTTGCGCACTAAGGTGTGTTTTCAGTTTAAACGCTAATTCCGCTTAATGTGTATTACTATTATTAGAGGTATTTCACATTTGAAATCTTCTTGGGAACTTATTGGTAGTTCCCTAATTTATTTGTGCTCTTTAAAACACCTTTTGCTCTAATTGTTCCTAAAGCATGTTTTGGTGTAACTTATTGTTTTAACACTTCTTCTAATGTTTCTAAGGTACGTTCTAGCATTAGTATATCCTAATTAGATAGTTCATTAATATATTAAGGTATGGGGAATTTCATTTTCCTTTGTTTTTCAGCCAATGAGGGGGATTCGATGATGAGACCGATTCCATCTGTGCCTTTTTAAGAGCGATGTTCAGGGAGTCGACCTCTTTTTCGAGTCGAACTTGTCTTTCATTTGACTCACGGAGTTTGTTTTCAAAGAATTTTGGTTTTTTCATGGCAGCAACCTCACGAACAAAGGTAATCGGTTTGAAGAATTTTTGAGGGATTTTGGAATGATTTTGTTGTAGGGAAGAAACTTGGGTTTTTAAGGAACTGATGAGACTATGAGCATCTCTTAACTCACTTTCAAGTTTTTCGGCCTTTTCTTCAGACTTTTGCAATTTAAGCCTATCGTTGCTGACATAACCCTTTAACACATGAATTTCTTCGTAAAGAGAAGCTATCCTCTCTTGTTCTTCAGTTAATTCGAATTCAGGATGATTAGGGTCTATGTAGTAAGTAGATAAATATAAAGAAGGAACAACACATGAGTCTGAGAAATATTCAATTACCTCTGAAGAGGGACTCTTGCATGCCTGACTTTTATGAGCCATGAGGCAGATTAAGCTTGATGTTCCAATCTCAGGTTCTTCTGAGTCAGAGTCTCCCCATACTGCATTTGCCATCAGTGATGATTGCTCACGATCATCTTTTTTCTTGAGTGGACAGTTGTTGGCGTAGTGCCCCGGTTTCAGGCATTTGAAACATACTCGGTCTTCGGTTCCAATATTCCCTTGCTGATTACAGTTGTAAGATTAATATGGTCGATTTTGGTTTTGGCTGAACCTGTTTGGACTGTTTCTTTCTGATCGATCTCGCATGAATTTCTTAAAGTTCTTGACCAGCATGGCCATATCATCGAAGGTGTTCACTGAACCTTCCTCTATTATGCCATCAATCAGAGTGTCCTGTAGCTGTTGGATTAAATCCTGATATGAAGAGGTAGTCTCATAATGGAACGACTCGTTCTGGTGGACTGGTATCTGACTGGGTGTGGTCTTCACCTGCAAAGCTTGATTCACGTTAGAATAAGAGACAATATGGTTTGAGTGAGAAGCATTACCTCTATTTTTGATATTCATTTTGTATCTATTGATGGACTGAAGATAGGACCCTAAGTTAGTCAAGGTCCATTTTTCTAGGCTTTTGGAAGCCTTCGTGGAGATAACACTATCGGTCCATTCTTCACCTAGACTATCCAGAAATTTGTTGTTGATGTTTTCGTTTGACTCTCCAATCTGCAGCTCTTCGATGGTAGCAGTGAGTTCAGTGAATCATGCAAGCATGTCGCTGAGGGATTCTCCCGGCTTGCCCATGAAGTTTTCGTAGTCCATCTTTAGTTCTTGTATCTTTGCTTTTCAAAGCTCAGTATTTCCTTCGTGAACAGCTCGAAGGTGATCCCAGATGTCTTTTGCTACCTTGATGTGATACACTCTTTTTCTTTCAGGTGGAGAGAGACTTGTGTAGATGACTCGTAACACATCTCCGCTCCTCAGCCGTATAAGAGCTTGGATCTTTCCCTTCAGGTACTGGGAAGTTTCCTTTTGTCACTACCGTCTAGAGTTGTTGATTAAGTGACTGGAGGTGCGACTCCATCTCATTTTTCCACATATTGTAGTTTGTGGAGGCTAGCTTTGGATTCTCACCTGCATTCTATTGTTATTGTTGGAGTTTGAGATTTCCGCCATTTTGAGAGGTTTGTCAGCCAACACAGGCTCTGATACCACTTGAAGGGATCGGGGTGCTGACCGAGTAGGTCTGAGGTGTTAGTCTCAGACCAACTCTGCTTGAAGAATAAACTTGTGCAGAAAATAATAACGCGGAAGCTTTTGTTTAAGCTTAACAAGATAGGATTCTGCTTGTATTGAAATTTGTTGGGGCATCAGAGTGTTGCTGAGATAGCCAATCACCTCGACAGAGTCAATCATTCTCAGTCAAACACAAAGAGCGAGCCACTTCAATGGAGTCCATGCAACTAAGGAGACTTCACAGACTCTCCTGTGTTGTTGCGAATAATAAGGAGCTAACTCGGGAATGCTTCAACACCACAACGGTCATAAAGTCCTCCCATCATACCCGAAGTTCGCGGCCCAAGTCAGAAGACCACTCAAGGACGTTGGACGTTGCTCACTAAGTTAGTTCCGGTATTTGCGGAACTAACTCCCTCGACCTGCTGGTTGCAATGCTAGTATAAATAGGTTGTGTAATAGCTAGTTTAATGTGTGCTTCTATAGTGAAATATTTTCAGAGTTTAGAGAGAGAGAAAAAAACTACTTTGTAAGCCAGAGAGAGAAAATACGTACCAAGTTAGTTAGTGCATCTAGATAGACTCTGCCTAGAAAGATCCTAGTTTTGCTACGCTTACCATTGATCTGATCAGAGAGTGTATTGGGTGAGTGAGTGAAAAACCGCTAAGTAGATCTCATCTACTTAGTGGGCATTTGTAGGTTGTTTTATTTGACCAGGAAATGAAATAGCTTATTTGTGTATCTTGCTGAGTTTCATAGAGTCCGTCTATCTTTCTAGCATCATTTCGTTTCAATTACTTCAAAGTCTTCCGCACCCCTAGTTTAATCAATTGGATAGAGTGCCTCTACATCACAGAGTGTTTCTCACTTTCAAAGACTGATTGAGTCAAATCAACTCTTAGACTCACACCTTTGGTTGGTTTGAGTTAGCCACCCGATCCTACATGTGGTATCAGAGCCTTGCTTAGGCTAATGGTCAATCAACAAAGCAATGGCAGACCTCTTCACCAATCAAAACAACAAAATGCACTTCGAGCACCCCAGACTCACCTCCACCAACTACGACCATTGGAAAAATGAGATCGAGCAACACATTGAGTCAGTCAACTCTGAGCTTTGGGAGATAGTCACTGGAGGAGATCTTGCAGTCAATCCAGATCGATCCACATGGACTGCTGCAGATCGCAAAAGGTACGAGCTGAATCGACAAGCATCACATGCAATATACACTTGCCTGTCCATCCCAGAACAAAGGAGAGTCAATCACTATAAGTCCGCAAATGAGATATGGACACTCCTTCAAGCTACCCACGAAGGAGTCACTGAACTCAAGAAATGCAAAGCTCAAGAACTTCGAATGGACTATGAAAATTTTCTGCAAAAACCCGGTGAGTCTCTAGAAGAAGTGCTTGATCGTTTCTATTTACTAACTACTACTATGCAGGAAGTTAACATCTTACCGGATAGAGAGAGTGTCTTGCACAAGCTGCTGGACAGTCTCAGAGAAGAATGAGCAGAGACGGTAATCTCCACCAAAGCATGCAAGGACTTATCCAAATGGAGCTGTCAAGACTTAGGTTCCTATCTACAATCTGTAGATAAGTACAAGAAGAACATTCGAAAGAAGTGTGGCAATACATCTTCTTCTTCCTCTAGCAAGATTACTACTTTGAATGACCAAGCCTTGTAGGTTAATTCGACTCAGTACACTCAAGAACGAGCCTATGTAGCTGATACTCAAATCAGACAAGCTAAGGCTGAGCTGCTAGATATTATCGTTGAAGAAAGTGAGGCCGAGACCATCGAAGACTTTGTCTTCATAGTAAAGAACTTCCAAAAATTTATGCGTAACCAGCCAAATCGTCAGAGTCGGCCGTTCTCAAATACCTTCAAACAAGTCTTCAACTCTGTCACCTGTTTCAATTGCAACAAACCCGGTCACTGATGGCAACTGTCGGTTGGGGTGATTCAGACTCCGACGATCAAGACACAAAGTCCAGCGGCCTGGTATGTCTCATGGCACATGATACGACAGAGTCCATGATCCCCGACAATGAGGTAACTCGCTCTCATCTTGAGACAGATCTTTACCGTATTACTCCTATGGGATTTATGACCTTAATTGCAAAAATTGTCTCTGAGACTAACTCCCTCAAAGCAAGTCTCACCAGCAAAATAACCGAGTTATCTGAGTAACTCGAAATCTCAAGGGGTCTTATGTATGCCCTAAGAGATGAAGCTGAGGAACACAAGACCATCTCCTATTCTCGTAGACTAGATCTACAAGAATCAAGGCGACATGTTGATTCTCTCCAAAAGGAACTCCTTGATACCGTAGAGCAAAATCAATCTAGCTAGAGCGACCAGAAAGAGTCTCTCACTCTGATCGACTCTCTTAAGCAGGACCTCACTATCTTTACTATTAAGTGCTGCTCTCTTCAAAATGATCTAAATGCTTCTGCATCCAAAAATATGTCCTTAAACACCACTATCAAAAACCTCACTCAAAAACTGAAAGAAAAGGAGCACGCTCTCTCTCTCAAGCCAGTCAAATTTATCAAACAAGTCACTTCCTCCGAACTACCTGAGTGGGCTAACTCCAAGATCAAGGAAGTCAGCCAAGATCGAGATGATCTTCACTCTAAAGTTGAACAACTCTCTCAAGAGATTGTGAATTTACAATCCGGAGTTCGATTCACTCAATCCAAGCCCAAGTGGCACAAGGGTAAGTTCGATATCCCAAAAAATATGTCCAAGTCCGACAACAGAGCCAAACGATATCAAGAGAAGGATAACTTTGACTCCTGGTGGAAAGGACAACAGAAATACGTCAAATGTGTTAAATTGATACTGCGGGTGTAACACCCCTCTCAATAATCACGATATAATCTCTCACGTAGCAATAAATAAAACGTCTCGCAGCGGAAAAACAAATAACAATTACAAAACTCACTCGGGTGTCACCGGCCGTTACTCGCCCATGCGAGCAACGCAGCCAAACTACATCCAACTTCCAATGCAAATAAACTACTAACCGCAGTGATAACGAGAAACTCCTATACATCATACTAAATCCATAAATCATAAATATCGACAAGTGAGCGTCTACCCAATCCTGAATATACATAACCTTACCATAAGACCATAAACCATCTTCATTACTATACAACATCTCCAATTACTCTGTTCCTGCTCCTCAGCTCCGACAATGATCAACAACCTGAAATGGTGTAGTATCAGTGATAGTCGCTGAGTATGCCGGGCCTGGACCCTAATGGTCACTTGTCATTTTAACCATCTTATTATTAGATTGGTTTTATGCCTTTCCATTTTACAGTTATAAACAATACTGAAGCATAAATGTACAATATACATAATCAACCATCCAAATATCCATAAACATTTAACCATCCATCCAATCCAAACATTCATTTAATAATCCATACAACATTTATATATCGAACGTATCGAGTAATATCAATATAATGTACAATGTACATTCGCCGTAGCGTACAGTGCCCATATTTAAATTACCTTAGCCTCGTAGGCTCCATCCAACCATCAACACACAATAAAATAACCACAAGTATAACCAATGAACAACAAAGCGAAACAAGTATTAGGTCTCGTCCATAGTATTGTTCGCCACTGTATAAGTCTCAATTGTTTTAGTTGTTCAGTTATACCTAGTGACAATATCTCGTTAAATCGACATGTCTCTAGTTACCCATATATTATGGCGGGTCACCCACGGAAGTAGCCACTCCAACGGTAGAGTCTTCGACCAACGAGCCATTCTAGCTCACGGGAAATTTTCTTGATACTTACGGACCTGTACGCGGACATCCTGGTATCGTTTTTGTGATCACAACGCGCACCAAGAGCCACATCCTCTTGGCTTTACTTCCATTCCATTAATTAATTAATTATACCATCGCATCGCATTACCAAATTTTCTAACACAGCAGACTAAGGTCATTAGTCCAATCCGGAGTCTGTAAACTCAGGATCCAGTGTTAGATACGAGAGCGGCGTATAGAAAGGCCAATGCTCCGTATAAAAGTCTCAGATAATATGTATATCTTATTATCTTAGTGCTACAACGTTTTTCTAACGTTCCTTATATTTCATATAAGATAGCACCATAGCTGCTAGTTCGTTTTATATATATAGGTTCATATATACGAACCAATACTGTTAACTCAACAACAGTAAATAATAAGCAGCTATAAATATACAGTTCATGCACATTAATTATCACATTCAGACAAACAATCTTATCACAGATCACACAGATGTCTGAACTGAGGAAGCCCTCAGAGACACATAACAACATACAAGTTATATCAACCAAATCCGAGCCCAAGGAGCAACCTTAGGACAACTCGGATCAAACCCCTTTACATACCGTTCACCTGACTGTATTACGGTGGAGTATGAATCAGCAAGATCCTACGCTCTGTGTAGTCCGTTAGCTCGTCAAGCGTCCTTGTCAGAAGTATACTCTAAACGGTAATAAAACTATAAGTCAGTCTCCATGACTAACTACATCCGGTATTTCCGAATTATAAGTAACCCCGACAGTTCACCCCTGTTTTCTACAGTTGTTTGTTACAGGTTTTTCTAAAACAGCCGGCTTTGTTACTTAAAACACGTACGTCAAAACTATTTCAACTGTTAAGTTTAATTCCTTATATTTCTTTTAATCTTATCCACATCTAGTTTAGGTACGTAACCTATAGTTGCATGTATGCATGCATTCTAGTATATTTTTTTTTCATGATCCATTATAATTCTTTGTATTTCATTACCCATTATCTTAGCAAATTCATAGCTTATAGTTTGTAACTATATTTTCTTCCAAATAACCACCACCATTAAATCATAAGGTTTTCAACCAAAATAATTTATCCACCTTATATACATTATTCTTGTGTATGTATATATTTTTACCACGTAGGTAATTCTCATGAGTTTCAAACTCTTGCATTTTATGTTACATTTTATCATCTTTTATTGGATGATTATTCCCATTAGTTGTATTATATTATACAACTTATATTAAGATTATTATCCTAATATCATGTAACATCTAATGTTGTATAATTACAACTCCTAAGGTTTATTCCATAAACACCTTAGTTTATAAATCTCATTTATTTATAGTTTGTCACATTATTTTATGTGAGTACCCTTCCTTATCTTAATTCCATCTAAACCATATCATTGCCATAACATTTATAACATTATAGACCTTAGTCTAAAATTCATTTTCCAACTCTTGTTAACTCGGTATAGGCCTTAACTCAATTTAAATTCCGTTTGACCACATAACATTTTGTAATGTTATACCATACACTAATATCATTTGATATGATATTTTTATTTCCCTTAGCTTATAACCTATAGTTTTTATACAAAACTTTATTATTGCCTCTTAGGCACCATAAGAAAATCTTATTCTTTTCTATAAACCATAGTTTCTTAATTTACAAAATCACCCCGTAAATCATACCATGTTATATATTCCATTCAATATAACATTTCTAACTTATAAAAGAGTATAACCTATGGTTATTTTTTGTAAATTCCGAACAGCCCTTGTGCTATTCTATAATTGCCATTTGGCCCTATTCATAATATAGTTTACCATATCCTTAAAACTATATTTTATACACACAACTTATTAAATTCTTTTAATAATTCTAAAAATCACCAAATTCCACCAAAGGGTTATGAATATCCTTATTAACCCATATACTTTCAATATTTACCATTCCACCATCTATTTTTTCTCCAAAGTGTCATAGTGACATTATAACTATATATTATACATATATAGTTCATTTTAATTCCAAAATCAACCCAATAAATTCCTAAAAATTCCTAATAGCCCATGGGTGTTTAAAATACCATTTTACACCCTTAATTTTCGGTAATAACATATTCACCATATATGTCATAAAAATATTACCATGAGATACTTATCTTATTATAAAACCTTAATAAGTTATCTAACTTATCTAATTTGGTCAAAACCTACCATATGGTCAAGGTTGACCACCTTAATATTTCCTTGACCATTAATTTCCTTTATTCACGATTTGTACCCATACTTTTCAAAAATTACCATTTAACCCCAAAACTTTATAAAATATAAACTTTATTTTAACTCCTTTTTAACTCAAATTTTCGGCCTTATTATTCTAAAGCCCCCAAATTTAATTTAATTACATCTAAGACCCACTTCTTTTCGGTAATAATAGAATATCACCTAAACTTAAATAAAAACTTGTAAATGCATAAATAAAATGGCCTAAAATACATGGCCTTATTACAAACATTGGCTTGCAAAATAAATTACACATAAATGTCCCAAAAATACATATAAATTTCAGCCTCACCATATATTCTTCATTTATTTACCAAACTTCCACATAATGTCTTAAATTTGACAATTATGCTTGTTTAATTAGCTATAAAATTTATTAAACCATTCCTTAAACATTTTAAGGTCAAACAAGACCTTATTTCACCTCTTCACTCACGACAATAGTATTAGAATTAGCTTAGAACATTTTTAACTTAGCAAAGTTAATGTTTAATTGATTTATACCTTGATTTAGCTTAGGTAATCCTTGTTTGGTTCGGCCACCTTAAGTAGAAATTCTCCACAGCTTGTTTTACATGTTTTCAAACAGAAAACAAGGCCTAGTTAGTCTCCAAGCAAGATCTAACCCATAAGAAGTAATTTAATGTAAGATTTAAGGCAAAAATTACCTTAAGAGTGCAAGGAGAGTTCAAGATGGTTTCGACCTGAATCAAACACCACAAGGTGTTAGATCCACCATATTGACATAGGAAATAGCTAGATCTCAACAAGCTACCTTGTTATTAGGTTTTACCTTGGAAAAATGCCTTAAAAGAGGGTATTTCCTTTGGATCTCGGCCACCCTTGCTCCAAATGGCTAACCAACAGATTCCACATGAAAAGGAGAAGAATATGAGGCTATGACCAAAGTTTCACAGCCGAACTTGAAGGGAATCAAAAGTTATGAGCTTAAAGCACATTTTTACCTTAAATGGTCAAGACTTGAACTTTCCTCCTTAGATCTGGTTAGGAACGAGGTTGAACCTTCCTTTAACCTCCAAATCACTCTACATAGATGTATAGAAAAGGTTGGAGTGTAGATCAATCAAAAAAGGAAAGAAAGATGAAGAAAATGGGCATTTTTATGCCTTAAGAGCTTACCTAGACCTTGAGATCTCATCAATGGTGCTTGGGAACCTTACCTACGGTGGAGGGGAGCCAGAGAGAGCTCAAGGAGTGAGCCATCTCAGCTGAAGAGAGGAAATGAAGGAGGAAGACCTATTATTGCCTTAAAGTCATTTTTTTGAATATTTTATGACATTATTGAATTGGTGACTCATCAATGCTTGATTGATGCTGATAATTGAAGCTCAATCAGTGGAGGCAACAGCTAGGGACATCCGGCCATGGTGGAGAAAGATGGGGTATGATTGGAGCCAATTTTGAATAAAAAATGAAGTTATAATGTTACTTTATTCAATAATTGAAAGATGACTCATCTCTCTTGTCTTGTACTACTTGGAGCCACGAAATACAAGGGGAAAAGAGGAGCAATTGGAGGCTCCAAAACCGGCTGGCTTCACATGGGGTAAGGTAAGTGGAGCCCACCTTTTTGTTTTATAAGGTAAAGTTTACTTTTTTGTTATTTTATGTAAAAGTAAGAGCATATATTTAATTGTCAAATGTCTCTTGTCTCTTGGTCTGTTAAGAGACTTAATTATCTGATTTTATGTAGTCCATTTCGTGGTCAATGGGCAACATTGACCAACTTAGTCAATGTTGACCCAAACGGGCCCCACATTAGGGTTTTATTAATATTTTAATGTTAATTTTATAAAAATTCGTAAATTTCTGGAATTAAATTCCTAATATCATATAATATGATATTTTATTATATTTAAAGGTATTTATAACCTTTTAGCTCATTTAAAACCAATTTAGAAGACAATTTCACAAAAACGTGCTTTAAGGAGTTTTAGCGCACATTTTGTGTTGCCTGGTGTTTCTGAGCTTGGTTTTCTTTGACAATGGTTTTGTTGTGTTCCTTACATGATATTTGCTCATGGTATCCATTTTATATCATTTAGAGGTCATTTGATTTTTAAGGTTTTCCTAGAGCACCTTTTTGCCCCTTTTTGACCTTAAAGCATGTAAATGCTTTTTCTTTGTGTTGGAGTGTTGTCCAACGGTTATAATATGTTTAATATTATGTTAATATACTTAGGACAAATTTTTAGGTCCAAAGAAGTTCATTTGGGTATTTATCTACCCTTAACAGTCAAAGGGTGCAACATCTTGTTTTGTGTTGACCGTTGTTGTTCTCAGTTGACTTTTAAGGCGTGTTTAGGCCTTAATTAATGTGATTAGATATTTAATCCATGTTTTATTAATTTGGGGTATTTCAATCTACCCCCCTTAAAAAGACTTCGTCCCGAAGTCTCTTAATCAAATAGGTAAGTATATAAATGTATAACTACCCCTTATTCCCATAATGTATATCTAGGTGATATATCATTTACACACATCGTATTGCGCTTATACAGCACATAGCCATCACGTTGTGGCGTTAGTTCAATCATATATGGATATAGGTGATCCATCAGCATCATTATTTCCTATCAGTTCTACAAGTCCTGACAACCTTCCTGAGGTGTCCATAACGTTCCATTGTTCCACATTCCATATCTAATGATTCATTTCGTATCTAGGCGATACCATATGTAATCATTCTATAAACAATATGAATACATATCACAAATAACATAAGAAAAGTATTACACACATGGTGTACATACAACATTCAAACAAATATCTCGTGAGATACATACATAGCAGTGCACATCACACACAACCAACCAAACAACGCACGCCCCGCGTACCAAACATAACAACAAAACCAATTCACTGTATGCCATGCATACGAAACAATTCAATGTATGCCATGCATACTAATCAAACAAACCTCGTGTGCCCCGCACACCACCAATTCTTTGTATCAATGCTTACGAAAACAACAAAATTTAGTGCACAAATGTGCACAGCCAAGAGGCTCTACCCCCCTTAAAAAGGGTTACGCCCCCGTACCCCACAAGTATACAACTGCCACTCAACAAGGAGCGCTGGATACTTGGCTCTCAAAGAGTTCACCAACTCGTGGATTATCCTCATATCAGAGAGACGGGTGTGACTCTAGCCCTTCTGGGCTCCACAATTCGTAAGGGATGTGCCACTAAACAATTTGTGCTCTCTCCCAAATTCATTCTTATGGGCCCACTCGCTCCGTATGAGGTGCAAACCCATGAATCATAGGCTCAATTTGCCTCTTTTTTTTTCATTGCTGTGAATCCACCGGTTTGGATCACTAGCATAAATACGTGTGTCTTCTCTCACTGACATTCGGTTTGAGATGTAATATGACATTTGGCTACTGTTAGTACTTAGTGCTCTTTGCACTTGTCTTTGTAATATTAAGACGTACCAGCCTATATGCCCACAAAGATGATGTTTGTCATCCATGTCTGGTTTTTGTTCCGGAATAACACACTGTTGTAGTTTTTTTTTTTACACACTCGTGTTGATATCCACTTTATCTTTCTGCATTCCCACAAGATTAATAACTGCACGAGTGCAATACCAAAACACTCAGTCATACAGAGTGCAGAGGCGTAAACGCTCAACAGCTAATATTCAATGAGTCAAACAGAAAAGGTGTGCGAATTATCCTGTGAGTGGTACATTCCAAATCCACTGTTCCTTGCTTAAGGTATCTGCTATCATATAGCTTTATCTTTTCTCTTTGCGTAATCATGCGTTTATATCCATATCATCTGGTAGATTTCCTCTGGATTGTAAGAATTTACTCGATCCTTATGAGGATTCTACATGTTATCTGTCCATAACAGGTTTTCCTGTTTCTTTTTTTTTACGTCCTTGAAAGGTTTCTTTGTCTTCTCTGTATACTGTCCACTATTCTCTGTTGAAGGTTCTTGATTTCTTTAGCCCGTTGGTTTAATTGCGGCTCTTCTCGTCCATCTTCGAGGTAATCCGTCTTACTGTCCGTAGAGTGGAGTTGACTACTTCTCGTGTTCCTAACACTACTTGTCTACTTGCATGGGGTACCGTACTGATACATTACTACTTACCCGACTAACTCATAAATAAGTCTGTCAGGCCCACATGCTCCTAACAGAGTGCGGTCGTCCCATGTCTCGTTTAGTAAACTGGTAATGTCCATCACACGGTTGTTGTGAAGTATTCTTTTGTCAATCTCCCTTTGATGGATATCCCTTTTTTTTCTTCTTTCTTCTTCCTTCTTCCTTTTTTTTTTGCTTGCTTTTCTTTCTTTTTTTTGTGTAATAGTTCCTGTTATCAGTTATCTTGTAATAAGTGCTATTGCCTTTGTGGCAACCGTGGTAACTTGTATCATAGACTGGTATTATTCAACTCGGTGTAAGTAAAATCCGTGCTACATTAGCGAACTTGTTTCTCCTTTTTTTTCCTGATCTCATTGAGTACAACACATTTTCCCTTTTTTTTTCCTGTTTTTTTTTGTTGATCGTATCTCATCCATAATTCATATTCGTCCCCTCATCCATGTAATTGGATGCATTACAGATTGCATAATAGCTTGAGCAACTTGGCTCTTCACTTCCCAACCATCCTCACTGACGGTGGTGCATCTACAAAGGGTATGCTTGTCCATAAGGACTAAACATGTATAACTAGTAGTGATTAGCATTAAATGCAAGTATACTATGATGGTATTTGGCCAATAACCCTGTCTGAAACTTCCTCGAACGTTTAAACTGGTGTGTTTCTCTTTTTTTTACAGTCATAGTGGCTGTATACTGTGTCCAATTGCAGTGGTTGGACTATTGGTCCTTCCAAAATTACATAGGTTTCT
Organism: Limonium bicolor; assembly: GCA_023374045.1. Classification (NCBI taxonomy): domain Eukaryota; kingdom Viridiplantae; phylum Streptophyta; class Magnoliopsida; order Caryophyllales; family Plumbaginaceae; genus Limonium; species Limonium bicolor. The sequence goes on from CM041782.1 coordinate 225,761,237, forward strand.
AATCTCCAGGTTTGAACGAAAAAGTTTGAAAAACAGTTTTTTTTATAAAAGGTTAAAAAGTAGTAGTTGTTACTGTTGCTGTCGCTGCACTTGTTGTAGCAAGTGCGCAAGGCAGATGGAAATTTCAGTGGTTTTCTTGTCATAGCACTTGCAATAGCAAGTGCGCCATGCAGGTGGAAATTGTGGTTCAGTAATTTCCGGTCTCATTGACTCTGTATCGTTGAGTATGGGCTACATGGTAGTGTAAGCATTAACATCCAGTTCATATATATATCCGTCAAGGTTTAAAGCTTTTGGTACTGAGTTCACCCAACTAATCCCAAAGTCTTACACAAAAGGCGAGTGGTCAATGACACACTCCCACATACTGTCTAACATCCAAGGTGAATACATAGAAAGTAAGCACACAACATAGTAAGTAAAAATCTTCCACAGCGGTCTTATGGAGTTAGGGTATTCATGCCCTATCTACTCCCTTGCCTTTATAGGCTCCAGCATCAGTAGATGTCTGGCCATCCTGACCGCCTCGTGGTACTCCAGATCCTCCAGCTGAGGTCTTCTGAGTATTCTTTGGTGGCCTGTAATTACGGCTCTCTGGGTTCATCCAGCATTCAAATTCCCTATGGCCTTCTTTGTGGCAGCACCGATAGACAACTTTGCGGCCTTCGCAATCGACCCCAGGATGGTCTTTCCCACAACGCTTACAGTAAAAATGGCGCTGGGGCTGTCAGGTGCCTAATGGTAGTAATTAAGTTTAAGTTACAATCTGATTATTTAAAGGTTAAGGTCACAATTCAATTTAAGAGGTAGGTGTTCTCACCCTTAGAAGGTGCAGATCTCAGAGGTTTAGCATCAATAGCTGGGCCGGTCAACTAAAGGACGGGCTCTTTCCCTTTCTTTCCCTTGTGACCCTGTTGCCCTTTCTTTTGGGAAAACTTCCTGTTTAAGTGTTTCGGGTCAGTATTTATAAGGTATTTAGTATGATAAACAATTTAGAGTGGGATAAGTCCTTACTTTCCTTTCTCTGGCCTCCTCCTGGAGATGCTCCTCCACCCTCAGACTCTCCCTCAGGGTTCTTCCTTTTTTTGCCTTTGGAGTCTCTTCCCGAGTCTGGAGCATTAGCTCCATCCTCGAGGCAGCCTCATAACACTCCTGGAATCTCCTTGGTAAGTTCTCACAAAGCTAATTGGTAATGTAGTAAGTAAAGAATTTCATGGCTTTCATGTTAGTACTTGGATGGTAGTGTAGAGGGTAGTACCCATCGCCATCTGAAAGCGAAATAATAGTCCTCCCCGGAGCTTCTCGACCTGCACGGTCTCTGAGTAATCCACACCGGGAATGGAGTCCAGCGAACCAATGAATCGAGCGTAATACTCATCCACGGTCAGACCTCCTTGGGTCCGTGTCTCTGACTCCTGGCGCTTCTTCTGTTTGAGATGTGCTGGGTAGTACTTCCCTCTCAGCAACTCGACAAAGGCAGCCCACGAAAAGTCGGGCGTAGCCAGGTGATGGTCCTTGACCAATCTTCACCAAGTACTGGTTGCATCCTTCAGATGGAAAGCAGCAATGGCGTCCTTCTTGTCGTCTGGTACCTGTAAAGCTTCAAATGTTTTCTCATGTTCAACAATGTAACGCTCCAGGGCTACGGGGTCTAGTTCCCCAGAATAAGTAGGTGGTCGGGTCTCTGTAACTGACTTCAGCAAGTTCGTTTCCCTGGGTTGTGGCGGGTGGGCTGGTGTTCCTCCTATCTGAGTACCCAGCTGTGCAAGAACGGCTGCAACCGTCTCTGCAACTCCTGGAATGCCGGGTCACCGTCTCTACCTCTTCCAGTACCACGCCCTCTAGTTCCACCAGACATCTGTAGTACAGTATGTCGCATAAATACTCGGTAAATTACCGTACACAACCAATGGATATTAAGTTGCCTTAAGGCTAACCTGTCACGCCATTGCGTTACTAGACACAGTATCCTTCTAAGACGAACCGTCTAGTACCTTCCAATGTTTCCCAATATTTCCCAAGTCCTAAGCTCACTGTCTTAACCTATCTTCTCGTCATCAGAGCGGTACTCCGCTCTGATACCACTTTTGTAACACCCCTCTCAATAATCACGATATAATCTCTCACGTAGCAATAAATAAAACGTCTCGCAGCGGAAAAACAAATAACAATTACAAAACTCACTCGGGTGTCACCGGCCGTTACTCGCCCATACGAGCAACGCAGCCAAACTACATCCAACTTCCAATGCAAATAAACTACTAACCGCAGTGATAATGAGAAACTCCTATACATCATACTAAATCCATAAATCATAAATATCGACAAGTGAGCATCTACCCAATCCTGAATATACATAACCTTACCATAAGACCATACACCATCTTCATTACTATACAACATCTCCAATTACTCTGTTCCTGCTCCTCAGCTCCGACAATGATCAACAACCTGAAATGGTGTAGTATCAGCGATAGTCACTGAGTATGCCGGGCCTGGACCCTAATGGTCACTTGTCATTTTAACCATCTTATTATTAGATTGGTTTTATGCCTTTCCATTTTACAGTTATAAACAATACTGTAGCATCAATGTACAATATACATAATCAACCATCCAAATATCCATAAACATTTAACCATCCATCCAATCCAAACATTCATTTAATAATCCATACAACATTTATATATCGAACGTATCGAGTAATAACAATATAATGTACAATGTACATTCGCCGTAGCATACAGTGCCCATATTTAAATTACCTTAGCCTCGTAGGCTCCATCCAACCATCAACACACAATAAAATAACCACAAGTATAACCAATGAACAACAAAGCGAAACAAGTATTAGGCTCGTCCATAGTATTGTTCGCCACTGTATAAGTCTCAATTGTTTTAGTTGTTCAGTTATACCTAGTGACAATGTCTCGTTAAATCGACATGTCTCTAGTTACCCATATATTATGGCGGGTCACCCACGGCAGTAGCCACTCCAACGGTAGAGTCTCCGACCAACGAGCCATTCTAGCTCACGGGAAATTTTCTTGATACTTACGGACCCGTACGCGGACATCCTGGTATCGTTTTTGTGATCACAGCGCGCACCAAGAGCCACATCCTCTTGGCTTTACTTCCATTCCATTAATTAATTAATTATACCATCGCATCGCATTACCAAATTTTCTAACACAGCAGACTAAGGTCATTAGTCCAATCCGGAGTCTGTAAACTCGGGATCCAGTGTTAGATACGAGAGCGGCGTATAGAAAGGCCAATGCTCCGTATAAAAGTCTCAGATAATATGTATATCTTATTATCTTAGTGCTACAACGTTTTTCTGACGTTCCTTATATTTCATATAAGATAGCACCATAGCCGCTAGTTCGTTTTATATATATAGGTTCATATATACGAACCAATATTGTTAACTCAACAACAGTAAATAATAAGCAGCTATAAATATACAGTTCATGCACATTAATTATCACATTCAGACAAACAATCTTATCACAGATCACACAGATGTCTGAACTGAGGAAGCCGTCAGAGACACATAACAACATACAAGTTATATCAACCAAATCCGAGCCCAAGGAGCAACCTTAGGACAACTCGGATCAAACCCCTTTACATACCGTTCACCCTGACTGTATTACGGTGGAGTATGAATCAGCAAGATCCTACGCTCTGTGCAGTCCGTTAGCTCGTCAAGCGTCCTTGTCAGAAGTATACTCTAAACGGTAATAAAACTATAAGTCAGTCTCCATGACTAACTACATCCGGTATTTCCGAATTATAAGTAACCCCGACAGTTCACCCCTGTTTTCTACAGTTGTTTGTTACAGGTTTTTCTAAAACAGCCGGCTTTGTTACTTAAAACGCGTACGTCAAAACTATTTCAACTGTTAAGTTTAATTCCTTATATTTCTTTTAATCTTATCCACATCTAGTTTAGGTATGTAACCTATAGTTGCATGTATGCATGCATTCTTATATTATATATTTTTTTTCATCATCCATTATAATTCTTTGTATTTCATTACCCATTATCTTAGCAAAATTCATAGCTTATAGTTTGTAACTATATTTTCTTCCAAATAACCACCACCATTAAATCATAAGGTTTTCAACCAAAATATATTTATCCACCTTATATACATTATTCTTGTGTATGTATATATTTTTACCACGTAGGTAATTCTCATGAGTTTCATAAACTCTTGTATTTTATGTTACATTTTATCATCTTTTATTGGATGATTTTTCCCATTAGTTTATTATTATACAACTTATATTAAGATTATTATCCTAATATCATGTAACATCTTATGTTGTATAATTACAACTCCTAAGGTTTATTCCATAAACACCTTAGTTTATAAATCTCATTTATTTATAGTTTGTCACATTATTTTATGTGAGTACCCTTCCTTATCTTAATTCCATTAAACCATATCATTGTCATAACATTTATAACATTATAGACCTTAGTCTAAAATTCATTTTCCAACTCTTGTTAACTCGGTATAGCCCTTAACTCAATTTAAATTCCGTTTGACCACAAACATTTTGTAATGTTATACCATACACTAATATCATTTGATATGATATTTTTATTTCCCTTAGCTTATAACCTATAGTTTTTATACAAAACTATTTATTTGCCTCTTAGGCACCATAAGAAAATCTTATTCTTTTCTATAAACCATAGTTTCTTAATTTACAAAATCACCCCGTAAATCATACCATGTTATATATTCCATTCAATATAACATTTCTAACTTATAAAAGAGTATAACCTATGGTTTTTTTTGTAAATTCCGAACAGCCCTTGTGCTATTCTATAATTGCCATTTGGCCCTATTCATAACATATAGTTTACCATATCCTTAAAACTATATTTTATACACACAACTTATTAAATTCTTTTAATAATTCTAAAAATCACAAATTCCACCAAAGGGTTATGAATATCCTTATTAACCCATATACTTTCAATATTTACCATTCCACCATCTATTTTTTCTCCAAAGTGTCATAGTGACATTATAACTATATATTATACATATAGTTCATTTTAATTCCAAAATCAACCCAATAAATTCCTAAAAATTCCTAATAGCCCATGGGTGTTTAAAATACCATTTTACACCCTTAATTTTCGGTAATAACATATTCACCATATATGTCATAAAAATATTACCATGAGATTACTTACTTATCCTTACTTTATACCTAATAATAGTTCGTTTTCAACATTATCGAACTATCGAATTTGGTCAAAACCTACCATATGTCCAAGGTTGACCACCTTAATATTTCCTTGACCATTAATTTCCTTTATTCACGATTTGTACCCATACTTTTCAAAAATTACCATTTAACCCCAAAAACTTTATAAAATCTTATAAACTTTATTTTAACTCCTTTTTAACTCTAATTTTCGGCCTTATTATTCTAAAGCCCCCAAATTTAATTTAATTACATCTAAGACCCACTTCTTTTCGGTAATAATAGAATATCACCTAAACTTAAATAAAAACTTGTAAATGCATAAATAAAATGGCCTAAAATACATGGCCTTATTACAAACATTGGCTTGCAAAATAAATTACACATAAATGTCCCAAAAATACATATAAATTTCGGCCTCACCATATATTCTTCATTTATTTACCAAACTTCCACATAATGTCTTAAATTTGACAATTATGCTTGTTTAATTAGCTATAAAATTTATTAAACCATTCCTTAAACATTTTAAGGTCAAACAAGACCTTATTTCACCTCTTCACTCACGACAATAGTATTAGAATTAGCTTAGAACATTTTTAACTTAGCAAAGTTAATGTTTAAGTGATTTATACCTTGATTTAGCTTAGGTAATCCTTGTTTGGTTCGGCCACCTTAAGTAGAAATTCTCCACAGCTTGTTTTACATGTTTTCAAACAGAGAAAACAGGCCTAGTTAGTCTCCAAGCAAGATCTAACCATAAGAAGTAATTTAATGTAAGATTTAAGGCAAAAATTACCTTAAGAGTGCAAGGAGAGTTCAAGATGGTTTCGACCTGAATCAAACACACCACAAGGTGTTAGATCCACCATATTGACATAGGAAATAGCTAGATCTCAACAAGCTACCTTGTTATTAGGTTTTACCTTGGAAAATGCCTTAAAAGAGGGTATTTCCTTTGGATCTCGGCCACCCTTGCTCCAAATGGCTAACCAACAGATTCCACATGAAAAGGAGAAGAAGATGAGGCTATGACCAAAGTTTCACAGCCGAACTTGAAGGGAATCAAAAGTTATGAGCTTAAAGCACATTTTTACCTTAAATGGTCAAGACTTGAACTTTCCTCCTTAGATCTGGTTAGGAACGAGGTTGAACCTTCCTTTAACCTCCAAATCACTCTACATAGATGTATAGAAAAGGTTGGAGTGTAGATCAATCAAAAAAGGAAAGAAAGATGAAGAAAATGGGCATTTTTATGCCTTAAGAGCTTACCTAGACCTTGAGATCTCATCAATGGTGCTTGGGAACCTTACCTACGGTGGAGGGGAGCCAGAGAGAGCTCAAGGAGTGAGCCATCTCAGCTGAAGAGAGGAAATGAAGGAGGAAGACCTATTATTGCCTTAAAGTCATTTTTTTGAATATTTTATGACATTATTGAATTGGTGACTCATCAATGCTTGATTGATGCTGATAATTGAAGCTCAATCAGTGGAGGCAACAGCTAGGGACAGCCGGCCATGGTGGAGAAAGATGGGGTATGATTGGAGCCAATTTTGAATAAAAAATGAAGTTATAATGTTACTTTATTCAATAATTGAAAGATGACTCATCTCCTCTTGTCTTGTACTACTTGGAGCCACGAAATACAAGGGGACAAGAGGAGCAATTGGAGGCTCCAAAACCGGCTGGCTTCACATGGGGTAAGGTAAGTGGAGCCCACCTTTTTGTTTTATAAGGTAAAGTTTACTTTTTTGTTATTTTATGTAAAAGTAAGAGCATATATTTAATTGTCAATGTCTCTTGTCTCTTGGTCTGTTAAGAGACTTAATTATCTGATTTTATGTAGTCCATTTCGTGGTCAATGGTCAACATTGACCAACTTAGTCAATGTTGACCCAAACGGGCCCCACATTAGGGTTTTATTAATATTTTAATGTTAATTTTATAAAAATTCGTAAATTTCTGGAATTAATTCCTAATATCATATAATATGATATTTTATTATATTTAAAGGTATTTATAACCTTTTAGCTCATTTAAAACCAATTTAGAAGACAATTTCACAAAAACGTGCTTTAAGGAGTTTTAGCGCACATTTTGTGTTGCCTGGTGTTTCTGAGCTTGGTTTTCTTTGAAACGGTTTTGTTGTGTTCCTTACATGATATTTGATCATGGTATCCAATTTTATATCATTTAGAGGTCATTTGATTTTTAAGGTTTTCCTAGAGCACCTTTTGCCCCTTTTTGACCTTGAAGCATGTAAATGCTTTTCTTTGTGTTGGAGTGTTGTCCAACGGTTATAATATGTTAATATTATGTTAATATATTAGGACAAATTTTTAGGTCCAAAGAAGTTCATTTGGGTATTTATCTACCCTTAACAGTCAAAGGGTGCAACACTCTTGTTTTGTGTTGACCGTTGTTGTTCTCAGTTGACTTTTAAGGCGTGTTTAGGCCTTAATTAATGTGATTAGATATTTAATCCATGTTTTATTAATTTGGGGTATTTCAATCTACCCCCCTTAAAAAGACTTCGTCCCGAAGTCTCTTAATCAAATAGGTAAGTATATAAATGTATAACTACCCCTTATTCCCATAATGTATATCTAGGTGATATATCATTTACACACATCGTATTGCGCTTATACAGCACATAGCCATCACGTTGTGGCGTTAGTTCAATCATATATGGATATAGGTGATCCATCAGCATTATTTCCTATCAGTTCTACAAGTCCTGACAACCTTCCTGAGGTGTCCATAACGTTCCATTGTTCCACATTCCATATCTAATGATTCATTTCGTATCTAGGCGATACCATATGTAATCATTCTATAAACAATATGAATACATATCACAAATAACATAAGAAAAGTATTACACACATGGTGTACATACAACATTCAAACAAATATATTCGAGATAAAATAGCAGTGCACATCACACACAAACCAAACAACGCACGCCCCGCGTACCAAACATAACCAACAAAACCAATTCACTGTATCCATGCATACGAAACAATTCAATGTATGCCATGCATACTAATCAAACAAACCTCGTGTGCCCCGCACACCACCAATTCTTTGTATGCAATGCTTACGAAAACAACAAAATTTAGTGCACAAATGTGCACAGCCAAGAGGCTCTACCCCCCCTTAAAAAGGGTTACGCCCCCGTACCCCACAAGTATACAACTGCCACTCAACAAGGAGCGCTGGATACTTGGCTCTCAAAGAGTTCACCAACTCGTGGATTATCCTCATATCAGAGAGACGGGTGTGACTCTAGCCCTTCTGGGCTCCACAATTCGTAAGGGATGGCCACTAAACAATTGTGTGCTCTCTCCCAAATTCATTCTTATGGGCCCACTCGCTCCGTATGAGGTGCAAACCCATGAATCATAGGCTCAATTTGCCTCTTTTTTTCATTGCTGTGAATCCACCGGTTTGGATCACTAGCATAAATACGTGTGTCTTCTCTCACTGACATTCGGTTTGAGATGTAATATGACATTTGGCTACTGTTAGTACTTAGTGCTCTTTGCACTTGTCTTTGTAATATTAAGACGTACCAGCCTATATGCCCACAAAGATGATGTTTGTCATCCATGTCTCCTGGTGGTTTTGTTCCGGAATAACACACTGTTGTAGTTTTTTTTTTTACACACTCGTGTTGATATCCACTTTATCTTTCTGCATTCCCACAAGATTAATAACTGCACGAGTGCAATACCAAAACACTCAGTCATACAGAGTGCAGAGGAGTAAACGCTCAACAGCTAATATTCAATGAGTCAAACAGAAAAGGTGTGCGAATTATCCTGTGAGTGGTACATTCCAAATCCACTGTTCCTTGCTTAAGGTATCTGCTATCATATAGCTTTATCTTTTCTCTTTGCGTAATCATGCGTTTATATCCATATCATCTGGTAGATTTCCTCTGGATTGTAAGAATTTACTCGATCCTTATGAGGATTCTACATGTTATCTGTCCATAACAGGTTTTCCTGTTTCTTTTTTTTTTACGTCCTTGAAAGGTTTCTTTGTCTTCTCTGTATACTGTCCACTATTCTCTGTTGAAGGTTCTTGATTTCTTTAGCCCGTTGGTTTTTAACTGCGGCTCTTCTCGTCCATCTTCGAGGTAACCGTCTTACTGTCCGTAGAGTGAGTTGACTACTTCTCGTGTTCCTAACACACTTGTCTACTTGCATGGGTACCGTACTGATACATTACTACTTACCCGACTAACTCATAAGTCTGTCGGCCCCCATGCTCCTACGAGTGCGGGTCGTCCCATGTCTCGTTTAGTAAACTGGTAATGTCCATCACACGGTTGTTGTGAAGTATTCTTTTGTCAATCCCCTTTGATGGATATCCCTTTTTTTTTCTTCTTCTTCTTCCTTCTTCCTTTTTTTTTGCTTGCTTTTTTTTTTTTGTGTAATAGTTCCTGTTATCAGTTATCTTGTAATAAGTGCTATTGCCTTTGTGGCAACCGTGGTAACTTGTATCATAGACTGGTATTATTCAACTCGGTGTAAGTAAAATCCGTGCTACTTAGCGAACTTGTTTCTCCTTTTTTTTTCCTGATCTCATTGAGTACAACACATTTTCCCCTTTTTTTTCCTGTTTTTTTTTGTTGATCGTATCTCATCCATAATTCATATTCGTCCCCTCATCCATGTAATTGGATGCATAGATTGCATAATAGCTTGAGCAACTTGGCTCTTCACTTCCCAACCATCCTCACTGACGGTGGTGCATCTACAAAGGGTATGCTTGTCCATAAGGACTAAACATGTATCACTAGTAGTGATAGCATTAAATGCAAGTATACTATGATGGTATTTGGCCAATACCCTGTCTGAAACTTCCTCGACGTTTTAAACTGGTGTGTTTCTCTTTTTTTTTACAGTCATAGTGGCTTATACTGTGTCCAATTGCAGTGGTTGGACTATCGGTCCTTCCAAAATTGCATAGGTTTCTAATCTCCAGGTTTGAACGAAAAAGTTTAAAAACAGTTTTTTTTTATAAAAGGTTAAAAAGTAGTAGTTGTTACTGTTGCTGTCGCTGCACTTGCTGTAGCAAGTGCGCAAGGCAGATGGAAATTTCAGTGGTTTTTTCTGTCATAGCGCTTGCAATAGCAAGTGCGCCATGCAGGTGGAAATTCTGGTTCAGTAATTTCCGGTCTCATTGACTCTGTATCGTTGAGTATGGGCTACATGGTAGTGTAGCATTAACATCCAGTTATATATATCCGTCAAGGTTTAAAGCTTTTGGTACTGAGTTCACCCACTAATCCCAAAAGTCTTACACAAAGGCGAGTGCATGACACACTCCCACATACTGTCTAACATCCAAGGTGAATACATAGAAAGTAAGCACACAACATAGTAAGTAAAAATCTTCCACACGGTCTTATGGAGTTAGGGTATTCATGCCCTATATACTCCCTTGCCTTATAGGCTCCAGCATCAGTAGATGCTGGCCATCCTGACCGCCTCGTGGTACTCCAGATCCTCCAGCTGAGGTCTTCTGAGATTCTTTGGTGGCCTGTAATTACGGCTTCTGGGTTCATCCAGCATTCAAATTCCCTATGGCCTTCTTTGTGGCAGCACCGACAGACAACTTTGCGGCCTGCAATCGACCCCAGGATGGTCCTTTCCCACAACGCTTACAGTAAATGGCGCTGGGGCTGTCAGGTGCCTAATGGTAGTAATTAAGTTAAGTTACAATCTGATGATTTAAAGGTTAAGGTCACAATTCAATTTAAGAGGTAGGTGTTCTCACCCTTAGAAGGTGCAGATCTCAGAGGTTTAGCATCAATAGCTGGGCCGGTCAACTAAAGGACGGGCTCTTTCCCTTTCTTTCCCTTGTGACCCTGTTGCCCTTTTTGGGAAACTTCCTGTTTAAGTGTTTCGGGGTCAGTATTTAAGGATTTAGTATGATAAACAATTTAGAGTGGGATAAGTCCTTATTTCCTTTCTCTGGCCTCATCCTGGAGATGCTCCTCCACCCTCAGACTCTCCTCAGGGTTCTTCCTTTTTTTGCCTTTGGAGTCTCTTCCCGAGTCTGAGCATTAGCTCCATCCTCGAGGCAGCCTCAATAACACTCCTGGAATCTCCTTGGAAGTTCCCACAAAGCTAATTGGTAATGTAGTAAGTAAAGAATTCATGGCGTTCATGTTAGTACTTGGATGGTAGTGTAGAGGGTAGTACCCATCGCCATCTGAAAGCGAAATAATAGTCCTCCCCGGAGCTTCTCGACCTTCACGGTCTCTGAGTAATCCACACCGGGAATGGAGTCCAGCGAACCAATGAATCGAGCGTAATACTCATCCACGGTCAGACCTCCTTGGGTCGTGTCTCTGACTCCTGGCGCTTCTTCTGTTTGAGATGTGCTGGGTAGTACTTCCCTCTCAGCAACTCGACAAAGGCAGCCCACGAAAAGTCGGGCGTAGCCAGGTGATGGTCCTTGACCAATCTTCACCAAGTACTGGTTGCATCCTTCAGATGGAAAGCAGCAATGGCGTCCTTCTTGTCGTCTGGTACCTGTAAAGCTTCAAATGTTTTCTCATGTTCAACAATGTAACGCTCCAGGGCTACGGGGTCTAGTTCCCCAGAATAAGTAGGTGGTCGGGTCTCTGTAACTGACTTCAGCAGTTCGTTTCCCTGGGTTGTGGCGGGTGGGCTGGTCCTCCTATCTGAGTACCCAGCTGTGCAAGAACGGCTGCAACCGTCTCTGCAACTCCTGGAATGCCGGGTCACCGTCTCTACCTCTTCCAGTACCACGCCTCTAGTTCCACCAGACATCTGTAGTACAGTATGTCGCATAAATACTCGGTAAATTACCGTACACAACCAATGGATATTAAGTTGCCTTAAGGCTAACCTGTCACGCCATTGCGTTACTAGACACAGTATCCTTCTAAGACGAACCGTCTCTAGTACCTTCCAATGTTTCCCAAATTTCCCAAGTCCTAAGCTCACTGTCTTAACCTATCTTCTCGTCATCAGAGCGGTACTCCGCTCTGATACCACTTTTGTAACACCCCTCTCAATAATCACGATATAATCTCTCACGTAGCAATAAATAAAACGTCTCGCAGCGGAAAAAAAAAAAACAATTACAAAACTCACTCGGGGTGTCACCGGCCGTTACTCGCCCATACGAGCAACGAGCCAAACTACATCCAACTTCCAATGCAAATAAACTACTAACCGCAGTTGATAACGAGAAACTCCTATACATCATACTAAATCCATAAAATATAAATATCGACAAGTGAGCTGCTACCCAATCCAATATACATAACCTTACCATAAGACCATACACCATCTCATTACTATACAACATCTCCAATTACTCTGTTCCTGCTCCTCAGCTCCGACAATGATCAACAACCTGAAATGGTGTGTAGTATCAGCGATAGTCACTGAGTATGCCGGGCTGGACCCTAATGGTCTTGTCATTTTAACCATCTTATATTAGATTGGTTTTATGCCTTTCCATTTTACAGTTATAAACAATACTGTGCATAAATGTACAATATACATAAATCAACCATCCAAATATCCATAAAACATTTAACCATCCATCCAATCCAAACATTCATTTAATAATCCATACAAACATTTATATATCGAACGTATCGAGTAATAACAATATAAGGTACATGTACATTCGCCGTAGCATAACAGTGCCCATATTTAAATTACCTTCGCCTCGTAGGCTCCTCCAACCATCAAACACAATAAAAAACCACAAGTATAACCAATGAACAACAAAGCGAAACAAGTATTAGGTCTCGTCCATAGTATTGTTCGCCACTGTATAAGTCTCAATTGTTTTAGTTGTTCAGTTATACCTAGTGACAATGTCTCGTTAAATCGACATGTCTCTAGTTACCCATATATTATGGCGGGTCACCCACGGCAGTAGCCACTCCAACGGTAGAGTCTCCGACCAACGAGCCATTCTAGCTCACGGGAAATTTTCTTGATACTTACGGACCCGTACGCGGACATCCTGGTATCGTTTTTGTGATCACAGCGCGCACCAAGAGCCACATCCTCTTGGCTTTACTTCCGTTCCATTAATTTATTAATTATACCATCGCATCGCATTACCAAATTTTCTAACACAGCAGACTAAGGTCATTAGTCCAATCCGGAGTCTGTAAACTCGGGATCCAGTGTTAGATACGAGAGCGGCGTATAGAAAGGCCAATGCTCCGTATAAAAGTCTCAGATAATATGTATATCTTATTATCTTAGTGCTACAACGTTTTTCTGACGTTCCTTATATTTCATATAAGATAGCACCATAGCCGCTAGTTCGTTTTATATATATAGGTTCATATATACGAACCAATACTGTTAACTCAACAACAGTAAATAATAAGCAGCTATAAATATACAGTTCATGCACATTAATTATCACATTCAGACAAACAATCTTATCACAGATCACACAGATGTCTGAACTGAGGAAGCCCTCAGAGACACATAACAACATACAAGTTATATCAACCAAATCCGAGCCCAAGGAGCAACCTTAGGACAACTCGGATCAAACCCCTTTACATACCGTTCACCCTGACTGTATTACGGTGGAGTATGAATCAGCAAGATCCTACGCTCTGTGTAGTCCGTTAGCTCGTCAAGCGTCCTTGTCAGAAGTATACTCTAAACGGTAATAAAACTATAAGTCAGTCTCCATGACTAACTACATCCGGTATTTCCGAATTATAAGTAACCCCGACAGTTCACCCCTGTTTTCTACAGTTGTTTGTTACAGGTTTTTCTAAAACAGCCGGCTTTGTTACTTAAAACGCGTACGTCAAAACTATTTCAACTGTTAAGTTTAATTCCTTATATTTCTTTTAATCTTATCCACATCTAGTTTAGGTACGTAACCTATAGTTGCATGTATGCATGCATTCTTATATTATATTTTTTTTCATCATCCATTATAATTCTTTGTATTTCATTACCCATTATCTTAGCAAAATTCATAGCTTATAGTTTGTAACTATATTTTCTTCCAAATAACCACCACCATTAAATCATAAGGTTTTCAACCAAAATATATTTATCCACCTTATATACATTATTCTTGTGTATGTATATATTTTTACCACGTAGGTAATTCTCATGAGTTTCATAAACTCTTGTATTTTATGTTACATTTTATCATCTTTTATTGGATGATTATTCCCATTAGTTGTATTATATTACAACTTATATTAAGATTATTATCCTAATATCATGTAACATCTAATGTTGTATAATTACAACTCCTAAGGTTTATTCCATAAACACCTTAGTTTATAAATCTCATTTATTTATAGTTTGTCACATTATTTTATGTGAGTACCCTTCCTTATCTTAATTCCATCTAAACCATATCATTGTCATAACATTTATAACATTATAGACCTTAGTCTAAAATTCATTTTCCAACTCTTGTTAACTCGGTATAGCCCTTAACTCAATTTAAATTCCGTTTGACCACATAACATTTTGTAATGTTATACCATACACTAATATCATTTGATATGATATTTTTATTTCCCTTAGCTTATAACCTATAGTTTTTATACAAAACTATTTATTATTGCCTCTTAGGCACCATAAGAAAATCTTATTCTTTTCTATAAACCATAGTTTCTTAATTTACAAAATCACCCCGTAAATCATACCATGTTATATATTCCATTCAATATAACATTTCTAACTTATAAAAGAGTATAACCTATGGTTATTTTTTGTAAATTCCGAACAGCCCTTGTGCTATTCTATAATTGCCATTTGGCCCTATTCATAACATATAGTTTACCATATCCTTAAAACTATATTTTATACACACAACTTATTAAATTCTTTTAATAATTCTAAAAATCACCAAATTCCACCAAAGGGTTATGAATATCCTTATTAACCCATATACTTTCAATATTTACCATTCCACCATCTATTTTTTCTCCAAAGTGTCATAGTGACATTATAACTATATATTATACATATATAGTTCATTTTAATTCCAAAATCAACCCAATAAATTCCTAAAAATTCCTAATAGCCCATGGGTGTTTAAAATACCATTTTACACCCTTAATTTTCGGTAATAACATATTCACCATATATGTCATAAAAATATTACCATGAGATACTTATCTTATTATAAAACCTTAATAAGTTATCTAACTTATCTAATTTGGTCAAAACCTACCATATGGTCAAGGTTGACCACCTTAATATTTCCTTGACCATTAATTTCCTTTATTCACGATTTGTACCCATACTTTTCAAAAATTACCATTTAACCCCAAAACTTTATAAAATCTTATAAACTTTATTTTAACTCCTTTTTAACTCAAATTTTCGGCCTTATTATTCTAAAGCCCCCAAATTTAATTTAATTACATCTAAGACCCACTTCTTTTCGGTAATAATAGAATATCACCTAAACTTAAATAAAAACTTGTAAATGCATAAATAAAATGGCCTAAAATACATGGCCTTATTACAAACATTGGCTTGCAAAATAAATTACACATAAATGTCCCAAAAATACATATAAATTTCGGCCTCACCATATATTCTTCATTTATTTACCAAACTTCCACATAATGTCTTAAATTTGACAATTATGCTTGTTTAATTAGCTATAAAATTTATTAAACCATTCCTTAAACATTTTAAGGTCAAACAAGACCTTATTTCACCTCTTCACTCACGACAATAGTATTAGAATTAGCTTAGAACATTTTTAACTTAGCAAAGTTAATGTTTAAGTGATTTATACCTTGATTTAGCTTAGGTAATCCTTGTTTGGTTCGGCCACCTTAAGTAGAAATTCTCCACAGCTTGTTTTACATGTTTTCAAACAGAAAACAAGGCCTAGTTAGTCTCCAAGCAAGATCTAACCATAAGAAGTAATTTAATGTAAGATTTAAGGCAAAAATTACCTTAAGAGTGCAAGGAGAGTTCAAGATGGTTTCGACCTGAATCAAACACACCACAAGGTGTTAGATCCACCATATTGACATAGGAAATAGCTAGATCTCAACAAGCTACCTTGTTATTAGGTTTTACCTTGGAAAATGCCTTAAAAGAGGGTATTTCCTTTGGATCTCGGCCACCCTTGCTCCAAATGGCTAACCAACAGATTCCACATGAAAAGGAGAAGAATATGAGGCTATGACCAAAGTTTCACAGCCGAACTTGAAGGGAATCAAAAGTTATGAGCTTAAAGCACATTTTTACCTTAAATGGTCAAGACTTGAACTTTCCTCCTTAGATCTGGTTAGGAACGAGGTTGAACCTTCCTTTAACCTCCAAATCACTCTACATAGATGTATAGAAAAGGTTGGAGTGTAGATCAATCAAAAAAGGAAAGAAAGATGAAGAAAATGGGCATTTTTATGCCTTAAGAGCTTACCTAGACTTGAGATCTCATCAATGGTGCTTGGGAACCTTACCTACGGTGGAGGGGAGCCGAGAGAGCTCAAGGAGTGAGCCATCTCAGCTGAAGAGAGGAAATGAAGGAGGAAGACCTATTATTGCCTTAAAGTCATTTTTTTGAATATTTTATGACATTATTGAATTGGTGACTCATCAATGCTTGATTGATGCTGATAATTGAAGCTCAATCAGTGGAGGCAACAGCTAGGGACATCCGGCCATGGTGGAGAAAGATGGGGTATGATTGGAGCCAATTTTGAATAAAAAATGAAGTTATAATGTTACTTTATTCAATAATTGAAAGATGACTCATCTCCTCTTGTCTTGTACTACTTGGAGCCACGAAATACAAGGGGAAAAGAGGAGCAATTGGAGGCTCCAAAACCGGCTGGCTTCACATGGGGTAAGGTAAGTGGAGCCCACCTTTTTGTTTTATAAGGTAAAGTTTACTTTTTTGTTATTTTATGTAAAAGTAAGAGCATATATTTAATTGTCAATGTCTCTTGTCTCTTGGTCTGTTAAGAGACTTAATTATCTGATTTTATGTAGTCCATTTCGTGGTCAATGGGCAACATTGACCAACTTAGTCAATGTTGACCCAAACGGGCCCCACATTAGGGTTTTATTAATATTTTAATGTTAATTTTATAAAAATTCGTAAATTTCTGGAATTAAATTCCTAATATCATATAATATGATATTTTATTATATTTAAAGGTATTTATAACCTTTTAGCTCATTTAAAACCAATTTAGAAGACAATTTCACAAAAACGTGCTTTAAGGAGTTTTAGCGCACATTTTGTGTTGCCTGGTGTTTCTGAGCTTGGTTTTCTTTGACAACGGTTTTGTTGTGTTCCTTACATGATATTTGATCATGGTATCCCATTTTATATCATTTAGAGGTCATTTGATTTTTAAGGTTTTCCTAGAGCACCTTTTTGCCCCTTTTTGACCTTAAAGCATGTAAATGCTTTTTCTTTGTGTTGGAGTGTTGTCCAACGGTTATAATATGTTTAATATTATGTTAATATTAGGACAAATTTTTAGGTCCAAAGAAGTTCATTTGGGTATTTATCTACCCTTAACAGTCAAAGGGTGCAACATCTTGTTTTGTGTTGACCGTTGTTGTTCTCAGTTGACTTTTAAGGCGTGTTTAGGCCTTAATTAATGTGATTAGATATTTAATCCATGTTTTATTAATTTGGGGTATTTCAATCTACCCCCCTTAAAAAGACTTCGTCCCGAAGTCTCTTAATCAAATAGGTAAGTATATAAATGTATAACTACCCCTTATTCCCATAATGTATATCTAGGTGATATATCATTTACACACATCGTATTGCGCTATACAGCACATAGCCATCACGTTGTGGCGTTAGTTCAATCATATATGGATATAGGTGATCCATCAGCATCATTATTTCCTATCAGTTCTACAAGTCCTGACAACCTTCCTGAGGTGTCCATAACGTTCCATTGTTCCACATTCCATATCTAATGATTCATTTCGTATCTAGGCGATACCATATGTAATCATTCTATAAACAATATGAATACATATCACAAATAACATAAGAAAAGTATTACACACATGGTGTACATACAACATTCAAACAAATATCTCGTGAGATACATACATAGCAGTGCACATCACACACAACCAACCAAACAACGCACGCCCCGCGTACCAAACATAACCAACAAAACCAATTCACTGTATGCCATGCATACGAAACAATTCAATGTATGCCATGCATACTAATCAAACAAACCTCGTGTGCCCCGCACACCACCAATTCTTTGTATGCAATGCTACGAAAAAACAAAATTTAGTGCACAAATGTGCACAGCCAAGAGGCTCTACCCCCCTTAAAAAGGGTTACGCCCCCGTACCCCACAAGTATACAACTGCCACTCAACAAGGAGCGCTGGATACTTGGCTCTCAAAGAGTTCACCAACTCGTGGATTATCCTCATATCAGAGAGACGGGTGTGACTCTAGCCCTTCTGGGCTCCACAATTCGTAAGGGATGTGCCACTAAACAATTTGTGCTCTCTCCCAAATTCATTCTTATGGGCCCACTCGCTCCGTATGAGGTGCAAACCCATGAATCATAGGCTCAATTTGCCTCTTTTTTTTCATTGCTGTGAATCCACCGGTTTGGATCACTAGCATAAATACGTGTGTCTTCTCTCACTGACATTCGGTTTGAGATGTAATATGACATTTGGCTACTGTTAGTACTTAGTGCTCTTTGCACTTGTCTTTGTAATATTAAGACGTACCAGCCTATATGCCCACAAAGATGATGTTTGTCATCCATGTCTCCTGGTGGTTTTGTTCCGGAATAACACACTGTTGTAGTTTTTTTTTTTACACACTCGTGTTGATATCTACTTTATCTTTCTGCATTCCCACAAGATTAATAACTGCACGAGTGCAATACCAAAACACTCAGTCATACAGAGTGCAGAGGCGTAAACGCTCAACAGCTAATATTCAATGAGTCAAACAGAAAAGGTGCGAATTATCCTGTGAGTGGTACATTCCAAATCCACTGTTCCTTGCTTAAGGTATCTGCTATCATATAGCTTTATCTTTTCTCTTTGCGTAATCATGCGTTTATATCCATATCATCTGGTAGATTTCCTCTGGATTGTAAGAATTTACTCGATCCTTATGAGGATTCTACATGTTATCTGTCCATAACAGGTTTTCCTGTTTCTTTTTTTTTTTACGTCCTTGAAAGGTTTCTCTGTCTTCTCTGTATACTGTCCACTATTCTCTGTTGAAGGTTCTTGATTTCTTTAGCCCGTTGGTTTAACTGCGGCTCTTCTCGTCCATCTTCGAGGTAATCCGTCTTACTGTCCGTAGAGTGGAGTTGACTACTTCTCGTGTTCCTAACACTACTTGTCTACTTGCATGGGGTACCGTACTGATACATTACTACTTACCCGACTAACTCATAAATAAGTCTGTCAGGCCCACATGCTCCTAACAGAGTGCGGTCGTCCCATGTCTCGTTTAGTAAACTGGTAATGTCCATCACACGGTTGTTGTGAAGTATTCTTTTGTCAATCTCCCTTTGATGGATATCCCTTTTTTTTTCATCTTCTTCTTCTTCCTTCTTCCTTTTTTTTTGCTTGCTTTTCTTTTTTTGTGTAATAGTTCCTGTTATCAGTTATCTTGTAATAAGTGCTATTGCCTTTGTGGCAACCGTGGTAACTTGTATCATAGACTGGTATTATTCAACTCGGTGTAAGTAAAATCCGTGCTACATTAGCGAACTTGTTTCTCCTTTTTTTTTCCTGATCTCATTGAGTACAACACATTTTCCCTCTTTTTTTTCCTGTTTTTTTTGTTGATCGTATCTCATCCATAATTCATATTCGTCCCCTCATCCATGTAATTGGATGCATTACAGATTGCATAATAGCTTGAGCAACTTGGCTCTTCACTTCCCAACCATCCTCACTGACGGTGGTGCATCTACAAAGGGTATGCTTGTCCATAAGGACTAAACATGTATAACTAGTAGTGATTAGCATTAAATGCAAGTATACTATGATGGTATTTGGCCAATAACCCTGTCTGAAACTTCCTCGAACGTTTAAACTGGTGTGTTTCTCTTTTTTTTTACAGTCATAGTGGCTGTATACTGTGTCCAATTGCAGTGGTTGGACTATCGGTCCTTCCAAAATTGCATAGGTTTCTAATCTCCAGGTTTGAACGAAAAAGTTTGAAAAACAGTTTTTTTTTAAAAGGTTAAAAAGTAGTAGTTGTTACTGTTGCTGTCGCTGCACTTATTGTAGCAAGTGCGCAAGGCAGATGGAAATTTCAGTGGTTTTCTTGTCATAGCACTTGCAATAGCAAGTGCGCCATGCAGGTGGAAATTCTGGTTCAGTAATTTCCGGTCTCATTGACTCTGTATCGTTGAGTATGGGCTACATGGTAGTGTAAGCATTAACATCCAGTTCATATATATATCCGTCAAGGTTTAAAGCTTTTGGTACTGAGTTCACCCAACTAATCCCAAAGTCTTACACAAAAGGCGAGTGGTCAATGACACACTCCCACATACTGTCTAACATCCAAGGTGAATACATAGAAAGTAAGCACACAACATAGTAAGTAAAAATCTTCCACATCGGTCTTATGGAGTTAGGGTATTCATGCCCTATCTACTCCCTTGCCTTTATAGGCTCCAGCATCAGTAGATGTCTGGCCATCCTGACCGCCTCGTGGTACTCCAGATCCTCCAGCTGAGGTCTTCTGAGTATTCTTTGGTGGCCTGTAATTACGGCTCTCTGGGTTCATCCAGCATTCAAATTCCCTATGGCCTTCTTTGTGGCAGCACCGATAGACAACTTTGCGGCCTTCGCAATCGACCCCAGGATGGTCTTTCCCACAACGCTTACAGTAAAAATGGCGCTGGGGCTGTCAGGTGCCTAATGGTAGTAATTAAGTTTAAGTTACAATCTGATTATTTAAAGGTTAAGGTCACAATTCAATTTAAGAGGTAGGTGTTCTCACCCTTAGAAGGTGCAGATCTCAGAGGTTTAGCATCAATAGCTGGGCCGGTCAACTAAAGGACGGGCTCTTTCCCTTTCTTTCCCTTGTGACCCTGTTGCCCTTTCTTTTGGGAAAACTTCCTGTTTAAGTGTTTCGGGTCAGTATTTATAAGGTATTTAGTATGATAAACAATTTAGAGTGGGATAAGTCCTTACTTTTCCTTTCTCTGGCCTCCTCCTGGAGATGCTCCTCCACCCTCAGACTCTTCCTCAGGGTTCTTCCTTTTTTTGCCTTTGGAGTCTCTTCCCGAGTCTGGAGCATTAGCTCCATCCTCGAGGCAGCCTCATAACACTCCTGGAATCTCCTTGGTAAGTTCTCACAAAGCTAATTGGTAATGTAGTAAGTAAAGAATTTCATGGCTTTCATGTTAGTACTTGGATGGTAGTGTAGAGGGTAGTACCCATCGCCATCTGAAAGCGAAATAATAGTCCTCCCCGGAGCTTCTCGACCACTCACGTCTCTGAGTAATCCACACCGGGAATGGAGTCCAGCGAACCAATGAATCGAGCGTAATACTCATCCACGGTCAGACCTCCTTGGGTCAGTGTCTCTGACTCCTGGCGCTTCTTCTGTTTGAGATGTGCTGGGTAGTACTTCCCTCTCAGCAACTCGACAAAGGCGGCCCACGAAAAGTCGGGCGTAGCCAGGTGATGGTCCTTGACCAATCTTCACCAAGTACTGGTTGCATCCTTCAGATGGAAAGCAGCAATGGCGACCTTCTTGTCGTCTGGTACCTGTAAAGCTTCAAATGTTTTCTCATGTTCAACAATGTAACGCTCCAGGGCTACGGGGTCTAGTTCCCCTAAGTAGGTGGTCGGGTCTCTGTAACTGACTCAGCAGTTCGTTTCCCTGGGTTGTGGCGGGTGGGCTGGTGTCCTCCTATCTGAGTACCCAGCTGTGCAAGAACGGCTGCAACCGTCTCTGCAACTCCTGGAATGCCGGGTCACCGTCTCTACCTCTTCCAGTACCACGCCCTCTAGTTCCACCAGACATCTGTAGTACAGTATGTCGCATAAATACTCGGTAAATTACCGTACACAACCAATGGATATTAAGTTGCCTTAAGGCTAACCTGTCACGCCATTGCGTTACTAGACACAGTATCCTTCTAAGACGAACCGTCTAGTACCTTCCAATGTTTCCCCCAATATTTCCCAAGTCCTAAGCTCACTGTCTTAACCTATCTTCTCGTCATCAGAGCGGTACTCCGCTCTGATACCACTTTTGTAACACCCCTCTCAATAATCACGATATAATCTCTCACGTAGCAATAAATAAAACGTCTCGCAGCGGAAAACAAATAACAATTACAAAACTCACTCGGGTGTCACCGGCCGTTACTCGCCCATACGAGCAACGCAGCCAAACTACATCCAACTTCCAATGCAAATAACTACTAACCGCAGTGATAACGAGAAACTCCTATACATCATACTAAATCCATAATCATAAAATCGACAAGTGAGCATCTACCCATCCTGAATATACATAACCTTACCATAAGACCATACACCATCTTCATTACTATACAACATCTCCAATTACTCTCTGTTCCTGCTCCTCAGCTCCGACAATGATCAACAACCTGAAATGGTGTAGTATCAGCGATAGTCACTGAGTATGCCGGGCCTGGACCCTAATGGTCACTTGTCATTTTAACCATCTTATTATTAGATTGGTTTTATGCCTTTCCATTTTACAGTTATAAACAATACTGTAGCATAAATGTACAATTACATAATCACCATCCAAATATCCATAAACATTTAACCATCCATCCAATCCAAACATTCATTTAATAATCCATACAACATTTATATATCGAACGTATCGAGTAATAACAATATAATGTACAATGTACATTCGCCGTAGCATACAGTGCCCATATTTAAATTACCTTAGCCTCGTAGGCTCCATCCAACCATCACACACAATAAATAACCACAAGTATAACCAATGAACAACAAAGCGAAACAAGTATTAGGCTCGTCCATAGTATTGTTCGCCACTGTATAAGTCTCAATTGTTTTAGTTGTTCAGTATATACCTATGACAATGTCTCGTTAAATCGACATGTCTCTAGTTACCCATATATTATGGCGGGTCACCCACGGCAGTAGCCACTCCAACGTAGAGTTCTCCACCAACGAGCCATTCTAGCTCACGGGAAATTTTCTTGATACTTACGGACCCGTACGCGGACATCCTGGTATCGTTTTTGTGATCACAGCGCCACCAAGAGCCACATCCCTTGGCTTTACTTCCGTTCCATTATTATTAATTATCCATCGCATCGCATTACAAATTTTCTAACACAGCAGACTAAGGTCATTAGTCCAATCCGGAGTCTGTAACTGGGATCCAGTGTTAGATACGAGAGCGGCGTATAGAAAGGCCAATGCTCCGTATAAAAGTCTCAGATAATATGTTATCTTATTATCTTAGTGCTACAACGTTTTCTGACGTTCCTTATATTTCATATAAGATAGCACCCATGCCGCTAGTTCGTTTTATATATATAGGTTCATATATACGAACCAATATTGTTAACTCAACAACAGTAAATAATAAGCAGCTATAATATACAGTTCATGCACATTAATATCACATTCAGACAAACAATCTGCTCACAGATCACACAGATGTCTGAACTGAGGAAGCCGTCAGAGACACATAACAACATACAAGTTATATCAACCAAATCCGAGCCCAAGGAGCAACCTTAGGACAACTCGGATCAAACCCCTTTACATACCGTTCACCCTGACTGTATTACGGTGGAGTATGAATCAGCAAGATCCTACGCTCTGTGCAGTCCGTTAGCTCGTCAAGCGTCCTTGTCAGAAGTATACTCTAAACGGTAATAAAACTATAAGTCAGTCTCCATGACTAACTACATCCGGTATTTCCGAATTATAAGTAACCCCGACAGTTCACCCCTGTTTTCTACAGTTGTTTGTTACAGGTTTTTCTAAAACAGCCGGCTTTGTTACTAAAACGCGTACGTCAAAACTATTTCAACTGTTAAGTTTAATTCCTATATTTCTTTTAATCTTATCCACATCTAGTTTAGGTATGTAACCTATAGTTGCATGTATGCATGTTCTTATATTATATATTTTTTTTCATCATCCATTATAATTCTTTGTATTTCATTACCCATTATCTAGCAAAATTCATAGCTTATAGTTTGTAACTATATTTTCTTCCAAATAACCACCACCATTAAATCATAAGGTTTTCAACCAAAATATATTTATCCACCTTATATACATTATTCTTGTGTATGTATATATTTTTACCACGTAGGTAATTCTCATGAGTTTCATAAACTCTTGTATTTTATGTTACATTTTATCATCTTTTATTGGATGATTATTCCCATTAGTTGTTTTATTTATACAACTTATATTAAGATTATTATCCTAATATCATGTAACATCTTATGTTGTATAATTACAACTCCTAAGGTTTATTCCATAAACACCTTAGTTTATAATCTCATTTATTTAGTTTGTCACATTATTTTATGTGAGTACCCTTCCTATCTTAATTCCATCTAAACCATATCATTGTCATAACATTTATAACATTATAGACCTTAGTCTAAAATTCATTTTTCCAACTCTTGTTAACTCGGTATAGCCCTTAACTCAATTTAAATTCCGTTTGACCACCATAACATTTTGTAATGTTATACCATACACTAATATCATTTGATATGATATTTTTATTTCCCTTAGCTTATAACCTATAGTTTTTATACAAAACTATTTATTATTGCCTCTTAGGCACCATAAGAAAATCTTATTCTTTTCTATAAACCATAGTTTCTTAATTTACAAAATCACCCCGTAAATCATACCATGTTATATATTCCATTCAATATAACATTTCTAACTTATAAAAGAGTAAACCTATGGTTATTTTTGTAAATTCCGAACAGCCCTTGTGCTATTCTATAATTGCCATTTGGCCCTATTCATAACATAGTTTACCATATCCTTAAAACTATATTTTATACACACAACTTATTAAATTCTTTTAATTATCTAAAAATCACCAAATTCCACCAAAGGGTTATGAATATCCTTATTAACCCATACTTTCAATATTTACCATTCCACCATCTATTTTTTCTCCAAAGTGTCATAGTGACATTATACTATATATTATACATATAGTTCATTTTAATTCCAAAATCAACCCAATAAATCCTAAAAATTCCTAATAGCCCATGGGTGTTTAAAATACCATTTTACACCCTTAATTTTCGTATACATATTCACCATATATGTCATAAAAATATTACCATGAGATACTTATCTTATTATAAAACCTTAAAGTTCTCTAACTATCTAATTTGGTCAAAACCTACCATATGATCAAGGTTGACCACCTTAATATTTCCTTGACCATTAATTTCCTTTATTCACGATTTGTACCCATCTTTTCAAAAATTACCATTTAACCCCAAAACTTTATAAAATCTTATAAACTTTTATTTAACTCCTTTTTAACTCTAATTTTCGGCCTTATTATTCTAAAGCCCCCAAATTTAATTTAATTACTCTAAGACCCACTTCTTTTCGGTAATAATAGAATATCACCTAAACTAAATAAAAACTTGTAAATGCATAAATAAAATGGCCTAAAATTACGGCCTTATTACAAACATTGGCTTGCAAAATAATTACACATAAATGTCCCAAAAATACATATAAATTCGGCCTCACCATATATTCTTCATTTTTTACCAAACTTCCACATAATGTCTTAAATTTGACAATTATGCTTGTTTAAATTAGTTAAAATTATTAAACCATTCCTTAAACATTTTAAGGTCAACAAGACCTTATTTCACCTCTTCACTCACACAATATATTAGAATTAGCTTAGAACATTTTTAACTTAGCAAGTAATGTTTAAGTGATTTATACCTTGATTTAGCTTAGGTAATCCTTGTTGGTTCGGCCCCTTAAGTAGAAATTCTCCACAGCTTGTTTTTACATGTTTTCAAACAGAAAACCAGGCTATTAGTCCTCCCAAGCAATATCTAACCATAAGAAGTAATTTAATGTAAGATTAAGCAAAAAATTACCTTAAGAGTGCAAGGAGAGTTCAAGATGGTTTCGACCTGACAATCACACCACAAGGTGGTTAGATCACCATATTGACATAGGAAAGCTAGATCTCAACAGCTACCTTGTTATTAGGTTTTACCTTGGAAAATGCCTTAAAAGAGGGTATTTCCTTTGGATCTCGGCCACCCTTGCTCCCAAATGGCTAACCAACAGATTCCACATGAAGGAGAAGAAGATGAGGCTATGACCAAAGTTTCACAGCCGAAATTGAAGGGAATCAAAAGTTATGAGCTTAAAGCACATTTTTACCTTAAATGGTCAAGACTTGAACTTTCCTCCTTAGATCTGGTTAGGAACGAGGTTGAACCTTCCTTTAACCTCCAAATCACTCTACATAGATGTATAGAAAAGGTTGGAGTGTAGATCAATCAAAAAGGAAAGAAAGATGAAGAAAATGGGCATTTTTATGCCTTAAGAGCTTACCTAGAGCTTGAGATCTCATCAATGGTGCTTGGGAACCTTACCTACGGTGGAGGGGAGCCAGAGAGAGCTCAAGGAGTGAGCCATCTCGGCTGAAGAGAGGAAATGAAGGAGGAAGACCTATTATTGCCTTAAAGTCATTTTTTTGAATATTTTATGACATTATTGAATTGGTGACTCATCAATGCTTGATTGATGCTGATAATTGAAGCTCAATCAGTGGAGGCAACAGCTAGGGACAGCCGGCCATGGTGGAGAAAGATGGGGTATGATTGGAGCCAATTTTGAATAAAAAATGAAGTTATAATGTTACTTTATTCAATAATTGAAAGATGACTCATCTCCTCTTGTCTTGTACTACTTGGAGCCACGAAATACAAGGGGAAAAGAGGAGCATATGGAGGCTCCAAAACCGGCTGGCTTCACATGGGGTAAGGTAAGTGGAGCCCACCTTTTTGTTTTATAAGGTAAAGTTTACTTTTTGTTATTTTATGTAAAAGTAAGAGCATATATTTAATTGTCACATGTCTCTTGTCTCTTGGTCTGTTAAGAGACTTAATTATCTGATTTTATGTAGTCCATTTCGTGGTCAATGGTCAACATTGACCAACTTAGTCAATGTTGACCCAAACGGGCCCCACATTAGGGTTTTATTAATATTTTAATGTTAATTTTATAAAAATTCGTAAATTTCTGGAATTAAATTCCTAATATCATATAATATGATATTTTATTATATTTAAAGGTATTTATAACCTTTTAGCTCATTTAAAACCAATTTAGAAGACAATTTCACAAAAACGTGCTTTAAGGAGTTTTAGCGCACATTTTGTGTTGCCTGGTGTTTCTGAGCTTGGTTTTCTTTGACAACGGTTTTTTGTGTTCCTTACATGATATTTGATCATGGTATCCAATTTTATATCATTTAGAGGTCATTTGATTTTTAAGGTTTTCCTAGAGCACCTTTTTGCCCCTTTTTGACCTTGAAGCATTTAAATGCTTTTTCTTTGTGTTGGAGTGTTGTCCAACGGTTATAATATGTTTAATATTATGTTAATATACATAGGACAAATTTTTAGGTCCAAAGAAGTTCATTTGGGTATTTATCTACCCTTAACAGTCAAAGGGTGCAACAACTTGTTTTGTGTTGACCGTTGTTGTTCTCAGTTGACTTTTAAGGCGTGTTTAGGCCTTAATTAATGTGATTAGATATTTAATCCATGTTTTATTAATTTGGGGTATTTCAGCGGGAGTCTTGGACATCGAGACAGTGCATGTGATAAACTGAATAAAGATCTTTCGTTTAATGTCAAACGTGTTAAATTGATACTTGAAGCACGAGAAGAATTGAAAAGATCTGGCTCGAAAAGGGAACCCAAGTACATCTAGGTTCCCAAATATAACAAATGATCTTTTATTTTGTAGGTGAAGGAGAATGGGGACAGCTGGTACTTAGACAGTGGATGCTCCCGTCACATGACTTGAGATCCAAATCAATTCAATTCGCTTTTATCCTACCAAGGAGGTAAGGTTACTTTTTGAAACAACAACCAGGGTAAAATCGTGGGAGTTGGCTCCGTAGGTAACCCCTCAAAATTTAAAATTGATGGAGTCCGTCTGGTCACTGGACTTCAACATAGTTTATTAAGTATTTCTCAAATTTGTGATAGATTCAATTTGGTACTTTTCTCCTCTTCGGATTGTAAGGTTTATGATGAGCATACAGGTTCCTTAAAAGCCGTGGGACGTAGAGAAAGAAATCTCTACAAAATGTTCTTAAACTCCATCAATCCAGATGATCAAGTCTGTCTAAATGTGCATTCCAGAAACTCATTGTTGTGGCACTCCAGACTTGGTCACGCAAATCACAGGCTGTTGAATAAACTGAGAAGCAAAGACTTGGTGATTGGTTTACCCGACACAAACTTTGACACAGACTCTGTCTGTGAAGCATGCATAAAAGGTAAACACACCCGGTCTTCCTTCAAGAGTAAATCAACTCTCTCTACTAACTCTCCGTTGGAATTGCTCCACATGGATATTGTTGGCCCCATACGTACACAAAGCAGAAGTGGTAAAAGGTATATTCTGGTCATAGTCGATGACTATTCAAGGTGGACTTGGGTCATTTTTCTATCTACGAAAGATGAAACTTTTGTGGAGTTCGTCATACTCCATAAAATGCTTATCAACAAATTTTCATTTGCATTAAAAACCCTGAGAACGGACCACGGTACTGAATTTTGCAACAAGTCGTTTGATGAGTTTTGCAGGTACAACGGAGTCGATCACCAAATCTCATCCGCACGCACCCCAAAACAAAACGGAGTGGTTGAACCATGCTCATTGACAGTCAACTCACTCCATCATATTGGGCCGAAGCTGTTAACACAGCATGCTATGTGTTAAAACGTGCGCTGATTCATCCATTCCTTCACAAGACACCCTACGAACTACTCCGTCAACGAAAACCAAATCTCATCCATCTCAGGCGTTTCAGATGTAAGTGCTTTATCCACAATAACGGTAAGGACAACTTGGGTAAGTTCTCTCCTAAACGTGATGAAGGTATATTTCTTTGCTACTCTTCTAAAAGCAAAGCTTATCATGTTATCAATCTGAGAACTCAATGTTTAGAAGAGAGTCCCCACGTCAAGTTCGATGAGTCCCACAATGTTGGCTCATCTTCTGATCAACTTGACTTTGCTCCAGACGATTTCCTCACTGATCCACACTTCATCACTGTTCCCATACGAAGACTCCAAGATTCCCAATTCATCATACCTAATGACTCTCTAGAAAACAAAAGCAATGCATCAGACTCTACAGACTCTGACAATAACCCTGAGACACCCTTACCACAAAACTTGAACTGTGACACATCTGACAAAGACACACCCCCTCCTGCTTCACGTCGATAGATCCAACAAAAATCAGCTCACCCTCCTGACAACATATTATCTGACCCAAAATCAGGTGTTCAAACATCCTTTCAAGCTATGCAAAACCTCTGTGCCTTTGGTGCTTTTCTCTCCAGTACTAAACCAAGAAATGTCAAAGAAGCACTCCTTGATAGTGATTGGGTCACTGCAATGTAGGAGGAACTAAACTCTCTCCAAAGACATGCTGTCTGGGAGTTGGTTCCTTGATCCACACATCAAAAAACCATCGGTACTCGTTGGGTCTTTCGTAATAAACTTGATGATGCAGGACAAGTCTTTAGGAACAAAGCTAGATTGGTCGTTCAGGGCTACAATCAAGAAGAAGGGATTGACTATGATGAAACCTTCGCACCTGCAGCTCGGCTTGAAGCAATTCGCATGTTAATTGCGTTTGCTGCATTCAAAGGTTTCACATTATATCAAATGGATGTCAAGACAGCCTTCCTCCATGGCTATATTGATAGAGAAGTCTATGTCGAGCAACCCCCAGGGTTCACAGACTCCGTCTATCCCGACTACGTCTACAAACTGTGTAAGGCCCTTTACGGGCTGAAACAGGCTCCGCGTGCTTGGTATGAAAGACTGTATACATATCTATTGCAAAATGGTTTTTCTCAAGGTCATGTAGATAAGACACTATTCATTCTTCACTCATCACATGACTTACTTCTAGTACAGATTTATGTTGATAATATCATTTACGGCTCTACAAGTAACACCCTCTACGATCATTTTGCTAACCTTATGAAACAAGAGTTTTCCATGAATGAGTTAGGTGAGCTCAAGTCATTTCTTAGGATTACAAATTCAACTGGAGCGGGAATGGATTAAGATCCATCAACAAAAGTACATCAAGGAACTCCTTAATAAGTACAATCTCAAAAACGTCAAGAGCATGTCTGCACCAAGATGTACATCTGCCAAACTACATCTTGATGATGACGGAGTCGGTGTCAATGCCACAGAATATAGAGGCATGATAGGGTCCCTCTTGTACCTGACTGCCAGTCGCCCCTACATTCTTCACACAGTCTATCTTTGCGCCCGCTTTCAAGCAGCACCAAAGCAGTCTCACCTAAAAGCAGTCAAACGTATCTTTCGATATCTTGAAGGTACAAGTATACTCTATCTACGGTATCCTCGATCTCCTACCTTTACTTTATCTGGATATAGTGACTCTGATTGGGCTGGTTCCCTCCAAGATCAAAAGAGTACTTCAGGTAATGCGTAGTTCTTAGGTCTTTGTCTTGTTTCATGGTCCTCCAAAAAACAAAACTCTGTAGCACTCTCTATAGCAGAGGCAGAGTATGTCTCTCCTGCAGCCTGTTGCTCTCAACTCCTTTGGATGAAACAACAACTTCACGATTATCATGTGACCCAAGAGCAGATCCCAATCTTTTGTGACAACAAAAGCACAATTAAAATATTCGAAAACCCAGTCCAACATTCAAGAACCAAACATATTGAAATCCGTTTTCACTTCTTGAAAGACTGTGTCGAGAAAAAGCTTATCCAACTTGACTTTATGCCAACAGAAGATCAACTTGCAGATAGCTTTACTAAACCCTTGTCTACAGCACGATTTGAAGCACTTCGATCAGCAATTGGGTTGACTCCGTCTACCTAGACGGTCGCATCTCCTTGCCCCTACCGCAATCGTCAACAGGTACTCCCTTATGTCTCACTGAGTCTGTCTTTGTTTGCACTTAAATCTGTGAAACGTGTTTTATTGCTTAGAACATCTCTATAATTATGGCACTACGCATCCACATCAGCTATCCACACCCGCTCCGCCTCAATCCACGCCCTTAATCTCGCGCCTGCCGATGTTCTCGCGCCTGGCACACGAAATCCCTACAACTTCCGCAGTCCTATCAGCCTTTATATCCCTCATCCATCTACTCCATCTCTCTCACCTGCATCCACTTTACACCCAAGCATACTACAATCCCAAATGGCAGGCATTAACCTCAACGACATCAACATTCTGGCCGAAATTTTCCAAGATCCAATCCGCCTTCAGGCGTACCTCCTATCCATGGCTAACCCTAACCCATCTTTACCTACCATCACCACCACTCACTGCCCCACCAATACCACTGCTACTTCTTCCCCCACACACTCTGCCACACCACCACCAATCACCCGCGATACATTACCCCATCAAACACCACCCTCTGCCACCAAGACCGACATTCTTGAGACGGATGTCGACGATGTCACACCAATTCAAACCCTGCCACCATCTCCACCACCTCAAGACCCAATCCCTACTACTGAAACCCAAGCCACTGATCAACAACAAGCCTTACCCAAAAGATCTCCAATACCAACACCACAAGCATCCCCAGAAAAATCCGCAACCCTAACACCTCCAAAATCTCCTAAACCCAAACCCCACAAACGAAAAGCTCAAACCACCACAGGACCCACAGCCAAAAGAGTTCTCCGTTCTTCTGTCAAGGCCCAACCAGTCTCCTCTGGTTCCGGTGACTCTTCACTAGTACAGGAATTACCCACCAACAGTCACGACACATCTACTGGCGCCACCTCTACCAGGGTCCAGAAACCTCCTAAGGCACAATGCCGATGTGCGAAGATAGACCCCTTCACCCACCGCTACATGCTCGGTGACCCTGCTGCAGAACGAAACATTGTCCGGGGTAAGTTCCTCGATTTCTCATGGGCTCTATCTTCAAATCTGGGAGAGTTAGTGACTATGCTAGAGGTTCATGGGTGGAAACACCTTTTCTGTGAGATACCAGAGTGGTACCCCCAAGAGTCTGTCGATTTTTATCAAAATCTCGTTATCCGAAATGGTGCAGCCCAATCTTTTGTCAATTCCACTCCAATTTTCTTTAATCTTGAAAAGCTGTCTCAAGTTCTTGGAGTCCCTCATACCAGTCTATCTTTTTTATGAAAAAGGAGTCCTTCCAGAAATCCCCAGGGTCCCACAAAATAAGATCTACCGCTTTTTCTCTTCCAAGAAAAAAGTGGGATCCCCAATACCCCGAGGCGATCTTTCAATCCTCTACCAACTCTTGCACATCCTTGTTATAAAAACATTGTCCCCCGAAAAGAAGGTAATCTCATGGTCAATTGCTTGGACCTCACTATAATGTACTACATAATCAACCGTCATTCCGTCAATCTGGCCCACATTATTCTCCATCACTTAGCCCAGTCTGTCGACACCTCGAAACACTCCCTGGGGCATGTGCTCTGGCTGCCTTGAATTCTCAAATTCTTTCAGGTACCCCTGGCAACATCCACGCCGGAGTCCATCGACGAGGCAGACACCATCAACCTCCGCTATCTGAATCGGCTGAATTATATCAACAAATCCAAGCTGCTGCCCCCTCCATCAACTCCAACGACGGCGGGTACCTCCACTTCTCAAGAGGCAGTCCCTCAAGATGCTCTCCTACCACTCCTGGAGAAAGTGGAGCGACTCCTCGCCAAGCAACAGAGCTGATTCAGGGCCAATCGCGGATGATGGACAGACTCGCTAGGATCCAGATGACTGTGACGGCCTTGCAAGAACAACACCATGATATCCAAGACTCCCTGACCACCAACCCTTAGACCTGACGTGCGTGTGTGTAGTGTTAGGACTTAGGTTGTTTTTAAGTTCTAAACACTTTTTTGCTAGTTTGTGTGTGAATTTTTGGACTAACTCTTTCGGGACTATGGGCTCCCCTTTGATGAAAGCAAAAGGGGGAAGCGGTGAATCCCGTCTGGTGCACGGGTGACTCTGTTGTTGCTTTAAACTGCTTCAGATTTTTGCTGCTGGACCGTGTGGTCTAGTACTATAACTACTCTATATACTATGCTTTATCCTGCCTGTTACACTGCCTATTCAATATTTTCTTACCTGGAGTCCCTCTAGGATTAAGGGGGAACCTAAATGGAGTCTTTGAACTCAACTACTACTGCTGATGTTAAGGGGGAACTTTGACAGGGTCGGTTCCCCTAGTTCTTTGTGTTTTTGTTTTTTCATTTCAGGATTGACTCCATCAGGATTCACGGAGGTTTGCTATCATCAACAACAAGGGGGAAATTGTTGGGACATCAGAGTGTTGCTGAGATAGCCAATCACCTCGACAGAGTCAATCATTCTCAGTCAAACACAAAGATTGAGCCACTTCAATGGAGTCCATGCAACTAAGGAGACTTCACAGACTCTCCCGTGTTGTTGCGAATAATAAGGAGCTAACTCGGGAATTCTTCAACACCACAACGGTCATAAAGTCCTCCCTTGACACCCGAAGTTCGCGGCCCAAGTTAGAAGACCACTCAAGGACGTTGGACATTGCTCACTAAGTTAGTTCCGGTATTTGCGGAACTAACTCCCTCGACCTGCTGGTTGCAATGCTAGTATAAATAGGTTGTGTAACAGCTAGTTTAATGTGTGCTTCTATAGTGAAATATTTTCAGAGTTTAGAGAGAGAAAAGGAATCTACTTTGTAAGCCAGAGAGAGAAAATACGTACCAAGTTAGTTAGTGCATCTTGATAGACTCTGCCTAGTAAGATCCTAGTTTCGCTAGGCTTACCATTGATCTGATCAGAGAGTGTATTGGGTGAGTGAGTGAAAAACCGCTAAGTAGATCTCTTCTACTTAGTGGGCAATTGTAAGTTGTTTTATTTGACCAGGAAATGAAATAGCTTATTTGTGTATCTTGCTGAGTTTCACAGAGTCCGTCTATCTTTCTAGCATCATTTCGTTTCAATTACTTCAAAGTCTTCCGCACCCCTAGTTTAATCAATTCAATTGAGTGCCTCTACATCACATAGTGTTTCTCACTTTCAAAGACTAATTGAGTCAAACCAACTCTTAGACTCACACCTTTGATTGGTTTGAGTTAGCCACCCGATCCTACAAAATTCAATGTGAATTACAACCTAGCTTCCTATCTTGGGATTCGACAGAAGTATTCTGTCTCATCCAACACTCGCTCTACTCTCGACTTTGATCAATGCGTCACAAGGAGTAAATGGGAGTGTTCTATGTGTGCTCTCTAGGTAATAAATACCTAAGCTAATTGACAATATCTCACTATGATCTCTCAAAATACTTTCTCTCTCAAATAGTATTTCTCTCTCTTTCAATAATGATTTAAAATGCACACATGAATTAGTTACAATCTCATGTTTATATATTATTAAACTGGGTCCTCAATATTCGGAGGTGTCTTCACGTCGCGACTGCTTAGCTTTGGATGCGCAAGTATCGGAGTTACTTGTTGCTTCATGACCTCACGTTGTGCACACTTCCACGCCACCGAGATTTCCATAACCACATGATGGTGTCATGCCTTGGTTGATCAGAGACAGGTGAACATGTCTTGCTGCAGAGATATTCAAGCTGGTGAGTTGTGACACCAAGTCTCTCTGTAGAGCTACTCTGACTGAGGAGGCAATCATCTGTAAAACTATGTCTCCAACACTATATCACTGGTACCCTTGTTCCCCTACTTTTGATTTATCTTGTTTTAGTGATTCCGATTGGGCTGGTTCCCTCCAAGATCGAAAGAGTACTTTAGGTAATGCACAATTCCTCAGTCTTTGTCTGGTTTCATGGTCCTCTAAAAAGTAAAACTCTGTCGCACTCTCCACAGTTGAGGCCGAGTATGTCTTTGCTGCAGCCTGTTGCTCTCAACTTCTTTGGATGAAACAACAACTCCAAGACTATCACATTACACAAGAACAAAATCCAATCTTCTGTGATAATAAAAACACAATCAAAATATCCGAAAACCCAGTCCAACACTCAAGAACCAAACATAATGAAATCCGCTTTCATTTCTTGAAGGACTATGTCGAGAAAAATTAAATTCAGCTTGACTTTGTTCCCACAGAAGATCAACTTGCACATATTTTCACTAAACCACTACCTGCAGCAAGGTTGGAGGCACTTCGATCCGCAATAGGATTGACTCCGTCTACCTAGACGGTTGTCTCTCCTAGCTCCTACCGTAATCTTCAGTAGGTATGTCTTTATGTCTCACTGAGTCTGTCCATGTTTGTGAATAAATCTGTGAACTGTGTTATGCTTTCATGATTCTATGAGTCTATCACTATACACACACGTCAGCAATCCCCACCTAATCCGCGAAATCCTCGCCTTCGATCTCTCGCGCCCAAACTATAACTCATTGACACACGCAACCAGAATTCTCTACGCATTCCATCAACTCCTTCAGCCTATAACTAGCCTCACCACTCCCAAGCTATTTCCACCTTCTCCTTTCCACTAAACTGAACACCCAAATTACAATGGCCGGTATTAACTTCAACAGCGTTACAATCCCCGCCGAAATCTTCCAAGATCCAATACGTCTCCAAGCCTATCTACAATCCATGGCAACACCACAACAAACAACGGCCAAGGTCAACACCCCTTCCCCACAAAAACCTCAACACCACCGCAATCCACCCACACCTCCTCTCCACAACAAATATCCTCATCTGCCTTCCCGACGGAGGTCATTGAGACCAATGCCAAGGAAATCACCCCACTCAAAACCGACCCACTAACAGCCAAACCCTAAACCCGACGAGTCTACTCAACAACCCATCTACTCCCTCCAACAATCTCCCCAAAAATCCGCAACCCCAACTCCGCTGCAATCCTCCTAGCCTAAACCCCGCATGTAACACCCCCTACCGGTAATCACACCATTATCTCCTAATCCGTCTCAATTACCAACCATAATGCAGCGGAATAATAACTACAACCGGGGGTGATACAATGCCGCTAGCCACCCACGTGACTAACAAGGCCAATTCGAAACAAGCAATACATCACACTATCGGTCTGATGGGTCTTTACCGAGTACACTATACAAATGATCCATTCCATTCCCTTATCGAATCTCAAACCAAGTACAACCATCAACCCCATGATATACAATACAAACTCCATTAACACTATACCAAGTATCTACAATTCCCAACATCATTAATGACCTTTCGGTCTTACACTTCCATAATGCATAAATACAACAATTAACGACTACCCTTGCTTAGTCACAACCCCGTCCTACTCTCGAACGGTGACCGGCTTAGCTGTCAGTCTCTTACAGTGTTCATATTCACCTCGGGTACCTGCACACTAAAAACGTTCCCCCTAGGGGGTCAGCTTACGCTGAATATGACTTCCGCATACCCCGCGTACTAGCAGGGTACACCCGACTATTTTCGAGAGCATGCGATTCATTTTAATTCAAACAGCACGCAATACACAATACATCATATATGTACATCACAAAACACCCCAAATTCAATCCAGGAATACAATCCACACAGATGTCACATCAAACCCGGGTAATTCACTACCTTATTCTAAACCTTGAGAGACCATATCTCAAGTGAGTTTCATTCTCGTCATTTACCAAATTTCCATCCCAACCGGGTAGTTTACTTGACTCCTAGATCATTAGACACTCTCGGTTCCTGACCTAGATCACTTAATTATTCTACTCTTGAATAATTTTAGGTTAAGCCTTGAAGGCCTCCGGGCAGAGACAAATAAGGTCTCAACACCGAGGATTTATAATCACCAGCCGGAATTAGAAACATTCTCTCATGTTCCCTCTTCCTATCCCATAATACCCAACTTACCTCTTTAGACGGGTGAGCTCTGCCGGTCTTACTCCAGTCGGGCACCAGTAGTGGCACACGTCCCCGCAGGGCACCACTATGTGGCACACGGCCCGGTAACAAGGGAGTTCGACCATGGATTCAGAAACATACGCTCTGTTGCTTCCTCGTCCTTGCACGCGTGACTCAACAATCCCCCTAACCCAACTCTCGTTAGTAATAATAGATACTCATATATAAGTACATGTTATATATATCAGTCAGCCGCATCCCCTCGCTATCATACAACTAGGAGATTTTCCTATCCGTTGTATCGCCGATTTACGGGTCACCCCTACACTTCCATTACTTAGGAATTATGTTCGTTTCTAACATTGAGTCACATCCTTGCATAGGGGGTCGACTATTGATATTAAGGTTGTTCTCTAGCCTTATGTGTCGCTTGTTCTCATTCCGAGTAAGTTTATAAGTTGTTTTATCGTTGTCCATTAACCGATTGTTTTCGTGTGTTTCCTCGTTTTCGTTATTTCACAACCTGACTCAATCTTCGAGTCACTGATCAATCAAGACTCAACTATGAGTCGCATTACCATGCACACTCAACATCTCAAGCAATTCATTCACAATTAACATTTCATGAATTATACAAACTTCAGTTGAACGGTTACTATCCAACAACAACAATACCATGCAAGCACTAATATGTGCACACAATCCGATTCGTGCATTTATCTCGTTAGGTGATCACACAATCAAACAAGCACACAAATCGAGGTAACCAAGTTAGGATACAGAGCATGAGGAGATCATACCTTCCACCGGGATTATCTTTACCGGGTGTTCTCACGTTCCTCGGCTCACACATGTTCCTCGACTCTTACTCTTGAACCACTAATTACATGTCAAATGGTTCAATTAATATTAAGGTGTTACGGTGGGTACATAATTGCTACTCCCGTACTTACCCCGTTATCCCGTTATTTCGGTTAAACTTTGTGTGCTTAATTCCTTAACTTACTCACTCACTCCCAACACTTGTTTATACTTCTTAGGACCTTTATAAGTCACCAAACAACTCCTAAACATCATCTAAAACCAATACCAATCAATCCCCCATGTTTTAAAGCCTTAAAAATACTTCCTGTTGAATTCTGGGGGTGGTCCGGGACTTGGTACTTACCCTAAGTCCCGGACCAATGCTGGTCGTTTCTCTCGGGTTGTTTTTCTACCATGGTCCGGGACCTTGTCCCTATCCCAAGTCCCGGACCAGCATGGATGTTCAGTCTCGGCGTATTCAAATGGGGTGGTCCGGGACTTTGTCCAAGGACTAGGTCCCGGACCCTGCTAAAACCTGCAACAGACATTATTTTTCACCCCCATTTCAATCCTTAATCCACCCCTAATCATTCCCTAATCTTTCCACAAGATTCCCACATGATTAATCACCTTTAAACATGCTCTAAACCTCTTCAATTCATGGGTTAAACCCTTACTCAATTTCTTGCCCAAAATCACAAATTTTGTATTCTCATTTTGCACTAATGCATACTTGAGCATTTTCTAACTCCTCTTGGCACTTTGCATTATGTTCTCTCTTAATTTGTCCATTCCAAAACTTCCAAGATAATGCACACCTCATACAAGTTCCAAGACTCACTCTTAAAGCCTTAAATCTTCTTTGTTTTCTAAACACTCCTAAGGCACTGACCACTCTTTTGCTACAGATTTTTGCATCAATCTCCCACCTTAACACAAGCATTCACATGGTGCTTTTCTAAGCCAATTCAGTCTCCATACATACCTAGCCACTCCTAGGTTATTCTCCACCCAAATCAATACTTAATCCACTTAGATTTCTACACAAATTTTGCCATAGCTTGGCTACTTTTCTAACCTATACCCAAAACTCATCTCATCACATTATTCAACCTAAAACTAACCAAACCCATCATGGGTTCTACCAGCACACACAAGTTCACCAATACTCATCAATTCTCCAAATACAACACCAATGCTTAATTCATAAAATGCATAACTCTAAATCAAACACTAAGTACACAAATGTTTTCTCACTTGCACTACTTCTAAGCAAGCACATTATCACCACAACTCAAGTGGGGTTCATTCATTTTATTCACCCATCCCAAATTCTAGTACATGTAGAATACACATTAGGGTTGGTTTCTTACCTTAAATTCTCTTAAGTTTCCTTTTGAAAGTTCTTCTCCTCTTCTCCTTTTCTCTTCTCCCAAAATCGGTCAAGGCAATCTCTTGCCCCAATTCTCTAGACCAATATACCAATGGGTTTAAGGAGTACCAATTAGTTCTCCTAGTTATAAAGATCATTCATGAACTCAAAAGAAGGCTTAAAGCATAAAATGGGCATTACCTTTGGAAACCCTAGAATTGGTTTTGCCAAGAATCAAAGGAGGAGCTACAACCCACCATTAGAGACTTGGAGAATAGCTCAAAACAAGGAAAGACAAGGCGTTACAATGTGCCCAAAATCGGCCAACAAGAAGAGGTGAAGGAAAATGAAATTTTCTTTAGATATTATTACCTTGGGTGAAAGAGGAAGCTTCAAGCTACAAAATGGAGTGATTTTCTCTTCAAATGGGCAACACCCACGAAAATGATACTCACTATTTTCGAGTTTTGAAAAGAGAGGATGATAGAGGGTGGTGAGAGGATCACAAATATGTGATTATTTTTAGTTTAGAGCTTGGGTGTGGCTTGGGCATGAGAGGAAAGTTGGAGAAGCCATGAGAGGGGCTTCATTTCCGTTCCAGTACAGAGGAAGGGAGGAGGATCGTGAGAAAGAAGAAGGCAGGAGGGAAAAGAAAGAAGAAGTGAGGGAGGAGAGAGACTAATGTGAGTGCTTTATCCCTTTTTACTTTTACTCTTCTTTTTCTTTTCTTCTCTTTTCTTTTCTTTCTTTATTTGTGTGTGAGAGGCTACTTAGCCAAATTAAAAATCGGCCCCCACCTGTAGGTGTGAGCTGGAGCGTTTTCGATTTCTGACAGAAAACGCTCGTTATTTTAGGTTTGGCACTATTCACTAACCGGACCCATTTTTCGGATTTTTTTTTTCTCTTTTTTATTTTTAATGGTTATTAAGCTTCCATTAATAGTTAATTATAGTTATTTAATCAACTATAATTTTACGGGTCCGTTTGACCACTTAAAGTCATGTTTTCGGGTTTTCTCGAAAAACATGCTTTAAAACTCCGTTAGCGTTTTAATCCATTATTTGGATCCATTTTCTTCGAGAATCATTCCCGTATACTAATTAGGCCTAACTAAGCCTTAGTAATCCATCTCTGACCCTCTCGAGATCATGTATCTCTTATACTCATTTAACGCGCATTTTAGCGTTTTTCGCTTTTCAAGCGTTTTCTCTTTTCTTTTGGTTTTATTTTCTTTTTACCAAAATTCATTAGGCACTAATAGCCCTTAAATATCATATTAGAGTAATTTAATCACCCTAATTAAGTTCGGGGTGTTTCAATCTACCCCCCTTAAAGAACTTTGCCCATAAAGTTGGTGAGTCTAATACCGTTAGTCATTTAGACATATCGTGTGCCGAGGTCATTATCTCTATAACCCTACCGGCTCAAAGTTAGTCAGCCAGTGTGTACATACCGGTACACACCAAATCAGTTAACAAGTAATTTAACCACCGTGGGCACCTACCAACCCACACAACATACATTCTAGTACCATGCAACGTGCGTACACATCAGTACGTCACAAAACAATTTACCCCGTGCACATACCAGTGCGACCCAAAACGATTACCAACCGCGCACATACCGGTGCAACACCAAATAATTATCATAATACAATTTACCGTGTGTACATGCCCGTACCATACAAGCATACATAACAGTACAATTCCACACTAAACCCAATCCATGCTTACTGCATTTATCCTAGCAGGATTACTTATGACCACTTGCAGGGAGCCTCAAGAATCATTCAACCCCGATGTGATCAGCATCAGTGATGAACAATCTCTCCGCCCCAATTTGAGTTTCATCTCCCTTAATCACTAGTAAATCAAGTTCGACTTCGCACTTCCATTTCAAACAATCAGGTATTTCAATCATTTACCATTTTCTATCTTCTTAATCATTTTAGTCATAGAAACAAAGCAAAGCATCTCCAAACGATGGAACTCGGTCCATCTATCATCCTACATTGTCTCCAAATACTTACTTTAGAAAATCAATACGTGTTGTAACTCCATTCGGTTTTCTATCCTCCATTTGTTCCCAAATAAAATCGATCAATTCCTATCCTCAAATTATACACACATACGGTCAAACCAAATTACCTAGGGGACTCACTTCCCACTAGGTTCAACATCGGTTTCATACCGATTTATACTCAACACATTTCCCCAAATATACTCATCCATACCATGTCAAATCCCAAATCAAATACTATGTCTAATCTCGAATAGACATATACCACCGGGGTTCTCATTCCCCATGAAGTTTTTTTTTTCTACTCCATTCACCTCAAATCTCACAATCAATACTTATTTCCACCTCAAATCTCACAAATAATCATAATTTCCACAATGAATGAGTACAAATGTTTATGTAACATAAGTACCCATCATCAGAACAAATTCTTTTGCGCTATGCGCATAGTAGTTTACGCCCTTATCGCGTGAAACATACACTTCGCGATTTTCGCTCTACCCCCCTTAAAAAGGGATTACGCCCACGTAATCTACCATGTGTCAACATTGGTCATAGGTCGAAGGCATTCAGCCGTCATGGAGTGGTTCAACTTCCATGCGGTCTATTATACAATGTATTCTGGTCAAAATGGTCTTAACCATACTGTTGGTTAGTCCCTGCACCCATAATTTTCATCGGAGTTATTTAACTCTTAACCGGGTTCGGTTCTAGCCTTAAAGGTTTCACGGCATTGATAATCATGCATTCATTCACTAGGTGTATTAAACCTTAGAATTTGGGCCCACTAGCTCCTGCTGCGCGACCCTGATAACTTAGGGTTTATTTGCCCTTTCCGTTGTTCTTAATATGTTATACAATATCCTTTTATCCCTTTTTATCTTGGGAACAAGGTTTATTAATCAGGCGTGGTATTCTTTTACCGTACGCGAACTCAATGAGTTACCGGTTTTCTATCCAGCTTTCTGGAATCAATGTACATACTATTGTGTACTTGAGTGATTATTCACTTGGTTCTCCCGACTTATTGTCGGTTGTGGTTGAGCCACTGCTTAGTTGTAGTGCTTCCTCTATTACCAGTGGCTTCTGAACTATGCTCACTAAACTGGTTTTGTACCAGTGTTCTTTACTCGTACGACCTTGCATTTTCTATGCGTCAGTCCTTGTGCCTTCATAAGTCTCCTTTCTACTCTTACTACAATTGTCATCTTCCCAACTTCCTAGCTATCCCACTCGGTCATCACTGCACAAGTGCAATACCAAAACACTCAGTCCTACAGAGTGCAGAGGCGTAAACACTTGGCAGTAACTCTCTTATGAGATTGCAATAGGAATGAGCATTACTTCCTTGTCTATTGCTTCGTCACTTGGTCTGTCTACCATCTTTATTCATCAACTCCCTCTCATTGTATGATTTATCCACATGTATTGGTCGCTTGTTGCGCACCATGTTCGTATTTGTTTACAACTTTGGTTCCTATGGCATCCGCTATTTCATTAGCTTCTGCTCATGTTTTACTACCATTTAGGCAATGTTTCGCCATTCACTTGGCTG
The DNA here is from genome assembly GCA_023374045.1 of Limonium bicolor. NCBI lineage: Eukaryota > Viridiplantae > Streptophyta > Magnoliopsida > Caryophyllales > Plumbaginaceae > Limonium > Limonium bicolor. The sequence continues at coordinate 225,804,386 of CM041782.1, forward strand.
GTTATAGAATGTGATATTCTTTTATCCCTCTGAGCTCCTTGAGCGTTATTGGTTTGATGCTTCAGGTTATACCTATACAGCATTCCTTCTGAATCGGTTACTCTTCGGTTTCCAATAATTGCTATAATAGCTTATTTGCACATTGCTTGGCAATACTTGTATGCTCAAGCTTCACTACATTGGTAGTTCTGAAAGGGATATATTTTCAGACTTTTATTGGCGGTATCCTCTTCCCTGGGATTTGTATGTTCACCGCTCTTGCGGTACCACCTTAACGAGGGGTATCTTTACTCGTTGGTTATTAAATAATCTTATGGTGCTGTTCTTGGCAACTCTTCGTATGGTTCCATGTGGGTTTGCAACCGTTGATTCTACATATTGTAGCGGTTCCATGGCTTACTAGCCCCGTTGCCTAGAGCTCTGCTCATTGTTGGCGGTTAGCATGTATTGCATTACTCCGTACACCACAAAATGGCTTGGAGGTGTTACTGGGCTCCATGGTAAGATCATCGCATCACGCTTCCATTCGTTGGATGCCCTTCAAGTCTCTTGGTATTGATTGGTACCTTGCCATAATTCAGGGTATCCCCTGGGTAAGTGGGATCCCTTCGGTATTCTAACCGAGTGTTCGTTATAGCTCTGGTGCTCTTGTTACAACACTTCATTCAACTATGTTGTCCTTGATATCCTTTATGGGCTGCTCCTGGGTGTTGTTGATTATGCATTTACATCCAGCTAACATTTATGAGAACGTATAACGTACTCCGCATTGCGGTTTTGGACTCCAAATTGTCCCATTGGGGTTATACATCACCCGCTCTTAGGGTAGGCCATGTGTGATTCCCTTAAGGTTTTAACCGGTTTGGTATTTCCTTCAGTGGTGATCGGTATCCTCCGATACCTTAGATGATCACCCTGGGTGTTTATGGTGGTTGTTCTGGGAATCCTATCCCGTTCGTTGAACATTGAGGTGTTCCCGCTAGGCATTTGCCTCACTTTGCTTAGCCCGGTATCCATCCGGCTATTTCATGCTTTTGTTTCAATATCCTTGAGACATCTCCAATGTCTTTAGTCAGTTACTAGTGCTTCTCGCGCTTCCTAACTCTTAATCGTTCTTTGGAGTGTATTCTTGACTCCTTAGCTTGTAAGCTAATCTGAGTTGCTTCGACTGTTCAAGGTGTCCAACTCTTCCGGTTTGAAATCACTTATGGTCCGTAGAACGGAGCTGACTACTTCTCGTGTTTCGTACACCACAAGTATACATACGTGGGGTACCTTATTGGTACGTTACCACTTACCCGACTAACTCATAAAAGGGTTTGTCAGGCCCACAAGCTCCTTCGGAGTGCGGTCGTCCCACATCCCGTATTTGGGTATACTCGTAGTGCTCGTCACACGCCTAGGTGAAGTATTCTATCGTCAACTCCTCTTGTATCATTCTATGATACGCACCGTGATTCTCTGGTTTGGTTTTAGATAAAATCAGAGGTTTAAAAGAAAAGTAGTGGTTTGAAACAAAATTTTGGGTTTTGAAATAGAAAACTTGAGTTTAAAGGAAAATCTTCATGGCGTTGCCATGTTTGAAGTCTTAACCAAGTCCCGCTTCCTGCTGACTGGTATGTTCGTTAATGTAATGGTCGGGCCGTTAGGCCTTTCCAATGTTTGGTTCCTCAAGTTCTTAGGATTGGCGATCCTATGATTACTTCCATCTGCATGATGGTGCTTAGTAAGTACTTGTTAGTCATTTACCGTCCTCCAACTTGTCTTGCTGTTGCTGCACTTGCCTTGGCATGTGCGTAGGTACGTCGGTTTTTTGGTTACCTTATACCGGTTGCGGTATTGTTTTCCATCCATACTTGGTGGTTTTATTGGCTCTTCCATCCATTTCGATCTTAGTGATAAATTCCTGAGTAATCTCTTAGTATTCTTGACAAAGTTGTCGATATTTCGGGGCTTCCCGACCTTTGTGGTACTCCGTGTATTTTGTTTCGTTGCCCGTTTCCACACCTTAATGGTGGTTACTGAGGCTTGTCTAACCCTTAGAAGCTACGTCGTAGTCCTGTTGGTGTAAGTTTCATGAATATCCTCATAGTTGTCTGCACTATGTTATTCGGGTGTTACCGCCCCTTTGGCGTTTTAGGTTTGGAGTTAATCCAACCTTGACTAATTCCATAGTTGGTTTGTTTACCGTTGACGATATTGTCATACATTACAGTCCGTAGACTCTCTTGTCTCGGTTCTGTTACTCTGCTTTTCTGCCCTTTGTGTAGCTATGCTTCCCTTCTTGTTGGCTGCGCATGGTTCTCGCGACTGCGAAGCATGTCGCCCCATGGTGCCGTAAATTTCATCATCCTATATTTAGGATCTTCAATTTTCTACCGTTCAATATGGTTATTGTCGCTGAAACGGGAATCGTCTCCGGGATTTCGAGTTCTTGGGATCTGCCGCATGACTGGTTCTTTCTCTTTACAAAGTTCGTTTACAACTGCCAGATCGGGTTAACCTGAGTGTGAGAGGTCTTTCCATCTCTCTGGTGTTCTTTTCCCCAACTTATAACGGGGTAGCGGAGGGTGAGATTGGTCATGTAGGTATCCAGGTCATACTGGAAGTTCCTATCTAGCGTACCTCACACGCTAACACTCAACCCTTAGCCCTAAGTCTCTAATTCCTAACTCAGTATTCTCCTAGACTCGGTATTTAGACCATCAGAGCGATACTTCGCTCTGATACCACTTTTTGTAACACCCCCTACCGGTAATCACACCATTATCTCCTAATCCGTCTCAATTACCAACCATAATGCAGCGGAACAATAATTACAACCGGGGGTGATACAATGCCGCTAGCCACCCACGTGACTAACAAGGCCAATTCCAAACAAGCAATACATCACACTATCGGTCTGATGGGTCTTTACCGAGTACACTATACAAATGATCCATTCCATTCCCTTATCGAATCTCAAACCAAGTACAACCATCAACCCCATTATATACAATACAAACTCCATTAACACTATACCGAGTATCTACAATTCCCAACATCATTAATGACCTTTCGGTCTTACACTTCCATAATGCATAAATACAACAATTAACGACTACCCTTGCTTAGTCACAACCCCGTCCTACTCTCGAACGGTGACCGGATTAGCTGTCAGTCTCTTACAGTGTTCATATTCACCTCGGGTACCTGCACACTAAAAACGTTCCCCCTAGGGGGTCAGCTTACGCTGAATATGACTTCCGCATACCCCGTGTACTAGCGAGGGTACGCCGACTATTTGGTCGAGAGCATGCGATTCATTTTAATTCAAACAGCACGCAATACACAATACATCATATATGTACATTCACAAAACACCCAAATTCAATCCAGGAATACAATTCACACAGATGTCACATCAAACCTGGTAAATTCACTACCTTATTCTTAAACCTTGAGAGACCATATCTCAAGTGAGTTTCATTCTCGTCATTTACCAAATTTCCATCCCAACCGGGTAGTTTACTTGACTCCTAGATCATTAGACACTCTCGGTCCAGACCTAGATCACTTAATTATTCTACTCTTGAATAATTTTAGGTTAAGCCTCGAGGGCCTCCGGGCAGAGACAAATATAGGTCTCAACACCGGGGATTTATAATCACCATCCGGAATTAGAAACATTCTCTCATGTTCCCTCTTCCTATCCCATAATACCCAGCTTACCTCTTTAGACGGGTGAGCTCTGCCGGTCTTACTCCAGTCGGGCACCACTATGTGGCACACGGCCCCGCAGGGCACCACTATGTGGCACACGGCCCGGTAACAAGGGAGTTCGACCATGGATTCAGAAACATACGCTCTGTTGCTTCCTCGTCCTTGCACGCGTGACTCACAATCCCCCTAACCCAACTCTCGGATTAGTAACAATAGATACTCATATATAAGTACATGTATATATATCAGTCAGCCGCATCTCCCTCGATGCTATCATACAACTTAGGAGATTTTCCTATCCCGTTGTATCTGCCGATTTACGGGTCGCCCCTACACTTCCATTACTTAGGAATTATGTTCGTTTCTAACATTGAGTCTCATCCTTGCATAGGAGGTCGACTATTGATATTAAGGTTGTTCTCTAGCCTTATGTGTCGCTGGTTCTCATTCCGAGTAAGTTTATAAGTTTGTTTTATCGTTGTCCATTAACCAATTGTTTTCGTGTGTTTCCTCGTTTTCGTTATTTCACAACCTGACTCAATCTTCGAGTCACTGATCAATCAAGACTCAACTATGAGTCGCATTACCATGCACACTCAACATCTCAAGCAATTCATTCACAATTCACATTTCATGAATTATACAAACTTCAGTTGAAAGGTTACGATCCAACAACAACAATACCATGCAAGCACTAATATGTGCACACAATCCGATTCGTGCATTTATCTTGTTAGGTGATCACACAATCAAACAAGCACACAAATCGAGGTAACCAAGTTAGGATATAGAGCATGAGGAGATCATACCTTCCACCGGGATTATCTTTACCGGGTGTTCTCACGTTCCTCGGCTCACACATGTTCCTCGACTCTTACTCTTGAACCACTAATTACATGTCAAATGGTTCAATTAATATTAAGGTGTTACGGTGGGTACATAATTGCTACTCCCGTACTTACCCCGTTATCCCGTTATTTCGGTTTAACTTTGTGTGCTTAATTCCTTAACTTACTCACTCACTTCCAACACTTGTTTATACTTCTTAGGACCTTTATAAGTCACCAAACAACTCCTAAACATCATCTAAAACCAATACCAATCAATCCCCCATGTTTTAAAGCCTTAAAAATACTTCCTGTTGAATTCTAGGGGTGGTCCGGGACTTGGTACTTACCCTAAGTCCCGGGCCAATGCTGGTCGTTTCTCTCGGGTTGTTTTTCTACCATGGTCCGGGACCTTGTCCCTATCCCAAGTCCCGGACCAGCATGGATGTTCAGTCTCGGCGTATTCAAATGGGGTGGTCCGGGACTTTGTCCAAGGACTAGGTCCCGGACCCTGCTAAAACCTGGAACAGACATTATTTTTCACCCCCATTTCAATCCTTAATCCACCCCTAATCATTCCCTAATCTTTCCACAAGATTCCCACATGATTAATCACCTTTAAACATGCTCTATACCTCTTCAATTCATGGGTTAAACCCTTACTCAATTTCTTGCCCAAAATCACAAATTTTGCATTCTCATTTTGCACTAATGCATACTTGAGCATTTTCTAACTCCTCTTGGCACTTTGCATTATGTTCTCTCTTAATTTGACCATTCCAAAACTTCCAAGATAATGCACACCTCATACAAGTTCCAAGACTCACTCTTAAAGCCTTAAATCTTCTTTGTTTTCTAAACACTCCTAAGGCACTGACCACTCTTTTGCTACAGATTTTTGCATCAATCTCCCACCTTAACACAAGCATTCACATGGTGCTTTTCTAAGCCAATTCAGTCTCCATACATACCTAGCCACTCCTAGGTTATTCTCCACCCAAATCAATACTTAATCCACTTAGATTTCTACACAAATTTTGCCATAGCTTGGCTACTTTTCTAACCTATACCCAAAACTCATCTCATCACATTATTCAACCTAAAACTAATCAAACCCATCATGGGTTCTACCAGCACACACAAGTTCACCAATACTCATCAATTCTCCAAATACAACACCAATGCTTAATTCATAAAATGCATAACTCTAAATCAAACACTAAGTACACAAATGTTTTCTCACTTGCACTACTTCTAAGCAAGCATTATCACAACTCAAGTGGGGTTCATTCATTTTATTCACCCATCCCAAATTCTAGTACATGTAGAATACACATTAGGGTTGGTTTCTTACCTTAAATTCTCTTAAGTTTCCTTTTGAAAGTTCTTCTCCTCTTCTCCTTTTCTCTTCTCCCAAAATCGGTCAAGGCAATCTCTTGCCCCAATTCTCTAGACCAATATACCAATGGGTTTAAGGAGTACCAATTAGTTCTCCTAGTTATAAAGATCATTCATGAACTCAAAAGAAGGCTTAAAGCATAAAATGGGCATTACCTTTGGAAACCCTAGAATTGGTTTTGCCAAGAATCAAAGGAGGAGCTACAACCCACCATTAGAGACTTGGAGAATAGCTCAAAACAAGGAAAGACAAGGCGTTACAATGTGCCCAAAATCGGCCAGCAAGAAGAGGTGAAGGAAAATGAAATTTTCTTTAGATATTATTACATTGGGTGAAAGAGGAAGCTTCAAGCTACAAAATGGAGTGCTTTTCTCTTCAAATGGGCAACACCCACGAAAATGAAACTCACTATTTTCGAGTTTTGAAAAGAGAGGATGATAGAGGGTGGTGAGAGGATCACAAATATGTGATTATTTTTGAGTTTAGAGCTTGGGTGTGGCTTGGGCATGAGAGGAAAGTTGGAGAAGCCATGAGAGGGGCTTCATTTCCGTTCCAGTACAGAGGAAGGGAGGAGGATCGTGAGAAAGAAGAAGGTAGGAGGGAAAAGAAAGAAGAAGTGAGGGAGGAGAGAGACTAATGTGAGTGCTTTATCCCTTTTTACTTTTACTCTTCTTTTTCTTTTCTTCTCTTTTCTTTTCTTTCTTTATTTGTGTGTGAGAGGCTACTTAGCCAAATTAAAAACCGGCCCCCACCTGTAGGTGTGAACTGGAGCGTTCTTCGATTTCTGACAGAAAACGCTCGTTATTTTACCCGGTTTGGCACTATTCACTAACCGGGCCCGTTTTTCAGATTTTTCTCTTTTCTTTATTTTTAATGGTTATTAAGCTTCCATTAATACTTAATTAAAGTTATTTAATCAACTATAATTTTTACGGGTCCGTTTGACCACTTAAAGTCATGTTTTCGGGTTTTCTCGAAAAACGTGCTTTAAAACTCCGTTAGCGTTTTAATCCATTTTCTTCGGGAATCATTCTCGTATACTAATTAGGCCTAACTAAGCCTTAGTAATCCATCTGGACCCTCTCGAGATCATGTATCTCTTATACTCATTTAACGCGCATTTTAGCGTTTTTCGCTTTTCAAGCGTTTTCTCTTTTCTTTTGGTTTTATTTTATTTTTACCAAAATTCATTAGGCACTAATAGCCCTTAAATATCATATTAGAGTAATTTAATCACCCTAATTAAGTTCGGGGTGTTTCACCGCAAGTGAAAATCTCCAGTCCAACGTCCTACAACAAAGTGTGTCCTACGATCTAGCCAAAAAATCCTACCTGCATTGTCACCCATAGTCTCCTCTGCCACCGGTGAGTCCTCCCCAGTACAGGAGTTAGCGACAGCGCCCGCCGCAAGTCATGATACATCCACCGGTGCTACTTCGACACGGTCTTAGAAGCCTCCAGAGCCACAATGTAGAAGTGCAAAGATAGAACCTTTCGCTTAAAGATCACATGCTCTCCGATCGTGTTGTGGATCGAAATCTTGTTAAGGGTTAATTCCTCGAGTTCTCTTGGGCACTTTCTCTTCATCTTGGAGACCTAGTTAAAATGCTAGAGGCACAGGGTCAGACACACCTGTTTTCAGAAGTTTCAGAATGGTTCTTCCGAGAGTCCATCGATTTTTATCAAAATCTTGTAATTCGAAATATTGCGGCCTAGTCTTTTGTCAAATCCTCACCTATTTTCTATGATATTGTTAAAATGTCGGAAATCCTTGGAGTCCCTCACACTGGTCTAAAGTTCTATGGCAAAGGAGTCCTTCCTGATATCCTTGGAGCCCACATAATAAAATCTACCGTTTTTTCTCTTCAAAAAGAAAAGTAGGGTATTCAATACAAAGAGGTGATCTTCCCATTCTCCACCAACTCCTTCATATTCTAGTCATTAAAAATATTGTTCCCCGAAAAGAAGGTAACCAGTTGGTAAACTCTCTTGATTTATCATTCTTGTACTGCATCCTGAACCGTCAACCACTAGATTTGGCCTTCTTAATTCTCAATCATATGGCCCACTCAGTCAATACTCCCAAGCACTCCCTAGGCTATGTCTTTTGGCTTCCTAGGGTGTTATAATACTATCAGGTACCGCTGGAGCAATCGACGCCAAAGTCCATCGAGGAAATAGACACCATCAATCTCCGATATCTGAATAGACTGACCTTGATCGATAAGACCCAGCTGCAGCCTACTCCGACCACTCTAGTCACACCTGCGCCCTCAACCCCACAAGAGACGGCCGGTGAAGATGCTCCTACAACTTATGGAAAAGATCGACCGCCTCATCACTCAAACATGAGAGTTAGCCTAAAGCAACTCAAGGATGTCGGAGAGACTCACTGGGCTTGAGATGGCTGTGACTTCGATGCAGGATGCCCTCCTTGACCTTTAAGTTACCATTAACCCCATCCCTGATCCCTAGCTTACCCAGTGTGTGTGTAATGCTAGAACTTAGGTCATTTTTAAGTTCTAAACACTATTTTTGGATTGTTCATGAATACTGCAACTGACTCTGTGTGACTACTAATGTTTCCCTCTTATGAAAGCAAAATGGGGAAGTGGTGAATCCCGTCTGGTGTACGGGTAACTCTTTTGTGCTTTGAATTGTTTTAAGTTTCTCCTGCTGGACTATGTGGATACGTGGTTATCTGCTTGCTTGACTATGCTTCCTATTGCTTCTTGTTGTGCTACTGCTTGCCTGGAGTTCTCTCAACAATTAAGGGGGAACTACAATGGCGTCACTGGACTCTAAAATTTTTATCTACTTCGATTAAGGAGGAACTTCGACAGGGTCGGTTCCTCTAGTTCTTTGTGTTTATGTCTTTTTCAAGATTGACTCAATTGGGATTCACGAAGGTTTGCTATCATCAGCTACAAGGGGGAAACTATTGGAGCATGAAGGTGTCGCTGAGATAGTCAATCGCCTCGACGAAGTCACTCGTTACGACAAAACATAAAGAACGAAATTCGTGCCAAAATACAACAGAGTCTGCACAACTAAAGAAGCACAATGGACTCAGTTATACTGTTGCAACAATTAAGGAACGAATACTTCAATGTGCTAACGCCCCAACAGTTACAAGACTGCTTCAGTCGACTCTGAAGTTTGCGGCCTAACACAGACGCGACATTACTCAGCATGCGTCCACTAAGATAGTTACAAAAAATTAAGAACTGACTCCTCTAGCCGTCGCACTTAGAGATAGTATAAATAAGCTTGTAATAGTTAGTTTTTCTTTACGCTTTCTGACATAGAGATTGTAAGAGATTAGAGAGAGAGCTACTTTCTGATTTATAGAGAGAACTATTACCACATTTTGTTTGAGCTTCTACATAGACTCTCCCTAGGAAGATCATAGTTTCACTACACTTGTCATCGAGCTGATCAGGTATTGTATAGGGTAAGTGAGTGAGAAACCATGAAGTAGATCTCATCTACCGAGTGGGCATTCTAAGTTGTTTTGTTTAGGCCAGAAAATAAAATAACTAATTTTGCGTGTCTCGTTGAGTTTCCCTCAGTCCTTCAAGCTTTTAAGTGTTGTTCCAAATAAGTTCCACTGAGTCTGTGTTACGCTTTAATTTCAAGAGAATCTCTTCTGCACATTAAAGTTCAACTGAGTGTTTCCACATCACAAGTACCTTCGTCTTGTTACTTCGATTGAGTCAAACCAGCTCACAGACTCACTCCTTGAGTTGGTTTGAGTCAGCCGTCTGATCCTACAGGTTTAAAATTCAATTTACTCAGTGTATCTCAAATATGTGACTAAGGCAATTCAGCCCACTTCTATTCTACACATTGTAGCATAGTATGTCAGGACAATGGCAAAGAGTTGTTAAAGGGAAAAAGTGGAAAAAAATTGTTTATGTAACTAGTTTAGAGGATATTGACAGTTCAAACCTTTCATGCTTGACTTCTTCATTACATGACTCCACACTATGGCACAAAAGACTAGGGCATGTTAGCATTTCCTTGTTAAGAAAGCTTTGCAAGAAACGGTTGGTAAGAGGTCCCCCTGAGATTAAAGAATCTGAGACCAATCTTTGTGATGCTTGTGTTAGAAGCAAACAAACTAAGATTTCTTTCAAATCAAAGAAATTAGTAAGTACATCCAAGCCACTTGAATTACTTCACATGGACTTCTGTGGGCCAATGAGAATCAAAAGTTTTGGAGGAAATTGGTATGTGTTTGTAATTGTTGATGACTCTTCACAATTTGTTTGGACACTCTTCATTGCTTCTAAAGACGAAGTTTTTGAGAAATTTGAAGCCTTTGTAGGAAAAGTCCAAGTACAACTCAACCATAAGATCAAGGTGCTTAGGTCTGATCATGGTTCAGAATTTTAGAATCAACAACTCATGCATAGTGTAAACAACATGGAATCAATCACACATATTCAGCACTAAGGAGACCCCAACAAAATGGGGTAGTTGAGCGTAAGAACAGAACATTACAAGAGGTAGCTAGGGCCATGCTATTGGGGAGCAGTCTTCCTTAGGTCTTTTGGGCAGAAGCAGTGGCAACTGCATGCTACATCACAAATAGAATGCTCATACAACCTATCCTCAACAAAACACCTAATGAGTTAATCAAGGGAAGAAAACCAACCATAAGTCATTTTAGAATCTTTGGTTGTAAATGTTATGTCCACAACAATGAAAAGAATCCCATAGGAAAGTTTGATGCTAGAAGCGATGTGGCCATCTTCCTTGGGTACTCTGAAAGGAGCCGGGCATACAAAGTCTACGACAAAAGGACATTGATGGTGAAGGAGAGTGTACATGTGGTCTTTGATGAAGCTGAAGTTCACAAAGTCAAAGAATCTAAAGGAGATGAAGAACTTGGATTTGATCTAGCTGATCAAAATCACACAGATAAATCCAAAGATGAATCACCGCCCAGGGAAAACTTGCTCGACAGGTCAGCGACAGGTCAACAACAGGTCAACGAAGAGAACAATGTTGTCGAAGACCCTCTATCACCATCAACCGTTCATCAATCTTGTACTCTATACAAAGATCATCCATTCGAGAACATCATATTAGATATCTCCAAAGCAATTCAAACCAGAGACAAACTCGAGATCTTCTAGCCTTCTCAACGACAGTTTCACCCATCGAAAACAAAAACATCAAAGAAGCTCTTCAAGACTTATACTGGATTAAAGCAATGCATGAAGAATTGAATCAGTTTGAAAGATGCAAAGTCTGGCATCTTGTGCCTCGTCCCTCACATCAAGGAGTACTTGGTACAAAATGGGACTTTAGAAACAAGCTAAATGAAATTGGAGAAGTCGTTAGAAACAAAGCACGTCTGGTAGCTCAAGGATATCGTCAACAAGAAGGGATAGACTTCCAAGAAACCTTTGCTCCAGTAGCAAGGATGGAGTCCATCAAATTACTAATTGCATTTGCTGCACATAAAGGAATCAAACTCTTCCAACTTGACATCAAAAGTGCCTTTCTTAATAGGTACGTCAAGGAAGAAGTGTATGTTGAATAACCTCCAGGTTTTGAGACTCAAGAAGGAAATTACATGGTACTCGAGTTTAAGAAAGCTCTTTACGGGCTCAAACAAGCTCCAAGATCATGGTACGACCGTCTATCCTCCTATCTTTTAGAAAACCAATTCAAGAGAGGAAAGGCGGATAAAACCTTGTTTCTTTACAACAACAAAAGGGACTTCTTAATTGTGCAAGTATATGTTGATGATATAATATTTGGAGCCTCTGATGAGAAATATTGGAAGAAGATTGAGGCTTTGATGAAAAAGGAATTAGAGATAAGTGATCTAGGGGAATTGAAGTTCTTCTTAGAACTTCAAGTCAAGCAAGATAATGAAGGGACAATCATATCCTAGCAAAAGTACGTGAAGGACTTGGTAAAGAGATTTGGAATGGAGGCATGTAAACCGTTTGACACACCTATGGCAGTTGGCACAAAAATGGGCATCACGACTAGGGACTGACCGGTCGACCAGTGATCATACAGGGAGATGACTGATTCTCCACTCTATTTAACTACTAGTAGACCTGACATTATGTATAGCGTTTGCTTATGTGCCAGGTGTCAAGCAGATCCAAGAGAAAATCACCTCACAGCTGTAAAAAGAATCATACTGAAACTGGCTGGCGCTATTGATGCGTCCCCGACTGGTCATGGACATATCATGACTCAAATAAATTTAGATAGTTTAAGAAAAGACATGAGATAATTCTTAAACTGGAAACTCCATTTCGATTGAGAATTTACACTCACGAAATTCACTCAATCTCCCTCACCCCGCACACGGACTCTCAGGACAGTTTTGACTTTACCCCTAAAGTCCTTAACCCTCACCTGACTATCGGCCTACGGTTCACCGACCGCTCCCCGACCTGTCGGCATATCAAATACCTAAAGTATTGACACTCTAACCTAGTCCTCACTCTCTCACCAACTCTCTAGTACTTACACACACTCTTGTCTGACTCACACTTGCTCAGATTGTTTCTCTTCTTTTTATCCCGCAAGCTTGATTTACATAGGACATAAATTCTCATATATATACACGTTTGTTAAGATGTAACTAACGGCCTAATAATATGTAGACTCTAAAAGTAGATTACTTCTTCTTTTCTTATTATAATAGTCATACCCTACTGTGGATTATCTTCCAACTTGATCAAGAGCTATCAACACACGTGTTGCCTTGCGATTGGGCAAGTTGGTGGCGTGTCTCCCAAGTGGTCGGTCACCAATTGCACACTTCAACTTGTCTGACCTTGTCTGGTTCATTAATGCTCATAAATGCTCTCTTCTGAATTTATTTCAGCTATGTAATGATGTTCATTTAATAGCCTTTGCTTATCTTGTTATCTTGCACATTAATGAGCTTCTCCTTTTGTCGTGATCTAGTTGCTTGTGTGGGTGTGACACATCTGAGGTGAGTTTGCCGATGTTGCTAACACATTTCCATCCTTGTTTATTGTCTGATGTATGAGATATGTGATAGTGTGGTTCTTGACTACTTGTGTGTTACTAGAAGTTCTCCGGAGCTCTCACAGACAGGTGCCCGACTGGTTGGACACATGTCGTATGCTGAGTGCGCTTGCAACCTTGCGTGCTAAGCCACTCATGACTCAATTGCGCTTACAACTTTGCATGCTAAGCCACTTATTTACCTGATTATCTGAATGATAAGCTTGACAAACATGTTAGATAAACACCACAGGTTTGCTATCATCAAAACTAAAGGTCCTTGACTTAACAATTTCCCTCTTTTAGATGATGGCAACCGATAAAATAATATGTGCTTTGACATCTCAATGATTCAAAGTTTTTGAGAGGTATTCCCCCTAAGAAGAATTACCCTTGAGTTTGTTAAGGGTTTTAAGTGTGGACAATTTCAACACAAAAGTGACACCTCTTATGCTATACTATAACCATAGTAGAAATTTTCATTAAGATGATACATAATACAAGGAAGATAGACATAGTTTCACAAGTACATATTCTTTCATTCTTTCCCCCTTTGCCATACAACAAAATAAGGAGCAACTACATGACCTAAGATATTGTAAAGGCCATAACATTCCATAGAGTACAAACTACAAGGATGATCAAGAGAATCTAGATAGAGTGACGGGTTTTGTAATCCCATTCTATGACATATAGTCCAAAAGGTTCATCCTCCGATAATTAAGTCCTGAACAATGGTGATTCAGCTATGGATGAAAGATCAGACTCATCAGAATCTATTGTGAACTCCATGCAGTGTAGGGAACGTGTGTTTGATTGAGTGGCACTGGAGGTGATAGACCAAGCTATGAGTGAGTCAGAGACTGGTTGAACATAGCTTTGGGTGACGTATTTCTTTGGGTGTTTAGTGAATATAAACTTGTGAATGGTGGAATGAACTGTTTGCTCATTTGAGTTGGATGAACTTTGTGGAGTTTCAGCCATTTCGTGAGATGTGTAAAAATGATTGTGATTGGTAAATGAAGTGCACAAGTATTTATAGACACTTAAAGATATACTCAACGACTAATCGGTGAGTGGTAATAAATGAGGTACTACGTCTTGTGGGATTTTTAGGTGTCCATGTCTAAGATTGGATTAGTGGAATAGATGAGACTAAATATCTCTGATCATTTTGCAATTTTTAATCAACCAAGAGGCAACCAATACAAAAAATTATTTCGTGGACAAGATAATCATTCAAGATAGACAACAACAACTTGAATTTTCATTTATATCAAAGTTTTACTTCAAAACAGATAGTCAATGACAAAATGAAACATTAATGGAAAAACAAAATCTAAGCCTAGAGCTAGTGTTCTCACGGTTCACTCGTTTCTTTAAGAGACAAAGAACGCTCAGGCTATGTGGGAGTCTATAAAATCTATTGCTCCTTGAACCATGTGATGAACACTTGGTTCAATGGAGACAATCTGCACAGCTGTGAGAGTAACCTTCACCCTCTTTAGTACATCCCTAGCTGAAGTATCCAGACTAGTCCCCGACATGTCGTGGACTGGTGAGGGACTTCTCTTTCTTTTAAGTCTTGAAGCTCGTGTAGTTGGTTGAGGTTCTGATCGTGCTTCCTCACTCTTTGTATGTGTAACACCCCTACCGCTAATACCGTCATTACTGTACAAATACTTACCTTCGCAACGGATAAAACGTACACAGCGGTGGGTGTACAATGCCGCTAGTCACCCACGTGACTAACATGGCCAGCTACACTACTAATACTATCGGTCTGATGAATTGAACATACCGAGTACTCTACACAATATATTACTTTCCCTTGCATACTCAACCTTAATTCACTTACCACTCCAATACAATACTATACCGACTATACTACAATCTTTAAATTACCGATACAATTTGGACTTCCATATTCACATTACAATTCGAATACAAATCCCATAATTACACTACCCATGCTTACATAGCAATCCCCGTCCTACTCTCTCTAATGGCGGTCAGCTTCGAATACCTGTAAAAATAAAAACGTTGCCCCTAGGGGCTCAGCAAAATTGCTGCATATGAAATTCGCATATACCGCGTGCTAACCGCGGTACGCCAACTACTTTGGGTCGGATATACATGGAGTTCGTTTTACATGCATACATACATACTCATGCTATAACAATACAATCAACCATACTTACATACATATACAAGGTTCTTTACCTACCAAGGAGACACGTTGTCCGTCAACCGTTCGTTAGTTATTCATTCGCAAAGTTTCCACCCAGCTTAACCTTACGTACTCGTTGTTTTACTCACGTTGCACTCACTCCTTACTCATTATTCACTCATGCTCTACTCCGTACTCACTACTACTACTACTTACTCTTACTCAGTACTCACCACTTGCTCACGCATACTCAGTACCCATATCCTTCTCCTTACTCGTACTTACTCATTGCTCGCTACTCATTACATACTCATACTTACTCATTACTCATTAGTTTACTCATACATACGCAATACTCAATACTCATTACTTTTGGTCTCTAGGCGGAGTCATACACAAGACTCGCCACAGGGCCTACAAATTCAAAGGCTATACACTTAGCTCCTCAAATATACAAGTGTCCATTTTTACCGGACTAATCAAATTCCCACCACTCCTCTCTTGGAGTATCTTACAATCTCATGGATTAGCATAGAAGTATCTCTCTCGATAACCTCCACTAGCTTAGGGAATTGTCACCGTCTAGTATTCTCAGATTTAAGGGTTCCCCTAAGATATCGAATAATCTCCTGTTCGGGACATTACTCACATCAGTCAGGTCCTCTCATAGTGGGTCGACTAATTTGCTAAGGGGTTTGAAGATCCCTCATCATTCTTTACTACTCCCATGGTTTATGACCTGCACCAACACTAATTTGTAATAGGGTTTCCTTATATGCTTCCACTACTTATTGTTTGTGGATTGTTCATTTCGGATCTCCTACCGTTGTCGGGAGGTTACTACTCGTGCACTCTCTCACATTCTAGTGAGTTCAGTGGTTTGCATTATCGTTTGTTGGTTCGTTAGTCCAGTGCGTTTCTACGTTCCCGTTAGTTCACAACATGACTCTTACTACGAGTCACTAAACACCAGACTCATGTATGAGTCGGTCTACACACTAAGTGAAGCCACACAATCAATCAAGAAGAGTTAGCTCATACAGCATACAACAAGACATACAATGAAAGGCAATAAACCGTTTTTCATGCTTTAGTCTTGATTATCCGGCATACAGCACACAAATCAATGTAACTCGGTTAGCATACAGGGCATGAGAAAATCATACCTTTCACCGGAGTTAGCTTTACCATGTGTTCCCTTGTTCCTTGGTTCACATTTGTTCCACTGGTAATGTTTCAAACATTGTTATTAATGCCATGCTCATACGGTACATCAATAACTACTACTCCCGTACTTACCCTGTTGTCCCGTTGTTTCGGTTTAACTTAATGTTCTTAAACGTACAACTCTTAATGACTTCTTAAACTTGTTTACACTTCTTAGGGCCTTTAAATATCACCAAACAAGGCCTTAACAACTCCTAAAACATTACCAATCAATTCCCCATCATTAGGACAGCTTAAAACACATTTGGCAAGTTTTTACATTGGTTCGGGTTTGTGTCCGGGGTTACAAACCCGGACCAACCACGGATTTCACTTTATGTTACATTTTTCATGTGGTCCGGGTATATGTCCGGGTTTACAAACCTGAACCACCCCCTGAAATCAATTTCTGCCATGTTTTTGCTATGGTCCGGGTTTATGTACCGATTTACAAACCCGAACCACCTCTAGAACTGTCAAAATTTACAGTTTTTTATCAGGTTTAAACCCCTAATTCACCTCTAATCATTTCCTAATCATTCCACATGATTCCTACATGTTTAAACTCCTTAAAACATGCTCTAAACCTCTTCAAAACATAGGTTTAATCCCTACTCAAATTCTTGCTCAAATTCATGAATTTCTCTTTCTCTGTTACACTTATGCACACTTGTGCTACAGATTTTCACCCCTTGATACTTGCATTATTGTTTTCACTCTATTTGACCATTCCAAACATTGCAAGACAATGCACTCTTCATGCCAAGGTTCATGCCTACTCTTAAGGCCTTAAATTTTCATTCTTTTCTAAAACTCCCAAAACACTTAAACAACTCCACTGCTACAGATTTTCTTGCCTCATTTTTCCCTCCTTAAATAAGTATTTCCATGGTGATTTCCTAACCCAAATAAATGTCCATCAACACCTAGTTTCCCTAGGTCATTCCTTACTGACAATACCACTCAAACTACTTAAATCCTTACACAAATTTTGCCATAACTTGGCTACTTTTCTAACATCACCCAAAACTCATACCACCATTTAATTCAACCTAAAACTAGCCAAACCACAAGGGTTCTACCAGCACTCATACAAAACCTCAATACACCAATACTTCCTCAATTACAATACTAATAGATCATTACTTCCTCAATCCACCATACTAATACACATACACAATTTATTTGGCTCTAAGGCCTACAATCCAAATATCATAAATACTCAAACTCCCACAACTACAATACTAATACAATAGTTTAGGTTCTTTTATTTGTTCACCCATTCCCATTACTCTAGTGCATTAAAATAAAGCATTTGAGAAATAGCTCTTACCTTAAATCCCTTATTTCTTCCTTTCTTTTCTATTCCTTCTTATCTCTTTCTTGCACAATCGGTCCCATGGGGAATGGAGTTGCCAAACTCCATTCCCATCACCCAATACATACAAAAAAAGTGCAATTAACATACTAACCCTTAAATTAATGTTAATTCATTGAGATATTTTAAACAAAATTTCTAGGGTTTACCTTTTGAAGCTTTTAGGAGGGGTTTTAGCCCTTGGTTCAAGAGGGGGATTACTCCACCATTGGAGGGTTGAACCAATGCTCCAAAGCAAGAAGAAAACAAGGTGTTACAAGGAGCAAAAATCGGTAAAGAGAGAAAGGTGAAGAAAAATGAATTTTCTTTGGAACATTTTACCTTATAAGAAAGAGGAGGCTCCAAGCTACAAGGTGGTGCCCTTTTCTCTTCAAATGGGCAAAACCCACAAAAATTAAACTCATCCTTTTCGAATTTTGAAGGGATAGAATGATAGAGAATGTTGAGGGGATGAAGAATATGTACTTATTTTAGCATTTGGAGTTTAAATGAAGGTGGAGCATACAAGAGAAGTGTGGTAGCCATTGAAGTCTTCTTTGGAGCTTCAAAATCGCCCAGCAGAGGAAGAAGAAGGGAGAAATCAGCAGAGGAAGAAGAAGGGAGAAATCCTCTAAACACCTTATCATTGTTCTTCATTTACCTTGACCATGCTACACCCTCCTTAGACATTTCCATCTCCTTTACTCAATTTACTCACCACGCTCATAGTTAAACACCCTTATACATTCCTAGTCTTTTTCCTTGACAATTTACAACATTCTCTTACAATTTTCTCTTCCATCACCCTAGTCCACTCATACAATTAAAACTAGAACCTTATTAATCCACCCCTAGCATATTCACCACTTACACAAGTTTCCCCAAAATTCTCATGGTTATACTCTCAAGTTGATACCTAAATCATCTTAAAGCATTGTACACCATTTCCTCCAGATCTTTGCTCAAGTCTTATCATTCCTCATACCATGACTTTGATGTGTTCAATACACCCACCAATCTTCTAATTCTCCCTAGACCACTCTAGGTCATTCTCATCCTCAAGAACTCCTTACTTAACTCATTTTCACTCAAATTCCTTTTAAGGTCTCCTAGTAAACCCTAGGTAATAACAACTCACAACCACCACTTAAACACTTGGTTTTCTACTCAAATTTCGCCATAGATCCTCTAATATATTATCATGCCCAAATGCATTGTATATCTCATACAACCATCCCACACAGATCAAGTTCTTTCTCATCAAATTTTTCTCACCCAAATCAACTCATTCACAACAAACTCAATATAATGCAATGATCTTAAATTGCATAGCACTAAGGCTCTTAAATAACATGGCTCTTAGGCCCTTAAATGACGTGAATTTAAACACTGAATTTCCCACATAAAAGCTTTCAACCTGCAAATACACCCATCAATCTCATAGTAGTGATAATGCTCTTAAAATCCATCTTAAACTTATCTTACTAACTCGTTCCCATTGGCTCCTTAGTCACAAGTTCACAAGCTTGTTTAAATTCCTTTTTCCTAGGTTATATAACCCATTACCTAATGTAAGCTTTAAGCTACATTAGTACTTATCTAAATCTCATCCCTTAAAGTCTTAAACCACCATTAGGTAAGCAATTTACCTTATTTTCCTCAAGTTTCTCTTAACCTCCTCCTTAGGGCTTTTCTTGAATGAATCTCGGCCACCATCTCAATTTCCCTTGACAATGTTCTAATCAATATACAATGACTCTCATGAGTGCTAAACAATACACTAACCTTAAGGAATCATTCCTAGGTTAAAAATGTGTTTTAAGACATAAAAGTGGATGATTACCTTTGAAGTCTCAAAGTAGACTTGGGCAATGATTGAAAGAGGACCTCCACTAGTCCTTGGTTATTAAAACAAGCTAGAACAAGGCATAAAAACAAGGCCCCATGAGTGATGATTTTCGGTAATGGAGAAGAATGGTGGAAACCTAGTTTTTCTTACATATTCTTTACCTTAAGAGAATGGAGAAGCTATTGCACCCTCCAAGCTTATTTTTCCCCCTTCAATGGCGTTTTCCCATGGCTCCAAAATTAAGCTTTTCAATTTTTGAAAAGATAGGAAGAAGGAGCTTGAGCTAACTAACAGTAATATGTGTTTAGTTTTTGATTTGGACCTAAAACGAGCAAGTTATTGGCCAATGAAGGTGGTGGTGCCATGGGTGCTGCTTGGACGGATTGAAACAGAGAAGAAGAAGAAGAAGAAAACCGTGGGTGAAGGTGGGAAATGAAGAAGAGAGGAGAGATGTAGGCTAATAAAGGATATTTTGCTTTATAAAAGCAAATAGTAACTTTTCTTATTTCTCTCTTCTTTTCTTAAGTTGGATGACTCATGTGGTGACTCACCACTCTAAAAAATCGGCCCCCTTGTTTAGTAAGGGTATTTTTGGCCTTTGTTGACCAATTAACTAAACTAAGTTGACTAAGGACTAAACTAGGCACTATTTGGTTACTATTCACAGTGCACATATTTGTGAAATTTTTGGTTTCCCATTGATTTAGACTTCCTAATGTGATACTAATTAGCACACATGTTGATTAAGATGTAATCATAGGCATTTAGCCACTCAAAACCCATTTCTAAGACAATTTCTCAAAAAGGTGCTTTAAGGAGTCTTAAAGCACATTTTGTGTTTAAGCTTGTTTTTGAGCTTGGTTTTCTTTGGTAATTGATTTAACATGTCCATTAGCATGTTAATAAAGTCTTATAATGGTATTTGGGTGCAAATCAAAGTCACTCCAAGCTTAGAGCACATTTTTGCCTTAATTGCCCTTAAGGCATTTTCTTGTGTTTTTCTTGGTTTAAATTGTCTACCAATATTTCTAAGGCATATTCTAGCCTTACTACATCATAAATTGATGTTTACTTAGCATACTTAGGTTTGGGGTATTTCAACTGTAAGGCAGACGCCTAATACGAACCTAACCTTGATTGCTAAAAGACATAAGTCTATTAAAACGACAGAATTGTCACAGACACTGGTTAACGCCAGATCACCTGAATAAACTTCCATAGCAGGAAGCAGGATGCAACAACTTACCATGAAACACGATAATACATTTAATATGTAACCTAACGGTGGATAGTGTTCAAAGGACCAGAAACCTCTGAGGATAACCAATAGTTAAGTAAGAGTACAAACAGTGAACCGAGCACCGGCCCTCACTCAATGAAATTAAGCACTAAGAGCCTACGAGACAAGGATGTTAACCACATCAGAGCTCGAGGAGCAGAAAGGTATAAGAGAACTTATTTAAGCCATGAACGAACTACAATTCATAAATATGAACGGTTACAAAACCTATAACTTAGATGGTGGTAGCATTGCTAGGAAAGGGTACCAATGAGATTATTGAGATAATACCATTGACAGGGGCGGAAAACAAACCATTCCTTTTAGGGTGGGGGATACCTCTCCTTGTTGTGGGGCCATGAGTGGGAATAAACCCCTCAAAAGGGCCTTCACTTATTAGAGATAGAATACAATTTGTAAGAGAATGGAAACTGAAAATCTTGAGATTTCTTTGGAACGCACCAGATACACGTGTGTAATAAGGAAGGCTGCATAGACAGAGCTCATATCCAACACCCAGGATTTAAGAATGAGTAATCATCAGAGATAAACATTATGGGTGCACAATATGGCACGCCGAGTGACCAACGCTTAGTAGAGCTTGTGGCGCAATGGATGAATTCTTTTATAACCAGTTAAATTATTTGGTAAATAACATCACGAATGATGGAAGAATAGGAGAGAGATTAACCTACTTGTGAACCCAAATTTGAAGCGAAACACCTTTATATTAAGAGATAACGATTTTATGACACGGTACGGCAACCGCCATACCCCCGGCATTAGAGAACTCCCAATGTGTTTACACCGTGAAGGGATTGAACGTAAGATAAGAAGTTAGATTAAGTGATTGAGGAGTTGCACCATCAGTGGGCAACAGAATAAAGGCGAGCTGCCATGGTAGCAAAAGTCATGGTGCGCAGTTGTAACACCCCAACCCGAAATCCAATAATCTGAACGGCGATCACTCCCAAATAAATTACAACTGCAGCGGAAATAAATACAACAACCGGGCGGTATTACAATGCCGTTGGCCACCCTTGTGACCAACAAGGCTAACTCCAAATACAAACTCCAAAAGTCACGGTCTGAATACGAATACAATCCGAGATACTAGGAATCAAACTCTAATGTAAAATACTTAAGTAAAATAAATGTCTAGAAGAAGACTCCCATATCTTGAATCTACCCCACCTACACTCGGTGTGGTAATCTTCTTAACTTCAGGTACCTGAAAAATGGGGGTGCCCCCAAAGGGGCTCAGCAAACAATGCTGGTATGGAAAACGTGCAGCCCATCGTCTACCGGGCCACACCAACTACTTTGTCGAAGACATGCAGTTCATTTTTATAAAGCTGTAAACAAGCATAGTCTGATAATAACAAGTATCCATACAAGGACAATAATGTCACATAGAACAAGACACAGAAGGTCGTGTTAGCTGAACTGAAATTCTTTAATGATAGTCGGTCCACACAATGGGACTGACAGGTATAACTGAATATCTTAAATAGTGGAGGTATAGTGACCTCGTTAAGATTGAAAGGTTGGGTATAAAAACCCCAGGAGATAACGTAGTTAAACCCTGAACTGAGAGGCGTGGGAAAAAATCCCACTAGAGGAAAGAAGTCTTCCTCAAACTGAACTGATGGGCATTTGAATCCCGGAAGGAATAGAGTCTTCCTCCCAACTGAATGTTCCGTCGCGACGTAGTAGGAGACGACCTGAGACAGGTACAACTCCCGTAGCATGCATGGCCAGATCCAACTGGGCTCCTCATTCTCGAAGTATATAATTGTTAAGTGTCATATAAAGACGTTAAACAAAAACACAATGTGTATTGTCAATTATCACATTTAGGATAATGACGTTTGTTATAAAGTGAAGTTAGTGAGAGACTTGGGTACAAGTCCTCGGTATACTGAAACGCAAGTATTTAATCCACTGGTATAGTAGTGTTTGTATGCGTGGGACATACACGTTGTAGTCAGCAATAATCACGCACATAAAATAATACAACAGTGCACAAGAGTAAAACAACATTTTACGTTAATTATCTTGGTCGTTATTTCAAACAACAGATAGCACACAAGCCGGTGTAATCCGGTAGAAAACAGGTTGCAAGAATCCCATACCGTTCACCGTAGGTCGCAGTTGTTTATACCCTGGTCAACGTCTGGTCAAACAAAGTCCTATAATAGGATTAACTGAGAGGGTTAATTTATGTTACCCTTATATAATAATTCTATTGGATCTTTTAACAAATCTCGTATTTGTTATTTCATGTGAGGTTTATTTCTTTCAATTACCTCATGATTTAATGTATATCTTATTTGTTATTCCTTTTTGATTTATTTATAAATCCTTTAATGTACATATATGTATTCATATATTCATGCACTATATTTGTTGTTTACTTTAATTGTCTAAGGGACATAACAACTTATAATTTTCTTAACTATATTAAAATGTCTTACAATGACATAATATTTATAATCTCATTATTCTCCTTTTAGTCATAAATAATATTTATTGTTTTCCTTTAACTTCCTTATAACTATATAAGCCATAGTTCTAATTCCATAATTCCTTTAATTAAAATTCTTTCTTCTAATTCCTCAAAATATCCATATAGGACTTATATTTATTTAAATCTAAATTCTTACCCTTATATTTCAGTTATTTACAAAACAACCACATTAATTCATGAACTTTATATTTAAATTCTAATCTCATTATATTATAGAGTTTTAACTTCTATTTAGCTAAATTACATAGTCACACTAATATTTTAGTATATAGCTTTTAAGTACTATAACTTTCAAAAATAACAACTTAGCCCCTTAAATTCTCGGCAATAATATTTTATTTCCCATAATTACAATTTAACCACAAAACCTTATAAACTTTGCAATGCCTTATAAACTATAGTTTTAATTTTAATTCTCCATAAATGCCGAATATATATATATAAATTCTTAAATTACCAAACTAACCCCAAGTAATTCGGCTTTGGTCTTGAACTCTCCATTAATTACATTTCCACCCCAAAATTTTATAATAACTTCTTAATGACTTATAAACTAATGTCTAAATATATAATTCCTCAAAATTTCAAAGGTGAGCCTAATAAATCTCTTAATTATGAATTCGCCCCTTTTTATGTTCTAAACTTTCATAACAACTTTTATAAATTACATAATAGCCCAAAACTTAATAAAATGTTATTTTAACACTTGTTTAAATTATCTAAAATTCATAAACTTAATTCCTAACCTTATATTATATTATAATTTCACCAAATACCCCTTTAGCTCTCGGCTTTCACAATATATACACTAAATTTTGTAAAAATTACATTTAAGCCACTTAACTTAATTAATTAGCCATTTAAGCACTAATGAAATATTTTTAGCTCACCAAACTTTGTGATATAAGTTTATATACCTAAGTAGGTCATTAATACCTATTTATCAATTAGTACATTCGGCCATATTTATTTGGTGACCATATAGTATATAAAAGTGGACTTATATGTCATAATAATTATACATAAATTCATAGGAGTTATATAACTCATGTAAAAATTATTGTAATGTCTTATATAGATTCTTAGCTCAAAAATAAGCATTTTTGCCCTTGATAATTCGGCTTGAATTAATATGTGACATAACTAAATTTTGTGACACAAAAATGTGTCCTAAGGTAAATATTTTCTATATAAGTTATAGATTGTATTTTTGGCATAAAATACCATATAGTTTCGGTCTTAATAAACCTAGGAGATGTACATAATTTTTGTATAATTTTTAGAAGCTTAACAAAGCTTATAACATAAAGATTTACTAGTAAACTTACTTCTTAACAAAGGTGGTTAAAGTGCTTGAACTCCTCTTGAATCTCCAAGCTTTCTCCAAGGGAATTTTGATGCTCCACTTCGGTTATATACAAGTGGTGAAGGAGTTTAGGAGTTAGATCTTGAATAAAGATCTTTAGTAGATTTGTAGTAGTTTTAAAAGAATTTACCTTAAGCTTTTCTCCTTATAATTTCGGCTCACTAATGGTGGATGATGAACAAGTTTTCCTTCATGAAAAATGAAGAAGAAAAGAGCCTTAGAAGAGATTGAAATCGGTTACACAATAAAATGTGCTTTAAGGATTTTCAAGCTTGAAAACTACCTTAAGATAACCTTGAGATGCTCCTTGGTTTAATGTTGGTTAGGACAACCTCCTTGGATAACTAATTGATGCCGAACCCTTGTTGATATGCTAGGAAGAGTTTTGCTTAAAGGTTTGACAAGAAATGCTAGGAAATTACCTTAAAGATGAAGATAGAAGTTAAAGCTCCATTAATGGACTTAAGAGCTTCAAAGGAAGAAGATGAAGCAAGAAGAGAGAGCTAGGTAGCTTACCAATTCGTGGATGAAGAGGGCAAGGAGAAGAATGAGACTCACGAATTGTATAAGGTAAGAAAATGCATTTGGAATTTGATTTTTGCTTTGTCAATTTTTTATTGTCAAATGACTTTACTTTTCCTTAGTTTATCACATGGTTTATTGGCTCAATAAATGCCCATGTTCTCTGCATAATTTCGTGCATGTGGTGTGTGACAAGGCAAGAGTTGGTAAGAACATGATTGTGAGCTAGAAGACAAGGTAATTTAGGTAAGTTATTCTTTTGATTTTTCTAAGTTAGGCTTGTCTTCTTCCTCCCTTGTAGAGTCACGAATTCAAGGGTCAAATGGGGTGTCTTAATTGACATTGAAGAGCCAAGGACAAGCATGTTAGGTCACATGGAAAAGAAGGAATCTAGAAAAGTGAATTCTAGATCTACTTTTTGCTTTTCCTCATTTGTTTTTGTTCTAGCTCACATGGCCTTATTCCATGGCCTAATTTCGACAGCTTGCTGGTCATATGAGGCCTACATACTTTGACATTAAGTAATATAACACATGGGAAGGTGAGTCACCATGTTCTATGCCTTTTATAAAGTTTTAATGCAATTTGTATACTAGTTTTTGCTCTCAAAATCGGCCCCTATAGAGAGTCTTGTTGACTAGTCACACCAACTGATTTAGAAGGTCATTTTAACCCTATTTAAGATTACCAATTCGTGGCATGTCAAAAACTACAAGGCAATTGCGTAAAACGCGTTTTCGTGACACCCGAAGGGTGTTTTTGTGCTCTAAGGAATTTTGGGAAACAATTTGTTTTTATGAGTTCCAAGTGTTTGTAAACACTTATTATAGTAAATAAACATATACTAAGATGTTACATTGGGTTATATGGGGTTACATCCACCCGTGACATATTTACGGGCCATCGGGACACACCCGGGCAAAAAGGAGTGCTAAGAAATCCTCCTGTGGTTTTTGCTGAATTTTGAGAAACCACTTCGTGGGTTCTCTTTATAATGGTTAATAATGATGTTAGGAACTCAAGGAATTAATTTTATAGGAGTTCGTGCCACCTCGGCACTCCTCCGGACTTTTCGTGCTTTAAGGAGCGGGCGTGAGCACTCCCGAGCGTTTTGCGTTTTTGACTGAATTTAGCTTACGGAATATATTTGTATATTCATATAATAATTGTATTACCATTTGGTTTGAATATTAGAGGGTCATACAAGGTCATGTTTGACCATATGCTTCTAAGGCGTTTTAGCGTTTATAGAGAAACGACTATTTTTACGTAACGTTTTCATGCATGGGTTTGCATGCGTACGTGAAATGATTCATATTTGGATTATATTCCAATAAGTAATGATTTAATAATATTATTTAGATTTGGGGTATTTCAGCAGTAGAGCGAGCATCATATATAAACCGCCAAATATTGACACAAAGGCAATTACATCGATCAGCTAAGACTGATATAAGTAATGAAATAAGGTGATAGACGAACTGTGCATTAACGCCAGTAATTTTGGCCGTGTGATGAAAGATTTCACATGAAGCACAATACCCATTCCTTAAGGAACTAGAAGTGCATTCCTAGTAGATCAAACATGAGAAACAAGATGATAGACTCGATGGAAAGAGACCTCATTTACTAAAGGATCAAGTCTGTACGGAATACAGAAAGAAGCTGGAACATACCATACCCAAGAACACAGTAAATGGATTTGCCTTGATTGAGCTCAAGAAGAACAATAAGTGTTATTATAGGACGATGAAAGAGGAGATCAACACCAGAATACTTCATAATTAGCAATAGCTAAGCGTGTGACGGACATTATGAGTTACTAAAACGAGATGTGGGACGACTGCACCCCACAGGGGCTCGCAGGCCTGACAGATTCATTTATGAGTTAGTCAGGTAAGTAGTAATGTACTAGTAAGGTACCCCATGCATGTAAACGAGTGGTGTAAGGAACACGGGAAGTAATCGACTCCGTACCATGGTCAACGACGCAAGATCAGACAAGAGCAGCTACCACCAAAACAGTTGAAGAGAAGGAATTCAGTTGAACCAACGACACAAAGGACAGAGAACAAATAATTAAGAATTATGAAGTGCGGAGAGCACGAATTATTAAGTATAGACATAGGACATGTCTTAAGAAGTTAAGGATAAAACTGTAAAGCACAATAAGAACTAAACAGTAGTTTCAGATTAAGAATCATCCTCAGACCAAAGGTCAGTTGGAAAGAATAATTTAGACACTTGAGGGAGCATTGAGATCATGAATGCTAAATCTTCAGAGAAAATGAGCTATACAAGCTATAACTCATTAAGGCCGTGTGTAAATAAAGATAACACGTGTCCACAGAGAGACCAGTATTCCTAAATTGTAAGGAGGGAGAAGGACATACAATACTATAAAAGAATAAGGAAGGAAAACTAAGCCTAAGATTATCAGAGTCACGCAGCGGAAGCTAGCAGACCGGTAGCTTAAAGAGGTTTCACATACCTGATGACCGGGGAAAAGGAATGATGTACCACACATCTTCCAATGGAAAAAATATAAGACTTATCAACTGAATGCTTTAGAACCTTTGAGGTAAGACCAAACTAAGTTAAGAAAATGGTATAAATATCGTTAAGGATCCTCGATACAGAGATTAAGCCATTAACACGATTAAGACCCTCTGATCGGATCATAATGTGAGATAGATGACATGGAAGCTGGAATGCTTAGTGAGAATTAGACATCTTGAACTTATGTTCAAGGATGATATAATGTTGATTTCGTGGGCGTAATCCATTTTAAGAGCGGTCACGCGAAAAACCGCTTAGTGTATGTTTATGTACTAAGTACGTAAACTACGGTGTGCATAGCACAAAAGAATTTGAGAATTTATTTTACATATACATACGTATATATTCTGAGATTAATTATGGTTATTGCGCACAGAAGATGCGAATACCATACGTATTAAGTACCCATCTTGTTAACTCCGGTGTGGGTACAAGTTAAAGGAATTAGTGAAGAGAATTAAAGAGAATTAAAGAGAAATAAAGGATATATGAGATATGAGTCGGTATGAAACTACATGTGAGATAAGAATAAGATAACACTATGAGATATTATTCGATATGAATATGAGGCAGGAAATAGTAATGCTATGAGGTATAAGTTGGTAAGAACTTATATGAAACCGATATAGAACTTAGTAGGAGTTAAAGTCCGGAGGTAATTACTAAGAGATGAATTGTGAATGTTTGATGGACTGAGTCCACACCATGGAGATGTATTGATTAAGCTAGAAAGACTAAAAGATAGAAAATTGGAAATGAGTGAATCATTTGATGTTTGAAAATGACGTGGGAGGTGGAACTTGATTTTCTAGGAATAAAGGGAAACCAAACACAAATTAGGGTGGAAGGATAGTTCAACACTGATGCTGATCACATCAGGGTTAGATGATTCCTGAAACTGCCTACAAGTGGTCACAATTAAATCACGCTAAGGATAGAGGCATTAAGATAAAACAGAATTGGAGTTGATTGTATTTTCAATTAAAGGAATTATTCCTCACTTGACATCGTAAAAAGGATTTCCTTTTTACTGAGTCTCGCCCATGAAGCTGAGGACGCATGAGCCTTTGTCTTCAGATCAGTGACATGGGGGGAACAGAGTAACTTTTGTATTCTTGCTCATGAAGTCGAGGACGAATGTGCCTTTGTCTTCGGACCGGTGACATGAGAGAGTACGACAAAAGTTACATGACTGTTTTAATATTCCAAAGGACTGCAGACCAGAGAGCATAAGTGTCCAATAGTCGGTACCTGCGGGTGATATCTTGCACTACTCGCCCATGAAGCCGAGGACCTGTGAGCCTTCGTCTTTTGACCGGGGACATGGGGAGGATGCAACAAAGGGAATTTTGAGTGCTATACACGCTTAAGCATGTTGTGTGATATTTGAGTATAAGTATATGACATACCTAATGATTCGATAAGTTTAAGTACATATAAGCATGATCTATATGATCTATGGAATGAGATAAACCGTGTAATCTAATAAAATAAGAAGCATGGGAACTTTGGGGACAAAGTTCATTTAAGGGGGGTAGATTGAAATACCCCAAACCTAAGTATGCTAAGTAAACATCAATTTATGATGTAATAATGCTAAAACATGCCTTAGAAACATTGGTAGAAAATTTAAACCAAGGAAAACACAAGAAAACGCCATAAGGGCAGTTTAAGCAAAAATGTGCTCTAAGCTTGGAGTAACTTTGATTAGCACCCAAATATCATTCTAAGACCTTATTAACATGCTAATGGACATGTTAAATCAATTACCAAAGAAAACAAAGCTCAAAAACAAGCTTAAACACAAATTGTGCTTTAAAGACTCTTAAAGCACATTTTTGAAAAATTGTCTTAGAAATGGGTTTTGAGTGGCTAAATGGCCATGATTACACATTAATCAACATGTTTCATAATTAGTATCACATTAGGAAGCCTAAATCAATGAAAACCAAAAATATCACAAATTTGTGCACTAATTATGAATAGTACCCAAATAGTGCCCAAATAAGCCTTAAGTCAACTTTAATTGGTCAAATGTCAAATTAAGTCCATAAATATCTTACTAATGAATGGGGGGACGGTTTGATGGGGTGAGTCATCACCACATGACAGCCATATTATAAAAGAAGAAGGAAAAAGAAAAAAAGGACTATTTACCTTTTTAAAAGCAAATGTCTTACTTTACCTTCTCTCTCTCCTCTCTTCTTCGTTTCCCACATTCCCCACCGTTTTCATCTTCCCTTCTCTGCTCCAAAACCGTTCCAAGCAGCAGCCATGGCACCTCCATTTTCATTTGCTCACCAAATACTCATTTTAGCTCCAAATCAAAAAGTGAGCATAGATTACTCTTAGTTAGAGCAAGCTCTTTCATTCTATCTTTTCAAATCTTCAAAAGCTCAAGTTTGGTGCCATGGAAAAACTCCATTGAAGGGGGAAAATCAATTTTGAAGAGCTCATTTGGTTCTTCATTCATTCAAGGTAAGGAAAGTGAAAGAAAAATTATCTTTTCCATCCTTTTTCATTAGTGCCGAAAATTTTCCTCTTAAGATGGCTTGTTTACTTCTTGTTATAGCCTTGATTAATTGTTCAAAAGACTTGGGGAGGTCTTGCCTTGCTTCATTATCAAAGCCATTCCAAAATTCAAAGGTAAACATCCATTTAGTGCATTAAGCAATTCTTGTAAACCTAGGAAATGATTCCTTAAGTTAAGGTGCAATATTTAGCACTTATTAAATTATTTGAATGTGGATTAGAACATTGGCAAGATGATTGAAGTCCTTAGCCGAGAATCATCCACGAAAACCTAAGAAGGAAGTTGGGAGAAAAGTTTGAAAAACAAGATAAATAATTTACCTTAAGGTGTTTTGTTGTTTAAGGGGTGGTATTTAGATAAGTACTATATGTAGCTTAAAGCTTACATTAAGTAATGGGTTATATAACCTAAGAAAAAGGATTTGAACAAGCTTGTGAACTTGTGACTAAGGAGCCAATGGAAATGAGTTAGTAAGGTAAGTATAAGGTGAATTATGAGAACACTTATATTGATATTGGAGCATTGTTGTGTGTATTTGCAGGTTTAATGCTTTTATATATGGGAAATTCAGTATTTAAGTTTAAGTCATTTAAGGGCCTAAGAGCCATGTCATTTAAGAGCCTTAGTGCTATGCAATTTAAGATTATTGCACTATATTAAGTTTGTTATGAATGGGTTGATTTGGGTGAGAAAATATGATGAGAAAGGATTTGATGTGTGTGAGATTATTGAATGAGAAAAACCATGCATATGGGCATGATAATATACTAGAGGATCTATGGAAAATTTTGAGTAGAAAACAAAGTGTTTAAGTGGTTGTTGTGAATTTAAATGACCTAGGGTTACTGGGAGTCAATAAAGGAAATTTGAGTGGGAATGAGTTAAGGTAATCTCGAGGATTAGAATGACCTAGAGTTTTCTAGGAGGAATTAGAGGTTAGGTGGGTGTATTAAACACAACAATATCATGGTATGAGGAATATTAAGACATGTGCAAAAATCTAGAGGAAATGATGTATAATGTTTCAAGATGATTAAGGTATGAACTAGAGAATATAACAATGAGAAAATTTGGGTAGCTTGTGTAAGTGGTGTTGATGCTAGTAGTGGATTAATAAGGTTATAGTTTGGATGGTAATGAGTGGACTTGGGTGATGGAGGTGAAAAACTATAAGAGAATGTAGTAAGTTGTCAAGGGGGTGACTAGGAATGTATATGAGTGTAAAATCATGAGAATGGTGAGTAAATTGAGTAAAAGAGATGGAAATGTCAAAGGAGGTAGTAGTATGGTCAAGGTAAATTAAGAACAACGTTAGGGTGTTAAGAGGATGGAAAGAAACGTATAGGTATGTTCAAGTTCGGGAGTGATGAGTAACAAATGGAAATGAGAGAAAATTGTGTAAGGAGATGCAAGATAAATTTGGGAAGTTTAGAAAAGGAAAGATGGATTGTAATAATGCTTGAGGAGACGTTATATTGGTGAAAAAGGAATACTTAGGTTAGTGGAAGTCTTAGGCAAAATTTCTAGTTGGAAGTGTAAGGAATCAAGTGTTAAGTGTTAAGAATTTAGTTAGAATTTGAGTAAATGTTTAGGCAGTTTGTTGGATGATTTGAGTGGAGATTAAGGTGCCAAAAGGATGTTTAAACATGTGGGGAAACATGTGGAATGATTAGGAAAAGATTGGGGTGAATTTGGAGTGAAATAAGCACTTAAAAACAAGTTTCTGGTTTCGACCTACCTTAGGACCGACCTTGGCAAGGTAGGTCGGGCCCAGAATACCATCTAGGAAGCTTTCTGACTTCGACCTACCTTAGGACCGACCTTGGCAAGGTCGGTTAGGCTAAAATTTTGCAAACGGGAATGTTTCTGGTTTCGACCGACCTTGGGACCTACCCAGCAAAGTCGGTCGGCCCTTGTAAAAAAAATATATCAAATTTTAAGGTTGATAAGAGGTATAGGTGGTATGCCCTTAAGAGGGTAATGATGATTAGAAAGACAAGGATATAAGGACTTAAGGGATCAAGTTAAGTTAAGAATATAAGTGTTTAAGGTTAAGTTTATAAGTACTTAAGTGGTATTAGGTAGGGAGCATTAATGGTTAAGTAGGTTAGGTTGATTGGAAAAGTAATTAACAACCTAAAACTGAATGAATGTTTTAGGACTTGAGTATGTGGACTCCGGAGGACAGTAAGCAACCGAACAACCGACGGTGTACGGTATGGTTTTCTTGTGTCCTGCTTGCTAGCGAGGTGTCCCTCGGCTTGTGTGCTATTTGTTTATGTCTACCGACTAAACAAAATAAAGCATGCGACCGGTTTTTATTGCCCTCATTGTGTGTGTGTTTTCTTTACACTAACACATGTGACTTGAGGTTAGTTACTAACTAAGTTTAGTACACATTGGAATGAAATGAGGAATTACACTTCTATAACAGTTGGTTAATACCCGTGAAGGTTTAACTAATGCTTGGTTTATAAGATTTTCACAAACGGGTACTTAAGGGGAGTGAGGAATCCAGGACTGACTCCGGTCATGCATGTTAAGGAAAAGGGGTCGGTATCTGAATCAGATCCGACTTCCGCTTGCGGACTGTCTTCGGACTTGTTGCCCAGGGTCGAATGTCGACTGCTCATTGGATTTTTCAGTCCAAGGTAGGGGCAGATTAAGATGGTGCGGTAGGATCACCTAAATCTACGATTAAGATAAGTGTTTATTCAACCAATGGAGTTAAGCTCATTGGCTAGGGTTACTTTTGACCCGACAGAGTAAACATTGAGAATATGATACACCATTCTAATTAAAGACGGTTTGATACTGAGATTGAGGTAAGGATTAAGGTGAGGTGAGGTAATTAAGAGTGGACTGAGGTTAAGAGGAATGAACTTGAGGAGTTAATGAATAACTTCATTTACTAAGGGAACGCTTTTAAGTCGTTCATTGTGTGAGAACTATATTTGTTCATTTGTGGATTGTTGTTTTTATTGCACTTCTTATTTATGTTGTGTATCTAATCAACTTCATGATATCGACAATTAGTCGTCGTAGCCCCGTTAGCTTGGGGGCTATAAGAGAATCGTAGTGAAACGATGAGTTCATTCTTATCCAGTTCGATCTTCCTTACTATCCTATGTTACCTGGTTTCGTCCACAAGTTCAGCGAGAGAGAAAGGGAGAGAGAGAGAGCCTTTTGCTAGAATCGAGCTAAGTCTGATTGCCAATTATCGCGTATCTTATTTCATGTGGGTACACCCCTATTTATAGTGTTTTCGTACCTGATCACATGCTGCTAGCTTGTCATTTTACATATATAAGTACAATTTTACCCTCCCCTAGCAGCTTTGGCCGGTCACAGGCGACCGGCCGTATTATATTTTCCCTTGCTTGAGCTCTATTTTCATCCGGCTAGAAGTGGCCGGATGCCCTATGTGTTTCTATTTTCATCCGGCTAGAGGTGGCCGAATGCTCCATATGTTTCTTTGGCTCGGTACCACTCTTCCCTTCTCATCAGTCCTACAAGTTCTATCTTTTTGAACTTTGATGAAAAACTAGAACTTCTATGTCTTGGTTTGAGGAAAACATTTGCGGCTGCGGCTATCCCCGAGGTTTTACGCCCTATCTGTGCTCTGTCCTTTCCTCATCCTAGTCCCACAAGTTCTTTTTCTTCATATTTGGAGAGAAAGAACTTTTTAAAGGGTGACGTGCAAGGCTCGTGATCCGTGCTTGGTCCGCGCCGCCCCTTTCGTATTTCCTCGCTTTTTTTCGATGCAGAAAACGCAAGGCCTCCTTTTCGGCTAATGTCAGATTCGTCTTTAGGAAGCGTGTAGTCTTCTCTCTTATTTCTGCAAATAAAAGTGATTTTTTTGTCCGTTCATAAATATTTTTATTTATTTGGGTAGGAGAAAACTTCCTTTTAAAGTCCGAACGTTTTGGGCTTCCTTCTCTTTCCTCCTCCGCTCTTTTGCTCTCGTCGTCTTCTCTTGCGTTTCTCTGCTGTCGTACCCTGATTTTTATCGTCGTCGCTTTTGATTCCTCGCCAAATTTCTCTGATGTCTTCCTCCGCCGCAAAGAAGAACAAGGCAACTGCCAAGGTTCTCGTTCCTCAAGTGGTTTGCGCCCTACTTTTTTGCAATATTCGAAACCCTTTTTGGCCGGTCGCGAGCCTTCTCCTTCTTCCCTCGACTTTTCCTCTCTTACTAACTGTCTTAGAGGCGTCGAAGTCCCACTAGGCACTCAAATTTATCTACCAACCTCTAACTCCCATCCTAACGACGATTTTGGTCTTGGGTATGTGGTTTATGCTGATTTATTCCCCTGCGGCTTAACTATTCCCCAACACCCTTTTGTCTTGGGGTTTCTGCTCCGCCGCTGCTGCTCTCTCGCCCATCTACACCCGAAGGCCGTTGCGTATCTTCACGTCTTTGTTTCCCTTTGCGAAGAAAATAAATTCGGCCAGGAGGGCACCGACTTCACCCAGTTCTTCACGGTTAGGGTTGATCCCTACAGCCTAACCATCATTACCAAGGCCGGGTTTTCACTTTTTGACTATAAGAAGGTGCACGGGTGGAGCTCGCGGTGGTTCGTCATCATTCCTCCATCTGGCCGTTATCTAGGCGTCCCATACAGTTCTGAAGTTATCAGAGGTCAGCTTGGCTGCCCCTCTACTCCTCTGGCCGAGCTTCCCATCTCGAAGATCCTGAAGGCGCGGAGTCGCGAACCGTTGATGCTTGAGGCGTTTTTTACCAAAGCGCGTTTATCTTCGCTACAGACCTACTACAGTAAGTGTTAATTTGGCAGCATAAGTTTCAATCTTTTTTTATTATTTTCTTACCGTTCTGGCGCTTGTGTGCAGATTTCTTCTAGAGGGGACAAAATTGGTCCCTTCAACAGTTGGAACTTCGTCAGTTTCAAGAGCGGGATGAAAGGATCAATTACTACAATTCGGTAGATGCGGCCATTGGTGCAGCTGAGCGGCTCTTGGGAGATACAACTTCTTCCAAAAAGTTCCTGGCAAGGGTAGAAGATGACCAAGTTGGGCAACCAAAGAAAAAGAAAAGCTTGGAATCTCCTAAACACCCGAGCGCCGGATTGCCAGGTACATGGCACGTGAGTCCAGAGTCTGGGCGCCGTATCTTTCTCCCTCTCACCTCTGGTTCGGGTTGGACCTTGGTTCTCGCCTGGAGCGGGGTCCGGTCATCCAACCCCGATTTACGAACAGTTTCTTGACTTGTCGGGTTACTTTTTCAGATCCCGCCCAAAAAAACACTTTGAAGGCCACAGGCTTTGCATCCGATCCTCCGGCCAGACAAGGTTTTGATCAATC
This sequence comes from Limonium bicolor, assembly GCA_023374045.1. Taxonomy (NCBI): domain Eukaryota; kingdom Viridiplantae; phylum Streptophyta; class Magnoliopsida; order Caryophyllales; family Plumbaginaceae; genus Limonium; species Limonium bicolor. Next base: position 225,840,015 of record CM041782.1, read on the forward strand.
TCCTTCTCTACCTTCTTTTTTTTAAAAAAATAGCGTTCCCTTGTCCCTGGTTCTGTATACATTTTATTGATTTTTCTGATAATGGGATTGTGCCTATTTTGATTGCTGCCGCAGTTCCTGTCCCTGGGAAACTTAAGCTCAAAAATAAAACCACGTCAAAACCAAAGGCTCGACTGCCAGAGACATCAGGAGAAGAACAAACCTCCAGCAACCCTGAGGCCCAACCTCGTATGACATTGCTGATGCCAAGGATGCGGTGCGGCAATGGGCAATGGAAACCGGCAAGTGCCCGAAAATCCTGAACTTCGTGTAAGCAAGGGAGGATACTATGGCCTCCTCTTTTTCTCCTCCTCCCCCCTACCTCAAGAGTCCTCCACCGGTCCCTCCCAGAAGGAATGATGGTTCTACCACCGTGGCCATCCCCTTCTTTTAATTTCTTGTGAATCTGCCAAGTACGCTACCGTCTGGAAAGAGGCAATAAAGAGGTCCGGCCATCCGGATGGGATCTTCGCTCCTCCGACAACTACCACTGCAATCAAGGCAAGTTACGGACGGGAGACGGGGGAGCAGATGCCATTATGCGGCATTGCCTTCCAATAAAAGACGTGTTCGATTTTATGTGGGAGGGTATCTTTCAGGTTGGTATACCTTCCTTGATTTTTAATTATTTATTTGTATTCCCTTCTTTGTTTGATTTTTTATTTTGGTGATCTGTGCTGCTTGCTTTAGGTGATGTCTATGGCCCAGGGTGCTGAGGTTCATTCCGGCAACCTCCAGACCAGGCTCCGTTATGAGGAGAGCTGAGCCAACAATGCTCAGGAGGAACTAAAGCGAACTCGCTCCACACACGATGCCTACATCGACCAGATTCACTATGAGTTGTGGTCGTCTCGGCAGGAATGTGTCTACCAGCGTGACGAGTATGAACTACAACTGAAGGGTCATCGAGAGGAGAACTTATCCCTTAAAAGCCGGATTCTTCAGGCTGATGACACTTTGATAGAGGTACGAAACCGTCTTGCTTTTGTAAAAGATGAGCTGGCCCAGGCTTTCTCTGACCTAGACGTTTTGCTAAATCAGGTGCGGTCTGCCCATCGGAAAGAGGTGGCCTCCCTCCAATCTGACAAGTCTTTCCTTTTCAACGAGAATAATTCTTTTAAGCATGAGGTCCAGGCGCTCGAGCTGGAGAAGCAGGCCCTTGTACGAAAAAATAAGGCCCTAGTAGAGGAAAGGGAAAGCACAGGAGCTCAACTGCTCAACGGAAGAAAAGGTCGCGCTGGAAGAGCAGTCAAGTACTTCTTTTGAACAAGAGAAGTGATCTCTACTTCAGGATTGCTCTACTTTAGAAGAATCGAAGAAGGTTCTTGCTACAGAAAAAGCTGCCCTGGCAAGCGAGAAAGCTAGGCTGGAAGAGAGGGTGAAAGACTTGGAGGATGCCATGTCTCGCCTCCAAATTGAGAATACTGAGCTGTCGAACAAAGGTAAGCCTCCGGATTTTGATTTTCTGTTACTTTCTTTTCCTGTCTTCATTCTTTACTCTTCTTGTGCTCCGATTAGGTCCGAGCTTCAATAATCTTTTGAAGCATATCCGGAAGCTAAACGACCGAGTGAATAGTGTCAATGAGGAGCTCTCTTTAGCCAACACTCAACGCGACAAGTATCAGGCCCAGGTCTTAACTCTCGGGACCCAAGTGGACAAGCTCATGTCGTTCTCACGACAATTTCAGGAGGAGATACAAAAGCAGGGCACCATCAACGCTCATCTCAAGAAGTCTTTTGGCTCTCAGTGCCGCAGGATAGCTAATATCTGCCGCCAAGTTATCTCCGAGCACTTCCTGGAGAAAGGGGAGGTGCTGGATGATGATCTGTACAATGGGCTTGAGTTCAAGACTGTCGCCCAGACGTCTAACCTTTTTGAGGAACTCGAGAGATTCGGCCGCTGCCCCGGTGAGACATGCTTTGGTCCCAGTCAAGCCTCCTTTCTTCCGGCCAGAAGCAACGTCCAGGCATCCGTTGGAGGAGTGCGACTTGTTAGCCGGATCTTTTCTTTCAAGCCATGATAGCCTGCAGCTTACTGGCCGGTGCTTACTTTCAAGGCATGATAGCCTGCGACTCGTTGGCCGGTGCTTACTCTCAAGGCATGATAGCCTGCGGCTCACTGGTCGGTGCTTACTTTCAAGGCATGATAGCCTGCGGCTCACTGGCCGGTGCTTACTTTCAAGACATGATAGCCTGCGGCTCATTGGCCGGTGCTTACTTTCAAGGCATGATAGCCCGCGGCTCGCTGGCCGGTGCTTACTTTCAAGGCATGATAGTCTGCGGCTCGTTGGCCAGTGCTTACTTTCAAGGCATGATAGTCTGCGGATCACTGGCCGGTGCTTACTTTCAAGGCATGATATCCTGCGGCTGACTGACCGGTGCTTACTTTCAAGGCATGATACCATGCAGCTCACTGGCCGGTGCTTACTTTCAAGGCATGATAGCCTGTGACTCACTGGCCGGTGCTTACTTTCAAGGCATGATAGCCCGCGGCTCGCTGGCCGGTGCTTACTTTCAAGGCATGATAGCCTGCGGGTCGTTGGCAGGTGCTTACATTCAAGGCATGATAGCCTACGGCTCACTGGCCGGTGCTTACTTTCAAGGCATGATATCCTGCAGCTGACTGGCCGGTGCTTACTTTCAAGGCATGATAGCATGTGGCTCACTGGCCGGTGCTTACTTTCAAGGCATGATAGCCTGCGACTCACTGGCCGGTGCTTACTTTCAAGGCATGATAGCCTGCTGCTCACTGGCTGGTGCTTACCTTCAAGGCATGATAGCCTGCGGCTCGTTGGCCGGTACTTACTTTCAAGGCATGATAGTCTGCGGCTCGTTGTCCGGTTGTTGCTTCTTCTATTCTTTTCAAATATAATACCTCTTTATTGATGAATTGTAAATTTTACACATAGAACTTTTTCAAACATTCCCCATGCTAAGAATGCGGCAATTCGTACCCTTCACTATTTTTTAATCGGTATGAAGCTCGTCCAGTCTTCTGGTGTATGATGTATGGCCCTTCCCATTGGGACTCCAGTTTCTTGGGTTGTTTGACTTCACGGAGAACCAACTCTCCTGGGGCAAAACTCTGCTCTTTTATTCTTCGGTTGAAATACCGCTCCACTTTGGATTTATCTTTTGCCATTCTTACTTCGGCGGTGATCCTGGTTTCTTTGAGGAGGTCTAGATGATCCTGTATTCCATGATTGTTGATTTTTCATCATATGACTCCCACCTTATCGACGGTACCACAATTTCTGCCGGAATGACAGCCTCTAATCCATATGTTAGTTTGTAGGGTGTTTCCCCTGTCGGCCCCCTTTCTGTTGTCCTGTATGACCAGAGGACCTAGGGCAACAATTCTGCCCACTTTCCCTTTCTTTCATCGAGCTTTCTCTTTATTGCCTTTACTATCTGACCATTCACGTTCTCGACTTGTCCATTTGCCTGGGGGTGAGCCACCGACGTGAATCTTAAGTCAATTTTCCGTTCTTCACAGAATGCTCGAAAGCTCTCACAATTGAACTGTGCCCCGTTATCTGTTATTATTGTCTTTGGGATGCCAAACCTGCATACCACATACTTCCAAATAAATTCTTGTGATTTTCTGGCTGTGATAGAGATAGGTGGCATTGCCTCGACCCATTTCGTGAAATAGTCGATGGCGACATACATGAATTTGTACCTCCCAAGTGATGCTTCCGGGAATGGTCCCACAATATCTAATCCCCACATAGCAAAGGGATTGGGCAGAGGATAGACTTTTGTTCTGCTGGAGGATTATGTATTCTGTTTCCGTGTTCTTGGCACTTGAGACACTTTTGTATATACTTCTTGCACTGTTCCATCATTTTTGGCCAAAAGTATCCGAGCCTCAAGATTTTGTGCATTGTGGTTCTTTCTCCTTGATGGTTTCCACAGGGTCCATCATGTATTTCATTTATAAGCTCAGCTCCTTCGGCCATGGTAACACATTTCAGCGCTGGTCTTACGAAAGATCGCTTGTATAGCTGGTTATGCTCAATGAAAAAGGACGCGGCCCTTCTTTTTATTATTCTAGCTTCTTTTTCTTCTTCCGGCAACTTTTCTTGGCGTATATACTCTATAATCGGAGTCATCCTAGATTCCGCTTCTGCACTTGGTTCCACAGTAAATACTTAGGTTTCCTCTATACTCGATGCAGTTTTGATTTCCAGCCATATTTCGTTGGGCACTCTTTCGGCCATACTTGCCAACTTTGCCAAGGCATCAGCCTCGACATTCTCTTCGTGAGGAAGGGGCTTTAATTCGCATCTTAGGAAGTTTGCTTTTAGTTCTTGGACTTTGAGCAGATACCTCCATAGCTTCTCTTCTTTGACCTCATAGACGTTGTCATTTTGTCTTGCTACCAACATAGAATCCGAGTATACTTTTAATTCTGTGAAAAGTAAAAATTTATAAGTTTTATTTTCAACAAGGTTTTATAGGAAGGAAAGAATAGAGAGGGTATCTTCCTATGGTACATGTTGCCCCTAGGGTGGTAGCCACTTCTAAACCCTAGATAAGAGCTTCGTATTCAGCTTCGTTGTTGGTGATGTCAAAGTCTAGCCGGAAGGCGTAATTTAAGTTTTGTCCTTCCGGCGCTTGCACTACTATTCCGGCTCCTGCCCCAGTTTTGCATCGAGCTCCGTCAACTAAGATAATGTATGGATTCTGGGGCTCTCTCCTCTCTTGCAAAGTTTGTCTCTATTATGAAATCTACCAAGGCTTGGGCCTTAATTGCTGTCCTGGGCAAGAAGTGAATTTCATACTGTGTTAGCTCTACTGTGCAGCTCACCATTCGGTCGGAAGCATTTGGATTGTTTGCTATTTGCTTGAGCGGCCAATTGGTCTGACGAAGATTCGATGAGACTAAAAATAGGTTGTAATTTCCTTGATGCTACCACCAATGCAAACAAAATCCTCTCTATGTTTGTATACCGTCCTTCCGTTGGGCTCAAAATTTTGCTGGTATAATAGACTGGTATTTCTTTTTTCTCTTCCATGATCAAGACCACCGTAACTGCCCAATCCGTCGCTGATAAATAAAGGTAGAGGTCTTGACCAGGGGCAGGTACACCAAACTTAGGTAGATCCCGGAGCATCTCTTTGATTTTTTCGAATGCATCTATACACTCTTGTCCCCACTAGTATTTACTGTTCTTCCTTAGGGTATTGAAGAATGGGATTGATTTTTCCTGAAGCTTGGAGCGAAATGTGCTTAACGCCGTGAGTCTCCCATTCAGTGTCTGAGCATCTTTGATATTTTTGGGTGGGGAAAGGTTGAGGATTGCTTGACTTTTTTCTGGGTCAACTTCGATACCTCGCTGCCCGACAATGAAGCCAAGAAACCTTCCTTTAGTCATACCGATAACACACTTTTCCAGATTTAGCTTGATTTGATATTTGTCCACAGTATCGAATGTTTCTTCCAAATCTTTCATGTGTTGCTCTTTCGATGGGCTTTTTACGACTATATCGTCAACATAAGCTTCTACATTTCGAGCGAGTTGTTGACCGAACACTCTATCAACCATTCGCTGAAAGGTAGCCCCTGCGTTTTTTAGGCCAAAAGGTATTTCTTTGTAGCAGAACGTTCCGGCTGAAGTGATAAAAGACGTTTTTTCTGAATCTTCCTCGTTCATTCTAATCTTGTTATAACCGGAGAATGCATCTAGAAAACTTAACACAGAACTCTGAGCAGTTGAAATCACCAATCTGTCTATTGATGGCAGGGGATAGAAATCTTTAGGACATGCTTTATTCAAGTCCGTGAAATCCACGCACATTCTCTATTTTCCATTTGCTTTCTTTACCATGACAATATTATCCAGCCATCGTGGGTAAGTTACCTCCCTGATAAATCCGGCTTTGAGGGGCTTTTGGACCTCGGCTCGAGCTGCTAAATCCCTTTCCTGGCCTATTACTCTTTTCCTTTGCCTAACTGTCGGATGCTTTGGATCCACTCTGAGTTCATGCCGGATAACGCTTGGGTCTATTCCAGGCATTTCATCCGTGCTCTAAGCGAATGTTGTCCTTCTTTTTTCCAGGAACCTCATTAAGTGAGTTTGTTCTCCGCTGTCAAATGCAGTTCCTATTTTAAAAAACTTAGAAGGGTCACATTTTAGATATACCTCTCTGAGGGATTCCTGAGTTGCTTGGTGCTCTTCTTTTTCTTGACTTGGCCCTGGAGGAAGCGGCAATTTCCCATTGAATTCCTTTTCTGATCCCACAGTTTTGACCACTTCTTCGTTAGGAAGACTGTTCATAATGCCGACCTCACATATCCGAGCCATTTTTTGGCTTCCTCATATCGTAACCAGTCTCCCGTTTTTGGTTAGATACTTCAATTTTAAAAGATGGGTACTACATATAGCTTTGAAAGCATTGATCTCTGGTCTTCTGAGATACTTGTTATATCTAGAGAGGCCTGGCACAATGAAAGTCGTGAGTTTTTCTGTTCTTCTTTCATCTCCTTGACCCAAAGTTACTGTAAAATCTATACTGCCGGAAGATGTGGTGGAAACCCCTCCTACAAATCCTCCCAAAATTGTCGAATATGGCTTGATCTGGTCCTCCGGCACTTCCAGTTTTTTAACTGTTTCTGCCAATATGACATTTGCTCCAGCTCCACTGTCAATCAGGATTCCTTCCATCATACGATTGTTTACTGCGCACGAATGACAAGTGGATCGTTTTGTGGGTATAGCACTCCATCTTCATCTTCATCGGAAAAACATTGGAGGGAAGCTTTCTTTTTTGGCGACCTTCTTCTCTGGAAGCTCCTGATGCACCTCATGAATGTGACTTTTTCTTTCTTTAGGAGTTAGAAGTCCTACTTCTGAAAAATGCCCTGTGAGTTTTCTTAGAACGAATTTTTGTTAGCCTTCTTGAGGGGGAAATCTACTGTATTCAAGAAATATAGTGTGAAATGAAATGCTATTGATCCTTTTATTTCTTAATGCGATGTTTTAGCAAAGCTTATTCTCATACATTTTGATTTTTTCCTCTAAAAAGGCGATCTATAACGAATTTTATTCCTAGGACACCTGTTGCTGGGAAAGAAGGCTTTACTTTCCTTTCTTACAGACCTGTAATCATACCAAAATATTTGCTATGGTCGAGCTTAGGGTGGACCTCCTCCTCTTGACGGCCTCGAGGCGCATACTAACTGTTGTTTTAGGAAGGATTTTGATTGCCATACTGCTTCTGCAATCGGGCCTGCTGCTTTCCTTTCTTCTTACTCTCCTCAATGACTCTGAGCTCCTTAGCTAAGGTAGCACAGTTTACTGTTCGGTGACTCCGATTTCCATGATACTCACAAAATGCCACTGGGATTTCTCCCTGCGGCGGCTTCCTAGGATGGGGGAGATATCCTTCTCTTACCGCGGCTGCATATTTTCCCGGGTCAATGTACACATCCAGTTCGATCTTCCTTACTATCCTATGTTACCTGGTTTCGTCCACAAGTTCAGTGAGAGAGAAAGAGAGAGAGAGAGAGAGAGCCTTTTGCTAGAATTGAGCTAAGTCTGATTGCCAATTATCACGTATCTTATTTCATGGGGGTACACCCCTATTTATAGTGTTTTCGTACCTGATCTCATGCTGCCAGCCTGTCCTTTTACATATATAAGTACAATTTTACCCTCCCCTAGCAGCTTTGGCCGGTCACAGGCGACCGGCCATATTATATTTTTCCCTTGCCTGAGCTTTATTTTCATCGTGCTAGAAGTGGCCGGATGCCCTATGTGTTTCTATTTTCATCCGGCTAGAGGTGGCTGGATGCTCCATATGTTTCTTTGGCTCGGTACCATTTGTTCCCTTCTCACGCACCAGCAATGTTGCTGACCCCCTCGGGGGCTACTTGTAACACCCATCTCAATAAACACGTAATAATCACTCACGTTAGTAGAAAATAAATACGTCTTACAACGGAAGAATAAGTAACAATGGTAATACTCACTCGGGTGTCACCTGCCATTACTCGCCCATGCGAGTAATGAAGCAGAAATAAATTCCAACAACCAAATACACAACGCTACTAAACCACTGTGACAACAAGATATCTCCTATACATCATACTAAGTCCACATCCAAAACAGTCGAAAAGTGAACATCTATCCAAACCCCAAATAAACTCAACCGCACCTTCATACATCCACAGACTGATATCGTTATACAAATAAATTCCATGTGCGGTAATTAAAGTAATCCTAACTACCCTGTTCCCGCACTTCGGTTTTGACGGAGATCAGCAACCTACACAATGAGTGTAGTCTCAGCGATAGACGCAGAGTATGCCGGGCCTGGACTCTATTGGTCACTTGTCATTTTTACCATCTTGAAATTAGATTGATTTCATGCTTTACCATTTTACAGATATAATAAATACTGCAACAAACATGCATGATCACATAACCATCCATCCAATCCAAACATTCATTACAAATATACACAGCACAACCACACGTCACACAATACAATAACATCGGTAACTCATGCGTCGTTTATTAACATCATCACGTATTACAACACTCGGCCCCCCGGGCCTTCACATATCGTTTGATTTGGTTAGCACTATCGGGCGTCAATTAGGACAACCCGAAATATACTCACTTGGATAGTAGTCCCACGTACACACAAAGTGCTCACTGCCCTGATCATCCGAAGACTCCGGGACTATTTCACTTTGCCTTTGAAAAGGCTTCCATTTAGGTGGCCAAAGGCCTGGTGCCAACGGTAGCACACTCCACCTGACGATCTATCTAGGTTCGTTCAGGATTAACTAGGGAAAACCCGACACAGGTTAACCCAAGAGATCTCTACGCGTGACCAGCAGCCGGTGGCTGTCTGGATTAAGGTACCACATCACATGCATTCACACTCCACTGTTAACCTCGTTAGTCAGTAATTCAGTTACAGTTTTTAATTATGGAGAACAATACTTATTTTGTTGGCTGCCCTGTGGGTCTTATGCATGCCTAGAATAATTCTAGGTAGTATTTATGTTCGAGTCGAAGCTCTAGGGACCAACAATGTCGTGTCCCGTTCCAAAGTGTTTTACTTAGGTTATAACTACATACTTGTAGTACTTAGCGTATTAGGTCAGACAACGGTAATGTTATACCCAAAATTTCAACCCCCCGGAGGAGAGTCTCTTCTAATAGGCTAGTAGTGAGGGTTCCCAGATCGATCGGCACATTTCAGAGTGCTAGGGACAGCTTAGTCATCTCCAGGGCCATTTTCGTAATTTTTCAAGGCCCCTAAGCCCCCTACAGGCTTTCTCTCTCCTCCAAATAAGGGTCAAATCAATTCAAAATGCTTTGAAATTTTACCCAAGATAGAGGATGACATTTTAAGCATAATGGCGTTGGAATTTTGATTTTTCGAATTTCCAATAATTTTCTAGCAATTTCTGATTGAATCTGACGAGAAATTGAATTTAAAAATATTCCAATATCCAAAAAATTCGATTCCACTTTAAAAATCAGAAATATCATCCTTTACCCATGTGTAAATTTCATAATCAAATTCCTTTTGGAAGCCCTGAGCTAAAACGTCGGTAAATCTCGGTTTTTACCGGATTTTTCTATCTTTAAGAGTCTATATAAGGACCTTATCCCATGATCAAAGAGAATCAAGCTCAAGAACCCTAGAGACTCTCAAAAACAGCTCCTCCTCTCTCTCACGTTTTAACCCGAGCCACAAATCACCGAAATCCCCGAAATCACCAAAACACGTTTTCAACCCCAAACATCAATATCATCAAACCCCACAAAACACCACCAAAACGTGAAGAACAGCAAGAACAACAACAACCAGAAGCTTGGTTCGAATCCTTCGGGTCGCCATCAACGAGCACTCGACGAATCCCACGTGAAGAATCCTTGAATTCGAAGGTAAAACAGGTTGCAACTCTACTTTTCTAATTCCCACGACCTTATTAACTCTCTGTCAAATTTTGGGCTCAAACTAACCTTTACGCTTCTGTATTGCTGTTTTTAAGCTTCTGTCTAACTTGTTTACTAAGTTTCGTGCTTAATTCGAATTCAAATTGAAAACTTTCAATCACTAACGTCTTGTACATCTTTCAGGCTACACACCATAAATTTGAGCTCAAAACACCCTCGGGAACCTTCTGAAAACCCCTGTCCGTGGGTGGTCCGGACCGGACCTATGGTCCGGGACCTCGGACGTTGTCCGGACCACGGACACCCACGGACGGCGGCGGGATTTTAAAATTCAAAATTTAGGTTTTTTAATATGTCCGGGCCCACGGACATCCTGTCCGTGGCCCCGGACTTTTCAAATTTTTGTTTTCTTTAATTCGACTTTTCTTTATTTAGTTAACTGGGGTCCGTGGTTCGGACATTAGGTCCGTGGCTACGGACGGAAACAAAATTTGACCTAATTCTGCCTCCGAAACCCTAGTTTAGGTAATTTCAACTTTCACTTTATTTTCAGTCAAAAAATGCTAAAAAAAAAAAAAACAGAAGCTCGCGCACTTAGTTAAAACGACTCGTAATAAGCCGTAATTAAACTAAGTAGAGGAAAAACGACCTAGGGTAATGAAAGTAATTGAACCCTAACTAAGTCGAATATCAAGCCCCCGAACCCGAACTCTCCTTTCCTAATTTATCTAGGTAAAATTAGGTGGCGACTCAATAGGTTCCAGTGAGCTAGCTTAGGTTTAATAATTATTGTTATTGACATAGTTATTAATCTTAGGTTATAAGTGGACCTAAAACCCGACTAGATCCTAATCAACTTTAATCAACATAGGATAGGGTTTAAAATCGAGGCTCACAGACTGGCGACTCTGCTGGGGACAAACTTCTTAATTTTAACTTGTTTAATTTTAAGAAAGAGGGCTTAACTCGAAAATGTTTATTTATGGCTTTATTACTCTGTTTGTTTACCTTCGTGCGCACTTTAATTTTCTGCACCTTGGCATCATATGAGAGCGAGGGTCCACACAAACCAATTTCACCCCGGGACCCATTTGAGGGTCCCCTGTCAGGGACTCACACCTTTTAGGTGATGTGAATAAGCGGGGGAAAAGAGGAGGGTGTCGTCTAACCACACCCCCTTAATACCTGGGCTTTAGCCCCAAGCGTCTTCCTGGCAGTGCCCTTACCTAGCCCTTTGTTTGGTCAGTCAAAGACCCGACCGTAGACGCACACCTTCAGGTGATGTGAAAAGAGTGGGGAAGCCCAAAGAGAATAGCGTACAAGCCCTATTCCTTTGTGGTAACCTGGGCCCATGCCCCAAGCACCTCTCCGGATCGATCCATACCCGGTTTGGCTTAAACGTCTAGTGAGGACATGTTGAATTTGTGTGGGCCTTGTTTGCTTGTATGATCGGCCCACTACCCAGCCTAGAGATTGATAGGAACTTCTCCTACATCAACCTAGCCCAAAACGAATTGGCAGCTCTATTTGTTTGCGGCCCAGAGGCCCTGTTTGGTTTAACATGTGAGTCGTTCGGGCTTCGGCCCAAAAGCTTAGACTTAGGTGATTTCTCTTCTGGCCCATTTTGAATTATCCAATTAGTTCTAGGCCCATAAAAAGGAAATCCATCTGAACTCGAAATAACTCACAAGTCCCGAAAACAAAATCTTTTTCTGCTTAGCAACCATCTTCTCTGGCCCAAAGAAAGTTGGGCCCATTTGTGATTTAGGGACCATTCCAGCCCATGTGCTTTACTCCAGGCCCAAACACATTCCGGCCCAAGGGCTCATTCTAGACTAGGTAGACTTCTTATCCGGGCCCTAGCCCCAAACCCTAGATCTAGGTGTCACCTCTCAGGCCCAATCAAAGCCATCTGTTTACATTTCAGTCCAAATTCCAGTTCATAGCCTGAGAGATACTTCAGCCCAAGCACCTCATTTTCTGGGTATCTTGGCCCACTTGCTTTCAGCCTAAGCCTGTTTCGATCTACCTTGTGAAGTGTCATTATCACCTTAGTGTCTTTCAACCCACTTCCTCTTGTTAGCTAATAATGGACTTCTTGGAAACAGGCAAGCCCGAATCCAGATATGGCAGAAGGAGGAAATCCGATCAACACCGAGGCCCAGTTGGCCGCTGTGCTGCAAGGGTACAAGGTCTTGGAGTCCATTGTCGAGGAACTGAGGAGTAAGGCTAATCTCCAGGAGACAAACCAGCACACTCTGGAAAAGCTTGTGGATGAAAATCTTAATCGTAATTACATCGAGATTGACTCTGTTAGGGCCCAAGATCCTCAAACACGTATGGGGAAGGATGTTCCTGACAACCAGCTAGCTGCAGAGGTCAAAAGGGTTTTGAAAAGGATTGAGCGCATAGAGAAAACCAACAAACCAGCTGGCTTCGATTATTTCTCCACGGCGTCGTATCCCGAAGTTGCTCTTCCCCTAAAGCTGAAGCTGCCTGCACTCGCTTTGTACAAGGGTTCCTCGGATCCACAGATTCACTTGGCTATGTTCGACCGAGAAATGTCCATCTTGGGGCTCAACGATATGCAAAAAGCCAAAGTTTTCGCACGCTATCTAGACGAGACTCCTCAGCGTTGGTATCTCACTCAGAAGATGAATACCAAAACCTACGAGGAGGTTTGCGAGGCTTTCCTAAATCATTTCGAGTATGCTAAGAACCTCGAGGTCACCAGAATCGATCTGGCAGGAACTCGACAGAAAGACGGTGAGTCCATGTCTGACTTCATCAAGCGTTGGAGGAGAAAGGCTGCAGCCATGCCTACCAGAATGGACGAGCAGGAGCAAATCCGCATGATAATTGAGAACATGCGAAAACAACACAACCATGAGCTAAAATTTATGTACTTTCCGAGTTTGGACATGTTGATGGGACAAGTCGGTATTCTAGAGGAAAGGATTCATAAGGAAGGTTTGGAGCTCGAGTGCTCAAGAAACTCCGGCAGTGGCTCCAAATTATCTAAGCCAGGACCAGAAAAGGCTTATCTTCAGACAGTAGCTTGCGCTCAAAGCAGTTTCCCAGAAGTGAATATGGTTCAACGACCTAGATCTCCGCATCAAAACCTTAGGACAATACCCTTACCACGCCGAGACTCATCGCAAAGGGAGTTCACCAACATTGGCCGAGCACCAAGTCAGGCGTTTGAAGAGCTTCAGAAGAGAAACCTGCTACAGCCCCTGGCCCCTCGGCCAGGAACCACTCATTTGGGGAGGCATCTTAATCAATTCTGCCACTACCATCAGTTGCCTGGCCATTATGCTGACAATTGCCGAGCATTGAAGCATAAGATTCAAGACCTCCTCGAGCAAGGAGTCCAATTTTTCTAAGTGTGCAGATCGTTTTCTTGCATCTTCAAATTTTCCTAGTAGCTTATTAGTTAGTTTTCAGTCACCTCTGATTGTAATCTTTACGTTTCTTTCATGATTCATAAATAAAATCATAGTTCCATTTTCACAACTCCTGTACAAACCATTTTTCATTCATCGAAAAAAGAAGGAAAACAAAATATTTTTTTTAAGGAAAAGGATCACGAAGCAATCATTTTCTGACTAAGCAATGGAACGGCTTGTCTCTTGTTTCTAAAAATTTGAACATGCCTAACCAAACACCACAACTCACCCCATAATATCCAAATAACCCACAAAGAGGTTCAAAGTCCACATCTATCGAATTGTTGTCACAAACCCCAAACCAAAACTGGGGGCAATCTAAGTTTAAGTTCGTCGTCTTTTATCTTTTGTCTAAATGTGCGAACGAGTTTCCAAGTGAAAATCTCACGAGAGTGTCTTGAGTGGGAAAACCATGAGTGAACGAGCGTGTCATTTTTACACGACTCCGGTGAGTCCACATTCAAAGGTGAGGTAAACGGTATAACTCCGACCGAAGAAGATAATTTGTAAATTTACGCTTAGATCTGCGGAAAGTAACAAAGAGCGGATACACAACTATCAGGAATGACGAAGCACCTAGGTACAGCACCACATAGCCAAAAGCTTGTAAACCCTGACATTAAACCCTAGGCACCCCCGCTGAGCCTTTCATATATCCCTTTCGATAATATGAACACCACAAAATAACCCAGCCAATGATGAATGCCCGACCCGGTGACCAAAGGAAGCAAGGAGCCTGACTCTCGGATAACATTATCATCAGTCCGAAGAAGCAATGCCGCTATCAGCATGACGAAGTGATCCGTAAATGGTCCCAAAGTGACACAGGATCAAAAGAGCTCACGTCAAAACAGCTCTCGAAGCCCAAAACCGGGAAACACAAGAACCCCAAAGGCAAAGTCAAGAAAGGATAAAACAAAAAGGCGAACCCGAAGTGCCTCGAAGAAGTCCAAATGACAAAAAAAGAGAAATGGTGTAAGGGACAACTCCAAAAGTCCAGGTCCAGAAGCTCAAAAACAACGTCAACATGAAGCAGTTAGACGACTTCAAGACAAGGAAGATGAATCTGAGAGAAGACGCAAGTTGCAGCTTTGGTCACCCATTTTAGCTCCACATACCTCAAATATCCCTCCATGATCCCGTCGTCTTTCATCACACCCTATGGCCACGTTATAAGCTTTAAAGACTTCCGACTTGATAGTTGTGTGTCCAATCACGTGAAAGTAACAGATCAAATGCGTAAATCCATCAAATATCAAATTCAATGGTTTAGAAGTTATGACCATGAGCGAGAAATGAGTGCAAACACCGACCACATCGAGTGTAGGTTAGGAAGCACCACATCAAAGAATAAGCCTCAACCCTGTGAGGATGAGACTTGTTCGCACGTTTAATCAAAGAAAATACTGGGGGCAATCGATCGTTCCGATCGGTTGCCATGAACTCTAGCTCGGATTGTCCTACGGAAAAATAATGGGGGCAATTGTTGGTTCCAACAATCGCCATGTCAACACCAATTGAAACCCAAAGCTTGAGCACCACCATCCCACCACACACACACTCTCAAGCCCATCATAAATCACAACCCAATCCCAGGTCTGTCACAAATCCTGAACACCGGCAAAAGCCCTTACCTCCACAATAAACACCACACACTTCCACCAATGGCATGTTCATCTTTCAAGAAGCAAATTGCAGATTTGAAATTTTTAGTCAGGAAATGATCATTTCACTTTCCTTTTTCAGCAGGGTTTTTCTCAAGCATTGCCAAGTTCGGCACCTTTACCAACAGTTTCCTGTTTTGAACGAGTATCTTTCATATATCTGGATTGCGTACATCTTATCATCATTGCCATGTTTGGCACTCCAGTAATCAGTTCTCATCATTTGCACGAGACCATTATCTTCCTAACTCATTTTTAGTTCGAGACCTAAAATCGGCGCAAGGCCCTGCAGATTCCTCTTTCAGTACGAGACCTAGCATCTTCATTCAGTACGAGACCTAGAATCAGTGTGAGAGCCAGCTTTTTCTTCATCCATTCAGTACGAGACTTCAGTGCGAGACCACCATCTTCATCAGTGCGAGGCCCATCATTTTCTTCAGTGCGAGACCATGCATCTTCATCAGTGCGAGACCATCATATTTGTCAGTGCGAGACCATCATATTTGTTAGTGCGAGACCCATCATCTTTATCAGTGCGAGACCCATCATCTTCTTCAGTGCGAGACCGAGCGTCATCATCCAGTACGAGACCTAGTATCATCTTCAGTGCGAGACCCATCAGTTTCATCAGTGCGAGACCGAGCATCATCATCCAGTGCGAGACCAGTACGAGACCTAGTATCATCTTCAGTGCGAGATAGAGCGTGATCTAAGTTGGCGGGGCGGGCAGAGGCAATAAGTCCCCATCTTTATGTCAACTTCTTGGGAGAAGCAACTAGTGGGCAGTGGCAATAAGTCCCCTTGGTAATCTAGAAGTTATCCCAGCACCCCAGTTGGTGGGCAGAGGCAATAAGTCCCCATAGTATACCAACCAGGAGCATTGGAACGGGTTTCGGTCCCCAGAAGCATCCGAGCATCATCAGCATCGTTAGCATATCATCATCATATCATCTTTTTCTGCATGACATCTACATTTGCATTACAGGTTCCCGACCCCTTAGAATGTTCGGCATACTTCATTTCATTTTAGGTAGTCAACGCCTTAGAATAGCTTGACATCATCTCATTCGTTATAGGTGGTCAACGCCTTAGAATAGCTTGACATCATCTCATTCGTTATAGGTAGTCGGCGCCTTAGAATAGTCTGACATTATTTCATTTTTTACCTTTAGGTGGCCGACGCTTTAGAATCGCTCGACATCCTTCCACTTTACTCATAGGTAGTCAGCGCCTTAGAACAGCTCGACACAACTTGTTGGTTTTCAATTGCACGAGGGGTCTTTTAAGATCCAAAATTTTGGGGTATCACTCAAGCATCAACTAGCCTTTTCATTTCCATTACAAAGTCTAGTTGACGGGGGGCAATCTGTTATACCCAAAATTTCAACCCCCCGGAGGAGAGTCTCTTCTAATAGGCTAGTAGTGAGGGTTCCCAGATCGATCGGCACATTTCAGAGTGCTAGGGACAGCTTAGTCATCTCCAGGGCCATTTTCGTAATTTTTCAAGGCCCCTAAGCCCCCTACAGGCTTTCTCTCTCCTCCAAATAAGGGTCAAATCAATTCAAAATGCTTTGAAATTTTTACCCAAGATGGAGGATGACATTTTAAGCATAATGGCGTTGGAATTTTGATTTTTCGAATTTCCAATAATTTTCTAGCAATTTCTGATTGAATCTGACGAGAAATTGAATTTAAAAATATTCCAATATCCAAAAAATTCGATTCCACTTTAGAAAAATCAGAAATATCATCCTTTACCCATGTGTGAAATTTCATAATCAAATTCCTTTTGGAAGCCCTTGAGCTAAAACGTCGGTAAATCTCGGTTTTTACCGGATTTTTCTATCTTTAAGAGGTCTATATAAGGAACCTTATCCCATGATCAAAGAAGAAGCTCAAGAACCCTAGAGATCAGAAAACACAGCCTCTCACTCTCTCTCACGTTTTCCAACACCGGCCACCCAAATCACCGAAAATCCCCCGAAATCACCATCTAAACACGTTTTCCAACCCCCAAAGCATCAATAGTCATCAAACCCCACAAAAACACCACCAAAACGTGAAGAACAGCAAGAACAACCAACAACCAGAAGCTTGGTTCGAATCCTTTCGGGTCTGCCATCAACGAAGCACTCGACGAATCCCGGTGTGAAGAATCACCTTGAATTCGAAGGTAAAACAGGTTGCAACTCTACTTTTCTAATTCCCACGACCTTATTAACTCTCTGTCAAATTTGGGCTCAAACCAACCTTCGTACGCTTCTGTATCGCTGTTTGTTTAAGCTTCTGTCCAATAACTTGTTTACTAAGTTTCGTGCTTAATTCGAATTCAAATTGAAAACTTTCAATCACTAACGTCTTGTACATCTTTCAGGCTACACACCCATAAAATTTGAGCTCAAAACACCCTCGGGAACCTTCTGAAAACCCCTGTCCGTGGGTGGTCCGTGACCTCGGACCTATGGTCCGGGACCTCGGACGCGTTGTCCGAGACCACGGACACCCACGGACGGCGGCGGGATTTTAAAAATTCAAAATTTAGGTTTTTCTAATATGTCCGGGCCCACGGACATCCTGTCCGTGGCCCCGGACTTGCAAATTTTTGTTTTCCTTTAATTTCGACTTTTCTGTATATTAGGTTAACTGGGGTCCGTGGTCTCGGACGTTTGGTCCGTGGCTACGGACGTAAGCAAAATTTGACCTAATTCTGCCTCCGAAACCCTAGTTTAGGTAGCTTTAATTTCACTTTAATTCTCTGTCAAAAAATGTTAAAAAACAAAAAAAAACAGAAGCTCGCGCACTTAGGTTAAAACAACTCGTAATAAGCCGTAAATAAACTAAGTAGAGGAAAAACGACCTAGGAGGGGTAATGAAAGTAATTGAACCCTAAATAAGTCGAATATCAAGCCCACGAACCCGAACTCTCCTTTCCTAATTTAATCTAGGTCAAAATTAGGTGGCGACTCATAATAGGTTCCAGTGAGCTAGCTTAGGTTTAATAATTATTGTTATGTGACATAGTTATTAATCTTAGGTTATAAGTGGACCTAAAACCCGTTTAGATCCTAATCAACTTTATTCAACATAGGATAGGGTTTAAAATCGAGGCTCACAGGTAATCACAATCACACATCTCGCATATGTAGTTTTATATAAGTTGATCTATAGTCGACGTAGTATTAGTCCCGTAGGACGTTCGTGCATAAATAAATAATGCAGTAAACATAGATATCCATCACACACATAATCACACACGTTATCAAACAAGTCCGAGCCCGAGGAATTCCTCAGGACAACCCGGATCAAACCCTTTTACATACCGGACACCTTGAACCAAGGATGCGCAGTGTAGACCACTAAGCTTCTTGAGCGCACGTCTGATAGGCGATCAAACAATACGAAGAACGCTAAGTGTCAATCCACATGACATTATGATTCGGTATTTCCGAATAACGTCAGTAACCCTGGTATTATATCCCCGGATTTCAACTGTTATTAGTTAAGGTATCGTTATCTTTAAAAACCCCTTACTCGTAGTATGTATTAATATTCGGTTCTACAAAGATTTCGGTTTTTATACGAACGTCGTGATTAACGTTTTCAAACGTAAAAGTTATATTTTCCAACCCGTAGAATTTTATAAGCATTACGTTCAATGTAAGTTCGTTCTCGTATATTTAATTCCATTGTTATACACCGCATGCATAGGTATTGTTATAACCTATAGTTGTATGAATGGTTATATTTTATAACCTATGGTTGCATGCATTCCATGCAACGTTGGTTTATATTACATAGTATATTACTATTCTTTAATATACCTTATATTATACAACTTCTCATTTATGTAGCAAGTTGTATTCATTTAAAGCCTTATGACTTTATAGTATATAATTATACTATTAAGTTAACACTCATTATTTACTATTATGTGGTTTGTGAATCATAGTATATATGCAAATCATTGCGCCAGCATATATATATATATGTATACACATTGATTTCTAATGAAATAAGAAACTTCATATTGTGTACATATTATTCCTCATTCAAGGTTTATTTAACCTTTCCAAAATCATGTATTGACCATAGTAGTTAATGTCATTGTATACTATAGTTTATATCTTCATTTTTGATATATAAATGTATATATATGAATGCGCTAGTAAGATAGTTTTAATAAACTATACTTCTCGCCACATAATATTATTTGGTGTTACACTTGAACCATGATATCATATAGTATGATATTTTATATGTCTTTAAACTTATAACATATAGTTTTAGTAATTGTTTGTATGTGTACCGAAAAGCATATACAAGTGATATACTTATTCTTCCCCATATGTTTCATTAATCACAATATACCCACATAACTTATAACATGTTGTAAATACCTAATTTGATAACATCAAAACTTTGTAATAAAATATAACCCAAGGTTTTATAACACTTGTCTTAATTACCGGAAATGCATATATATATTTGATTCCATTTCCTTTCAAATCCCATACTCTCAATATCACAATTTCACCACTTATTTTATAACATACCACATTCATCATATATTATAAAATTTAAAACTATATTATATCTTAATCCCCACTGTAACTCAGTTATATAGAAGTAACATGTTATCAAAAATTTTGAGGGCAAAATTGGTGCATCTCTTCTTCATTGTTTCTGTTGGGTTATTCAACTGATTTCTAAGCTTCCAAGGAATGTACCGGCCTAGTTCACTCTCTTAGAAGTATCTTGGGTTCATTCTTAACCCTCTATAACACTCTTAAACCAACTGTTCTACTTTTATACAGAGACAGCAAAATTCTAAAACACTGAAGACATTATTTGTATATCCCTTCTACAAGTCTTTATTTTAGTTTATTAATCAGTTTCCAAATCTTCCCAAAATTTTTACACCACTAGATAATTGTATTAAGTAGGATTTAAGCTTAAAAACAACTCAAAACAAGGATGTTAACATCTCTGAAAGATCATTTTACAGAAACCAAAATTTACAGAAAACTGTAAACACCAATTTTGTATAGTTCCTCTTTAAACTCCCCTTTAGGTTATAAATCAGTTTCCAAACCTTCCCAAACATTTTTACCCAACTAGCTAAGTGTATTATGAAAGTTTTAAACTCAAAGATAACTCAAAACAATACTATTATCACTTCTAAAATTTCGTTTTACAGAAACACTATACTACAGGAAACTGAAAACTAGTTTATGTATCCCTTCTTTAAGCTTTCCTTTTTGGTTATCAATCACTCTCCATTTCATCCAAGGTTCGCTACCCACTTAGTCATGTGTCCTAGGGAGTCTTAAACCTAAAAAAAACTTAAAACAAGGCTGTTAACATATCTGTAACTCAACTATACAGAAACTAAAAAAATCTAAAACTGAAACATACCACCTGATGTCTCTTCCTACATCTCTTTTCTTCATTCATGAATTAATATTTCGATTTCCCCCCCCCCCCCCCAACCTTCTTACCCAGTTAGTTAAGTGTTTAAGCTAGGTTTCAACCTCAAAATCAGATCCAAGATAGTCTGTTACAGCCACTGAAATGGTTTAATACTGAAGTGAAAGGAAACTGAAAAACTGAAGCTTGGGGACTGATTTCTCCTCTTCATTTCTTTCTTGTTTGTTCATAAATCTGTTCTTTCCGTTTATCCCAAAGCACTTACTTACTTAGTTAAGTGTTCTATTAAAATTTTTAATCCCAAACAACTTCGTTAATGTTACAAAATCATCCTTATACTGAAACTAGGAAACTGAACAATCTAAAACAAAACTGAAATATGAAACTGGTGTTTCTTTCCTCTTCTGATTTGCCTTTCTTTGTTCACTCATTTTACCTACATTTCTTTCCCGAATTGCTTATCCAATTAGTTAAGTGTTTACTCAGGGTTTTAACTTCAAAACCGACCCACAATCACCTAGACCACCTCTCTGAAAAACTCTCTACACAGAAACCAGAACCTGTAACCTGAGTACGTGAAACTGATGCATTTTTTTTGTTTTCTTCCTGCTCTCTAATCTGACTTCGTACTTCCCAAACTATTTAGCTTCTTCGATAAAGCTATTAATATGATTTTATACCTAAAATAAGACCACAACAATATAGTTAATGCCACTAAAACTCATTATACAGAACTGTGTTGTTGCAGAAAAACAGAAATATGAAACTGATTTATTCTCTTGTTTGGTTCTCTGTCTGTTTCTTTTGAACTGATTTACAACTCCCTCCAAATCGTTTACACTCCTAGTTAAGTCAATTAAAAGGCTCTAAGTTCATCCTCAACCTAAGGAGCAAGACACACACCTTTGAGAATTACTTTACACTACACCTGAAACCAGAAAAGACTGAAACTATAACACTGATAACTTCCCTTATATTTTTTTTGTTTGTTCACGGATTGGCTTTCTGGTTTTCCCCACTTGCTAAGAGTGTTATTAGTTGCTTAAGTTCAAAACCAACCCACAACAACAAAGGATATACCCTGAGAAGTGCGTATACAGAAAACACAAAAGTTTTAGAAACTAAAACTAAAACATAAGCTAGCATTGTTTTCTTCCATTCTCTTACTTTGATTTCTAGTTTCCCAAGTTACTGTCCCATTCAGTTGAGTGGCTCTCCATGATTTTACTTCAAGAACAGACCTACAATAACATGGTTTGCACTTCTAAAGTTCCTTTACTCAAAATCTGTAGAACTGAAAAAAAAAAGACAGAAACCAGAAAATGTGAACTGCTGCTTTCCTTTCCCATGATTTCCTTTCTACAGATGCAACAGGTTAGTTTTTGTATTCTTTTGACTCACTCCTACACTTGGACAACTCAGGCAGGTGTGTTTACAATGCTGTATGTGTATCATTAACTCAATACCATTCCAGGACAGCAAGAATACTGAGAACCATGTTATAGAATTGAAATATTTAATAACTGAAGTCGGCAGATGAGTTTTATTTTTTTCTGATCAGGGCGTGGGTTTAGGAGTAGCTCACCAGTTGAGTATCTTGGCTGATTCTTGGGTGTAATATGAGACTTCCAACCCTTGGTCATTTGACAACAACTGAGGACATTTACCCAAGAGTTAGGCTTGGCAAAAATCAGAGAAGATAATGATAGGAACAAGAGAATCAATCTGTTTCAGAAACTTCACCTTCTAGTTAAGTACCAGGGAGAATACTTTTGCAGGTTTTCGCTCAGAGGTCTTCAAGCCCTTCAGTGATGGGATATCATGGGGTACGCATACAACCCAGGGAAGGAAAATGGAGCGATTAAGTTCAATATGCTTGGGCACAAAACTGATGAAACAGATGGTGGAGA
Organism: Limonium bicolor; assembly: GCA_023374045.1. Classification (NCBI taxonomy): domain Eukaryota; kingdom Viridiplantae; phylum Streptophyta; class Magnoliopsida; order Caryophyllales; family Plumbaginaceae; genus Limonium; species Limonium bicolor. Next base: position 225,862,430 of record CM041782.1, read on the forward strand.
AACTGGTTGGAGTTTACCTTGTTAAGTTTTGTTTTTGAGACGGTAGTGGCTTGTTACTCATGGAGTTGATGCACTCTTCAGGGGCTAGATTCCCAGACAGATTTATGCAAAGATTACGGAGGTAGTAAGTTAGACAGTAGGTGAATTCTCGGCACGGAACAGAAAAGACTGAGATGAATTTTAACAACTGTTGTTTACCTTGCCAGAAGCAGAGATTGAATTGTCTGCTCCAGAACTTGCACAGCCGAGGTGGGTGTTTGCATGGAACGGAACTAACTGAGTTGGGTTTGGTAAGACGCTGACTTAAGGGCAAGCACTGAGTGGCTTTATCAGTCCAATACTACTTTCTACTGATTCCCATATGCATGCGTGAGAGTTTCCAAAAGAGTGACCCTGATGCACAGCTTTTGTTGAAGTCAAGATGGTACATGAAATACCCCTAATCTTAAAAACATAGTTAAATGATCTATTAATGATATAAGAAGATTAATAAACATCTTAATACCATTGGGGAAAAATCTAAAGATCTCTCAACAAGGCAAAACATGCCTTAAGATCGGTAAAGCCAAAAAATGTGCTTTAAGACATCATAGAGATTGTATGACCTCAAATAGGATCCAAAGTGGATTCCTAAGTATTATAATGAAGTAAAGAACATTATAAAACCATTCTCAAAGGAAACCAAGCTTTAAACATGTTCTAACACAAAATGTGCTTTAAAATTCCTTAAAGCACGTTTTTTAGAAAATTGACTTTCTGAGTGGGTTTTGAGTGGTGTTAGGCATTGGATCAGACCTTGTTATACTAATGTACTATAATGTACCAAATTAGAAGGTCTAAATCCATGATTTCAAAAAAAATCAGAAATATGGCATTCATTTGTGAATAGTAATCCAAATAGTTCATTTTTAAGCAAAATTGACTAAGTCAAGTCAATGGTCAATACATGACTCATCTATATCCAATGTGAGGCGGCCGATTAGAGCATGGAGGACAGCACATTCAAATTTATACAAAATATCTAGCCAATTTGGTGAATCACCATTTACTATTCCATTTTCTACTTTTCATTCATTAAAACACATTTTCTTTCTTTCTCTTTCCTCTTGTCCCATTCCAGCTGAGCCATAGGCAGTTCATGAACCTCTCAAGCTGTGTTCTTGAGCATTCAAGGCAAATCAATCTCTTTTCCACCTAAGGTAATGGTTTAAGGCATATTTTAGCTCTTTTTCTACATCTCTTCATCACCTACACATGGAGCTTATAATCTATCACCTTCCATGGCTTATTCTCAGTGTTTTCAACCTTGAACAATGTCCATTATAGGCTGAAGCAAGCTAAGGGACCATGGTGATCAAAATTTACATTATAAGGTAAAAACATACCTTAAGGATTTCTATTCTCCATCCGGTTTTCTCCTTCTGATTTCTATGAGTTTATTCACTCATAATCTTCATATTTTCATGTTAATTCAGTTTGTTAACCATTTGGAGCAAGGGTGGCCGAAAATCAAAGGAAATATCATTCTTTAAGGCATTTTGCTAAGGTAAAACCTATTACCACAGCAGCTTGTTGTTGTCTAGCTATTCCCCATGTTTTTATGGTGAATTTAACACCATGTGGTGTGTTTAATTCAGGCCAAAACCCTTTGGAGACTACCTTGCATTTTTAAGGTGATTTTTGCCTTAAATCTTACATTTAATTGTTCTTTATGGTAAGCTCATGCTTGGAGTGTAACCATATCTTATTTTGGTGTGTTAAACATGTGTGAGTGCTGTTGTGATTTTTCCTCCAAGCTGCTGAATGGATATTAGGGCTTCAAGTGCATAAATCAAGGTATAAACACCTTAAACTTATGATTTTATGATTTCTTAGCATATATAAATTATGTGCCGAGAGTGGAGGTATTTATATGGGTGGTTTTAACCTAAATATGGAAAAAATGACTAAGATAAATTAAGCTAGTCATTTAAGTGATTTAATTAATATAATGGTCAAATTATGACATTATGTGGAAAAATAATTAAGCTACACCAAGGCCGAGAGCTTATAGTATAATTTGAGCTATTTTATGTGTAATTTTATGTTATAAAGCAAAGTTGTAATAAGGCCATGTCATTAGGCCATTTTATTTAAGTTTAAAAGCTTATTTAATTTAATTTATGTACTTACTATTAAGTATGGGGTCAAAACCATAAATAAACAAACATTAGAGGGTTGTAGGTGAATATAGCCGAAAATTGGGATTTAAAATGTATTTAAATAAAAATTATAAGATTTTATAAAGTTTGGGGGTGAAATTGCAAATATTGGAAAGTTTGGGGTAATCTATGTAATTACCGAGAAAGTGGGGTTAAAATGATCTTTGGAAGTCAAACATTGACCAAGCAAAAGACTTTGACCAGATTTGATGATTTATTAATTTAATTATCAAATTATACTAAGTTTTGTATTCAAATGTAAAAATTACATAAAATATGGGTATATGTGAGATTACCGAAAGTTTGGGGTATAAAATGGTATTTTATACACCTATGGGTCATTAGGAATTTATTTGGTTAAATTTGGAGTTAATATGGATTATATAAGTAAAATATATGATATTTTATATCATTGTTACATATGGGTAACATTTGTGGTAGATGACGAGGACAAGAATCACTAATAAAAAAAACGCCTATTTCGGTGCCCCTATTTTGGTGGTGGTAGATAAAACCGCCGAAATAGGGCTCCAAGGACACCTATTTCGGCGGTTCCTAGCTAGGAACCGCCGAAATAGGTGTCTTTTTCCAGACTATAAAAATCTCGGAGCCCTATTTCGGCGGTTTTATCCACAACCGCCGAAATAGGTTCATTTCCCGGGATTTTTTTCCAAAATTTTCAAAAGGCCGCTTAAATTTTAGTCTATTTCGGCGGTTGTTAGTAACAACCGCCGAAATAGACTTTATTTTATTATATATTTGCTCACCGACTGGCGAACTTGCTCTACACCTCTAATTTCGTATCCCTAACTGGCGAACTTGCTCTGCGCCTCTAATCTCTTCATCTTCTTCTCTCTAATTTCGTATCCCTAACTGGCGAACATGGTCTGCGCCTCTCTTCTTCATTGGCGAACTTGCTCTCATGGCGAACATGGTCTGCGCCTCTCTTCTTCACTTGCTCTCACTTCATCCCGTTCTCTCACGGTAAATTCGCAACCCTAACTGGCAAATAAACATGCTCTGCACACCTTTCTTCATCCTCTAATCTCACGGTAATTTTGCAGGCGAACTTACATGCTCTGCGCCAGTGTTCTTCTTCCTTGTGGTAATATACTCGAACTTATCTTATTCTCTCCGGGAACCGGTATTATACTCGAACATACATGCTCTGCGCCTGTACGTGTTCATTTTCTTCTCTCGTGGTGAACTTACATGCTCTGCGCCTTCATTCTCGTGGTTGCGCCTCTTGAAAATCGCCGGAACTGCTGCTGTGAGGTTGAAGACGACGTGAAAATCATTTTTTTTCTATTTAGCTAACAACCGCCCAAATAGATGACCTATTTCGGCGGTTGTACAACCGTCGAGATAGGATTGTGCACCTATCTCGGCGCACTCCATTTCGGCGGTTCACAACCGCCGAAATAGACTGTTTTTGTACTAGTGAATATGACGAAGACAAGAGGGTCAAAGCGGTCCAGGCCACAGATCCCGATCCAGACCCCGGGCCCCCTTCAGGACCTTGTTCGGGCTCCAGTTTGGGCACCAAACGTCAATCCGGGTCCTATGTTCCATAATCGGGTCCTATTTCGGCTCCACACTACATGACCGGATCCCGCACTCTACACTTTGGGACCGGAAGGCTTTATAAGGAAAGAAGTGCCAAAACTAGAGGAGAGGCTCCAATAAAATAGTACCACATGTACGAGGGTTAAGAGGTAGACTTCACCCTAGAAAGTCTATAAATAGAGATGGGAGGCTCACTTGTAAGGGGAGACATTATGAGAAGAGAGAGAAAATACAAGAAAGCTCTCTAAAGTTGTAATACCAAAGAAGGGAATAAAGATATTGTCTAGAAGTGGATGTAGGTCGGATTATTGGCCGAACCACTATAACTCTCGGTGTTCTGTACGTTTATGAGATTTGAGGGACCAATTTCTATATTTTCATTTGGCGCCATCTGTGGGAATCGAACTGCCTAACCAGCAACCACGATTCCATTTTGGTTCGGTTCTCGATTATGCTCATTGTCAATCGGCAATCCTCGATTAAGCTCATTGTTAGATCGATCGGAATTTGTAACACCTGCTCTTCGTAATAATAATATGTGTGGAACGATTCAACGAAGAACAAAACCAAAGGAAACAGAGATTTGACATCACCAGAACAAAGTCGCTGAGTTCAAGTGATCAAAGCGGCATCCGACTCTCGATGAAGTTTACTCTTAATGAAGCGTTAAGATACAACGGTGAAGAAGGAATGATCGAAAGAGCGACCGGAACATGAAAGTCTCGACAAGATCAAAGTAAAGCAAAATCGAAAATTATCCCGTCAGAAAACAATCAGCGGGAGATCGCAAGAGTTTGGTGCGACAATCGGTCCGATGCGACAGAGCTTTTGCCGTCCAAAAAGGCGGATTCGCTTCAAGCTCTTCTGCCCGAAGAGGAATTGTTCATAGATTGCATTTAGACGAAACTCCTGATCAAATTCAAATCCAAATACGACTACAATGATCGAGGCAAGGTCCCAGCCGGATGTAACCAAGAAACAGTGCCATGATTCAGATCCAGGCGCGACCTCAAAGAGAAGCAAGGTGTTGAGTGCCTGGACATTCGGTTCATAATCCACAACCAAGAATAGAAACATAAAGCCGGTCGAAGATCCAAAAATCAGAATTATCAAGAGGCCAACCACAAAGCTTGCGGTGAAAAGTTACTTCCACCAAACCAGAAATTAAGTGAGAATCATACGTCGATCGATTGGACTCAAATGGAGGATTGTATAGAGATTCAGTCGAAAGAAACTCAACCTGGCCAATAAGATCCATGACGCTTCAATCGGCATCGCCGCAACACATCTCAATTTGATCAAAGCAACGACTCTCGCTCCGAATGCAGCCGGGATTTATGTTCTTCACACCACCGCAGGCATAGCGCCGGAAGGCATCGACCGGAAGTCTCATTTCTTGGCCAAGCATAGCGCCGGAAGGCATCGATCGGACAATTGAAACATGCTACGAGCATCCAAAGCTAATCATTAAAGATAAGTTCAACCTAAAACAACAAACGAAGATCGTTGAACTCTGGTATCTGCTGATGGAAATTTCTGTATTTTCATCGAACTCTGGAACAGGACTCAACTTCCTTGGCCGAACCTCAACCCATGACCGGAGGACGAATCAACTTCCTTGGCTGCATCCTCAAGTACGAGGCCCAGGCGACAAGGGATTGCTCAATTTACAAAAGCCAGAGGAGATGAAACAAGATTTAAAGAACGATTCCACCAGTCCGAAACTTTGAGATAAGTTCAAAATTTCCTATATCAGCTCGGACATATAATTATTCGTAGTATAGTAGAAAACTCTATGTTTAGATTTCAAAATTCTGCGTAAGATGTTCTGAATTTGCTTCTTCATCATAGTACTGTCGTAAATTGAATTGGCCGCAATCTGCTATGGACCCCCAATAGCAGAAACTTTCGCTGTATGTATGTTGATCTAAATATCTAAAACTCAACTGCCCCTGTCCAAAGTTTATGTCATTCAGCCTATTTTTGAACCCAGAATGATGTTTTACTTCAGTTTTATTACTAAAATTATACTGCAGCTTCAAGTCGGTGAATCCAGTTTAATCGTTGTTCAGTTTTCTATTAAATATGTTTGCGTTTCTGATCTGAATTTCAGGGTTGCCTGTACATTGCTTATCGCTTTTGCTTTCTTGGGTATAAGTTGTCATCTACTATTTACAAATCCAAAAGAGTTCTAGATATGATATTCTCAGCTTTGTCTTTAAAAATCTCGTGAAATCAGAAACCAGAACTGGAAACACATTCACGAGCGAAGGCTTAATTCGGCCGGTCAAGGCAGGAATAGACCCGGAGTTCATCGACGAGGTTCTACTTGTCAGATCGGTGATTGCATTTGGACGGCCATGATCGCCTGACAGAATAGTCACCACCTAAGAGGATAGGGAGAAGCAGATCGTGAAGAATGCTTCGTCTCCCTGGAGAACGATGATCAAAGTCTCCAAGAAATCTCTGATTCAGAAGCACCAACTTCAGAAGTCTCGTCCACAAGAAGATCAAATTCGACCTGACGAAACTGAAATCGAGCACTCGATTCCTTAATTTCCAAATTTTCTCATATATTCTCAATATCCATCTTTAATATCTTGCCTAACCATTTGGATCAGGAGAGAGCGAGCTCGAAGTCATAGAGACTCTGCTCAAGCGCCTGCGATCAACAAAAGCAACTGACAGGTAGCCGGATGACGAGCACAGCCTCAACTGGGTGTGGCACCGTTGTGGCTTCAGTCGAAGAAGTTCAGCCCGATCAGACGTAAGCAAGCATTGATCAGGCGTGATACCATTTCGACTCAAGGTCAAGCACGGCATCGACCGGATACAACATCGGCCGCATCAGCTCCTTGGCTTGGCCGCATCGATTTCCTGGCCGCATCGACTCCACAGCCAGAAGACAATCCAACCCCTTGGCCGCATCAGTTCTTGGCCGCATGGACTTCCGCCGCATCTCAGCCATGACTGGAAGACAGCCGGATTCCCTTGGCCAGAAGGCCGCAACAGATTTCCTTGGCCGTATCAACTCCTTGGCCACATCAACCTCCCTTGGCCGCATCAACCTCCCTTGGCCGCATCAACCCAGCAACATCAATCAAGCCGGATGTGCATTCTAGGCTCCGCCATCAACATCTTCCTTTGCAGCAACAAAGCAAAGGCACCGTCGCGAAAGGAGACCTGCGTGTAAGCTTAACTTCAAATAAAGAAACATATCTTCAATTTTCCTTCTTCTCAGAATCAAGGTACAATTCTATAAAACTAAACCAAACTTACTAAGATATACATTTAGAAGCTATATCTGTTTTATCTTTTGAACACAACAGGATGATGTTTCCTATTCTGACTTTTAGAAATACGAATTATGCTATGATAAAAACAACTACATTACTATTGCTAAGCGCTCTTCTGCCTAAATTCCTATTTAAGTGGTAATTTAGTCTTGTTGAAATCCCATTCTGTTTGACTTAATTGGGCTTTATCCATATCAGGCGGAAGTTAACAAGCATGGTTCTTCTCTATTCTGCTCTATTGTTATTATTTACACCACTGATCGACTATCTTTTTTTAAAAAAAAGAAGCTTTACTTTGCCTTAATTTAATCTCTGTAACTGGTGCATCTCTGCCTAATATGTGTTTTTGATCAGTTCTTAACCAATATAATGCTTATATCTTTGCTTCAGCTTGTGTTTACCTTTTTATTAGTTACTTCTTATTTTCTTACTACCTTGCCTGTTTCAGTAATTCTTCCGGCTAGAATTAATGCTATCCTTGCTTCAAATCTTTATCTCTATCTGAAGAACGCAAGTCTTACTGTTCTTAACTATGGTAAACCTGATCTAAATTCTTGTGTTGGCATTTTCTGTTTTAAGTTAAATAACTCATTGCATAACAGTTCTTTCTGGCCTAAGTTTGTGACCTGATTAGTTAGGTACCTCTTCACTCTTCATTAATGAAACTCGGTACCTGCAAAGATTTGGGATATGTGATAAAGGTAACACACTAATTTGCTTCCAATTTCGCTGCTTAAAATTGTAAACTGATTCAATGATTTATAACTGACAATTATGGCTGTTCTTTGCCTCTGTTTTGCCACTTGGTTATGCTGCGCTATGCACTACTTTGTTTCATGATTGCTTTATAAGAAAAATGCAAACACTTTGTCATCTAAAGATCCATCATCTTTTACGATAAGCAGTATGCAGGCATACGCTTTAATTGCTTCTGATAGATTATATCTGGTAAGAATTATGATTTTACCTGTTATACAGCAACCTTACAGCTACAATATGCCTCTGCTATCAACTCTTTTAGTGCATGCCTCATCTATTCATGTTTACCATATCGCACATCATTTTAGACTAGAGGCCGCAACACGCTAAGAGATCTGCATCTCTCATATAAAATATAGTTCCAGCTATAGTTACTTCTACCTGCGCTAATTATTTTTATGGGTGTTTTGCTTCTGTTTTATCTTTGCACATGACCAGGTGAAAATAAATAATCTTAATTATGGAATAACTACAATTTCAGTTTTCATTTCTTTTCTGTTCTTGCTTACCTTATTACACCTTGTTCTTACTTCCTGAAACTCTTATTTGCTTATACATTGAAGATAGTTCCCTTTACCATGCTACGCCTTGATCTTCCGTCAAGCAACTTAATTTCCGTCCTAACAATTTTTGGCTTAAAAAGAATATACCATCTGAGAAAGTCAAAGGCATGGGGCTGCAACTTGAAACTTCGGACCATTTAGGAATGCTTGCTCTATACAGATCAAAGAGTCACTGTTGCTACTGAAAATTCATTCCTGTGCACACTTGACCGTGAGAAATGCAAAACATCAAAAAAAGGGGTGCTGCGAGGACACTGCTGTCAACTGTCAAAAGCCTACCTGTCCGGGCAAAGGAGTTCGGTATCCAAAGATTACCGGAAGAATATTTCCGGGGGGTATCACTTGAAGAGGTATCATAGAGGTATATCCATTTGCTTTTGCCTTGATCAAGTCAGGCATAACAAGGTAATCCCCAATCCTAAATAGCACTTATTTGACAATGATTTTGCTCCTCTGACTCGATCTAAAACATAAAGAGGTAAGCTAAGATGTGTATGGGTGTCTCCTCACAATGTGAACAGCATGCATGAGTAAATTGATCCTGATTGTGCCTTACCTCCTAATTAAGAAAACAAGCACCTACTACAGACATTTGCTGTTATTCAATACTTTTTCTTCCAATTGTTGCAACTATTACGGCTTGCTTTGGTTTCCCGCTTACGAAACTGTTCTACAACTATATCAGTGGTTTAACCATGTTTAGAATCAATTTCGCACTGTTAGATGCTAAAATAATGTATTCTTTCATGCTGATAATGTTGCTGCCCCTGCATACCCTTAATAGTTTCAAAGCCTACAAATTCTGCTTGCTGTCATGACTAATCTAGTATGATGAAACTGATCTGAGAACCGTCAAGGATTTTACATGAATAATCTTGATTGATTGCCCCTCAAATTTTGACAAGTAAAAGTCTCTGTTATTGCTGTCGCATCTACTTAGAAATCTGAAAATGGTTATCAAACAAGTATGATGAGATCACATACTTTATCTTCTTCAATCATTTTCTTGGATAGGGGTAATATTATTCATTGTCTAAAAGCTGCTCCATAACGATTTAACTCTGCTGTGCTTTATAATGATTTAACTATAAGTTGTGCTGCTGCTTTAAACATTCCATGTTAAGCACCATACTTTTACACCCATAAAACAGGTATAAGGTCATTCAAGATTTTGCTTCATATTGATTTCCGCTGTAACAAGATTACATGGTAATAAATAGATCAATCGGTCTATCTTTGAAATGATGTTTTACTTCAGTCCTTTTACTCAAAATTTACAACAGTTTCAAATCTGTGGACCCAGTTTGTACTTCATTTGCATTTTCTGCACTTTTGACCTACTATCACAGACTCTTGATTTGCTGGAAATGTGCAAACAGATTTCTTGATTACCGCATATACTGCTTTCTGCACTATTACCTTGAGTTGCAGGAGAAGTTTTATGACCGAGTTTTCACTTCTAACTCTGGTCAGTCTGGTTAGGCTTCTAAGTCCAGTTAAGCTTGCTTTGGGAAGTTATGCCTCTGTTCATCTCTACTATATGGTCTGTGAGGGCAACTATATAAATCTGATTTTTGCCAAATCTTATACTCTGCCTTATATTCTTTTCCGAGAGCTGAAAAGTATCCTTTGGTAGCTCCTGCTATCAAAATAAGTTTGATACCTGTGGATAACCTGGTTCATTTTTTCATTAAAATCTATAGAACTTTGTCTGTTTGATACCTCAAGTAATGCTCATGCCCATTTACTCTAATACTCCGGCTTTGCTGCTAACAAAAGCATTACTTCTGTTTCGATTACTTAAAACATCCGTTATGTTGATGTATAAACATCTCGTGTTAAATGCTATACTTCTGAACTTACGAGCAGATATAGAGTAAATTAGATGCTATCTGCCATGATTAAAGCAACATGTTAATAAGGCGTGATCAAGGAAAATTTTGATTGAATCATTCGGCCTGTTTCTGAAGTCAATAGTTAGGGATCTTTCATGCTACAGTTTTATTGCTCATAATCTGTACTTTTGCTGGTTCTCACTTGAGTTTTACTCAGTCCTGCACAATTCACCTGCTGTCTGTGTTAGTTCAGGATTACATATTCAATATATCTTCTATCAGTATCATAAGCTGTTTTGTTGCCTCTGTTTGCTTTTGATCAATGATTGTGTATTTTATGGACGATCTTAGAGGCCATTTACTATTTATTTTTACAAGTTTCCATCGAAGGAGAGATGATTCATACTCTTATTTCAGCACGCATGTTAACTAGAGTAATAATTTGTTTGATTGTTTAAAAGCAACAAGTGCAATGTGCATACCCTCTATCACTGCTTAACTCTTGCAGCGCTCATGTTGCTACGTTATTAAACTGTTTCAGCAACTTTCAATCTTGTGCATTGTTCAAAATAAGAAAAATAGAGCTGAAATCTGTGAAGGATTGCAGGATGCATCTGATCATTATTTTGGGATATATCTTCCATTGAGACTATTCTCCACTGTTAATTATAGTGCCTATCAGAACAATTCTTCTAGCCAGACCTAAGATCTATATTTACAAACTTCACTTTTGATTTGCTTATATCTCTGTTTGGGCTACTATACGACTGGTGAACCATGCAGCAAAGTCACCACAGGCATTTGCATTTTAAGCTTAGTTTCGTCTGGGGACTATCGACTTTTTAAAGACCTTACCATCAACAACCTATCGCTGTCCAGTAACAAGAAAAGAAGCGGAGTCATAGAATTACCAAACATCAGGGGAATTTTGGGACAAGGTTGGCAAGAGTTCGCAACACTCGTTAAAAGGTACGAAGGCCAGACAAAGACCCAAGCACCAAGAAAAAGATGCGGAAGCAAAAGCCCGGGCACAACATGAAAAGGTTACCACATTCTTTATGCCACATTATCAAGCTGCTCCTACAGGTTTTTCATCTTAAAACTATATCATCCTCTCCCTGTCTTTTATGCAAGGTGTTGACTTTACTTACTTAAAACAGTAGCGCATTCATGATCAGATTCTAATGCCTCATTGCTCTGATGGTTGTGACTGCTTCTGTTTGACTTTATAAGCCTTGAACTGTTACTGGTAGAGCAATGCAGTCCTTTACTTGCTGCTGCGTGACCACTCGGACAGTATAAATTTTCTGCAGTTTGGCGTCCGGAATTGCGCTGTCCTTTTACACCTCATTCTGAGATTTATGCTTAAAAAGCTCCTGGTTGCTTCTTTTATCTGCTGATAAAGCGCAGTTCGCGTTAGCTATCAAATCTGATTGAAAAATTGTTATACAGCTTATGTGATCAATATGCTAGGCGCTATGAAGTTTGTTTGAATTGACTGCTACCTAACTCTAGGTTCTACAGAACTTTGGTAACAACGATGGTAGTTCACAAAGGTAGTGACAAACTGAATTTTTGGCTCAAAAACTCTTTCCTCTTTGATTGTTTATGATAAGGGTATGGAGAGAAGTGGATAAGGTTTCCTTCCTTTGCTGCTGGTCATACTTCTGCATTCTCGGCAATCATGCAGCAATGTTATAGCTTTATTATGCCATTACTCTTGACAGACAAAGGTACATAATCTGATTGAAAACCAACCTAAAATTTTGGGATAGTTATAATTAGTTTAACTTGATTTCTGCCACATGCTCAGTTATTAAATCATGAATCTCTGCTGATTAAACGGGCAAAATTATGGACTCAGCCCTTAAATTGCTTGTGATGCGCTACCTTAAATAAACATGATTACCGGTAGTTCTCTGAATATACACTTTATCTTATTGCTCAGAAAATCTGCTCCTAGTTTGCTTCAAGATTAGTCCAGCTTTTACCCAGATTGACTACTGTTTTAAGTATTCTTGCTGCTGCAATTATTGAACTATTATGGTCTGTTTGAACTAAAAATTAGTGCGGTGCACACCTTTAATTAATGTCGTTTCTGTTATTCTGCACTTTTGGAGCTGTTGTACTGCAATCTTTTTTGCTGCTGTTTGCTGATCTAAAACGCACTGGTGCTACATTTCTACATTCTGAAATTACAGATACTGCATGATGAGGCTTTAAAACAAGTTTTCGCATAGTAACTCCTCTAGTCGTGATCTATTATGAGCTGGCAAGCGGTTCATATCTGCTTCAGTTTTGCTTGACTTTGTGCCACCTCTTAAACATGACAAGACCTGCTTGAAAGTGACCAATCTCTTAAAAACGCTCACACACCATTCTGTTTTATTGCATCATGATATTGCTGTTGAAATCCAACTTAGGAAACAAAATGCCTTGCCTACTCCTGTCATGCTTCTTGGGAATAATGTTCATAACTCACCCACTTGTCTTGCTCTTCCCGGGCACTATGTCACGAATATTGAGCTGCTGCATAGACAGTGTTTAGGCTAATCTATTGCCTATGTTTTCAGCTGGCAAACGGGCATGATGAGAATGTTTGAAACTCATAAAACCACCTTGAGTATTTTGGTTAAATAATGCTTCATTCAGCGTTAACTAAATGCATGATTCTAAATATGATTACCAGACTTGTCTATTATTACATGAGTCTATTGAGCTTGACCTTGATTTATGCTCAATTACAAACTGATTTGGTATCTTAAAATATCTATCATGTGCAACATGCCCTACTCTGCCTCAAGAGAGCTAACAGGGTCTTTAAAGAAAGTGCAAGTACTTTTTACCAGGGGACTGATCACCCCCTGATGTATTCAAAGAAAGCACCGGCCAACGAGCCGCAGGCTGTATGCCTTGAAAGTAAAAGAAAGCACCGGTCAACGAGCCGCAGGCTATATGCCTTGAAAGAAAAAGAAAGCATCGGCCAACGAGCCGCAGGCTGTATGCCTTGAAAGTAAAAGAAAGCACCGGCCAACGAGCCGCAGGCTATATGCCTTGAAAGAAAGCACCGGCCAACGAGCCGCAGGTACTTGTACCTTGAAAAGTAACACTTTGGGTTGAAATGAAACCCGGCCATCGAGCCAACAAAAAAAAACCCATCTCTGGACCTATCAGGAGCTCTGGTCGCCTGTAATGGGTGCATTGTTAGGTGTGGGACGCCGCACCATACTTGAATCACAAGTACCATCCTTTGGCTAGCATAAGCAAAGTTGGAAAAATATATTATCTTTATTCTCCCTTTAAGGGAATTATCATCCTTTGGCTAGTATAAGCTAAGATTTTATCATCATATTATTTAGCCCTTTCAAAAAGGGAATGGTTCTTATTAAAGGAACCATTGGTTTTCTTTGTGGAGACCTCAGGAGGTTCATCCATCAAGATGTCATGGGATTCATCCATCAAGATGTATCATTTCAAAGATTTATGTCCCATAATTTCCAATTTGTCAGAAGGAAGACACTTGTGGGACTTTGATTGCACTGTACCAACTTTCTTTTTGCAAGTTCGTTTTTCTTTGTAAGAGTTAAAAGAAAAAGAACTTGTGGAACTAGAAGATAGGAGAAGGGAAGAAATAGAAAGAGTGTAAATTTTAATTTTTCTTTTTTGTAAGTTCCAACTTTTTTAAGTAGCAAAAAGTAGAACTTGTGGGACTGATGACGAGGACAAGAATATGACGAAGACAAGAGGGTCAAAGCGGTCCAGGCCACATATCCCGATCCAGACCCCGGGCCCCCTTCAGGACCTTGTTCGGGCTCCAGTTTGGGCACCAAACGTCAATCCGGGTCCTATGTTCCATAATCGGGTCCTATTCCGGCTCACACTCCATGACCGGATCCCGCACTTTATAAGGAAAGAAGTGCCAAAACTAGAGGAGAGGCTCCAATAAAATAGTACCACATGTACGAGGGTTAAGAGGTAGACTTCACCCTAGAAAGTCTATAAATAGAGATCGGAGGCTCACTTGTAAGGGGAGACATTATGAGAAGAGAGAGAAAATACAAGAAAGCTCTCTAAAGTTGTAATACCAAAGAAGGGAATAAAGATATTGTCTAGAAGTGGATGTAGGCCGGATTATTGGCCGAACCACTATTACTCTCGGTGTTCTGTACGTTTGTGAGATTTGAGGGACCAATTTCTATATTTTCAGTAGAAACCGTAAATATGGAAAGTATAAGGTTAGGAATGATATTTCTAACCTTTTGGTATAGTTTGGTAATTTTTGGAGTTATATATAAGGTTTTTTAAGATATATGTATAAATATAGTTTTAATGACACTAGAAACTATATGTTACAAAATGGGGTTATTTAGTGAATATGGAAAGTTGGAGGGTTGGAAATTAATTTGAAACAGGCCTAGGGTCTGTTCGGTTATTTTGGGACTTTATAACCATAGGTTATAATTATATTAAGGTTTAAGGATTATAATATAAGGTATATATTATAAGTGTGACAATGGAATATAATTTGGAGTTGATTTGTAAATTATGGAAGTATAGTGGAATATGATAAAAACTGAGAAGAATATGGGCTATTTGGTATATTATAACAATTTATAACTATAGGTTATAATTGTTTTAATGACATAAATGTCATAATATATGTTATATAATAAATAACATTATATAAATTATGAGGTGGATTTTGTAAATAATAGAGTACAAGGGTGCTGTTCGGAAATAATGGGATTTTAGAATAAAAATTAATAATGTGGTTTTCAATGTTATAAAGGTTATAACATTTATAATGCAAGAAATATTCATTAAAAGAGAATGAATATATTATAAGAATTACCATATAAATGGTCCCATAATACATGTATAAATAAATATATGTTATGGTGTGGAAAGATATAATATGGTTCAATAACCATATATTATCATAATTAAAATGATATAAGATAAAGAGAAAAGAATTACAAACATTAGATATGGAAATTCTAATGTTAGGAGTATGCATGCAATAATAAGGATTTATATAATTCAAAGTATTTTTACATATGAATTATACTACATTAACCTTGGAAAAACAAACCTTAGGAAAATAAATACTAAGGTAAAAATGTATAATATATGATTAAGGATTATACATGCAAATATAGAAACAAACTATAAAATATACAAGGGTATATTGAATTATACGATAACCAAGTTCAAACTTTAAGTATATTAAATATACGAGACGCGACTATGCATGTAATAACGTTTTTCCAAATCCCGAGTTAAGTCGAAAACCCGACAAACGTTGACAGTTTATAACGGGGGATTAACCGGGAGGTGATAGTGACGGTACGGGGTACCGTAGGGTTATGTCGTTATACGGGATTCTAATCAGTAGCATTATGTATTATTAGACTGTTAGAGATGACACGGGGAGCATCGGATCAAGCTGATTCATACTCCACGGTTATACATTCAGGGTGAACGGTATGTTATTTATGTGGCTTGATTGTCTCTGAGGATTTCCTCAGTTCAGACATTGTGTGAAAATCTGTGTTAAGATTGAATGTCTGCTTGTGTGAATTAATATGCTTGAGTAGTGTATTAATGCTGCTTTGTTTCTATTACTGTTGAACGATAACTGTACAATTCGTATATATGAACATATTATAAAACGAACTAGCGGCAATGATGTTATCTTATATGTGTAATATAAGGAACATAAGTAAAACATTGTAGCATTAGGATAATAAGATTTATATATATATATTATCCGAGACTTGAATACGGAGCCTTGGCCTCTTTAACGCCGCTCTCGTATCTAACACTAAATCCCAAGTCGACATACTCAGGATTGGACTAACGACCTTAGTCTGTTGTGTTAGGAAAAATAGTAAAACGATGCGATGGTATATATTAGTTAGTCAAGAGGATGTGGCTCTTGCTGTGACTTGAGATCAATTAACGATACTAGGATACCGTGTGGGTATCCGTACGAATCAAGGTAAATTACCAACGGACTACAGATGGTTCAAAGGTCGGAGACTCTACCGCCGGAGTGGCTACTGCCGTGGGTGACCCGCCATAGGAGATGGGTAACTTAGAGACACGTCGTTCTAACGAGACGTTGTCATTAGGCATGACTGAACAACTACGAACGACTATATTAGCTCGTATATTAGGCGAACATTATTTGGGCTTGTATGCCAAAGACGGGAAATTATACTTGTTTATAATTCTCGTTGTTTCGCCTTGTTGCTCAGTGGTTATGCTTTGTGGTTATATGTAGTATGTTGGTGGTCTTGCTGAAACGAATCGTTGTACTCATATGTGTGTTGTGAGTGGGTTTAATTGAGTCGTTGTACTTATATCTGTGTTGTGAACTGGTTGAGTGAGTCGCTGTACGTGTGTGGATTATTATGGATGTTTGGTCGAGTGAGTCGCCGTACTCAATTATGAACTATCAAGTGTTTGTTGGAATGGAGTCTCTGTACTCATATAAGCGTTGTAACGCTTTCAGTGGTTTACTGCGATGCGATGTGTGAAGCCGGGGGCTTGTTTGCTAATTGAGTTTACTACAATATATGTTGTTGCTTTACAGTTTTTATATTAAGCTACTTGCATGAAAATGAATTGCATGCTCTCGACCAATTAACTGGGGGTCCGAGGGGGCATGACAGTCATGTAGTAACATACTCAGCAGGGGCTGATTCCATACCACAAACAAACATTTTGCAGGTACGCAGCTTCCGGTGTCGACAAAGAGCGGGACGCGCTAGGTAGTTTAGTTACAGTTGTTTAAATATGCACTGTTGCATTTTCATACGAACTTTGAAACGTGTATAGGATTGGGATACTTAGAATGCTCACTATGAATGTATTTTATATTGGATTGGGAAGGTTAGATCTATCTCTTGTTGTCACTGTGAGAAATTGTTTCGTATTAATATATTTATCAGTAAGCACGTTATTACTCGTATGGGCGAGTGAGAACGGTGACACCAGTAGTTCAATTGTTTAGATTACCGCTGCGATTACAATGTTAAGTAAGACGATTAGGAGCCGACTACAGTAGGGGTGTTACAAAAGTGGTATCAGAGCGGAGTACCGCTCTGATGACAAGAGATAGTAGGATTTATACAGTGAGCATAGGTTTTGGGAATACGGGAAACGTTGTGAGGATATGTGACCTTGCGGGGTTGATGCAATGCTTAAGGCTTGCACACCATAGCCGTAGAGGCACTTCAATATTAAACGACCGAGACTACGGTATTAGACCGAGTAAAGGTCTAACCCGTCCTCTTGACATATGTCAGGGAGAGGTCTGGGTAACAGTACTAAGGAAGAACGCGGCACAGCGGAAGGTGGTGAAGGTCCAGCAACCCCAAGTAACGCGAAGACGGTATGAACTGCTCGCACTTGATGAGAGAGCATCCTGGAAATTTGCAATGGTACCCCACCCGCCGCAGCCCGTACCTGAGTACTATCTAGTGAGGAAATGAAATGAGAAGCACCACGGAGATAACTCTCCTGATCGGGAAAACTCGATGTGGATGCTATGAGAATTATGTTAAATGTAGAAAATAAGACTTTGTGTTTTGATGTAATGTTTAGGACCGGGGGTCCTGGTAATGGCGTAGTGTCTACCATACGAGCACGAGATAAATATTAAACCGAGGTTGAGGGGATAATCCACGTAGGACTAATAGGGCTAGCTTGCTATAAGTAGGGCAACCTCGTCTTACATCCAGGAAAGCACCAATTAGTGCTTGGGGGGAAGGAGGTGGGAACGACGAGTAACGATTAGTTTATGAGATATGCAACAGACGGAATGGATGACCTCTTAGAAGTCTCACCCGAAGCGAGTAACTCTAACCATGCAACACTGAAGGTTCATGATGGCCTGACGTGCATGAGGAGAGATCATGAGAGCTAGAAACACGAACTCGCTAAGTTGCTATCATGCAACGCCTCGAGAGGGAAGTAAGACCTGACTACCATGGTAAACTTGTGGGAACGAGTGCGGGAGTGAGACTGTATTAATTTGAATAAGAACTTTTGACAGGAACAGGAACCTGATCAGGGAATAGCACTGCACTGATACACCGTACCAGTGGCTCAGTCTGCATGGCGCACTTGCCACTGCAAGTGCCACATTAACCAAAGTACTAAATTTCAACCTGCCTTGCGCACTTGCTACAGCAAGTGCAGCAATGGTTAACTACCCCTAAATGACCGGGTGGTCCTGGCAGTTACCAATAAACACTAAACTTTTATGTAAGTCTGTAATGCAATGAAGCAGGACATGGCCTTCTTAAAGGCAGGGTTATGAAACCCTTGGGTTGGAGGTCAAGAAAACCTCGGGAAGACCTAGCCGGTCTGACCATTAAACCTGAAAACAATACACCATTTAGTAGTGTATGGAAAAGGGGACTAAATGAGAACCGGTAATTAGTGCCTACAAGCCTAACCCCAGTGCCGGTATGGACATTAAACGTCAACCATTACCGGTGGGGAGTGTCGAGTCTTCAAGACCAGCATAACCATATTTAGGGAGTGCGCGACACTTGTGGTTAAACCACTACCATTGAACATGGCCAAAGGGCAAGAAGTGAGCTATACGAGCCAAGATTTTAAATTAAACCTAACCAAGCTGAGTAACGTCAGCTTATAACTCGAGTGAGGGTAACAAGTGATGTGGACATGGTATCTGGGATCCAATGAGTGCTGAACTTGCTTACCTTGTCCAAGTCTGGAGTTGGGCATCCTGATTTGGCCGAAGAGAACGGCTCAGGTGTATATAGTGTTTGGGGAAAATAATAGACAAGTGCTGTTATGACAAACTATTTTGTAGTTGTAAGAAAAGATTAGGCAGATACGAACGTACAATAAAGGGGCCGACGTTGTGCCCGCACCACACACACCAGGGGTGTTGTGAACCCATTATACTGCTAGACTCCCGTACGGAGGGTAGTGGGTATTAACTGAACAGTGAATTTGCCTGAGGACGGAAAATACCGTTACCTCGAAGAGGATGGAGGAAATATGAGTTGAATAAGAGTGAGGACTACACAATGTAGAGCGATGATTAGCGGAAACCACTAAGTTGTGGGTATCCAATTGTAACCTTAGGAGAAAGTGTTAGAACCAACTAGGATTAAATTAAATAGAAAGACCAACAATCATTTAACTATTAGAATAAGCACTGAGCCTGAATATCGTATGGCATCGGCCTACGGAAGGATACCCTTAGTACCACCAAAATGACCCAAAACTAGGAGAACAAAGGTGATGAATCACAAATACTGATTAATATCAGGCTAAAGAGGGACTACCATAAGGCAGGGGAAACACGTGGTGTCAACCCTTATCATGGAGTCCAAATTATACCAGAGGATGTAACCCAATGGATTGGGTGGACTTCAAGAACTGAAAACTCATATCTGAAGGCGTTAACAGCCTAGGAGTGCACGGGAGAGATAGTAAGTAGTTACTGATCCTCACTCATAGATACCAGGTGACGAGCATGTGGAAACCAGTATTAGGGCGATAAGTCGCAAACACCTATCTTAGAGAAGATAAAGAAAATATACATTAATAAAGGAACCCATAGAACCCAGGGAACCCTTTAGGGCCATTCTGACATTAAAGGTTAAGAATTGGCAGCATAGTTACTTCAACATAAATTACCGGGACTAAGAGTACGATAACCACCGGGTACGAACACTACGAGTGCACCAAATGAGACATGGGACGACCACAATCCTAGGAGCTTGTGGGCCTGACAAAACTTACATTAAGTTAGTTGGGTAAGTAGTAATGTATCAGTATGGTACCCCATGTATGTAAACGAGTAGTGTAAGGACCGAGGAGGAAATCAACTTTGTGTCTAAGTCAGTGAATGGAATCCTGACTAGGTAAACCATGAATTGACGAGAGAGATCCCAGTCAAACTAATAAGGTTAGGAAAATCAAGGATAGCTGGATAATAAAATGACATAAGGTCGTAACTCCGTAGTGGATGAGTTAGAACATGAGTTTTGGATATTTTAGTAATGGCAAGGTGAACCCATGAATGAGAAGAGGAATTGGTATCTTAGGAAATATATGAGAGAAACCTTTGTAATATTACAGATGCTACCCAAAAAGGGGGCACCGAGAGAGTTATATCATGCGCTGAGGGCGCTGCGATGATGTCGCATTAAACAATAATAACCACATGCACAAGCCATAAAACGTTAGTATGTTAGTACCAATTAGGGCAGAACAGAAAACAAACGCCAAGTAATAACCCACAGTCGTATTGTATGTTTACAACAGACGAAGGGCAAAAGCGAGCATTACAAGAGATACTCTAAGCTGGAGATTAGATACTCCATGCAAACCGCAATAGTGGATAACCGTCTAATCGACTGGTACATGGTGCGCAACAAGCTGTTAACCGAATTATGTTGGTGAGAGGTAGAACGCGGAAGATCAGATAAACTAATGGATTCCCTAATTGAGTATAGGGATGAACCATATGAGTGGGCAATAAAATACCAACACACGAGGGATACGAGTTCACAACAGTAAAAGAGGACCTACAAGGTACCTAAGGAACGAACTCATTCCAGAGGGAAATAACTTGGAGTCATGAGGCACCAGTTAGTTGCGTATACCAGAGTCGCCATGATATTTTAGAGACAACTACTGCAAGCACTAAGTGCTAGAGCATAGCTCGACAACCCTTACATCGAAGGTTAGTTCGGTAGGGTGGCATGAACTCTTGTGAATATACCATGAGCATGTTGGGTTTAGAGGTTAGAGTGATGAAAAAAAAAAAGCTAGTCGAAATACCTAGCAGGTTGGGAAAACAATGATGTGTTCACATCTCCCGATCAAACCGTATAGGAACATACATACACCTAACCGAGATAGGCAGTATAGCCTGAGGGGCTAAGGCCCGACTAGAGAAAGGTGGGGTAATGTAATATGTAGCACATTAGTGCACGAATAATTCCACTAGAGTGGAACATCTTGAACTCATTACTTCAAGATGATATATTCATAGATTACGTGGGTGTAATCATTTTTAAGGGGGATAGAGCGATTTTGCACGCTTAAAATATACTGTACATAGGAGTACGTAGCGCATGGTACACATGCAGCAAACCATTATTGTACGTAGAGTACAAGTATTATGATTGTGTTATATTACTTGAGGTAATATTGTGATGTATTATGTGTATGAGCATATATATATATTTTAGTTTGCATTAGTTGAGGCGAATAGGAAAGGGAGAACATATAGAGTGTTCTCATCCTATTTCCGATTATTTATGCAAACGTTGCAAACAATAAACACATAAACGCCTAGCTTGTTAGCTCCGGTTGAGAGTTCAAGTAGGTCTATCTGGTAGCTCCAATGGGAGATTTTAAATAGAAGGAGTAGAAAGCTCCGTACTATATGATTTGTGACTTGGTATGAAACCGATTATTGAAATGCGATGAGTGAATCGGCATGAGACCGATGTGTAACCTAGTGGAGGTAAAACCTCTAGGAGTTGTATGAATAATTATAAGTCAAGAGAACTTGGTACATGGTTAGGATACATGATCCTATATACCAATGATTAGATTAATTACACTAGTTGACTTGTGTATCTATAGAACACAAGGTGGCAAATATCAAGAGGAAACAAGATTAGAAATGAATAAACAATTAATTGATTGAAATTGACGTGGGAAGTTGAACTTGATCCTGGTCCGATCAAGGGAAACCGAACACAAATTGAGGTGAGAGATAGTTCAACGTTGACGCTGACCACGTCGGGGTTGAATGACTCTGAAACTTCCTACAAGTGGACACAGATATGAATAGAAATTGGAATTTAGGGCGTCACTCGAAGAGCCGTGGACCGTGGAGTCCTTCGTTATTAGACCGGTGTGTCTGCGAGTGACATCACCCAAAGAGTCGTGGACCGCAGAGCCCTTTGTCATTAGACCGATGTGTCTGCGGGTGATTAAGGAAATTAGGTGATACTATCCGAGGAGCCGTGGACCGCAGTGCCCTTCGTTATTAAACCGGTGTGTCCACGGGTAGTAGACGTTGGCTAGCATGGGGTTGGGGATCATCAAGTCCTGGTCTTTAAGACTGCTTCCCCCTGATTTGCACCTTGTCTATTGCTGTGTATGATTGAGCTTTGCACCTTGTCTAGTGCTGTGTATGATTGAGCTTTGCACCTTGTCTAGTGCTGTGTATGAATGAGTTTTGCACCTTGTTTAGTGCCGTGTATGAATGAGTTTTGCACCTTGTTTAGTGCTGTTTATGAATGAATGTGTCATGATTATTGATTATATGGAATGAGATTAATGCTGTATCAAATGTGATAAATAAAGACTAGGTCTGAACGTAGTGGGATGTACCCCCTAGTGATGATCTGTCTGTGATTACTTAGTGGAACTAGATTCCTTAGGTGAACTGATTATGAATAAGGACTTCGGGACGAAGCCTTTTTAAGGGGGGTAGATTGAAATACCCCTAACCTTAAAAACATAATTAAATGATCTATTAATGATCTAAGAAGATTAATAAACATCTTAATACCATTGGGGAACAATTCAAAGATCTCAACAAGGCAAAACATGCCTTAAGATCGGTAAAGCCAAAAAATGTGCTTTAAGACACCATAGAGATTGTATGACCTCAAATAGGATCCAAAGTGGATTCCTAAGTATTATAATGAAGTAATGAACATTATAAAACCATTCTCAAAGGAAACCAAGCTCTAAAACATGTTCTAACACAAAATGTGCTTTAAAATTCCTTAAAGCACGTTTTTGAGAAAATTGACTTTCTGAGTGGGTTTTGAGTGGTGTTAGGCATTGGATCAGACCTTGTTATACTAATGTACTATAATGTTGTAACACCCCTACTACGTGCTTTACCATAATTGAAATCGCAGCGGAAATAAACAACTAAACAATAACTAAACGGTTCGGTGCTACAACGCCGTTAACCACCCACGTAGTTAACAAGGCAGAATAAATACAAGTGTACCGGTCTGATGATCAGACTCCCGAGCATAGAACTAAAACCATAAATACATCATATACAATACCGAGTATTTAATTACATTCCTTCACTGTAAACATGACAATATATCGTCACTGTAGTACAACAGAACAAAAAAATAACGCCACGGGAGCACAGGCGCATCCCGGGCCTACCATCCAAAATAACCAAAAGTATGACATGACCTTGATCTACAGCCACTCTACTTCTTCGATCCTCATCCTGCAATATAAATATGGAGCCCCCGAGGGGGTCAGCAACCCTTGGCTGGTATGGTTAACGCGCAGCCCATTGGCTACCGGGATACGCGCAACTAATTGTCATGATAACATGGCGTTGATTTTACACAAACCACATATATAGAATAGCAAGAAATATTGCTTAGCAAAACAATACACACATAGTGAGTACATTTCCCACAACAACAAACCAAGAAGGTTAGTCAACATCGGAAGCCTAGAGAATGGTTCACCCTAATGTTAAGCTTGTTACACACACTCATTACCGTTCTGTTAGTCGAACGGGTAACTTAACTCACAGATGGATCAGATATTGTGACCCGAACACACCACACAAACACATGTTCCCACTAAACCGATCATAAGTCAGAATAGATAAGCTTTGGAGGAAGCTAGCGGGAGATCAAAAGCCAAATAAGAAGGACAATCTTAACATTATAAGAGTCGAATCTGATACAGATATCTGCTCTTATTCTTACACGTGTGACCGGACTACCGGATTCCTCACTCCCCATTAGCACTTGTTAGAAGTTCAATGTTGGAACTTAATAAACGAATCACAACAAGTGGTTAACTCTTGTTAGACACACACAAGGGACATAAGTCACACTTTTTAATACCCCGGATCTAAAAATCGTGATTAAATTACTCTAATATGATATTTAAAGGCCTACTAGTGCCTAAGGAGTATTGACAAGGGAAATAAAACCAAAAGAAAAGAGAAAATGCGTAAAACGCGAAAAACGCTAAAGCGCGCATTAAATAAGTATAAGAGATGTATGATCTCGTTAGGGTCCAAGATGGATTCCTAAGGCTTAGTTAGGCCTAATTAGTATACGGGAGCGATTCCTGAAGAAAACGAATCCAAATGATGGGTTAAAACGCTAACAGAGTCTTAAAGCACGTTTTTCGAGGAAACCCGAAAACGTGACTTTAAGTGGTCAAACGGACACGTAAAAGTTATAGTTGATTATATAACTATAATTAAGTGTTAATGGGAGTTTAATAACCATTAAAAATATAGAAACGAGAAAATTCCAGAAAACGGACCCGGTAAGTGAATAGTGTCAGAACCGGGAGACAAAACGCGTTTAATTCGAAAAGTCGAAAAACGACCCGGGTTACTACTAATGAGGGGCCGGTTTTCTAACTAGGCACCCACACACCCTTAATTAAATAACTAGCTAGCTTCTAATTAGTCACAAAAGGACAAGGTAATAAAGTAAAAGAGGGGAATAGTTAAAAGTAGTGTTAGTACTCTCTCTCCCCCTCTTTCCTTTTCTTTCACGATTTTTCCCCCTCCAAACTGAGCTCCTTCTTCTTCATCCTCTGTAAATGGCGATTACATAAGTGAGAAAACAGCCCATCTTCAATCTCTCCTCACTTGCTCATTTCTCCACCAAATCACACAAAAATACTACCGTTGGATTCGTATCGGCGAGGGCTACGTTTTCCACCCTTCAAAAGCTCGAAACCTTCATCTTCATCTCCATGGAAGTAGGCCATTTTGGAGATTAAAGAAGTGTTTTTGGGTCTCCATCATCTTCTTGATACTCCAAGGTAAAAAGAAAGTCAAAAACTCTTCATTTCTAGCTAGTTCTTCCAATTTTGGGAAATTCCTCCACGTTGAAATTTTCCCAATGTCCAGCCGGTTCTTCTTGCTTTTGAGGGGTGCTGGAACTTCATCTTTTTGATTGCCTAAGCTCTCCATTTGGACACTTGAAGGTTCTCTAAGCTAAACCCTAAAAACTAGCTCTTGTAATACTAGTTTTTGTGAGGGAAAAGTTGAATTAATAAGCTTAATATATGTGTATGGGGATATGATTGTAGATGGCAATCTAGACCCCCTTCCGTGTTGTGAAAACAAGAAAAGAAAGAGAGAGCAAGAGAAAGAGGAAGAAAACCGAAAACAAACAAGGTAATAAGCTCAGCTTGAGTTGGTTTTATTTGACTTGTAAAACAGATTTTAGAATTGATTTAGTGTTCTTCAATTGGTGTAGTCATGGTACAACAATATTGAGTGGGAATGAGAATGTTTTAATGTGGTTTAAGTGTGCAAATGAACCTAGAAGTTAAGCTAGTGTATATGTGTGAACAAGTGGGAATTCGATGTGTTGTAGTTGTTGGTGCTTCATTAAACAGGGATGAAGGAGTGTATATGAGTTGATTCATTGTGGTGAATATGTTAAAGAAGTAGACAAGTGCTGCCAAAATTTCCTTGGAGATTATTAACTTGAGTGTTTCATTTAAAGGAAGGAACTAGGTATGCCTAAGAGGTTTAAGTAACTAGTGATGGTTTGGAAAACTAAACTATGGAGAAGAGTGTATTAGGAGTAAGAATAATGCCATTTGAGTGCTTGGAATGACATTAGTGAGTGAAAAATGAATGGTAAAAAGATGGAGCTAAATCTGTTGCAAGAAGTGATGAGAACTTGAAAACTACTTATGAAATATAAGTGAATTTGAGTGAAATAATCAAAAGTTTGTGAGAGGACTTGGTGGTTGGATTAAGGTGATTTAGAAGGGTAATTAAGTGCCAAAACATGTAGATTATAAGGGGGAAAGATTAGAGGATCAATGGTGAAAGAATGAGGTTGTAACAGATTTGGAAAATGCCAAATCTGTCAAAACTGCAGTAGGGTCTGGGACTAGGTCTAGGACCATGTTCCGGACCACCCCCTAAAATACCCCCGAGAGTTTTCCAGTTTGATAGGTCCGGGACTTAAGTCCCTGCCCATGTCTCGGACCACCCCATAAATTAAGGCCGAGAGTTGAAGTCTGTACCCGGTCCGGGAATTAGGATGGGGACAAGGTCCCGGACCATATTGAAATTCATGCCGAGAGTTCGAGTGTAGGTTTGGTCCGGGACTTAAGAGATGTATAAGGTCCCGGACCACTTCAAAAATATGGCCGAGAGTTAAGACCAGCATTAGTCCGGGACTTAAGGTAGGGGCCAAGTCCCGGACCACCCCCAGAACCCTACAGAGAGTGTTTTAAAGGTTTCTAATGATGGGGGTTTGAAGGTTAATGATGTTATAAGATGTTAAGGCCTTGTTTGGTGAGATGTAAAGGCCCTAGGAAGTGTAAGAAAGTGTTAGAAGTGATTGAGAAGTGTGAACTCAAATTAACAAGAGTAAAACCGAGGTAACGGGATAACGGGGTATGTACGGGAGTAGCATTTAACTATGTACCGTATGATCTTAGTATTAATAATAATGTTTGAAACATTATCAGAGGATCCCGTGTGAACCGAGCATGGTGAGATGACACGGTAAAAGTAAAACCCCGGTGAAAGGTATGATTTTCTCATACTCCGCGTGCTAACCGAGTTATGTTGATTTGTGTGTTTGTGTGCCGGCTTAATCAAGATTAAAGCACAAAAATAATCCATTGTTTGATTATGTATGTCTTGTTGTATGTTGAATGAGCTAACATACTTGTATGCCGGTGTGGTCTGACATAGAGTAAAGACCAACTCATTGTGAGTAACGTTTGGCTAGAGACCATAGATTGGGTCGATGCTTATGATAACGAAAACGTGCAACACACAAATTATCCGTTAAAGTATAACGATAACGCAAACATATGAACTCCCTAGAATGTGCGGAGATGTACGGGTTGAGTAATTACCCGATAACGGTTAGAAAACCATATTGAAACAATCCACGAAACAAATGAGAGTGGAAAGATAAGTGAACCTCCTTCAAGAGGATTAAGGATAGTTCGAAGATGTGAACTAGTAAAGAAGGTAAAAGAGACCTAAGGGATTAGTAGCTCCCTTGAGACATGGTCGACCTCCTAAATGAGGATTTTACCCGGTATAAGAAAATAACTAAAAGTATAAGTAAATGAAATGTATGGGTAACTCTTAAAACCTAAGATTAACCGAACTTGTGAATTGTTCCCATAGTCATTAGAAACATCGAGAGTGATGCTTCTAGACTAAAACACATAATAATATTATAGCTCCGAGAGAGGAGTGTATGGTAATGAGAGTAGTCCGAGAGTAGTCGGACCTATGTAAAAGAGTTAGGAACTAAGAGAGAGAGTTCCGTGAGCTAGTTGAACATTCCCACCATGCTAGACCAGAGTAGGGTCGAAACCGGGGAAGTAAGACTATGCTTGAGAGCCATGAGTTTTGGCCTAAGTATGTATTAAGAGTAACAAGCGTGACATAGGATACCTGTAGTGTCTCGAGAATCTACAAGAGCTTGAGTATAAATAACCCAAGAGTGTGGGTGAGATAATGAGTATAAGTAACCCGAGAGAATGGGTGAGTATAGTACGAGTAGCCCAAGAGAATGGGTGTATATGAATAAGTAACCCGAGAGAGCGGGTGAGATATTGAATAAGTAAACAAGGCTTAGTGCGGTATAACCCTCAAGGCCTAAGAGTAATTTGACACAACTAACAACCTTGTTATGTTAGTTAGGAATTGTGTTCCGTGATTGGATGTAGATTCATTGAGTAATATACATATATATTGTATTGCTATGATGCATGTTGTTTGACTAAAATGAACTCCATGTATATCCGACAAAGTAGTCGGCGTACCCCGGTTAGCGCTCGGGGTATGCGAATTTCATATGCAGCGTTAAGCTGAGCCCCTAGGGGCAGGGGCAACGTTTTTATTTTTCAGGTACACCAAAGATGTTACCGTTCGAGAGTAGGACGGGGTCGATGGGTTGCATGGGTAGTTAGATTTAATTACTTATGTATTGAAGGAGGTGTAAGACCGAATATGTTGTCGGCATCCATATATTGTTGACTCGGTATAGTAAGGAAGTGCTTTGAGTATTGTATTTGTATTGTGTACTCGGTTGTTCCAGTTCATCAGACCGTTACGGTATGTAAGGTAGGCCTGGTTAGCCATATGGGTGGCTAACAGCGTTGTTTCACCCCTCGTTGTAATTAGTGTTCCGCTGCGTGAGTAAGAGCATCTAGTGACAGTTTAAGAGGTAATGAGAAGATTAACGGTTGGGGTGTTACAAAAATGGTAGTATCGCTCTGATGACTGGAAATACTGAGCTTAGGAGATACCGAGTTAGGAATTAGAGACTTAGGGCTAAGGGTTGAGTGGTAGCGTGAGAGATGCGCTAGTTAGGAACTTCCAGTATGTTCTGGATACCTACAATACCAGACCCGCCCTCCACAACCCCCGTATTAAAAGCTCGGGAAGGAACGCTAGAGAGATGGAGAAACCCAATCTGGCAGTTATCAAACACTTCAATCTGAACCAGAATCTGTCATGCGGTAGATCCCGAGAATCGGAGACCCCGGCGACGGATCCCGCTGGAGCGACAATAATCGCACTCAATGGCGAGACGTCAAAACAACCTATTCCAGGGAGACCAGAATCTGTGGCAGCTTGGGGCGACGTGCTTTGCAGTCACGAGAACCTAGCTGGCCGAGCGGCAGCAAGAAGAAAGCACCAATCATGCGACAGGACGGACTCATAAGAAATAACGAGAAACGGGACACATGTCTACGGACTGCCATGGTTATGTAATACCACACTCAAAAAAGTTGAAATACCTAACTGATATAGCTTAGACAGCTACGAGTAAACTACGGGATATACCCAAATAGGACTACAGAAGTAGTGCCTAAATGACTTAACCTCTGTAACCACAGTAAAGACGTGGGAACGAGCAACGAGGTAGAGCATAGAACTAAATAATTAAGGAACTCCGACAGTGGAGAAGCACCTAAATGACTGACAGTCATGTCAAGATGTATGATAAGTAGCACTAAGGAGTAGTTATCCAACTAAAGGATTAAGGAAGAGCCAACAAGGCTACCAAATACAGTGTGAACAATACCGTGACCGGTATAAGTTAACCCAAAAACCGCCTGTACTGCGCACTTGCCACGGCAAGTGCAGTATTAATGCGACTGTTAAGACACGCTTTGACAAGCGACCAGTACTTGGCAATTACCAAAAAGATGAGAGAAGCCAATACGGCAAAACAACCCTAAGAAGTGAGAAACGAAACCTTGAAAAGGCCTAACGGCCTGATCATTGTATTAAGAACATACCAGTCAATGAGAAGCTGGACTCGGTAAGGAACAGCCGGCATTGAAATACCATGAAGAATTTACCTTCAAAACCCAAATTTTCTTTCGAAACTCAAATTGTCAAAAACCCCAAATTTTAAAAACCAAACCAGAGAACCACGGTAATTTATCATAGGACGATATAAGAGGAGTTGGCAACAGAATACTTCACCTAGGCGTGTGACTGACACTACGGTGTACTAAACGAGACATGGAACGACCACACTCCGAAGGAGCTTGCGGGCCTGACAAACCAGTTCTGAGTTGGTCGGGTAAGTGGTGACGTATCAATAAGATACTCCATGTATGTATACAAGTAGAGTACGGAACACGGGAAGTAGCCCACTCCATACTACGGACGAAAGAGCCAATCTAAACCAAGACAGTTGGACACCTCGAATGATCGAAGAACACAGAGAAGCTTACCAAGCGAAAGAAATCAAGAACCCACTATGAGAGGATGGGAAGATTAAAAGTGCGAGAAGCACAAAGTATTAAGTATAGACATTGGATATGTCTCAGGAATCAAGGAGGAAATACCTAATAACTGGAATGAATACCAGTGTAAGAAATAAGACGAATGCCTTAAATGATCATATCAATGTTGGATAAACGGGATAGGATTCCCACAACATACCTCACTGAGTAGAAAACGACCTGACCGAGAAGTTAAAGGAAAAAGAATCAATGGTCTACCCAAGAATGCGAGGCATTACAACCCTAAACGGGATAGTTCGAGTTATACATAGCCGCAAGGCGAAGTCGCAACTGAACATAACCATAAGTACAAGCCAGATGTAATGGCGCGATTCGGTAACACCCAGGAACAATCCGTAAAGGGTGCCGGAGGCAACAGTAGTTGAATGAAACATCGTGTTGAGAACATAAGTGTTAAAGCAAACACTCGGGTAGAACCCGAAGGGATCCCACATGAAACGGGATACCCGAAATTGCCAAAGGGCATGAAACAATACCAAGATACTTAAAGGGCCTTCCAGGTACAGAAGTGTGATGAGACAGCTATGTCAAAGAGCCCAGCAATACCTCCAAATCATTTAATGGTGTACGGAGGAGCAGACATTGTATAAACAGCCGCACAGAGCATGGCTCGTGGCAATGAGGCGTGTAACCAGAAAACCAACTACAATGTGTAGATCTAGACATTGCAAACCTATGCACAAAGGCATAAGAGAAATAGTGGAGAATGAACCACTACCTTACAGCGGGAATACCCCTCGTTACTGTGGGGCCTACGGAGCGGCAGTTGTGTGAATCCTCCAGAGTAAGGCTACCACCTAAGTATGTTATGTGAAACTGCTAGAGCGGCGTAGTGATACTTGAGCATGTGTATATTGCCAAGGAGCATATGAACACAAATAGTATGTGGAAAGGCTTTGATAGCGGTGGAAGGAAACCGAGAGAGTAAACGGATGAGTAGTAGACACTGTATGTGTGCAATATGAATTGTAGAGTAAACAATGCGCAAGAAGCGTAGAAGAATTCAAAAGAGTAGCGTATTTCATTGAACCAAGTGAATGGCAATCCATAGCAAATTGGCGAGAGTGCATGAGCGGAAGCTAAACTAGTAGTGGATGCCATTGTGTAAGCGGATGCTGTAATGAGTAAGGACATGGTACGCAGTAAGTGACCATAGTGAGAGTATGGTCAGATAATGATATGAAGTTGATGAGAAAATGAGGTAAAGAAGACATATTCATTCCTATCTCATGAGAGATTTACTGTCAAGGGTTTACGCTTTTGCACTCAGTATGACTGAGTGTTTTGGTATTGCACTTGGCGGTAATGATCGAGTGGGAGAGCCAGGAATTGAGAGATGTCAACGAAGCCTGTTAAGTGAGAATCTAGAGAGATTACCGTGCGGCCGTTGGCCAAAGATGTAACCCACAGGTCCCAGGACTGACGAATGGTAAAGGCAGAGTAGTACGAATGAGGAATTCTTGTACAAAAACAAATAAACAAACATGATTCAGAAGTCATTATTAAATGAGGAAGCACTACATGCTTAGTAGTAGCTTGACCTCAACCGGCAACAAGTCGGGAAAAGTAAGTGAATAATAACGAAGGTATACAGTGCTATACGAAATAGATTTCCAGAGAACTGGAGAGAAAATCTATAACTCATCGAATTCGCATACGGTAAGAGATACCTAGCGACGATTGAGAACCTTTATTCCCAAGACACAAAGGGTTAAAAGGGAGTGGATTAATACATTGAGAATACCAAAGGCCGAATTAAGCTCTAGTTATCAGGTCACGCAGCAGAAGCTAGTGGACCGTAATTCAAAGGTCAAGTATACCTTGTAAATGTGAGTAAATGGCTAATCATAAACGCCTTGAAGCCTTAGAGGCTAGAACCGAAACCGGTTATGAGTTAATTAACCGCATTGAAGCTAAAACACTTCATGATACTCGAATTAGTGAACCAATGTTCAGTGATAACATATGGTTGATTACACGGGCGTAACCCCTTTTAAGGGGGGTAGGGCGAGAAACCGCTTAGAGTATGTTTTACGTATAGGTGCGTAAACTAATATGTGCATATACAAAAGAAATTGTTTTGATGATTGGAACTTATGTTACATAAACATATGTACCCATTCATTGTGTAATTATGATTATTGTGCATGAGAGATGCAAGTAACGAGTATGTAATATTATGAAAAGAGGAGTAGAGAAACTCCTGGGAATGAGAATCCCAATAGCTTATGTCTAGTGAGATTAGACATGAGACATAATGAGTATGAATCGGTATGAAACCGATGTGTAACCTAGTAGGGAGTGAGTCCCCTAAGTGATTTTATTTAAGAATGATTGATGGAGTGAGTTCCATCCTTTGGAGTTGTATGTTGTGTGTTTTAAATTGAGTAACAATTTGACTAATGAGGCCATAAGTATGTAATGCCTAGGCAAGGTAAGTGAAACAAATAGAGAGTAATGGATGACTTAAGTTCCATAACTAAGAGATAAGTTGAAATGAGTTGGGTTATGAATACGAGTAGAAAGAGTAAAAAGATAGAAAACAAAAATATTTGACTATCTGCTTGCATGAAACTGACGTGGGAGGTGGAACTTGATTTGCTAGCGATCAAGGGAAACCGAACACAAATTGGGGTGGAAGGATAGTTCAACACTGATGCTGATCACATCAGGGTTGGATGATTCTTGAAGCTCCCTATAAGTGGTCACAAGTAATCACGCTAAGAAAAGGTACAACTACCATAAGCCGGATTTGGAGTTGTGTGATGTTTTAAAAGGAATTTTCAAACAGACTTTGAAAAAGGATTTTCTTCAAGTATGAAGATGGATATGGAAACTGGTTTTGAAACCGCTATCACCCGCTGATGGCTACGGCCTTAAGTCTTGATGACCGGTAGAACGGTGGGCGTGTATTAGTTTTGAAACCATTGCACCGTACGTGCGGCAGTCCTAAGTGACCGGTTGGGGTGGTGACAGTGTGTGATTTTTCCAAAGGCAGCGGGAGGGGAGAGTAGACAACCCTGGACATCCGTGTTGAGTGAGTCAACCAGAGTGCTGAGGATATGTATATGTGCAACGTTTTGATCAGAACCGAAGGGACCGTGGGCCAGAGAGAGTAAGTGCCCATTTGTCATGAAACAGCCGTGAACCAGAAAGCGTAAGTGTTCAACGTGACCGGTACTTGAGGGATTAGTAGTATATTACTCAATATGGATTCGAGGACAGCAGTGCCTTCTTGTCTTCGGACCGATTCCATGGAGAGAGTACAAAGAGTATTTTTGATTGCTATACATGCTGTGATATGTGTGTGGTATGTGTAGTGTGAAATGAGACTGACTTGTGGAGTCTGTAAGGTTATACATGTATTATAACCTTGGCATAGCGTGCCCATGAGAGTAACGATATAAGATTCACCAACTTTGATGACAAAGTTCCTACGGGGGGTAGATTTTAATACCCCGGATCTAAAAATCATGATTAAATTACTCTAATATGATATTTAAAGGCCTACTGGTGCCTAAGGAGTATTGACAAGGGAAATAAAACCAAAAGAAAAGAGAAAATGCGAAAAACGCTAAAGCGCGCATTAAATAAGTATAAGAGATGTATGATCTCGTTAGGGTTCGAGATGGATTCCTAAGGCTTAGTTAGGCCTAATTAGTATACGGGAGCGGATTCTCGAAGAAAACGAATCCAAATGATGGGTTAAAACACCAATGGAGTCTTAAAGCACGTTTTTCGAGGAAACTCGAAAACGTGACTTTAAGTGGTCAAACGGACCCGTAAAAATTATAGTTGATTATATAACTATAATTAAGTGTTAATGGGAGTTTAATAACCGTTAAAAATAAAAAGAAACGAGAAAATTCCGGAAAACGGACCCGGTAAGTGAATAGTGCGGAACGGGAGAAAAACGGTTTAATTCGAAAAGTCGAAAAAACGACCCGGGTTACTACTAATGAGGGCCGGTTTCTAACTAGGCACCCACACACCCTAATTAAAAAACTAGCTAGCATCTAATTAGTCACAAAGGACAAGGTAATAAAGTAAGAGAGGGGAATAGTTAAAAGTGGTGTTAGTACTCTCTCTCCCCCTCTTTCCTTTTCTTTCACGATTTCCCCCCTCCAAACTGAGCTCCTTTTCTTCATCCTCTGTAAATGGCGATTACATAAGTGAGAAAACAGCCCATCTTCAATCTCTCCTCACTTGCTCATTCTCCACCAAATCACAATAAAATAACTACCGTTGGATTCGTATCGGCGAGGGTTACGTTTTCCACCTTCAAAAGCTCGAAACCTTCATCTTCATCTCATGGAAGTAGGCCATTTGGAGCTTAAAGAAGTGTTTTGGGTCCTCCATCATCTTCTTGATACTCCAAGGAAAAAGAAAGTCAAAAACTCTTCATTTCTAGCTAGTTCTTCCAATTTTGGAAAATTCCTCCACGTTAAAATTTTCCCCATGTCCAGCCGGTTCTTCTTGCTTTTGAGGAGTGCTGGAACTTCATCTTTTTGATTGCCTAAGCTCTCCATTTGGACACTTGAAGGTTCTCTAAGCTAAACCCTAAAAACTAGCTCTTGTAATACTAGTTTTTGTGAGGGAAAAGTTGAATTAATAAGATTAATATATATGTGTGTGGGGATATGATTGTAGATGGCAATCTAGACCCCCTTCTGTGTTGCGAGAACAAGAAAAGAAGAGAGAGAGAGCAAGAGAAAGAGGAAGAAGAGGAAGAAAACCGAAAACAAACAAGGTAATAAGCTCACCTTGAGTTGGTTTTATTTGACTTGTAAAACAGATTTTAGAATTGATTTAATGTTCTTGAATTGGTGTAGTCATGGTACAACAATATTGAGTGGGAATGAGAATGTTTTAATGTGGTTTAAGTGTGCAAATAAACCTAGAAGTTAAGCTAGTGTATATGTGTGAACAAGTGGGAATTCGATGTGTTGTAGTTGTTGGTGCTTCATTAAACAGGGATGAAGGAGTGTATATGAGTTGATTCATTGTGGTGAATATGTTAAAGAAGTAGACAAGTGCTGTCAAAATTTCCTTGGAGATTATGAACTTGAGTGTTTCATTTAAAGGAAGGAACTAGGTATGCTTAAGAGGTTTAAGTAAGTAGTGATGGTTTGGAAAACCAAACTATGGAGAAGAGTGTATTAGGAGTAAGAATAATGCCATTTGAGTGCTTGGAATGACATTAGTGAGTGAAAAATGAATGGTAAAAAGAGGAGCTAAATCTGTTGCAAGAAGTGATGAGAACTTGAAAACTACTTATGAAATATAAGTGAATTTGAGTGAAATAATCAAAAGTTTGTGAGAGGACTTGGTAGTTGGATTAAGGTGATTTAGAAGGGTAATTAAGTGCCAAAACATGTAGATTATAAGGGGGAAAGATTGGAGGATCAATGGTGAAAGAATGAGGTTGTAACAGATTTGGAAAATGCCAAATCTGTCAAAACTGCAGCAGGGTCCGGGACTAGGTGTAGGACCATGTTCCGGACCACCCCCTAAAATACCCCTGAGAGTTTTCCAGTTTGATAGGTCCGGGACTTAAGTCCCTGCCCATGTCCCGGACCACCCCATAAATTAAGGCCGAGAGTTAAAGTCTGTACCCGGTCCGGGACTTAGGAAGGGGACAAGGTCCCGGACCATATTGAAATTCATGCCGAGAGTTCGAGTGTAGGTTTGGTCCGGGACTTAAGAGATGTATAAGGTCCCGGACCACTTCAAAAATATGGCCGAGAGTTAAGACCAGCATTGGTCCGGGACTTAAGGTAGGGACCAAGTCCCGGACCACCCCCAGAATCCTACAGAGAGTGTTTTAGAGGTTTCTAATGATGGGGGTTTGAATGTTATTGATGTTATAAGATGTTAAGGCCTTGTTTGGTGACATGTAAAGGCCCTAGGAAGTGTAAGAAAGTGTTAGAAGTGATTGAGAAGTGTGAACTCAAATTAACAAGAGTAAAACCGAGGTAACGAGATAACAAGGTATGTACGGGAGTAGCATTTAACTATGTATCGTATGATCTTAGTATTAATAATAATGTTTGAAACATTATCAGAGGATCGTGTGTGAACCGAGCATGGTGAGATGACACGGTAAAAGTAAAACCCTGGTGAAAGGTATGATTTTCTCATACTCCGCGTGCTAACCGAGTTACGTTGATTTGTGTGTTTGTGTGTCGGCTTAATCAAGATTAAAGCATGGAAATAATCCATTGTTTGATTATGTATGTCTTGTTGTATGTTGAATGAGCTAACATACTTGTATGCCGGTGTGGTCTGACATAGAGTAAAGACCGACTCATAGTGAGTAACGTTTGGCTAGAGACCATAGATTGGGTCGATGCTTATGATAACGAAAACGTGCAACACACAAATTATCTGTTAAAGTATAACGATAACGCAAACATATGAACTCCCTAGAATGTGCGGAGATGTATGGGTTGAGTAATTACCCAATAACAGTTAGAAAACCATATTGAAACAATCCACGAAACAAATGAGAGTGGAAAGATAAGTGAACCTCCTTCAAGAGGATTAAGGATAGTTCGAAGATGTGAACTAGTAAAGAAGGTAAAAGAGACCTAAGGGATTAGTAGCTCCCTTGAGACATGGTCGACCTCCTAAATGACGATTTTACCCGGTATAAGAAAATAACTAAAAGTATAAGTAAATGAAACGTATGGGAAACTCTTAAAACCTAAGATTAACCGAAATTTGTGAATTGTTCCCAAAGTCATTAGAAACATCGAGAGTGATGCTTCTAGACTAAAACACATAATAATATTATAGCTCCGAGAGAGGATGTATGGGAATGAGAGTAGTCCGAGAGTAGTCGGACCTATGTAAAAGGTTAGGAACTAAGAGAGAGTTCCGTGAGCTAGTTGAACCTTCCCACCATGCTAGACCAGAGTAGGGTCGAAACCGGGGAATAAGACTATGCTTGAGAGCCATGAGTTTTGGCCTAAGTATGTATGAAGAGTAACAAGCGTGACGTAGGAGACCTGTAGTGTCTCGAGAATCTACAATAGCTTGAGTATAAATAGCCCAAGAGTGTGGGTGAGATAATAAGTATAAGTAACCCGAGAGAATGGGTGAGTATAGTACGAGTAGCCTAAGAGAATGGGTGTATATGAATAAGTAACCCGAGAGAGCGGGTGAGATATTGAATAAGTAAACAAGGCTTAGTGTGGTATAACCCTCAAGGCCTAAGAATAATCTGATACAACTAACAACCTTGTTATGTTAGTTAGGAATTGTGTTCCGCGATTGGATGTAGATTCCTTGAGTAATATACATATATATTGTATTGCTATGATGCATGTTGGTTGACTAAAATGAACTTCATGTATATCCGACAAAGTAGTCGGCGTACCCTAGTTAGCGCTCGGGGTATGCGAATTTCATATGCAGCGTTAAGCTGAGCCCCTAGGGGCAACGTTTTTATTTGTCAGGTACACCTGTAACACCCCTACCGCTAATACCGTCATTACTGTACAAATACTTACCTTCGCAGCGGATATTACTTACTCAGCGGCGGGTGTACAATGCCGTTAGTCACCCACATGACTAACAAGGCGGATTACAATGCTACATCTATCGGTCTGATGAATATGAACATACCGAGTACTCTACATAATACAATACTTCCTATTGCTTACTCATCCATAATTCAATTACAACTTCAATTCATTACTATACCGAGTATACTACAATCCTTAAGTTACCGATACAGCTTGGACTTTCAATTTCCCAATACATTACAAGTACAATCCCTTTTTATACAACTACCCATGCTTACATAGCAGTCCCCGTCCTACTCTCTTGAACGGTGGTCAGCTTCGGGTACCTGCACACTAAAAACGGTCCCCCTAGGGGGTCAGCTTACGCTGCATATGAAATCCGCATATACCGCGTGCTAACCGCGGTACGCCGACTACTTTGGGTCGGACATACATGGAGTTCATTTTACATGCATACATACATACTCATGCTACAACAATACAATCACAATACCTACATACACATACAAGGTTCAATACTTACTAAGGAAGACAATTCGATGGTCAACCGTTCATACTAGTTATTTATTCATTACTCTTTTCGTTGCGTTACTCACTACCCTGTTCATACTGGGTTCGATATTCTCTACTCTACTCGTACTCAATCCTTACTCTTGTATACTCATCACTCCATGTTCAATACCTTACTCGTACACGATCCTTACTCTGCACTCGTTACTAAACTTGTGCATACTCACTGCTCAATACTACATACCTTCATATGTACTCAATACTCAAACTCACTCATACATACTCAGTACACGGTACTCATTACATACTCGTACTCACTTCTTACTCAGTACTCATTACTTTACTCATACATACGCAATACTCAATACTCATTACTTTGGCCTCTGGGCGGAGTCATACTCAAGACTCGCCACCGGACCTACAATACGAGGGCTATACGCTTAGCTCCTCA
This sequence comes from Limonium bicolor, assembly GCA_023374045.1. Lineage (NCBI taxonomy): Eukaryota > Viridiplantae > Streptophyta > Magnoliopsida > Caryophyllales > Plumbaginaceae > Limonium > Limonium bicolor. The sequence goes on from CM041782.1 coordinate 225,900,988, forward strand.
AATACTCAAATGTCCGTTCTACCGGACTACTCGAATTCCCAACGCTCTTCTCTCAGAGCATATTACAATCTCATGGATTAGCCTAGAAGTATCTCTCTCGATAACCTCTGTTAGCTTAGGGAATTACCACCGTCCAGTATCCTCAGTTTTAAGGGTTTCCCCAACATATCGAATACTCTCTCGTTCGGGGCATACTTACATCAGTCGGGTCCTCTCATAATAGGTCGACTAATTACTAAGGGGTTTGGAGACCCCTCATCATTCTTTACTACTCTCATGGTTGATGTCTTGCACCAAGATCAATTCCTCTAATAGAGGTTACTCATATACTTCCACTACTTTTTGTTTGTGGATTATTCATTTCGTTTCTCCTACCGGTATCAGAAGGTTATTACTCTCGTACACTCTCACATTCTAGTGAGTTCATTGGTTTACGTTATCGTTTATTGGTTCGTTGATTTAGTGCGTTGCTACGGTTCCATTAGTTCACACATGACTCTCACTACGAGTCAATACACAATAAGACTCATCTATGAGTCGGTCTACGCACTAAGTAAAGCCACACAATCAATCCAGAAGGTTAGCTCAATCAACATACAGCAAGACATATAATGAAAGGCAATAAACCGTTTTCATGCTTTAGTCTTGATTAGCTGGCATACAACACACAAATCAACGTAACTGGATTAGCATACGGGGCATGAGGAAATCATACCTTTCACCGGAGTTAGATTTACCATGTGTTCCCTTGTTCATGGTTCATACTTGTACCACTGATAATATTTCAAACATGATTATTAATACTATACTCTTACGATACACAAATAATTACTATTCCCGTACTTACCCCGTTATCCCGGTATACTTAATGTTCTCATACTCTCAACCTACTTCACTACTTTTCATACTTGTTTTCCTACTCCCATACTTACTTCTTTACCATTGTTGTCACATTAATGGTATATTACTAAGGTCCTTTATTTATGTACTTACCTACATACATACATACATATGATTACTATATTACTACTGTTTTTTTTTATAAGTTAGGGCCGTCCGACCCACCGTCCGACCCAAGCCCTGGGTCGGACCATTCCAGTAGGTTTTCCCGTCTTCTGAAAGTGTCCCGTCCGACCCATAACTGTTCCGTCCGACACATACACCTCTGGGTCGGACCATTCCAGTAACTTTCGATTTCGGAGTCTGGGTCTGTCCGACCCACCGTCCGACCCAACCTCTAGGTCGGACAGTTCCAGAACATGCCTACAGGTTTTGTTTTCCACTTCTTTCTTTACCCATTTCTTCCCCAATCTTCCTACATGTAATCCCACATGTTTTAGCACTAATTAAACCCTCTAAATCACCTTAATTCATCCACCAAATCCATTACTAAATCCATCAAACAACTTACACAATTTCCTTACTTTTCTTCAACACATGTAACAGTTTTTGTTACACTTATGCTACAGATTTTACCATTCAATTCTCCCATCCAATACTTCCTCAATCATTGCCATTCCAAGCATTCTAAATACCTCTCCTTACCATGCCAATTCATTTCCAAGCCATTGCACTTCCTACACCCAAGCTCCAAACTCATTTTACAAAATTCTGCACACCTATTTCTTCCTAGTTCCACAATGCATTTTGGTACCTCTCTTGCTACAGATTTCTTATATACTTTATCCTCATCCTCCAATTACCAATCCATAGTCATTACACATCTCTACTAACCCCAATACATACCTTGGTTCACCCATTCACCAAGTCATTCTTTAATGCACAATTCCTACCAAAATTTTGCCATGGCTCACCTATAATTCTTACTTATCCACACATACCCATCATCACCAAAATCATTCCTATTCTAGCCACACCCATACAAGGGTTCTACCAGCACTCATACCAAAATCTTAATACACCAATATCTCCTAAATTACCATGCTAATACATCATTACTTCCTCAAATAGCAATATTAATACACATATACCATTCATTTGGCTCCAAGGCCTACAAATCCACATATTCATTCACAAGTCCTCAAACATTCACAATCACAATACTTAGTACAATAGTTTAGGTTCTTTTATTTGTTCACCCATTCCCATTACTCTAATGCATTAAAATTTAGCATTAAGGAAGAGCTCTTACCTTGAGCTTATATTTCCTTCTTTTCCTTTCCACTTCTTCTCCTTCTCTTTTTCTTGCAAAATCGGCCATGTGGGGGATGGAGTTTCCAAACTCCATCCCAACACCCAAATTACATGAGGAGAGTATAATTAAACTTCTATCTCTTAAAACATCACTAATTCAATGAAGGGTTTAAATTACCATTAGTTAGGGTTTTTACCTTGGAGTGCTTTAGGAGGGGTTTTAGCCCTTGGTTCAAGAAGGTGTTCTCACCACCATTGGAGGGTTGAAGCAAAGCTCCAAAACAAGAGAAAAACAAGGTAAGAGAGAGACCAAAAATCGGCCATGCCAAGAGATGGAGAAAAGTGAGGTCTTTCATGGAGATTTTTACCTTGTTGGAAAGAGGAGACTCCAAGCTTCACATTGATGTTACATTCTTCACCAATGGGGTAGACCCACAAAAATCAACTTCCTTATTTTTGGATTTTGAAGAGAGAAGTGTAGAGGGTGATGAGGAGAGTAAGAATATGCAATTATTTTTGCATTTGGAGTTCAATGGAGATGGAGCATGGAGGAGAAGGTGGAGTAGCCATGGAGGTTTCCTTTGGGGCTCCAAAATCGCCCAACCAAAGAAGAGAGGGGCAAAATCGATGGGGAAGGAGAAGGGTAGGAGAGAGATGAGGGAAAGGTGAGAATGAGAGGTGAGAGAATGTTAAAGTAGTATAAGTTATTTTTTTGCTTTATTACTTTATTGCTTTTTGATTTACTTATTTTTTTACTTGTGTGTGTGTGAGAGAGAGATGTTTACACCAGTAAAAACCGGCCCCCTCTGTAATACTAGCTGGAGCGTTTTTCGTCTTTTACAGAAAACGCTCTTTATTTTACCCGGTTTTGATACTGTTCACTAACCGGGCCCGTTTTCCGGAATTTTCTCGTTTCTTTATTTTTATTGGTTATTAAGCTTCCATAAATGCTTAATTATTATTCAATGATTTATAATTTTTTACGGGTCTGTTTGACCACTTAAAATCACGTTTTCGGGTTTCCTCAAAAAACGTGCGCTAAAGCTCTATTAGCGTTTTAATACATTTCTTGGATCCGTTTTCTTTAGGAATCATTCCCGTATACTAATTAGGCATGAATAAGCCTTAGGAATCCTTACGATACTATAACCGAGGTCTCGTACCTCCTATGGTTATTTAACGCTCATTTTAGTGTTTTCCGCTTTCTAAGCGTTTTTCTCATTTCTTTTGGATTTATTTTCTTTACCAAAAATTACTTAGGCACTATTAGGCCCTTAAATACCATATTAAAGTATTCTAATCAGCATATTAAGTTCGGGGTATTTCAATCTACCCCCCTTAAAGAACTTTGCCCTCAAGTTGGTGAATCTAATACTGTTACTCGTACATATACTCTATGCTAAGGTTATGACCTCTACATATAACTTGTCAAACTCCAAATGTCTGACATGATGCATACTGCGCATCCAAACAGCATGTCACTGCATGCATAGCAATGAAAAATATCTGTTTTACTCCTCTCCAAGGGGGTCCATCCGCGGACAATTAGGTACAATCCTCCCCCAATGGCGAGTGATCCCTCAGGTACCGGTCACGTTTGAACACTTACGCTTTCTGGTTCACGGCCATCATGACTTGAGCACTTACGCTTTCTGGCTCTACGGTCCTTTGGTTCTGATCAAATTCATTTGCACATATAGAGATTCTCAGGCACTTACTCATACTTACTTACTCATTCTTTACTCATACTTACTCGGGACTACGCTGCCCCAGTGCCCTTGGAAAAATACAAAACACCACTGTTACCGTACAACCGTGTAGTGGTTTCAAACTACTCTACACTTCCACAGACTCAAAACTAGCTTCACCTCCTATGGTTTCGACCGGATACCCGTGCCTAGGCATGGAAGATCCACTAGCGCCCGTGGGAGTGGTTTTAAAACCGATCCTCATTTTCAAGTTTGAAGAAAACGTTGTACCAAACGTTTTGGAAATTCATTTTGAAAACTTTGCATACATCCCCAATCTCAATTTATGATGATTATTCCTATTACTAGTGTTATTATTGTGGCCACTTAAGGGAGCTTCCAGAGTTCTTCAACCCCAATGTGATCAGCATTGGTGTTGAATTATCCTTCCACCCCAATTTGTGTTCGGCTTCCCTTGATCGCTAGCAAATCAAGTTCCACTTCCCCCTCAATACAAACAGACAGCTCGTCAAACATCATTCATTTTCTATCTTATTAATCTTGCTACTCATAATCATACACATACATTCTCCAATTTATATGATTCGCTTACTTATTTACTAATCATCTCATCAATCATTACTACATCTTCTCCGACTACTATAGTTAGAAAATTCGTGGGTATCATGTCCCATTAATTTACTATACTCCTTTGTACTCATAAATTCATCGGTTACACCGATTTATACTCATTACATATGTCGGTTCCAAACCGATTTATACTCCTCAAGTCTCCAATACATACTCATTCCTCACACTATTACCAATCGGGGTACTCATTCCCCTGGAGTTTCTCTACTCCTTTCATATTCTTATTTCTCAGATAACTACAATTACACGATGAGTGAATACAAATGCTTATGTAACATATATCAATCCTCGAAACAAATTCTTTGCGCGTGCGCATTGTAGTTTACGCACTTATCACATAAAACATACATTTCGCGGTTTCGCTCTACCCCCCTTAAAAGGGATTACGCCCGTGTAATCTACCATGTGTCAACATTGGACATTGGTCGAAGGCATTCAGCCGTCATGGAGTGGTTCAGTTTCCATGCGGTCTATTATACAATGTTCCTTGATCAACGGGTCTTAACCGTACTGTCGGTTAGTCCCTGCATCAAGAATTTTCATCGGAGTTTATTTAACTCTTGACCGGGTTCGGTTCTAGGTGTATTTCACTTAGAATTCTGGGCCCACTAGCTTCTGCTGTGCGACCCTGATAACTTGGGTTATTCGCCCTTCTTGTTATCTTAAATGTGCTATACAACACCTTTTATCCTTCTTATTGTGGGAATAAGGTTTATTGACCAAGTGTGGTGTTCTCTTACCGTGCTCGAACTCGATGAGTTGTAGATTCATAACCAGCTCTCTGGCAATCTATATACATACTGTTGTGTTTGTAGTGATCATTCACTTGGTTTCTCCGACTTATTGTCGGTTGAGGTTAAGTCACTACTTAGTTGTAGTGCTTCCTCTGTTGTTAGTAGCTTCTGAATTACACCAGTTTCTCTGGTTCATTACAAGTGTTCTTTACTTGTATGACCTTGCATTTTCCATGTGTTGGTCCTTGTGACTTTCTTAAGTCTCCTTTTTGCTTTTATTCCAATGGAATTCACATCTTGTGATTGTTGGTGTGTTTCACACTCTTCGTGCTCTTTGGCCTTAGGCCGCACGGTTTGTTTCCAAGCTTTTGCTCAACTGGCTTATGCCATGTTTACTGGTGAAAGGAAGGATTCACCACGATTTACATTTCCTCATATTCCTAGCTATCCCACTCGATCATTAACTGCACAAGTGCAATACCAAAACACTCAGTCATACAGAGTGCAGAGGCGTGAACTCTTGGCAGTAAGTCTCTTATGAGGTCGCAATAGGACTGATCGTTACTCTTTCAGGTGGTGCTTCATCATTTGGTACAAACTTCTAGCTTGTTGCCCGGTCTGTCTACCATTTTATATTAAAAACTCCATAGTACTGGGTGATTATTCACGTATATTGGTCGCCTGATGTGCACCATGTTCTTACTGATTCCACAATATTGGTTTACATGGCATCCACTGTTGCTAGCTTCAGCTCATGCATCTCTATCATTTATACATGGTTCCCCATATTTGGCAAATACCGATGTGGTATTCCTTTATTTTTCTAGCTCCCTGAGCATCATTGGTTTATACCGGTTACTCCTTGGTTGTCAACAATTGCTGTTGCTTATTTACATTGCTTGGCAATAATTGTATGCTCAAGCTTGACTACATTAGTAGTTCTGAAAGGAATGTATTCCCGACGTTACTGATGATATCCCCTTCTTGGGGTCCATGTGTTCACCGCTCTTGCGGTCTCATTTATGAGGGGCATCCTCAATTATTGGTTGTTACTCTTTTATCGGTGTCACCTTGACACTTTGTGTTTCACATTGGTTTTGCAACCGTTGGGTTGTGTGGTAGTTTTCATGGCCTACTAGCCATATTGCCTAGAGCTCTGCTCATCATAGGTTGTCCCCAAGTGGTTACTTCTCTGTAAGCCCTCGCTGGGCTTGGAATGATACTGGGCTCCCTAATAGATCGTCGCATCACGCTTCCGTTTTGGAGACCCTTTTGTATCTGGTATTGATCGATACCATTTATTGATTGGGGTATCCCCTGTCAAGTGGGATCCCTTCGGTGTTCTAACCGTATGTTCGTTCCAATTGTGGTGTTTTACCACTATATTCGTTCAACTGTGTTGACTTGATACCCTTTATGGATTGCTCCTGGGTAGTACTGGTTATATGGCAGCATCTGGCTGACATTTATGAGTATGTTCAGTTTATTGTCCTACCTTGCGGTTCTGGATCTGAGTTATCCGTTAGGGTTGTAACGTCTCCCGTTCTTAGGGTAGACCATTGGTGTTTTTCCTTGTTTATAACGATTTGATATCCCTTCCGGTGATGAGTGGTATTTCTGGTACCTATAACATCACCCTGTGCGTTTGTGGTAGTTGTGGGAATTCTATCCCGTTCATTGAACACTGCTGTGTTAATGTTAGGCATTTGCCTTACTGTGCTTAGACTGGGTATTCCTTCCAGTTATCATGCTTTACTTAGATGTCTTCGAGACATATCCAATGTCTTATCCCGTTGTTAGTGCTTCTTGCACTTCCAACTCTTAATGGTTCTCCTGAGTGAGTTTCTGACTCCTTAGCTTGTAGCTTATCTGAGTTTCCTTTGCTCGGTTGAGGTATCCAACTGTTTGTTTTAAATTTACTTATGGTCCGTAGAGCAGAGTTGACTACTTCCCGTGTTTCGTACACTACATGTATACATACGTGGGGTACCGTCTTGGCACGTTACCACTTACCTAACTACTGTCAGGCCCGCAAGCTCCTTCGGAGTGCGGTCGTCCCACATCCCGTATTTGGGTACACTCGTAGTGTTCGTCACACGCCTAGGTGAAGTATTCTATTGTCAACTCCTCTTGTATCATTCTATGATACTCACCGTAATTCCGTCTGTTTGGTTTTAAAATCCAAGGTTTAAAAGAAGGGTTTAGTTTAAAGAAAATTTTGGTTTTGAAATAACGGTTCGGTGTTAAAATTCTTCATGGCGTTGCCATGATTCAGGTCTTGACCAAGTTCAGCTTCTTGCTGACCGGTATACTCTCAATACAATGGTCGGGCCGTTAGGCCTTTCCGAGGTTTCATTATTTAAATACTTAGGATTGGTGATCCTATATTTGCTCCATTCGTCATAGCGGTACTTTAGTAAGTATTTGCGGGTTGTTAAAAGTCTTCCAACCATCTTGTAGTTGCTGCACTTGCCCGGCAAGTGCGCGGGTAGGTTGTTTTTCGGTTAATGTATACCGGTGACGGTATCGTTTCCATCCATGATTGGTGGTTTTATTAGATCTTCCTTCAATCTTTTGATCTTGGTGATCGATCTCTTGAGTCGTTTCTCAGAGTACTTGACATGGTTGTCGTCAGTCCGGGTGTCTCACACCTTCACTGTGGTTAACGAGACTTGACTTATCCTTAGGAACCATTTGTGGTCCTATAGGTGTAAGTTCTATCCCAACCATGTTTGTTCGGTTATTAGCCTCTTGGCTGTAGGTTTGGTATTAATCCAACCTCGACTACTTCCTTAGTCGGTTTGTATACTGTTGTTGGTACATCTAACATTGCCGTAGACTCTCTTGTCTCGGGCTTTTACCATCTTCCTTGCTTCATTGCGCGATTGTGCTTCTCTTCTTACTGGCTATCATGGTTCTCGCGACTGCGAAGCATGTCGCCCCATGGTGCCATAAATTCCACTATCCTTTATTTAGGATCTTCAATCCTCCGCCATTAAGTGCGGTCATCTCATCCAACGGGAACCGTCTTCGGGACTTCCAGTTCTTGGACTCTACCGTATGACAGGTTCTTTTTCTAATAAGGTTTACTTGCAACTGCCAGATCGGGTGTTACCCAGTGTGAGAGGTCTTTCCATCTCTCTGGCGTTATTCTCCCAACTTAATACCGTGGGTTGCGGAGGGCGGGGTATGGTTGTTGTAGGTTTCCGGTTCACGCGGAAGTTCCTAACTAGCGTACCTCACACGCTAACACTCAACCCTTAGCCCTAAGTCTCTACTTCCTAACTCGGTATTTACCTAAACTCGGTATTTCATCCATCAGAGCGATACTTCGCTCTGATACCACTTTTTGTAACACCCCTACCGCTAATACCGTCATTACTGTACAAATACTTACCTTCGCAGCGGATATTACTTACTCAACGGCGGGTGTACAATGCCGTTAGTCACCCACGTGACTAACAAGGCGGATTACAATACTACATACTATCGGTCTGATGAATATGAACATACCGAGTACTCTACATAATACAATACTTCCCATTGCTTACTCATCCATAATTCAATTACAACTTCAATTCATTACTATACCGAGTATACTACAATCCTTAAGTTACCGATACAGCTTGGACTTTCAATTTCCCAATACATTACAAGTACAATCCCTTTTTATACAACTACCCATGCTTACATAGCAGTCCCCGTCCTACTCTCTCGAACGGTGGTCAGCTTCGGGTACCTGCACACTAAAAACGGTCCCCCGAGGGGGTCAGCTTACGCTGCATATGAAATCCGCATATACCGCGTGCTAACCGCGGTACGCCGACTACTTTGGGTCGGATATACATGGAGTTCATTTTACATGCATACATACATACTCATGCTACAACAATACAATCACAATACCTACATACTACAAGGTTCAATACTTACTAAGGAAGACAATTCATGTCAACCGTTCATACTAGTTATTTATTCATTACTCTTTTGTTGCGTTACTCACTACCCTGTTCATATGGGTTCGATATTCTCTACTCTACTCATACTCATCCTTACTCTTGTATACTCATCACTCCATGTTCAATACCTTACTCGTACACGATCCTTACTCTGTACTCGTTACTAACTTGTGCATACTCACTGCTCAATACTCACCTACTCATATGTACTCAATACTCAACTCACTCATACATACTCAGTACACGGTACTCATTACATACTCGTACTCACTTCTTACTCATACTCATTACTTTACTCATACATACGCAATACTCAATACTCATTACTTTGGCCTCTGGGCGGAGTCATACTCAAGACTCGCCACCGGACCTACAATACGAGGGCTATACGCTTAGCTCCTCAAATACTCAAATGTCCGTTCTACCGGACTACTCGAATTCCCAACACTCTTCTCTCAGAGCATATTACAATCTCATGGATTAGCCTAGAAGTATCTCTCTCGATAACCTCTGTTAGCTTAGGGAATTACCACCGTCTAGTATCCTCAGATTTAAGGGTTTCCCCAACATATCGAATACTCTCTCGTTCGGGGCATACTTACATCAGTCGGGTCCTCTCATAATGGGTCGACTAATTACTAAGGGGTTTGGAGATCCCTCATCATTCTTTACTACTCTCATGATTCATGTTTTGCACCAAGATTAATTCCTCTAATAGAGGTTACTTATACTTCCACTACTTTTTGTTTGTGGATTATTCATTTCGTTTCTCCTACCGTATCGGAAGGTTATTACTCCCGTACACTCTCTCACATTCTAGTGAGTTCATTGGTTTACGTTATCGTTTATTGGTTCGTTGGTTTAGTGCGTTGCTACGGTTCCATTAGTTCACATGACTCTCACTACGAGTCATACACAATAAGACTCATCTATGAGTCGGTCTACGCACTAAGTAAGCCACACAATCAATCAAGAAGGTTAGCTCAATCAACATACAGCAAGACATATAATGAAAGGCAATAAACCGTTTTCATGCTTTAGTCTTGATTAGCCGGCATACAGCACACAAATCAACGTAACTCGGTTAGCATACGGGGCATGAGGAAATCATACCTTTCACCGGAGTTAGCTTTACCATGTGTTCCCTTGTTCCATGGTTCGTACTTGTACCACTGATATATTTCAAACATGATTATTAATACTATACTCTTACGATACACAAATAATTACTATTCCCGTACTTACCCCGTTATATCCCGTATACTTAATGTTCTCATACTCTCAACCTACTTAATTACTTTTCATACTTGTTTTCCTACTCCCATACTTACTTCTTACCATTGTTGTCACATTAATGGTATATTACTAAGGTCCTTATTTATGTACTTACCTACATACATACATACATATGATTACTATATTACTATTTTTTTTTTTATAAGTTAGGGCCGTCCGACCCAAGCCCTGGGTCGGACCATTCCAGTTGGTTTTCCCGTCTACTGAAAGTTCCCGTCCGACCCAGAACTGTTCCGTCCGACCCATACACCTCTGGGTCGGACCATTCCAGTAACTTTCGATTCCGGAGTCTGGGTCTGTCCGACCCACCGTCCGACCCAACCTCTGGGTCGGACAGTTCCAGAACATGCCTACAGGTTTTGTTTTCCACTTCTTTCTTTACCCATTTCTTCCCCAATCTTCCTACATGTAATCCCACATGTTTTAGCACTAATTAAACCCTCTAAATCACCTTAATTCATCCACCAAATCCATTACTAAATCCATCAAACAACTTACACAATTTCCTTACTTTTCTTCAACACATGTAACAGTTTTTGTTACACTTATGCTACAGATTTTACCATTCAATTCTCCCATCCAATACTTCCTCAATCATTGCCATTCCAAGCATTCTAATTACCTCTCCTTACCATGCCACTTCATTTCCAAGCCATTGCACTTCCTACACCCAAGCTCCAAACTCATTTTACAAAATTCTGCACACCTATTTCTTCCTAGTTCCACAATGCATTTTGGTACCTCTCTTGCTACAGATTTCTTATATACTTTATCCTCATCCTCCAATTACCAATCCATAGTCATTACACATCTCTACTAACCCCAATACATACCTTGGTTCTCCCATTCACCAAGTCATTCTTTAATGCACAATTCCTACCAAAATTTTGCCATGGCTCACCTATAATTCTTACTTATCCACACATACCCATCATCACCAAAATCATTCCTATTTTAGCCACACCCATACAAGGGTTCTACCATCACTCATACCAAAATCTTAATACACCAATATCTCCTCAATTACCATGCCAATACATTATTACTTCCTCAAATAGCAATATTAATACACATATACCATGCATTTGGCTTCAAGGCCTACAAATCCACATATTAGTTCACAAGTACTCAAACATTCACAATCACAATACTTAGTACAATAGTTTAGGTTATTTTATTTGTTCACCCATTCCCATTACTCTAATGCATTAAAATTTAGCATTAAGGAAGAGCTCTTACCTTGAGCTTATATTTCCTTCTTTTCCTTTCCACTTCTTCTCCTTCTCTTTTTCTTGCAAAATCGGCCATGTGGGGGATGGAGTTTCCAAACTCCATCCCAACACCCAAATTACATGAGGAGAGTATAATTAAACTTCTAATCTCTTAAAACTTCACTAATTCAATGAAGGGTTTAAATTACCATTAGTTAGGGTTTTTACCTTGGAGTGCTTTAGGAGGGGTTTTAGCCCTTGGTTCAAGAAGGTGTTCTCACCACCATTGGAGGGTTGAAGCAAAGCTCCAAAACAAGAGAAAAACAAGGTAAGAGAGAGACCAAAAATCGGCCATGCCAAGAGATGGAGAAAAGTGAGGTCTTTCATGGAGATTTTTACCTTGTTGGAAAGAGGAGACTCCAAGCTTCACATTGATGTTACTTTCTTCACCAATGGGGTAGACCCACGAAAATCAACTTCCTCATTTTTGGATTTTGAAAAGAGAGAAGTGTAGAGGGTGATGAGGAGAGTAAAAATATGCAATTATTTTTGCATTTGGAGTTCAAATGGAGATGGAGCATGGAGGAGAAGGTGGAGTAGCCATGGAGGTTTCCTTTGGGGCTCCAAAATCGCCCAAACAGAAGAGAGAGAGGGGCAAAATCGATGGGGAAGGAGAAGGTAGGAGAGAGATGAGGAAAGGTGAGAATGAGAGGTGAGAGAATGTTAAAGTAGTATAAGTTATTTTTTTTGCTTTATTACTTTATTGCTTTTTGATTTACTTATTTGTTACTTGTGTGTGTGTGTGAGAGAGAGCTGTTTACACCAGTAAAAACCGGCCCCCTCTGTAATACTAGCTGGAGCGTTTTTCGTCTTTTATAGAAACGCTCGTTATTTTTACCGGTTTTGATATGTTCACTAACCGGGCCCGTTTTCCGGAATTTTCTCGTTTCTTTATTTTTATTGGTTATTAAGCTTCCATAAATGCTTAATAATTATTATTCAATGATTTAAATTTTTTACGGGTCTGTATGACCACTTAAAATCACGTTTTCGGGTTTCCTCGAAAAACGTGCGCTAAAGCTCTATTAGCGTTTTAATACATTTCTTGGATCCGTTTTCTTCGGGAATCATTCCCGTATACTAATTAGGCATGAATAAGCCTTAGGAATCCTTACGATACTATAACCGAGGTCTCGTACCTCCTATGGTTATTTAACGCTCATTTTAGCGTTTTCCACTTTCTAAGCGTTTTTCTCATTTCTTTTGGATTTATTTTCTTACCAAAAATTACTTAGGCACTATTAGGCCCTTAAATACCATATTAAAGTATTCTAATCACCATATTTAAGTTCGGGGTATTTCAACACCAAAGATGTTACCGTTCGAGAGTAGGACGGGGTCGGTGGGTTGCATGGGTAGTTAGATTTAATTACTTATGTATTGAAAGAGTGTAAGACTGAACATGTTGTCGGCATCCAAATATTGTAGACTCGGTATAGTAAGGAAGTGCTTTGAGTATTGTATTTGTATTGTGTACTCGGTGTTCCAGTTCATCAGACCATTACGTATGTAAGATAGGCCTGGTTAGCCATATGGGTGGCTAACAGCGTTGTTTCAACCCTCGTTGTAATTAGAGTTCCGCTGCGTGAGTAAGAGCATCTAGTGACAGTTTAAGAGGTAATGACAAGATTAACGGTTGGGGTGTTACACACTTCAACAATACAATAATATAAACAACTGTAAACTCATTACATGACTTAAGTCTTACAAGGTCATAAACATACAGAAAAACAAACAGCACACAAGCCGGTGTAAAACGGTAGGCAAGAGACTGCAAGAAAACCATACCTTAGTCCTTGCTTCGACTGGTTTCCACCTTTGGAGAATCCTATACACATTTAGTAACATCGGTAATTTAACGTACTAGTCCGTTGATAACTTATTACTTTACATTTCTAGTTATTTTATTTCCACACTTATTATAACATTCACCTTTTAAAATTGTCACTATAACACACCAACATGTCCTAAACAAACTTATAACATCTTTACTAACTAATCCCCATCATTAGACATCTTTATTTAACCATAAAATAAGTTTTTAAGTGGTCCGGAACTTGATCTTCATCTTAAGTCCGGACCCAGTCTCTGTAAAACTCTCAAACTTCGGGTTGTTTTTATGGGGCGGTCCAAGACTTCATACGGGTCTAGGTCCGGACCAATATAGGCAAATTTCTCGGTCGGGGTAAACAGGGGGTGGTCCGGGTCTTTGTACAAAACTAAGTTCGGACCACAATGCCTCAGAAAACTCTCAGCCTCTTTAATGCATGGTCCGGGACATTACCCAAGACCTAAGTCCCGGACCACTGCTACATATTTTACATTTTGACATTTCCTAAGTCTTGTTGCAATGGCTCTCCTTACCCATTATATGTATAGACTTCCCAAATGATCCTAGGTATATTCTAATGCCAAAATATCATCTTAAACACAGCTAGTTCCTTGTCGAACTTGTTACCCAAATTTTCTCATAAAATTCACCAACACTTATAACATTCCTACAAGGTTTCTAAATGGTGTTCCTCACCTATGATAACCACTATCCCAAAATGCTTTCTCCTCACCATAACATCATCTCCCAAGCATCTTTTCTTACCAACCTAAACTCCTAGTAGATGTCTAAGTCCTTTTTTTGTTTCCTAGAACACCTAAGACATTATTTCTTCTCTAGTAAAACACCTAGACATTTCTAACACTTCCTAGTTCACCAAATCTTATTTAAACACTTAGAAATTCTTGTACATTACCTAAATTTTGACATGGGTTCTCCTAGAACATTACTAAGCCAAAACAATTGTTTTCACCATTAAACATCCAAGAACACTAAAATCCATCAAGAACATTCTTGTACACAAAACTTCACTCATTTAACACTACATCACAATATAGTGCATAATTTAAATTGCTTGGCACTTAGGCCCTTAAAATGCATAAACCATAAACACTAATTTCCCACATTATATTTGCCTTTGACCTGCAAATACATACAACAACACATATGCCCTTTTACTAGTCTCCTTGAGAATATTTTTCTAAGTCATTTACCATTAGCTCCTTAAGTAGTTTTAATAAGCAATATAAGCTCATTTCTCCTAAGACATTAAACTACAATAGGTTAGAATATTTACCTCTTTTCCTCACAAACTTCTTTCTTGTTTCCTTGATTAAAATCGGTAAGGATGTTTGATTGCCTGTCAACTTCTAAACAATATACAAATAATGAAATGAGTATACAAGCTTTATGCTTCATCTCATTGTAAACCCTAGATACATATATTGTCTTAGAACATTTAGATGATTGTTTTACCTTGGATATGAAAGAGAGTTTGGATATGTAGCAAGAGAGGACTCCACCAAGCCCTTGGAAGATTCAAATGAAGCTAGAACAAGCAAGGTAAAGGCACCATTAATGGTGTTTTTCGGACAACATACAAACATGAAGGAAATGGAGTTTTTCTTTGAGTTTCCTTACCTAGAAGCAAAGGAGAACAATAATATGTGAAAAGATGAGCTCAAGCTCCTCCCATGGAGATTCCTCTTGGCACCGAAATGGAGCTCTTGGAATTTTGAGAAGACAAGGTTGAAGAGCTTGATGAGACTAAGAGAATGGTGGTCTTAGTTTTTGATTTGGTAAAAGAGCTAGGAGATATAAGAGGTCAAAGATGGAGAATGGTGTGAGAGATGTTGCAAACCGATGGAGAGAGGAAGAAGATAAGTTGGAGACGGTGGGAATGCAAGAGAAATGAGAGAATGAGTTTGAAGTTTGCTTTTGGAAGATATTAAGTAGTAAAGCAAATAGTAACTTGCTTTATCATTTGTTATTTATTTGTTAACTTGCAAGGTGGTGACTCACCTCATAAAAACCGGCCCCCATTAGTTATCTAGGGGTGTTTTAGTCTTTGTTGACCACTTAACTTACTTATATAGACTTATGTTATAAACTAGCTTATTTTAGTTACTATTCATAAAACAAGGCACATATTTGTGAAATTTTTGATTTCCCATTGATTTAGACTTCCTAATGTGATACTAAGTAGTACACATGTTAATTAAAGAGTAATGATGGACTTTTAGCCATTCAATACTCATTTACAAGACAATTTTTCAAAAATGTGCTTTAAGACTCCTTAAAGCCCATTTTGTGTTTTAACTTGTTTTCAAGCTTGGTTTTCTTTGGTAACTGGTTTAATATGTTCATTAATATACAAATAAGGTCTTGGTAAGCTCATTAGGTCTTAACCAAGCTTATCCCAAGCTTAGAGCACATTTTAGCCCTAATTGACTTTAAGGTATTTATTTGTGTTTTCTATGGTTTAAATTGTTTACTAATGTTTCTAAGACTCTTTTTAGTCTTAATATGCCATATTTTCATGTTTAAACACATACTAAGGTTTGGGGTATTTCAATCTACCCCCCTTAAAAGAACTTTGTCCCCAAAGTTCATACTTCCCACATATCCTAAATATTAGAACACGGGAATACATATAAACAATACTTCCATAACAACATTAACAACATACTTACATAGCACCGAACACAGGGTCCAAACAACATAACATCATAACATCCTTCAGACACAACGGTCTGTAACATAACAAGATAACAACATAACACATAGACAATGTATCCAAATACATGTCGTACACACATAACCGAAACGGCTCTACCCCCCTTAAAATCGGGGTACACCCCGTACCGTATACATACAAATACTAAGAAGTAAACAAAGACGAGTACTTCGCCTTCATCTTATCTTCCAGCTCCCAAGTGGCCTCCTCAACGTCCTGGTTAGACCAGAGAACCTTCACCAGTCTCACAGACTTATGGCGAGTGTCTCGAGTCTTAGTATCCAGAATCCGTACTGGAGTTTCCACTGATCGCATGGTCGGCTCTAAGGTTAGCCTTTCAGGCTGAAGTACATGAGACGGATGAGACATATATTTCTTCAACTAGGACACATGAAATACATCATGTACCTTGCCCAGCTCGGCGGGTAAATCTAGTCTGTAAGCTACCGGGCCGATCTGCTCCGTCACAACATATGGCCCCACATATTTCGGGCTCAACTTGCCTTTCTTGCCAAAACGAAACACTCCCTTCATGGGGAATACTCTAAGAAATCCTGATCGCCCACGGCAAACTCCAGGTCACGTCTGCGCACATCGGCGTATGATTTCTGCCTATCCTGAGCTGACTTCATGTTAGCCCGGATCTGGCATACTTCTGCTTGAACTTGCTCCAGATACTCTGGTCCTATAATGACCGTCTCACTCGACTCATCCCAGCATAATGGTGTGCGGCATGGTCTACCGTATAATGCCTGGAAGGGAGACATCTTGATCGAAGCATGGTAACTGTTGTTGTAGCTAAACTCGATCAGATGTAACTTATCAATCCAGCTGGTCTGAAATCAAGTGCACATGCACGTAACATATCCTCGAGTGTCTAGATGGTGCGCTCACTCTGACCATCAGTCTGTGGGTGGAACGCTGTACTTAGCTTCAGCTCGGTACCAAGCGCTTCCCGTGTGGATTTCCAATACCTCGAAGGAATCTGGTATCCCTATCAGATACAATTGTTTTGGTAACCATGATGTCTTACAATCTCTCTGTCAAAGAGATCTGTAAGCTTAGCCACTTTCCAGGTGTCCTTCATCGGTATGAATCGAGCCACCTTGGTCAGTCGGTCAAAAACAACCCAAATCATATTCAGACCTCCCCTTGTAGGCGGAAGCCCTACTACGAAGTCCATAGAAATGTCATGGAACTTCCACTCAGGCACTGGCATAGGCTGCACCATACCACCAGGCCGTCGGTGCTCAAACTTGACCTTCTGACAAGTGAGACACCTTAATACATAGTCATTCACATCTTTCTTCATTCCAGCCCACCAAAAATAACGTTTCATATCCTTGTACATCTTTGAAGCTCGGGGTGAATCGAAGTCGTAGAACAATGGGATTCACTCAGTATGCGCTCCTTCAGCTCAACGCTACTCCTAGGAATACACAGTCGGCCATTAAACCTAATCTGGTCATCATCGTGGAGTCGGAAGTCGTACTTCTGACCCTCGAATGTGCCATCAATAAGCTTCTGCCTAATCTCCAACATATACTGATCCGACATCTGAGCACTCCGCACCTCTTCAACCATGCTAGTATGAGAGACTAGCGAATGGAGAGAGTGTGCTCGGCGACTCAGTGCGTCAGCTACCACATTTGCTTACCCTCTTTGTACTGTAAATTGATGTCATAGTCGTTAAAGAACTCGACCCACCTTCTTTGTCTCATATTCAACTCCATCTGAGTGAACAAATACTTTAAACTCTTGTGGTCAGAATAGATTGTCACGCTTACCCCATACAAATGATGTCGCCATATCTTCAATGCGAAGACAATGGCACCCAATTCTAAGTCGTGGGTAGGGTAGTTCTCTTCATGCTTCTTCAGCTGTCGGGAGGCGTACACTACGACCTTCCCATGTTGCATCAATACACAACTCATACCTCTGCCTGATGCGTCGCAATAGACCTCAAAACCATCTGGACCGTCTGGTATAGTCAGGACTGGTGCAGATGTCAGAGCATCCTTGAGCCTCTGAAAAGAACTCTCGCAGTCATCTGTCCACTCGAATGGAGCATCCTTCTTCATCAAGGAAGTCATCGGCTTTGAGACACTGGAGAAGTCCTTCACAAACCTCCTATAATAACCTGCCAGACCGAAGAAGCTCCGGATGTCGGTAACTGTCTTCGGCCTAGGCCAGGTGCGCACTGCATCAATCTTTGCCGGATCAACAGCGATCCCTGCCCAGAAATCACATGTCCAAGAAAGGACACTTGGTTCAACCAAAACTCACACTTTGAAAATTTAGCATACAAATGATTCTTTCTCAATGTTTGCAACACACTCCTCAGGTGGCTTTCGTGCCCACCCTTCGATTTTGAATACACAAGAATATCGTCGATGAAGACTACCATTGACTTGTCCAACTGATCTTGGAACAAGCGGTTCATTAAGTCCATAAACTTGGCTGGTGCATTGGATAAACCAAACGGCATAACCGTAAACTCATAATGTCCATATCTGGTTCTGAATGTGGTCTTCTCAATGTCACTCTCACGGATGGCAATCTGATGGTATCCGGATCGTAGGTCTATCTTGGAGAATACTGATGCTCCTTTCAACTGATCAAATAAGTCGTTGATGCGTGGTAAAGGATAACGGTTCTTCACCGTAACTGCATTCAGCTCTCGATAGTCAATACACAGGCGGAGACTACCGTCCTCATCTTCACGAAGAGGACCGGCGCTCCCCATGGTGAAACACTCGGGCGGATGAACCCCTTGTCGAGTAGGTCTCTCAGCTGCTCCTTGAGCTCTGTCATCTCTGCTGGAGCCATACGATAGGGCGCCTTCGCAATTGGTCCGGTGCCGGAACCAAATCAATCTCAAACTCAACTTCCCGTGCTGGCGGCATGCCCGGTAGTTCCTTTGGAAATACATCAGGAAACTCCGACACTACCGGCACATCTGGGCTAAACTCTGGGTCTCTCTATGTCCTGGACATAGTAGAGGTATACATCATTCCCTCGTCGTAACTCACTATACACGGCCATGGCGGTGATGATCTGAGTCGAAGGCTCCCTGGGCCTCTAGCAGTATCATATAGTAACCCCAGACGGACTCCGAAGAAGCAGACGATGTTCGGCACATAGGATTCTGCCCTTGTACCGCTCCAACCAGTTATCCCGACAATCACATCAAAACAAGTCCCTCGAACTCTATCAAGTCGATCGGAAACTCTTGTCTCTAATTCGTACAATGACATCTCGGTGGTAGCGGGTACACCTGATCCGCTCTTTGAAGGGAGAATGACTAGAAAGTCTGGCATCTCATCACCGTCTAACCTCTCTTCGCAAAAGATAGCGAAATAAATGTATATGAGGCTCCGGAGTCGAACAAGATCGAAGCGTCCACGCCATTGACTGGAAAGGTACCGGTGAGGATTGTGCCGCTCTTGCCGGCTTCTGCCTCATTGCAGACACTCAATATACCTCCCGTTCCGAGTGCACAGCCTAATTCATTGGAAAACTAATAAGTATTTGGTAATAACACGGTTGACATACTTCAAACAACTCCACTTTATTCATTAACACACTCTTTACAACATACGTTGGTTCACATTGCTGACATAACTAACACATACAAATATCCTTAGCATACACGGGTTTAACAGATTACATGATCACACAAGGCCTTAAAATTGCCTGAAAGTCAAATTCAAACGTCCAGGTTTCATGTGTGTGGCATTGATCACTGCCGATGGTGCGGTATTCAGTTTGATCTTCTTGATGCCATGATATAGCATCCTTGACTGCCCACCCATAATTAACACATCTCCTAATTTCAACACTAGCTTCTTTGCGAGATCAGCACGCTTCTGCTCGCCGTACACAAACACTGCGGTATCACCAATGGACCAAGACACCACGGGTACTCCCTTACTTAGAGACTCGGGTGACTCGCCCTTATCGTGGTGTAACCCTAACCGTCCACCTTTCTGGTAGAAGTTCACAATATAAATCCGCTTTAACACTTGGTATTGAATCTGATTCAACTTGCTGAGCAATTCCCACGGCGTGGTTAACGACCGCAAGGAACTCCTCAGATATCATCGGTACAGTTGCCCCATCTTCAGCTCGCACGTCTTGATATGTCTTGGTGTAAGGATTCCAATCCTTACCCATGCACATCATCTTCAATTTCATCTTCGATCCGCTCGGGTATTCAGGTGTGTAGAAACCTCCCGGTGCTGCTCCTAGTTCATTGCATCGTCTGATGATGTGGATTTGCGCTTCGGTGTCAGGTATCCATTTAAGAGTACCATACCTGTTGGATGACCTGACATTGCTCCATTGGAAAGTCGGTGATGTTGATGGTGGTTTCTTCAGGGTTTGGTGTGGGTGGGTTTGGATAACAAATAGTGAAGGTTCCTAGATTTCCAAATTACCTATTTTAGGTGACTTTCACATTATACTTTAATTCTTTACTCACATGGTAGTACATTAGACTCACTAACACACATGCATGAAATGCGGTATGCAATCACTTATTTCACTCAACAGTTTAGGCGGTACCTGGTCTAGAAGAGGGCCCTGGCGCCTCAGACCGGTCCACCACATTCAGGGCGGCCTTGCCGGATCCTGCCCCTTTCCCCTTCTGGGAATCAGTGTTCCTCTGATCTGTGGGTGGCTGGTTAGCCGACTTCGGGCCATCGATGGTCGCGGTGGCCTTACCCTTCCACTACCCCTTGGGCTTATTGTTTCTGCTGCTGTTGGGGTTCCGGTAGCACTCATAGTCACGGTGACCCCACTTCTCGCAGTAGCGACACTGCACGTCATTCCCTTTGCAGTCCTTGCCGGGTGGTCTCCGTTACACCACTTACAGTAGTAGTGGCGCTCCGGTCCAGAACCCGTGTTGGCTGTTATCACAATACACAATCAATACTCACTTCATATCTTAACAACATACACTTCAACTTGACACACATGATTAAGTAATTACCCTTAAGTATTAGTAGTGGTAGGGGTAAGAGCGTAGGGGTTGCCGCATATGCGTATGTGAGCTTCAGTGGCTCCTCGGCTGTGGTGGTCTGGGCTTGGCCCTTGTCACCCTGGTGCTGACTCTTCTGGGGCTGAGGGTAAGGCTTCTTTTTCTTTCCTCCCCCATACCCCTGCGGACTCTGGCCCTCGCTCGTGGCCTCGCGCTTGTGCGCATTCTCCTCGTCCCTCAGACGGACGGTAATCTCAACCTTGGCAGCGGCATGATAGCACTCCTGAATTTAGGACGTCAGTCATGCCCCGCAAATAACTCACAAACTCACATTAATATTCACTTATGGATTACACTTATTACATCACACTTCTTTCAAATTACCTGCAAGGTAGTATACTCAGCTGGCCCCATCCCGTAGCGAAGACGGTGGCTGAGACCGTTATAGAAACGGTTCACCAACACCCGGTTCGAGTATCCCAGGTCCGGTAACAGGTGGATAAGGCCGGTGAAAGCGGTGTAGTAGTCATCAACCGACATCTTATCCCCCTGCCTCAGACTATCCAGCTCCAGGCGCTTGGCCTCTTGTACATGCACAGGATAATACTTGGCTCGCAGCAGAGTCGTATACTCTCTCCAACCAAACTGAGGATCCGTCATCCGGTCCTCTCTCACAAGCTTCCACCAATTTGTGCCGAACCCTTAAGGTAGTAAGCGGCAAGACGGACCTTGGCCCCAGCAGGCACATCCAAGGTCTCGTAGGCGGTCTCCAACTCGGAGATATACGCCTCCAGCTTACGAGGGTCGGTGTCCCCATGAAATGACGGGGGTCTCAAATCAGCTAACGCCTTGACCCAGTTGGTCTCTCGTGGCGGTGGCGGCGGTGGTTGAACTTCGGGCTGTTGCCCCTACTGAATCGCAGCTACTAACTGTGGGACCATCTGGGCTACGGCGGCCGCTACAGCATCGGCCATGACTTGTGTTGTAGGGTTCTCTCCCTGGTTCCCAGTATCACCAATGCCGCGCCCGCGGCCTCGACCTCGTGGTCTACCTGACATCTGAATTCACACGAACATTCATTTGCATTGTGCTTGCACACTTATCGGTTCCAACGGTTGTAACGTTTTCCCGACAACAAGGTATCTCCACACTTAGTTAGTGGTTTACCTTTACATAACAGCTCACTTAGGTAACCGTGGTTAGGTTTCCTAACTCGGTATATTTCTAAGCTCGGTATTCTAGTCATCAGAGCGATACTTCGCTCTGATACCACTTTTTGTAACACCCCTACTACGCGCTTTACCATAATTGAAATCGCAACGGAATAAACAACTAAACAATAACTAAACGGTTCGGTGCTACAACGCCGTTAACCACCCACGTGGTTAACAAGGCAGAATAAATGCAAGTGTACCGGTCTGATGATCAGACTCCCGAGCATAGAACTAAAACCATAAATACATCATATACAATACCGAGTATTTAATTACATTCCTTCACTATAAACATGACAATATACCGTCACTGTAGTACAACGGAACCAAAACATAACGCCACGGGAGCACAGGCGCATCCCGGGCTTACCATCCAAAATAACCAAAAGTATGACATGACCTTGATCTACAGCCACTCTGCTTCTTCGATCCTCATCCTGCAGTATAAATATGGAGCCCCCGAGGGGGTCAGCAACACTTGGCTGGTATGGTTAACGCGCAGCCCATCGGCTACCGGGATACGCGCAACTAATTGTCATGATAACATGGCATTGATTTTACACAAACCCACATATATAGCATAGCAAGAAATATGCTTAGCAAAACAATACACACATAGTGAGTACATTCCCACAACAACAAACCAAGAAGGTTAGTCAACATGGAAGCCTAGAGAATGGTTCACCCTAATGTAAGCTGTTACACACATCATTACCGTTCTGTTAGTCGAACGGGTAACTAACTCACAGATGGATCGGATATTGTGACCCAAAAACCAACACACAACACATTTCCCACTAACCGATCATAGTCAGAATAGGTAAGCTTTGGAGGAAGCTAGCGGGAGATCAAACCCAAATAAGGAGGACAATCTTAACATTATAAGAATCGAATCTGATACAGATATCTACTCTTATACTTACACGCGTGACCGGACTACCGGATTCCTCACTCCCAGTTAATAAACGAAACGCAACAAGTGGTTAAGTCTTGTTAGACACACATAAGGGACATGAGTCACGCTTAACAATACAATAATATAAACAACTGTAAAACTCGTTACATGACTTAAGTCTTACAAGCTCATAAACATATAGAAAAAAAAACAGCACACAAGCCGTGTAAACCGGTAGGCAACAGATTGCAAGAAAACCATACCTTGGTCCTTGCTTCGACTGGTTTCCACCTTTGGAGAATCCTATACATTTAGTAACGTCGTTAATTTTACGTACTAGTCCGTTGATAACTTATTACTTTACATTTCTAGTTATTTTATTTCCACACTTGTTATAAACTTTTCACCTTTTAAAATTGTCACTATAACACACCAACATGTCCTAAACAAACTTATAACATCTTTACTAACTAATCCACATCAATAGACATCTTTATTTAACCTTAAAATAAGTTTTTAAGTGGTCCGGGACTTGATCCTCATCTTAAGTCTCGGACCCAGTCTCTGTAAAACTCTCGGGTTGTTTTTATGGGGCGGTCCGGGACTTCATACGGGTCCTAGGTCCCGGACCAATATAGGCAAATTCTCTCGGGGGTAAAATAGGGGATGGTCCGGGTCTTTGTACAAAACTAAGTTCCGGACCACAATGCCTCAGAAAACTCTCAGCCTCTTTTAATGCATGGTCCGGGACATTACCCAAGACCTAAGTCCCGGACCACTGCTACAGATTTTACATTTTGACATTTCCTAAGTCTTGTTGCAATGGCTCTCCTTACCCATTATATGTATAGACTTCCCAAATGATCCTAGGTATATTCTAATGCCAAAATATCATCTTAAACACAGCTAGTTCCTTGTCTAACTTGTTACCCAATTTTTCTCATAAAATTCACCCACACTTATAACATTCCTACAAGGTTTCTAAATGGTGTTCCTCACCTATGATAACCACTATCCAAAATGCTTTCTCCTCACCATAACATCATCTCCCAAGCATCTTTTCTTACCAACCTAAACTCCTAGTTGATGTCTAAGTCCTTTTTTGTTTCCTAGAACA
Organism: Limonium bicolor; assembly: GCA_023374045.1. Taxonomy (NCBI): domain Eukaryota; kingdom Viridiplantae; phylum Streptophyta; class Magnoliopsida; order Caryophyllales; family Plumbaginaceae; genus Limonium; species Limonium bicolor. The sequence goes on from CM041782.1 coordinate 225,925,516, forward strand.
CCTAAGACATTATTTCTTCTCTAGTAAAACACCTAGACATTTCTAACACTTCCTAGTTCACCAAATCTTATTTAAACACTTAGAACTTCTGTACATTACCTAAATTTTGACATGGGTTCTCCTAGGGCATTACTAAGCCAAAACACATTGTTTTAAACCATTAAACATCAAAGAACACTAAAATCCATCAAGAACATTCTTGTACACAAAACTTCACTCATTTAACACTACATCACAATATAATGCATAATTTAAATTGCTTGGCACTTAGGCCCTTAAAATGCATAAACCATAAACACTGAATTTCCCACATTATATTTGCCTTGACCTGCAAACACATACAACAACACATATGCCCTTTACTAGTCTCCTTGAGAATATTTTTCTAAGTCATTACCATTAGCTCCTTAAGTAGTTTAATAAGCAATATAAGCTAATTTCTCCTAAGACATTAAACTACATTAGGTTAGCATATTTACCTCTTTTCCTCAAAAACTTCTTTCTTGTTTCCTTGATTAAAACGGTAAGGATGTTTGATTGCCTGTCAACTTCTAAATAATATACAAATAAGATGAAATGAGTATACAAGCTTTATGCTTCATCTCATTGTAAACCGTAGATACATATATTGTCTTAGAACATTAGATGATTGTTTTACCTTGGATATAGAAAGAGAGTTTGGATATGTAGCAAGAGAGGACTCCACTAAGCCCTTGGAAGATTCAAATGAAGCTAGAAAAGCAAGGTAAAGGCACCATTAATGGTGTTTTTCGGACAACATACAAACATGAAGGAAATGGAGTTTTTCTTTGAGTTTCCTTACCTAGTAGCAAAGGAGAACAATAATATGTGAAAAGATGAGCTCAAGCTCCTCCCATGGAGATTCCTCTTGGCACCGAAATGGAGCTCTTGGAATTTTGAGAAGACAAGGTTGAAGAGCTTGATGAGACTAAGAGAATGGTGGTCTTAATTTTGATTTGATTGGTAAAGAGAGCTAGGAGGAGATAGAGAGTTCAACGATGGAGAATGGTGATGAATGTGAGAGCTGTTGCAAACCGATGGAGAGAGGAAGAAGATGAAGTTGGAGACGGTGGGAATGCAAGAGAAATGAGAGAATGAGTTTGAAGTTTGCTTTTGGAAGATATTAAGTAGTAAAGCAAATAGTAACTTGCTTTATCATTTGTTATTTATTTGTTAACTTGCAAGGTGGTGACTCACCTCATAAAAACCGGCCCCCATTAGTTATCTAGGGGTGTTTTAGTCTTTGTTGACCACTTAACTTACTTATATAGACTTATGTTATAAAACTAGCTTATTTTAGTTACTATTCATAAAACAAGGCACATATTTGTGAAATTTTGATTTCCCATTGATTTAGACTTCCTAATGTGATACTAAGTAGTACACATGTTAATTAAGAGTAATGATGGACATTTAGCCATTCAAAACTCATTTACAAGACAATTTTTCAAAAATGTGCTTAAGACTCCTTAAAGCACATTTTGTGTTTTAACTTGTTTTCAAGCTTGGTTTTTCTTTGGTAATTGGTTTAATATGTTCATTAATATACAAATAAGGTCTTGGTAAGCTCATTAGGTCTTAACCAAGCTTATCCCAAGCTTAGGGCACATTTTAGCCCTAATTGACTTTAAGGTATTATTTGTGTTTTCTATGGTTTAAATTGTTACTAATGTTTCTAAGACTCTTTTTAGTCTTAATATGCCATATTTTCATGTTTAAACAACATACAGAGGTTTGGGGTATTTCAAATGTACCACATTAGAAGGTCTAAATCCACGATTTAAAAAAAATCAGAAATATGGCATTCATTTGTGAATAGTAATCCAAATCGTGCATTTTAAGCAAAATTGACTAAGTCAAGTCAATGGTCAATACATGACTCATCTATATCCAATGTGAGGCGGCAGATTAGAGCATGGAGGACAGCACATTCAAATTTATACAAAATATCTAGCCAATTTGGTGAATCACCATTTACTCTTCCCTTTTCTATTTTTCATTCATTAAAACACATTTTCTTTCTTTCTCTTTCCTCTTGTCCCATTTCAGCCGAGCCATAGGCAGTTCATGAACATCTCAAGCTGTGTTCTTGAGCATTCAAGGCAAATCAATCTCTTTTCCACCTAAGGTAATGGTTTAAGGCATATTTTAGCTATTTTTCTTCATCTCTTCATCACCTACACATGGAGCTTATAATCTATCACTTTCCATGGCTTATTCTCAGTGTTTAAACCTTGAACAATGTCCATTCTCGGCTGAAGCAAGCTAAGGGACATGGTGGTCAAATTTACATTATAAGGTAAAAACATACCTTAAGGATTCTATTCTCCATCCGGTTTTCTCCTTCTGATTTCTATGAGTTTATTCCCTCATAATCTTCAATTTTCATGTTAATTCAGTTGGTTAACCATTTGGAGCGAGGGTGGCCAAAAATCAAAGGAAATATCATTCTTTAAGGCATTTTGCTAAGATAAAACCTATTACCACAGTAGCTTGTTGTTGTCTAGATATTCCCCATGTTTTTATGGTGAATTTAACACCATGTGTGGTTTGTTTAATTCAGGCCGAAACCCTTTAGAGACTACCTTCAATTTTTAAGGTGATTTTGCCTTAAATCATAAATTTAATTGTTCTTTATGGTAAGCTCATGCTTGGAGTGTAACCATATCTTATTTTGGTGTGTTAAACATGTGTGAGTGCTGTGGTGATTTTCCTCCAAGCTGCCGAATGGATATTAGGGCTTCAAGTGCATAAATCGAGGTATAAACACCTTAAACTTATGATTTTATGATTTCTTAGCAATATTGAAATACCCCAAACCTAAGTATGCTAAGTGAACATCAAATTAGGATGTAGTAGGGCTAAAATATGCCTTAGAAAGATTGGTAGACAATTTTAAACAAGGGAAACACAAGAAAGTGCCTTAAAGGCAATCAGGGCAAAAACGTGCTCTAAGCTTTGAGAGACTTGGGTGAGTACCCAAATATCATGATAAGACCTTAGTAATATTCTAATGGTCATTTTAAATCAATTAGCAAAGAAAACCAAGCTTGAAAACAAGTTAAAAACACAAATGTGCTTTAAGAAGTCTTAAAGCACATTTTTGAGAAATTGTCTTAGAATTGAGTTTTGAGTGGCTAAATGCCCATCATTACTCTTTAATCAACGTGTGTACTAATTAGTATCACATTAGGAGGTCTAAATCAATGGGAAATCAAAAATTTCCCGATTATGTGCCTTGTTTAGTGAATAGTAACTATTTAGTGACTAGTTTAAGTTTTAATCAATATAAGTCAATTAATTGGCCAACAAAGACCATGTTAGCCTTATATTAAGAGGGTGGCCGGTTTTTATGTGGGGAGTGACCACATGAGTCATCAAATGAGAAAGGAAAAGAAGAGATAAGTAAAGAAGTTACTATTTGCTTTATTAAAGCAAAATATCTTATATTAGCTCACTTTTCTCCTCTTTCCTCCATTTCTCTCTTTCACCACGGTTTCTTCTCTTCTCTCTGTTCCAAAACCGAGAGTGCTGCCCTCCATGGTTCTCCATCTTCAATCACTTGCCAAATACAACTCCAAGCTCCAAATCCAAAACAAATTGCATATTTGTCTTAGTTAGGTCAAGACCTATCTTTCTATCTTTTCAAATCTTTCAAAGCTCCATTTTGGTGCCATGAGAAAACTCCATTGATGGGGGAAAATCAAGTTTGAAGAGCTCATTAGCTTCTCCATTCTCTTAAGGTAAAGAAAATGTAAGAAAAACCATGTTTCCATCAATTCTTGTACATGGCCGAAAATTCCTTCTCATGGGGCTATGTTTTTATGCCTTGTTCTAGCTTGATTTATTCACCAAGGACTAGTGGAGGTCCTATTTCATTCAATGCCAAAGTCTACCTTGAGACTTCAAAGGTAATCATCCACTTTTATGCCTTAGAACACATTTCTAACCTAGGTTTTTATTCCTTGAGGTTAGTGCATTGTTTAGTACTCATATGAGTCCTTGAATATTGATTAGAACATTGGCAAGGGGATTTAAGTGGTGGCCGAGATCTATGCAAGAAGAAGGTCTAAGGAGGAGATTAAGATAAGCTTGAGAAAACAAGGTAAAATGCTTACCTAATGGTGGTTTAAGATTAAGGAATGAGTTTTAGATAAGTACCAATGTGGCTTAGAGCTTACATTGTGTATTGGGTTATATAACCTAAGAAAAAGAACTTAAACAAGCTTATGAACTTGTGATTAAGGAGCTAATGAGAATGAGTTAGTAATATAAGTTTAAGGTGGATTTTAAGAGCATTATAACTACTATGAGATTGATGAGTGTATTTGCAGGTTGAAAGCTTTTATATGTGGGAAATTCAGTGTTTAAGTTTAAGTCATTTAAGGGGCTAAGAGCCATGTCATTTAAGAGCCTTGGTGCTATGCAATTTAAGATTATTGCAATATAATGAGTTGTTGTGAATGAGTTGGTTTGGTGATGAGATTGTGAGAAAAACAATGCATTTGGGCATGAGAATATACTAGCGGAGCTATGGCGAAATTTGAGTAGAAAATAAGTGCTTAGGTGATGGTGGTGAATTAATATGACCTAGGATTTACTAGGAGTCATTATGAAGAACTTGAGTGGAAATGAGTTAACTAAGGAGTTCTTGAGGATGAGAATGACCTAGAATGGTCTATGAGGAAATTAGAGTTTAGATGGGTGCATTGAACACACCAAAGACACGGTATGAGGAATGATAAGACTTGTGCAAATCTGAAGGAAAGGTGTATAATGCTTTAAGGTGATTTAGGTATGAACTAAGAGAAGAACAATGAGAGTTCGAGAAGTTGTGTAAGATGGTGATGTTAGTGGTGGACTAGTAAGGTTTAGTTGAATGGTAATGTGTGGACTTGGGTGATGGAAGTGAAAATGGTAGGAGGATATTGTAAGTCATCAAGGAAATGACTAGAAACGTATAAGAGGGTATGGTCATGAGAATGGTGAGTAAGTTGCATAAGAGGAGTGGAAATGTCTAAGGAGGGTGTTGCATGGTTAAGGTAAATGAAGAACAATGTCAAGGTATTAAGATAATGGAAAGAAATGTATAAGCAAGCTAAGAGTTTAAGAGTGATGAGTAACAAGTGAAAAGAAGAGAAATTGTGCATGGACATGCAAGATAACCTTGGAAGGTTTAACAAGCAAGAAGGAGTGCAATGATGTTAAGAAGGAGATATATGGGTAGAAAGAAACACTTTGGTTAGTTGAAGTTTTAGACAAAATGTACATGTTAGAAATATAAGGAATTAATTGACAAGTGTTAGGAATTTCTTACAAGAATTGAGCTAAAGGTTGGAATGATCTTTGGAGGTGATTTAATGAGTTTGGTGGAGGTTATAAGGTAGGTTTGATGTGCCAAATGATGTTAGAACACACTAGGAGGCTTGAGGAAAAAATTGGAGAAAGTTTGACAATGTATGGGAAGTTTCTGCAGCCGACCTACCCAGGGGACCGACCCCAGTCTGGGTCGGTCGGGCTGAAACTGTGAAGTTTGATTCTCTGCAGCCGACCTACCCAGGGGTGGGTCGGTCGGTGGGTCGGTCGGACCATAAAAAAAAAAAAAAAAAAAAAAGAGAAACCCTAAGAGAGTTTAGTGGTATTAATGGTACCCCATTAAGGGGGCAATGATGATTAGAGGTATAAAGACCTAAGGGATTAAGTTAAGAATAAACTTAAAAGTTTAAGATTAGGTTTGTAAGATTAAGTTGTAAGACTTAAGAGGTGTTAGGTGGGGATCATTAAGGAATTAAGTAAGTTAAACAAGTTAAGTAAGTCATATTAAGTTAAGTGATTAACAACCTAAAACTGAATGAATGTTTTAGGACTTGGGAGTTTGGACTCCGGAAGAGAGTAAGCAGCCGAACGACCAACGGTGAACAGTACAGTTCTCTTGTGACCTGCTTGCTAACGAGGTGTCCCTCGGCTTGTGTGCTATTTGTTTTGTGTGCTCACTAAACAAGATAAAGCATGCAACCGGAACATATTATATATATTGTATTGTTGTGTGATGTTTGGAAACTAACACAACATACCGTGAGAACTTACTAACCAATGCTTAGTAAGGAATTGAGTGAGACTAAGGAACGCCCCCTAATGAGGGACGATATGAACCGAAAGAGGTTAACCAACAAACGGGGTCTTGAGATAACTACTAACTGGAACTTGAGTGAGGAAACCCGGGACCGATCTCCGGTCATGCATGCTAAGGAAAAGGGGGTCGTTATCTATAGTAGATTTGACCTCCGATTAAGGACTTGTCTTCGGACTTGTTGCCTAGGGCCGGTTGCCGGCTCAGCTACGCTGGACTCCCGTCCAGAGTAGGTGGCATTAAGATGGTGCGGTGGGATCACCTAAATCCCAGGTTCGAATTAGATACGGCCAATCCCTTCCAGGAAAGGTTTGTATATAGAGATTAAGATTGAGATTAAGATTAAGATTAAGATTAAGGTAAGATTAAGTTAAGTTGCAACCATTCCTTTTTAAAGGATGGTTTGTAATATTAAGATTAAGATAAGATACATCCACTCCTGAAAAGGATGGTTGTTCTAAGGTTAAGATAAGAATCAGATTGAGGTAAGATAAGGATGGACTAAGATTAAGAGAGAAACATTACTTAAGGAGTTAAATAACTAACTCTCTAATTAAGGGAACGCATTTAAGTCGTTCATTGTGTGTGAACTTTGATTGTTCATATCTGAGTTGTTGTTTACTGCACTTTCTATTATGTTGTGCATCTAATCAACCTCCATGCTATCGACAATTAGTCGTCGTAGCCACGTTAGCTTGGGGGCCATGAGAGGATCGTACCAGCATTCGTGCTGACCCCCTTGGGGGCTGTTTTTACTACACAGGTACATCAGGAAGCGATCGTCGCAAGAGTAAGAAGAGGATACAGCGGTAAGGGTTAGTGTGGCCTACGAGTTGTGCATGTACACTCGTATGGCAACTGGTTAGTAAGATGTATAGGATGTGAGGGGGTTGTAAGAAGGATATGTAAATGTTTAAGATTGTTGCTCTAATGTTCGGTATATTCTGTAGTCAGACCGTGGCAAGGTCCTGGATTGTAAAGAATTCCGCTGTGACATGTTTATATAAATACTGTTAAGTTGCGAGACCACATTTGGATTGAGTTGGGGTGTTACAAAAAGTGGTATCAGAGCGTAGTTACGCTGCGAAGACAAGAAATACCGAACTTAGGAGGATATTGAGGCTGAGATTGAGTTACGGGTTAAGGGTTAAGAGATAGAGTGTGAGGTGCGTCAGCCAGGACTTCCCGGTGTTTACCGGATATCCATAGTGCCTAGGCCCGCCCTCCACATCCCTAACCCTAAATATGTGGAACAAACGCCAGAGAGAAGAAAGCCTTCTCTTACTCGGGAAACCCGATCTGGCAGTTAGCTAACAGTAAGCAATACGAGAAACAACTTTGTTCGTACAACAGTTAAGGAGAACTGGGAGATTTTAATGGAGCGTAGCTGAGAAAAACAGCGCTACCTATGGAATACTATCAGTAAGGGAACGGAAATTACCGGCAACATGGGTCGACATGCTACGCAGTCGAAATAACCCGCGATACCAATGGTAAAGAAAGCACTACGTGTGCAATGGATAAGGAAATGATAAGTGACATGAGTACCGGACAGTGGTCCGAAGGAGCATAACAGTATGATAATACAAAGCATGAGGATTGAGATCACTGGAAGGTCCAGTTAAGAAACGAACTCGGAACTCCAACCCCATACAATGGAAAAGGTTGCAAACCTGCCCGACATAACGCGGAACGGTGGAAACACATATAAATTGTAAACCGAAATAGGACTACGATGTAGTGCCTAAAAGAGAATCATTACTTAGTAACCACAACAGAGTGTGGGGAGAGCAGGATTAAGACATAAGGGAATATTAAGGGATTCTCTCAAAAAGAGAACGTCCTAATAGATGACAGTACTGTCAAACAACCAGGAAACTGCCGGATGGTTAGTTATCCAAATAAGATTATCGAAGGGGTCCCGAGGACTACGAATTACATGGAAATTAGAAAGAAGTGTCTACCAACGTACCTTGTACCAATAACCCATCCTGCATGGCGCACTTGCCATAGCAAGTGCTACCACGGTTAAGCTACACGGAAAGCCATCATGGCAAGACAAGAGAACGCTACAGTTCAAACACATTTTTATACCGGATTGTGAATCCACGAGAATAGGAAAATAGGACCTTGGAAGGCCGACGGCCTGACCATGATAAGATGAACCGACACATCAGCCAGCAGGGAGCTGACTTAGACGAAATACTAAACCATATAAATACTAGCAACGTATAACCCACTACAACAACAACCGACAGTATGGTAAGAACACCAATCTCAAACTTCAAGGGGGAAAACCTAAGAGATTGCTCGGTATCGCGAGCAAAACACTATATAAGCAATGATATACAAGGGATGTATTATAAGATACTATTGAGACTGTTGAAGCATCGACTTACAACGAAAACGGGATAAGACTCTCAGAGTGACCATTAAGGACACCAATGACAACATTCTTCAATGAAGATGTTGGAAAACCCGGAAATCAAGGATAAAAGAAATAAACATAAGCTATAACCTACTAAGAATTAAAGTCGTACAACCCTGGAAAAGAAAGCTCAGAGGACTACCCCACAGAGCGGGCATAGTCGAGCCGAACAAACTGATGAATGACAGCTAGTACTGTTCGTCTAACTCATTAACACCCAAGTATGATTGATCATCAACGGGTGGCGTAGTCAACGGAAGTTGAACAAAGCGTTGAGATAGAAGTATAAGATGCCAGGATGATATCCAACTTGGACACCGTAAGGCAAACGCCTAATACGAACTTATCCTTGATCGCCAAAAGACATAAGTCTAGTAAAATGACAGTATTGTCAAAGACATTAAGTAACCTTAGATCACCTGAACAACTTCCATAGCAGGAAGCAGGATGTAACAACTTACCATAAATCCGATACTACATTTAGTATGTAACCTAATGATTGATGGTGTTCCAAAGGACCAGAAGTTTATGAGGATAACCTACAGATGAGTAAGAATACAAATAATGAACTGAGACATTAAGCACTAAGAGCCTACGAGCCAAGGATGTTAACCACATCAGAGCCCGAGGTACAGTAAGTTGTGAGAGATTTTATTTAAGCCATGAGGAACTGCAATGTGTGGATGTGAACGGTTACAAACCTATAACATAGATTGGGGGGATATTACTAAGAAAGGGTACCAATGAGAATATTGAGATAATGCTAAGGACAGGAGCGGAGAACGAACCATGCCTTTAGGGTGGGGATACCTCTCCTTGTTGTGAGGCCATGAGTGGGAATGAACCCCTCAAAAGGGCTTTCACATATTAGAGATAAAATACACTTTATTTAGAAAATGGGAACTATGAACCTTGAGATTACCTTAGAACGTACCAGATACACTTGAGTATAAGGGAGGTTGCACAGATAGACCCCATATCCAACACCCAGGATGTAAGAATTAGTAATGGTCAGAGATAAACATTGTGACTGCACATTATGGCACGTCAATTAAACAATGCTCAGAAGAGCTTGTGATTCAGCGGATGACTTCTTCAGTAACCAGTTAAACTAATGGTAGATAACACCTTCATATTAAGAGCCAACTATTTTACAACACGGTACGACAACCGCCAATACCGGAATGGAAGAACTTACAGTGTGTTTACACCAAGAAGGGATTGAGTATAAGTTAAGACATTAGAATAAGTGAGTAAGAGATTGCACCATTAATGGGCAACATGGTAAAGGCCAACTACCACGGTAGTAGTGGTCGTGAGTACAATAGTTAGAAAGGTGGATTAAGTCATGGTGCGCGGTAAGGCGACCATTATGTATGAGCCGTCAAATATTGACACTGAGGCAATTAGATTTATGAGTTAAGATTAGCATAAGTAAGAAAATAAGATGGTAGACGAACTGAGCGTTGATGCCAGCAGTCTGGACCTGGTTAGGTAAGATTTCGCAGGAAGCACAACCCATTCCTTAAGGAACTGGAAGTGCTTTCCTAATAGAATGAAATGAGAAAGAAGATAAGAGGCTCTATGGAAAGAGACCTAAGCTACTAAGAAATAGAATCAGTACGGATACAGAAAGGAGCTGGAGCATACCATACCCAAGAACGCAGTAATGGATTTTCCTTGATTAACATCAAGAAGAACAATAAATGTTATTATGGAACAAGGAAAGAGGAGATCGACAACAGAATACTTCATAATTAGCAATAGCTAAACGTGTGACGGACACTATGAGTTTACTAAAACGAGACGTGGGACGACTGCACCCCACAGGGGCTTGCAGGCCTGACACGCTCATTTATGAGTTAGTTGGGTAAGTAGTAATGTACCAGTAAGGTACCCCATGCATGTGAACGAGTGGTGTAAGGAACACGGGAAGTAGTCGACTCCGTACCACCGACAACGACGCAAGATCAGACAAGAGCAGCTACTACCACAAACAGTCGAGAGAAGAATTCAGTCGAACCAGCAACACAGAGGAACCAGAGAACAAATAATTAAGGACTATGAAGTGCGAAGAGCACGGATTGTTAAGTACAGACATTGAACATGCCTTAAGATGTAAGAGATTAAGACTGTAGAGCGCATTATGCACTAAACAGTAGTTTCAGACTAAGAATCATCCTCAGACCAAAGGTCATTGGGGAGAACAATTTAGACATTCGAGCAAATACTAAGAGTATGAGCATAAGATCTCCAAGGAGATAGATGGACGAGTTACAACTCATTAAGGCCGTGTATATATGTAAAGATAACACGTGCCCATTGAGATAATTAAGCCTAAGATTACCAGAGTCGCGCAGCGGAAGCTAGCAGACCATTACTTTGAGACTAGACCAAACTAAGTTAAGAATACGGTATAAGTACCGTTAAGAATCCTCGATACAGAGACTAAGTCATTTCTGATCGAATTATAAGTAAGATAGATAACGTGGAAGCTAGAATGCTTGGTAGAATTAGATATCTTGAACTTATGTTCAAAGATGATGTGACGCCGATTACGGGCGTAATCCATTTTAAGGGGGTAGAGCGAAAACCGCTTAGCGTATGTCTATGTACTGAGTACATAAACTACGGTGTGCATAGCACAAAATAACTTGAGAATATGTTTTATATAAACATTTTGAGATAAATCATGGTTATTGCACACAGAAGATGTGAATACCATACATATTAAGTACCTATCTTGTTAACTCCGGTGTGAGTACAAGTTAAGAGAATTAAGGAAGAGGATTAAGGAGACTTAAGAAATAAGAATATATGAGGTATGAGTCGATATGAGACTATGTGTGAGATAAGAATAAGATAACACTATGAGATATTATTGGATATGAGCATGAGTTAGGGTATAGTAATGCTATGTGGTATGAGACAGAGGAAGTTGGTATGGGACGGATATAGAATTTAGTAGGAATTTAAGTCTTGAGGTAATTACTAAGAGATGAATTGGGAATGTTTGATGGATTGAGTCCACACTTTGGAGATGTATTGATTATGATTAGAAGAACTAAAAAGATAGAAAATTGGACATTAGTGAATTATCTGATGTTTGAAAATGACGTGGGAGGTGGAACTTGATTTTCTAGGGATCAAGGGAAACCGAACACAAATTGGAGTGGAAGGATGGTTCAACACTGATGCTGATCACATCAGGGTAGGATTATTCCTGAAACTCCCTACCAGTGGTCACAATTAAATCACACTAAGGATAGAGCCTTAGGATAAAATGAAATTGGAGTTGATTGTATTTTAATTAGAGGAATTATTCCTCACATGACCTCGTAAAAAGGATTACCTTTTTACTGAGTCTCGCCCATGAAGTCGAGGACGCACGAGCCTTTGTCTTCGGACCGGTGACATGGGGAGAGCAGCGTGTTTTGTATTCTAGGCCATGGTGACGAGGACGAATGAGCCATTGTCTACGGACCGGTGACATGGGAGAATACGTTGGAAGTTATGTGAATGTTTTAATCATCAAAAAGGACAAAAGGAATTTTGAGTGCTACACATGCTTAAGCATGTTGGGTGATATTTAAGTATAAGAATATGGTGGATCCAATGATCCAATGAGATTAAGTATACATAAGTATGATCTATATGATCTAAGGAATGAGGTAAGACATGTATTCTAATGAGATAAGATGCATGGGAACTTTGAGGACAAAGTTCTTTTAAGGGGGGTAGATTGAAATACCCCAAACCTAAGTATGCTAAGTGAACATCAAATTAGGATGTAGTAGGGCTAAAATATGCCTTAGAAAGATTGGTAGACAATTTAACCAAGGGAAACACAAGAAAGTGCCTTAAAGGCAATCAGGGCAAAAACGTGCTCTAAGCTTTGAGAGACTTGGGTGAGTACCCAAATATCATGATAAGACCTTAGTAATATTCTAATGGTCATTTTAAATCAATTAGCAAAGAAAACCAAGCTTGAAAACAAGTTAAAACACAAAAGTGCTTTAAGAAGTCTTAAAGCACATTTTGAGAAATTGTCTTAGAATTGAGTTTTGAGTAGCTAAATGCCCATCATTACTCTTTAATCAACGGTGTACTAATTAGTATCACATTAGGAGGTCTAAATCAATGGGAAATCAAAAATTTCCCGATTATGTGCCTTGTTTAGTGAATAGTAACTATTTAGTGACTAGTTTAAGTTTTAATCAATATAAGTCAATTAATTGGCCAACAAAGACCATGTTAGCCTTATATTAAGAGGGTGGCCGGTTTTTATGTGGGGAGTCACCACATGAGTCATCAAATGAGAAAGGAAAAGAAGAGATAAGTAAAGAAGTTACTATTTGCTTTATTAAAGCAAAATATCTTATATTAGCTCACTTTTCTCCTCTTTCTCCATTTCTCTCTTTCACCCACGGTTTCTTCTTCTTCTCTCTGTTCCAAAACCGAGAGTGCTGCCCTCCATGGTTCTCCATCTTCAATCACTTGCCAAATACAACTCCAAGCTCCAAATCCAAAACAAATGCATATTTGTCTTAGTTAGGTCAAGACCTATCTTTCTATCTTTTCAAATCTTTAAAAGCTCCATTTTGGTGCCATGAGAAAACTCCATTGATGGGGGAAATCAAGTTTGAAGAGCTCATTAGCTTCTCCATTCTCTTAAGGTAAAGAAAATGTAAAAAAACCATGTTTCCATCAATTCTTGTACATGGCCGAAAATTCCTTCTCATGGGGCTATGTTTTTATGCCTTGTTCTAGCTTGATTTATTCACCAAGGACTAGTGGAGGTCCTATTTCATTCAATGCCAAAGTCTACCTTGAGACTTCAAAGGTAATCATCCACTTTTATGCCTTAGAACACATTTCTAACCTAGGTTTTTATTCCTTGAGGTTAGTGCATTGTTTAGTACTCATATGAGTCCTTGAATATTGATTAGAACATTGGCAAGGGGAATTTAAGTGGTGGCCGAGATCTATGCAAGAAGAAGGTCTAAGGAGGAGATTAAGATAAGCTTGAGAAAACAAGGTAAAATGCTTACCTAATGGTGGTTTAAGATTAAGGAATGAGTTTTAGATAAGTACCAATGTGGCTTAGAGCTTACATTGTGTATTGGGTTATATAACCTAAGAAAAAGAACTTAAACAAGCTTATGAACTTGTGATTAAGGAGCTAATGAGAATGAGTTAGTAATATAAGTTTAAGGTGGATTTTAAGAGCATTATAACTACTATGAGATTGATGAGTGTATTTGCAGGTTGAAAGCTTTTTATGTGGGAAATTCAGTGTTTAAGTTTAAGTCATTTAAGGGCCTAAGAGCCATGTCATTTAAGAGCCTTGGTGCTATGCAATTTAAGATTATTGCAATATAATGAGTTGTTGTGAATGAGTTGGTTTGGTGATGAGATGTGGTGAGAAAAACAATGCATTTGGGCATGAGAATATACTAGCGGAGCTATGGCGAAATTTGAGTAGAAATAAGTGCTTAGGTGATGGTGGTGAATTAATATGACCTAGGATTTACTAGGAGTCATTATGAAGAACTTGAGTGGAAATGAGTTAACTAAGGAGTTCTTGAGGATGAGAATGACCTAGAATGGTCTATGAGGAAATTAGAGTTTAGATGGGTGCATTGAACACACCAAAGACACGGTATGAGGAATGATAAGACTTGTGCAAATCTGAAGGAAAGGTGTATAATGCTTTAAGGTGATTTAGGTATGAACTAAGAGAAGAACAATGAGAGTTCGAGAAGTTTGTGTAAGATGTGGTGATGTTAGTGGTGGACTAGTAAGGTTTAGTTGAATGGTAATGTGTGGACTTGGGTGATGGAAGTGAAAATGGTAGGAGGATATTGTAAGTCATCAAGGAAAATGACTAGAAACGTATAAGAGGGTATGTTCATGAGAATGGTGAGTAAGTTGCATAAGAGGAGTGGAAATGTCTAAGGAGGGTGTTGCATGGTTAAGGTAAATGAAGAACAATGTCAAGGTATTAAGATAATGGAAAGAAATGTATAAGCAAGCTTAAGAGTTTAAGAGTGATGAGTAACAAGTGAAAAGAAGAGAAATTGTGCATGGACATGCAAGATACCTTGGAAGGTTTAACAAGCAAAGAAGGAGTGCAATGATGTTAAGAAGGAGTTATATGGGTAGAAAGAAACACTTTGGTTAGTTGAAGTTTTAGACAAAATGTACATGTTAGAAATATAAGGAATTAATTGACAAGTGTTAGGAATTTCTTACAAGAATTGAGCTAAGGTTGGAATGATCTTTGGAGGTGATTTTAATGAGTTTGGTGGAGGTTATAAGGTAGGTTTGATGTGCCAAATGATGTTAGAACACACTAGGAGGTGAGGAAAAATTGGAGAAAGTTTGACAATGTATGGGAAGTTTCTGCAGCCGACCTACCCAGGGGACCGACCCCAGTCTGGGTCGGTCGGGCTGAAACTGTGAAGTTTGATGTTCTCTGCAGCCGACCTACCCAGGGGTGGGTCGGTCGGTGGGTCGGTCGGACCATAAAAAAAAAAAAAAAGAGAAAACCTAAGAGAGTTTAGTGGTATTAATGGTACCCCATTAAGGGGGCAATGATGATTAGAGGTATAAAGACCTAAGGGATTAAGTTAAGAATAAACTTAAAAGTTTAAGATTAGGTTTGTAAGATTAAGTTGTAAGACTTAAGAGGTGTTAGGTGGGGATCATTAAGGAATTAAGTATGTTAAAAAGTTAAGTAAGTCATATTAAGTTAAGTGATTAACAACCTAAAACTGAATGAATGTTTTAGGACTTGGGAGTTTGGACTCTGGAAGAGAGTAAGCAGCCGAACGACCAACGGTGAACGGTACAGTTCTCTTGTGACCTGCTTGCTAACGAGGTGTCCCTCGGCTTGTGTGCTATTTGTTTTGTGTGCTCACTAAACAAGATAAAGCATGCAACCGGAACATATTATATATATTGTATTGTTATGTGATGTTTGTAAACTAACACAACATACCGTGAGAACTTACTAACCAATGCTTAGTAAGGAATTGAGTGAGACTAAGGAACGCCCCCTAATGAGGGACGATATGAACCGAAAGAGGTTAACCAACAAACGGGGTCTTGAGATAACTACTAACTGGAACTTGAGTGAGGAAACCCGGGACCGATCTCCGGTCATGCATGCTAAGGAAAGGGGGTCGTTATCTATAGTAGATTCGACCTCCGATTAAGGACTTGTCTTCGGACTTGTTGCCTAGGGCCGGTTGCCGGCTCAGCTACGCTGGACTCCCGTCCAGAGTAGGTGGCATTAAGATGGTGCGGTGGGATCACCTAAATCCCAGGTTCGAATTAGATACGGCCAATCCCTTCCAGGAAAGGTTTGTATATAGAGATTAAGATTGAGATTAAGATTAGATTAAGGTAAGATAAGTTAAGTTGCAACCATTCCTTTTAAAGGATGGTTTGTAATATTAAGATTAAGATAAGATACATCCACTCCTGATAAAGGATGGTTGTTTCTAAGGTTAAGATAAGAATCAGATTGAGGTAAGATAAGGATGGACTAAGATTAAGAGAGAACATTACTTAAGGAGTTAAATAACTAACTCTCTAATTAAGGGAACGCATTTAAGTCGTTCATTGTGTGTGAACTTTGATTGTTCATATCTGAGTTGTTGTTTACTGCACATTCTATTATGTTGTGCATCTAATCAACCTCCATGCTATCGACAATTAGTCGTCGTAGCCACGTTAGCTTGGGGGCCATGAGAGGATCGTACCAGCATTCGTGCTGACCCCCTTTGGGGGCTGTTTTTACTACACAGGTACATCAGGAAGCGGATCGTCGCAAGAGTAAGAAGAGGATACAGCGGTTAAGGGTTTAGTGTGGCCTACGAGTTGTGCATGTACACTCGTATGGCAACCTGGGTTAGTAAGATGTATAGGATGTGAGGGGGTTGTAAGAAGGATATGTAAATGTTAAGATTGTTGCTCTAATGTTCGGTATATTCTGTAGTCAGACCGTGGCAAGGTCCTGGATTGTAAAGAATTCCGCTGTGACATGTTTATATAAATACTGTTAAGTGCGAGACCACATTGGATTGAGTGGGGTGTTACATATAAATTATGTGCCGAGAGTGGAGGTATTTATGGGTGATTTTTACCTAAATATGGGAAAAAATGACTAAGATGAATTAAGCTAGTCATTTAAGTGATTTAATTAATATAATGGTCAAATTATGACATTATGTGGAAAAATAATTAAGCTACAACAAGGCTGAGAGCTTATAGTATAATTTGAGCTATTTTTATGTGAAATTTTATGTTATAAAGCAAAGTTGTAATAAGGCCATGTCATTAGGCCATTTTATTTAAGTTTAAATGCTTATTTAATTAATTTATGTCTTACTATAAGTATGGGGTCGAAACGTAAATAAACAAACATTAGTGGGCTGTAGGTGAATATAGCCGAAAATTGGGATTTAAAATGTATTTAAATAAAAATTATAAGATTTTATAAAGTTTTGGGGTGAATTGCAAATATTGGAAAGTTTGGGGTAATCTATGTAATTACCGAGAAAGTGGGGTTAAAATGATGTTTGGAAGTCAAACATTGACCAAGCAAAAGACTTTGACCAGATTTGATGATTAATTAATTTAATTATCAAATTATACTAAGTTTTGTATTCAAATGTAAAAATTACATAAAATATGGGTATTTGTGAGATTACCAAAAGTTGGGGTATAAAATGGTATTTTATACACCTATGGGTCATTAGGATTTATTTGGTTAAATTTGGAGTTAATATGGATTATATAAGTATAATATATGATATTTTTATATCATTGTTACATATGGGTAACATTTGTGGTAGAAACCGTAAATATGGAAAGTATAAGGTTAGGAATGATATTTATAACCTTTTGGTATAGTTTGGTAATTTTTAGAGTTATATATACGGTTTTTACTATGATATATGTAAACATATAGTTTTAATGACATTAGAAACTATATGTTATAAAATGGGGTTATTTAGTGAATATGGAAAGCTGGAGGGTTGGGAAATTAATTTGAAATAGGCCTAGGGTCTGTTCGGTGATTTTGGACTTTATAACCATAGGTTATAATTATATTAAGGTTTAAGGTTATATATAAGGTATCTATATATAAGTGTGACAATGGAATATAATTTGGAGTTGGTTTGTAAATTATGGAAGTATAGTGGAATACGATAAAAACCGAGAAGAATAAGGGCTATTTGGTATTTTATAACATTTTATAACTATAGGTTATAATTGTTTTAATGACATAAATGTCATAATATATGTTATATAACTATAATATAACATTATATAAATTATGAGGTGGATTTTGTAAATAATAGAGTACAAGGGTGCTGTTCGGAAATAATGGGATTTTAGAATAAAAATTTATAATGTGGTTTTCAATGTTATAAAGGTTATAACATTTATAATGCAAGAAATATTCATTAAAGAGAATGAATATTATAAAGATTTACCATATAATAATGGTCCCATAATACATGTATATAAATAAATATATGTTATGGTGTGGAAAGATATAATATTGTTCAATAACCATATTTTATCATAATTAAAATGAAATAAGATAAAGAGAAAAGAATTACAAACATTAGATATGGAAATTCTAATGTTAGGAGTATGCATGGAATAATAAGGATTTATATAATTCAAAGTATTTTTACATATGAATTATACTACATTAACCTTGGAAAAACAAACCTTAGGAAAATAAATACTAAGGTAAAAATGTATAATATAGGATTAAGGATTGTACATGCAAATATAGAAACAAACTATATAATATACAAGGGTATATTGAATTACATGCGATAACCAAATTCAAACTTTAAGTATATTAAATATACGAGACGCGACTATGCATGTAATATAACGTTTTTCCAAATCCCGAGTTAAGCCGAAAACCCGACAAACGTTGACAGTTTATAACGGGGGATAAACCGGGAGGTGATAGTGACGGTACGGGGTACCATAGGGTTATGTCATTATACGGGATTCTAATCAGTAGCATTATGTATTATTAGACTGTTAGAGACGACACGGGGAGCATCGGATCTAGCTGATTCATACTCCACGGTTATACATTAGGGTGAACGGTATGTTATTTATGTGGCTTGATTATCTCTGAGGATTTCCTCAGTTCAGACATTGTGTGAAAATCTGTGTTAAGATTGAATGTCTGCTTGTGTGAATTAATATGCTTGAGTTGTGTATTAATGCTGCTTTATTTCTATTACTATTGAACGATAATAGTACAGTTCATATATATGAACATATTATAAAACGAACTAGCGACAATGATGCTATCTTATATGTGTAATATAAGGAACGTAAGTAAAACGTTGTAGCATTAGGATAATAAGATATATATATATATTTTCCGAGACTTGAATACGGAGTCTTGGCCTCTTTAACGCCGCTCTCGTATCTAACACTGGATCCCGAGTCGACATACCCAGGATTGGACTAACGACCTTAGTCTGCTGTGTTAGGAAAAATAGTAAAACGATGCGATGGTATAGATTAGTTAGTCAAGAGGATGTGGCTCTTGCTGTGACTTGAGATCAATTAACGATACTAGGATACCGTGTGGGTATCCGTAAGTATCAAGGTAAATTACCAACGGACTACAGATGGTTTGAAGGTCGGAGACTCTACCGCTGGAGTGGCTACTGCCGTGGGTGACCCGCCATAGGAGATGGGTAACTTAGAGACACGTCGTTCTAACGAGACGTTGTCATTAGGCATGACTGAACAACTACAAACGACTATATTAGCTCGTATATTAGGCGAACATTATTTGGGCTTGTATGCCAAAGACGGGAAATTTTACTTGTTTACAATTCTCGTTGTTTCGCCTTGTTGCTCAGTGGTTATGCTTTGTGGTTATGTGTAGTATGTTGGTGGTCTTGCTGAAACGAGTCGTTGTACTCATATGTGTGTTGTGAGTGGGTTTAATTGAGTCGTTGTACTTATATCTGTGTTGTGGATTATTATGGATTGTTTGATCGAGTGAGTCGCCGTACTCAATTATGAACTATCAAGTGTTGTTGGAATGAAGTCTCTGTACTCATATAAGCGTTGTAACGCTTTCAGTGGTTTACTGCGATGCGATGTGTGAAGCCGGGGGCTTGTTTGCTAATTGAGTTTACTGCAATATATGTTGTGCTTTACATTTTTATATTAAGCTACTTGCATGAAAATGAATTGCATGATCTCGACCAATTAACTGGGGGTCCGAGGGGGCATGACAGTCATGTAATGACATACTCAGCAGGGGTTGATTCCATACCACAAACAAACATTTTGCAGGTATGCAGCTTCCAGTGTCGACAAAGAGCGGGACGCGCTGGGTAGTTTAGTTACAGTTGTTTAAATATGCACTGTTGCATTTTGATACGAACTTAGAAACGTGTATAGGATTGGGATACTTAGAATGCTCACTGTGAATGTATTTTATATTGGTTTGGGAAGGTTAGATCTATCTCTTGTTGTCACTGTGGGAAATTGTTTCGTATTAATATATTTATCAGTAAACACGTTATTACTCGTATGGGCGAGTGAGAACGGTGACACCAGTAGTTCAATTGTTTAGATTACCGCTGCGATTACAATGTTAAGTAAGACGATTAGGAGCCGACTACAGTAGGGGTGTTATAGTACAGGTGGTGGTTGCAAGTTACTAGGGAAGGTTATGGGCGTTTGGAAAAACAAACAATTCTGTCGCTTGAGAGTTTGGAACAAGGAGGTGAGTGGAGCTTGCAACAGATTGGCGTTAGATGACTGAAAAAAAAATCGGTAGGCAGGATGGAAGGAAGAAGGATGCGATACCACAGAGTCAGGTTTGCTTCCTTTTTTTTTTGCAATTTCTTTAGTGTCTCATTACTAGTTTAATAGGTTGGTATTTGTTACCGAATTCGAGCATAGCTCAACCGGTTAAGGCGTTCATGAAAGGTACGAGAGGTACTGGGTTTGAATCCCGGTTAGAGCACGTTTGTTCTATTTTTGTATAAGTGTATAATCTTGCCTATTTTAATCGTTTATTACATACTTAAGCATATATGCGACTATTTTATTTTGTCACGTTGTTAATTATACCTATATATATATATGTACGACTATTTTATTTTTGCGTGTCTTAGTAATATGTACCTATGCGACTATATTATCATGTCGCGTTATTAGTTATAGATACAACTTTGTAATATTGTAACGTTGTGTATATGTACATATATATACGTATATATATAAGTACGTGACCGTATTAATATGTAACGTTGTCATGTTTTCGGACATTTATATGCCCGTACTAAATTTAATTGTTCGTTCGTTCACAAGTTGTTACATGCTCATAATAATGTAACACATTCCCCTTAATTTAAACCTTACGCCATAAGGTTTTATATGATTAATTGTTTAGGCCTTAATGTAATTAATTATATGTTTAAATAATGTTTAATTATTTAGGGGTATTTCAGTCTACCCCCCTTAAAGAGACTTCGTCACGAAGTCGTCTTTCCCGAATAGTTTATAACAACTACCCATATAGCCATAATGCACATCTATTTGATGTGGCATTTACATATAATGTGTTGTGCTAATACTCCACATAGCCCTCAATTGTGGCATTATTCCAGGTATGACATCATATCCTATCAGTTCTACATATAGAGCATGTTTGTTCTATTTTTGTATAAGTGTATAATCTTGCCAATTTTAATCGTTTATTACATACATAAGCATATATGCGACTATTTTATTTTGTCACGTTGTTAATTATACCTATATATATATGTACGACTATTTTATTTTTTCGTGTCTTAGTAATATGTACCTATGCGACTATATTATCATGTCGCGTTATTAGTTATACATACAACTTTGTAATATTGTAACGTTGTGTATATGTACATATATATACGTATATATATAAGTACGTGACCGTATTAATATGTAACGTTGTCTTGTTTTCGGACATGTATATGCCCGTACTAAATTTAATTGTTCGTTCGTTCACAAGTTGTTACATGCTCATAATAATGTAACACATTCCCCTTAATTTAAACCTTACGCCATAAGGTTTTATATGCTTAATTGTTTAGGCCTTAATGTAATTAATTATATGTTTAAATGATGTTTAATTATTTAGGGGTATTTCAGTCTACCCCCTTAAAGAGACTTCGTCCCGAAGCCGTCTTTCCCGAATAGTTTATAACAACTACCCATATAGCCATAATGCACATCTATTTGATGTGTCATTTACATATAATGTGTTGTGCTAATACAGCATATAGCCGTCAATTGTGGCGTTATTCCAGGTATGACATCATATCCTATCAGTTCTACAAGCCTTGACAACCTCCCCGAGGTGTCCATACCATACCATCATTCCACATTCCGTATCTAATGATTCATTTTGCATCTAGGCGATACCATATGAAATCAATCTACAAGGTAATACAATTATATATATCATAAACATCATAAAAAGGTACTACACACATGGATGTATACACATCATTCCAAACAAGTATTTCATAAGATTCATACATACAAGTGCACATCACACACAAACAAATCAACAACGTACGCCCCGCGTACCATACAACACCAACAAAAACAACGTATGCCCCGCATACCACCTATTCACTGTATGCCCCACATACGAAACACACAAACAACCAAACCTCGTATGCCCCGCATACCAACAAACTACTGTATGCCCCGCATACGAAATAACAAAATTCAGTGCAAACATAAACTATTGTATGCCCCGCACACGAAACAATAAAATTCAGTGCAAACATGTGCACAGCCAAGAGGCTCTACCCCCCTTAAAAAGGGTAACACCCCCGTACCCCACAAGTATACAACAGTCGCTCAGCAAGGAGCGCTGGATACTTGGCTCTCATAGAGTTCTCTAACTCTCATGTGGCGTCTTCCACCATTGGAGTAGATTATTCTCATATCAGAGAGACGGGTACGATTTTAGCCCTCCGGGGCTCTAAAGCATATCAAGGGTGAGGCACGTGTTTGTGCTCTCTCCCGAATTTGTTCTAATGTGCCCACTCACTCCGTACAGAGGTGCAAACCCATGAACATAGGCTTAGTTTGCCTCTTTCTGTTGTTGTATATCCCATCATTAGGATTACTAGCATACATGCACGTATCTTCTCTCACTGATTTTTCCAGCTTAATGTGCAACGTGATATTGGCTATTGTTAGTACTTAGTGCTCTTGCACTTGTCTTTCTAATACTGAGACGTACTAGCTTTGATGTTCACTTTGATAAAGGTTGTCATCCGTGTCTCCTGGTGGTTCTGTTCAGGAGTAACACACTGCTGTAGTTATTTGATACTTGCTTCATGTTGATATATATTATATCTTCCCGTGTGTCGGGTTAGCATCGACGTTCATATGGTTCTTCCTGCTTTCTGCCAGGGGAATCCATATGTTGTGCTCGTATTAGAGTTCTGCAACTTCATCTTCCATTTCACATTATTCTCTATGAGTTTGACTTGTCTAGGTTCGCCCACGTATTCATCATTGATGGCTGTTCCTGTTGGTCGCTTCTCCGTGCAGTATATTTCAGTCGATTCAACGGTTGTTAGTTATCATAACGGTTGTTTCTTGTTTGAGGCATCTGTTAGTGTGGTAGCTTGTCTTTTTTCGTTGTGTAGTCATGCGTTTAAGTTCACATCATTTGGTAGATTCCTCTGGATTGCAAGAACTTGCATGATCCATATGAGGGTTCTACATATCATCCGCCCATACAATGGGTTTCCTGTTCCTGTCATCAGCGTTGTCGTCTTCGAAAGGTCCTCTTGTCTTTACTGTGTACTGTCTACTGCTCTGTGTTGAAGATTTTTGGTTTCTCTAGCCGATTGGTTTAACTGCGGCTCTTCACATCCATCTTCGAGGTAACCTGCATCACTGTCCGTAGCACGGAGTTGACTACTTCTCGTGTTTCTAAACGCTTCTATTGTGAAGTATTCTATTGTCAAGCTCCCTTATGATGGATGTCCTTGTTGTAATTCGGTGTTGATTAGTTCTCATTATGGTCCTAGTGGTGTGAATGGTAAGTGGTTGAAGATAATATTTTTGCACCTTGGACTCACGTCCTTAGTAATACATTTCATCTGGTACTCATTCCTAAATGTAGTACTTCAGTTGTTTCTTATTGAATGATGGTTCCCCTTTATGGCTGCAATTGGTTCACGTAATACTCGTGCTGAGTTAACAACGTCAGGTCTCATATCGCGATCTCCTTGTGTACTCTTCATATCTTTTTCCTTCTGGTTTAATTATTATATCATCTCACCTGTAGTGCACATTTGTTCCCTCATCCGTTTAAACTATGTATTGTATATTGCATAACAGCTTGAGCAGCTCGGCTCTTCACTTTCCAACCACCCTCACTGGCGGTGGTGCATCCACAAGGGTATGCCATTTCTCACAAGGTTATGCCTGTCCATAAGGACTAAATGTTTATCACTATTAGTGATTATCATTGAAGACTGGTATATACTTCTGGTATTCGGCTAGTAAGCAATGTTTCTATTGTTACTTATTGTTTAGTGCTGGTTATTTGTAACTGTAGCTATTTATATTTCAAGTGCGCGGTTTGGCGTCTGTTAGTTAATCATCATTGTTATTCATATTGCTTACGGTATGTACCGTAGCTCCCTTACTTCATTATATTAACTTAGACATTGTTATGTTAGTAATATACCTCGAAAGGTAATCGGAGTCGGTGCTCCCGGTCTCCTGGGCACATGCCCTTTATTTGTACATTAGGTACTTGCTTACTTGCGCAATTTAGCGTTCGGTTTGAGTGTGTTTTGTAATATCGATTTACGTGTTTGCCATTGTTTTAATTTACACATTCATTCATCATTGACAGTCGTCACAGTAGTAAACGACATGTCTTTAACGCATATTGCTACTTATCATTTTACATGGTAGAATGCCAATGGCGGTAGCCATTTTTTCCCACTTAGAACTTGTCTCCTAATCAGTATGATCTTAATAATACACATAAAACTTAATCTTGACGTTTGTTCGTTTTTTTAATTGTACATAAGCATATCCCTGGTAAAGGCAGTGCTCAGGGTGGTAATTATTCATGTGTTCATTCACGTTCATTGTTACGAATGATATTGGTAATAGCCGTATTACGGTAGAATTGTTCTTTTCGCTTTTGGGTCCATCTGTGAACTGATACGTTTTACTAATTCCCTGGTGTTCATCACAAGTTGTCGTAAACTTGTAGTGTGTTTTGTCGGTACTGATTGCTAATCGATCGTATTCCCTCCATAATTTTATTTTGTATGATTTAATATATACAACATACACTGTTAGTCACACGTTTCCTTATTTAATACCTTATTGCTAAATTGTTGCTAGTTGTTTGTAACTAGTATACTGCAGTTTTGTTTATCCTGACTGTAATTAATGGTGGCAACTTGTGAAGAGTCTCAGGAGTCATCCAACCCTGGTGTGATCAGCACCAGTGTTGAACTAACCTTCCACCCCAATTTGTGGTTGGTTTCCCTTGATCCCCGGGAATCAAGTTTCACCTTCCACTTCCAATTCAGCCATTAATTGGTTTGATAATTAAATTATGTTATCTTGGCTCTGAAGTCGGTGTCATTTAATTCGTTCTTGTTTAGTAGTTATAATTTGTTATGGGTTGGTGTGCCCTTTTTATTGTGTTAGTCGGACTCGTCGGGTCCTTCAGAGGTTGTAGGCCTTGTATCTTAGCGGTTTATTGCTACAATTGTAGTTCTGCTGTTTATATTAGAGTTGTACAATTGTTTGGTGATTATTGGTAGCCATGGCGTTGTACCACTGGACTACACAGTTTATAGAATTCGTTTGTAATGATAATAGCAGCGGTAACTGCAGTCGTAGTTGTTTGCAGCACTTGCAGTAGCAAGTGCGCGGGGTAGACGGAATTATTGGTACATTGTTTAAATCAGCGCTTGCAGTGGCAAGCGCATCATGCAAGTAGAGTTGTCGGTTTAAGACTTGTTGTCTTACTGTCGCATTGGTTGCTTAAGTACCATTAGAATGATTGTTCATGAAAAAGGAGATATTTGGATTGGAAATTTTTTTTTCCTAACCACAATGTCATTAAAATAACCAACTCCTCCCTCACATTAGATTTATAATAGCATAAACGCTCGAAATTTGTTTCTCCACGGGTATCGACACGAAAAGGTTCTAGCGTCACGGTATTGTGTGTACACAAGATTAGGATTGGAATTTGAACATAATAGGACGGTATACTTACAAAATTCTTCCACGTTTTCAATATAATCTCTTTTTACAGTTTGGTAATACGATACAATGGTATGGTGGTTAAAGGTCCCCATTACGGGCGACGGTCTCGCGGAGCTCAAGGTGCTCCCGGTCCGCTTGCCCTGATGTCTTAGGTGATCCTTCCCACGACGTTACGGTAGTAGTGGCGCTCGCCTCTGGTGGTGCCTATTGCTAGAACGCTTGGTCGTTAAGGGAGGTATGGTATTGAGTTTTTATTCATGTTACAGGAGTAGGAATCATTCATTCAGTGCGAGCGCATTTAGACGGTCTGTTGGGCTTGGTAGCCCTCTTCCCTACATTCGGGGATTATATTTCTCAGTTGTATTATACTCATTGGGTTGTGGTGGGAGGGGTACTGTCGTCGCTAGTCCGTACTGGACTTTCACATGAAAGTGAACTGTCGCCAATGTACTCATGACGTCTATGTCTCCTCCTGGCTGAGCTCTCAACTGGCCCGTAACGAAGATAATATTCCCGGGCCTTTATGCCCTTGGCCAGCTTCTTGGCTCACACCACCACTAGACTTCGGTATTACCGTTCGTCTTCCCGATAACACATCATATTACGAGAAACTCGTTGGTGCGCCTCAAGGGCTAGCACTTGCAAGCCAAAGGCTTTGCTAACACATAATTCCATTAAAGCAAAGACGTTACGTACCTCACAAACGTTTCCCGTATTCCCAAGTCCTAAGCTCACTGTCTTAACCGAGTATCTCGTTAGCAGAGCGGTACTCCGCTCTGATACCACTTTTGTAACACCCCTCTCGATAAACACGTAATAATCTCTCACGTTAGCAGAAAATAAATATGTCTTACAGCAGAAGTGTAACACCCCAACTGCTAATCTCGTCATTACCTCTTAAACTGTCACAACTACCAATAATCTCGCAGCGGAACTCTAAATACAACAGAGGGTGATACAACGCCGTTAGCCACCCACATGGCTAACCAGGCCTATCTCACATACAGTAACGGTCTGATGGACTGGAACAACCGAATACACAATACCAATACAATACTCAACTCACTTCTTTACTATACCAAGTCTACAATATATGGATGCTGACAACACGTTCGGTCTTACACCTCTTCAATACATAAGTAATTAAAACTAACTACCCATGCAACCCACCGACCCCATCCTACTCTCGAACGGTAACATCTTCGGTGTACCTGTAAAATAAAAACATCGCCCCTAGGGGCTCAGCTTAACGCTGCATATGAAATTCGCATACCCCGAGCACTAATCGGGGTACGCCGACTACTTTTGTCGGATATACATGGAGTTCATTAGTCAAACAACATGCATCATAGCAATACAATATATATGTGTATTACTCAAGGAATCTACATCCAATCACGGAACACAATTCCTAACTAACATAACAAGGTTGTTAGTTGTATCTGTTACTCTCAAGCCTTGAGGGTTATACCTCACTAGGTCTTGTTTACTTATTCAATACCTCACCCGCTCTCTCGGGTTACTTATTCATATACACACCCATTCTCTTGGGCTACTCGTACTATACTCACCCACACTCTCGGGTTACTTATTCTCATTATCTCACCCATACTCTTGGGTTAATTATACTCATGCTCTTGTAGATTCTCGAGACGCTACAGGTCTCCTACGTCACGCTTGATACTCTTAATACATACTTAGGCCAAAACTCATGGCTCTCTAGCATAGTCTTACTTCCCCGGTTTCGACCCTACTCCGGGTCTAGCATGGTGGGAAGGTTCAACTAGCTCACGGAACTCTCTCTTAGTTCCTATCTCTTTTTACTTAGGTCTGACTACTCTCGGACTACTCTCATTCCCATACGCTCCTCTCTCGGAGTTATAATAATATTATATATATTAGTCTAGAAGCATCACTCTCAATGTTTCCAATGACATGGGAACATTACTTTAGTTCGGTTAATCTTAGGTTTTAAGAGTTACCCATACATTCCACTTCCTCATAGTTTCGGTTAATTTCTTAAATCGTTAAAATCCTCATATAGGAGGTTGACCATGTCTCAATGGAGCTACTAATCCCTTAGGTCTCTTTTACCTTCTTTACTAGTTCACATCTTCGAACTATCGTTAATCCTCTTGAGGGAGGTTCACTTATCTTTCCACTCTCATTTGTTTCGTGGATTGTGTCATTATGGTTTACTAACCGTTATCGGGTAATTACTCGACCCGCACATCTCCTTATATTCTAGGGAGTTCATATGTTTGCGTTTTCGTTATACTTTAACGGATAGTTTGTGTGTTTGTCCATTTTCGTTATAATAAGCATCGACCCAATCTATGGGTCTCTAGCCAAACGTTACTCACTAGGAGTCGGTCTTTACTCTATGTTAGACCACACGGGCATACAAGTATGTTAGCTCATTCAACATACATCAAGACATACATAATTAACCAAGGGATTATTTTCATGCTTTAATCTTGATTAAGCCGGCACGCAAACACACAAATCAACGTAACTCGGTCAGCACGCGGAGTATGAGAAAATCATACCTTTCACCGGGGTTTTTACTTTTACCGTGTCATCTCACCATGCTCGGTTCACACACGATCCTCTGAAAACATTCAAATGCTTATATTAACTTTAAAGCGTTACGGTAAGTAAAACTAATACTCCCGTACTTAACCCCGTTATCCCGTTATTCCTAGTTTAGTTCAAGTGCTCTTAAACTCACAACTTTCTCAATCACTTCTCAAACTTGTCACACTTCTTAGGACCTTGACTAGTCACCAAACAAGGCCTAAACAACATCTAAAACCATTACCATTCACTTCCCCACCTTTAGGGCACTTAAAAACACTCTTTGGTACATTTTTTACACTGGTCCGGGTTTGTGTCCGGGGTTACAAACCCGGACCAGACACGGTTAAAACTCTCTGGACAATTTTACATGTGGTCCGGGTTTGTGTCCTGGTATACCAAAATTCTTTTGATGTTTCTTAACCTTCCACCAACCTTACCAAACCATTTTTAGATCAAGGCACTTTTCATACCAAAATTCGACTCCTTGTTTCACAAGTTTAACACTCTTTCTTATCAAGTCTCCAAGTGATCAACCTCTCACTTTCATCTTCCAAACATACCTAGTTTATCCTAGGTTTCACACTCTTACTCACCCTTGGTTTATAAGCAAAAAAATTTGACAGCACTTGCCTACTTCCCAAGCATTTTCACCACAATTAAATCATCTCAAAAACATACTCTTCACCCCTATTTAATCAAGCACCAACAACTACATTAAATTCCCACTTGTCACACATATGTACTAGTTTAGACTCAAGCTCATTTTCCCCACTAAAACCACATAAAATTCTCATTCCACTCAGTATTGTAGTACCAAGACTACACCAATCCAAGAGCATTAATTCAACTCTCAAATCTGTTTTACAAGTCAAATAAAATCCACACAAGGTGAGCTTTACCTTGTTCATTTTCGGTTCCCTTTCTCTTCTTCCTCTTCCTTTTAGCTCCATATTTCTCTTCTTGTTTTCACAACACACAAGGGGGTCTAGATTGCCATCTACAACTATATCCCCATACACACATTTCAAGCTTATTAATTCAATTTCCCCTCACAAAAACTAGTATTTCAAGAGCTAGTTTTTAGGGTTTAGCTTAGAGATTACCTTCAGGTGTCCTCATGGAGAGCTTAGGCAATCAAAAGGGTGAAGTTCCAGCACTCCACCGAGGCAAGAAGAAACCGGCTGAAGCAAGGATGGAGAAGGAGCTCACGTTGGAATTTTCCAAAAATCAAAGGAAGCTAGACAATGGAGATTTTGAGCTTGCTTCTTACCTTAAGGAACCAAGGAGTGGTTTTAGATCAAAATGAGCAGCTTGAACCTTCATTTGGAGCTGCTTCCATGGAGGTCGAATGTGGGGGTTTTGAGTTTCGAAAGATGGAGAACGATGCTCAAGAAGAGAGGAGTCTCATGGTGTGTTTATTTTGTGATTTGAAGTCGTTTTAGACTTTGTAGATGAAGGAGAAGGAGGGTGCTGCTTGGGGAAGAGCAAATCGCCATCGTAGGCTTGAAGAAGAAGAAGGAGTCCGATGGAGGGGGAGCAAATCGTGAATGAAGAGAATAAGGACCATCATAATTCAGAATAGGTAAGCTTTGGTGGAAGGTTAAGAATATAGTGACCCGAACACACCACACAAACACATGTTCACCCTAGACCGATCATAATTCAGAATAGGTAAGCTTTGGAGTAAGCTAGTGGGAGATTGAAAGCCAAGAAGGAAATCAACCATAACAGAGAGGAAGGTAAAGCAAGGATGGATACCCACTCCCAAACAACGCGCGACCGGAACGACCGGATTCCTCACCCCCCATTAGTACATATATACTTATAAATAAATAGTTAGAGCTCCATTATGGAACCTATCACATCCACACACCATAAGGTATTACAACTGGGTTAAACACACAAGGGAGGTTCACACACTTGCACACAACAACATCACACAACTAACTCACGCATAGCCGTGGTTAGAACGTTCCCATGGTATGGGTCGTTAAATCCGAATACCGAACTCTCATGTGTTCCTAGATTCGGTTAGCTAAGGTTTAACACATATTTGAGGTTAAACGGTATCGGAGACTAAATACGCCACATAAATGAATTACTATAAACTCATTACATGTTTTTATCTTACAAGGTGGCAAACACTCAGAAAAACACATTGGCATACAAGCCGGTGTAATCCGGTAGGACACAGGTTGCAAGAAAACCTTACCTGTCACTGGGGTTTCACTATAACGTGCCATCACATGTTCCTCGTAACATCTTTGAACAACTGGTAACATTACATTTACTTTCATTAACACCGGGGTAACTTGTTTGTTTAAAGTCTAATGCTCATGACTTACTCCCGTTAATCAGTTAAATAACTTCACATTTTTAACTTGTTTTACTTTTAGATTTTAACACAACATTTTACCCACTCAATTATCATTATAGCTCACTTAACATGTCCTTAACAACCTTATAACATCATTACTTATCAATCCCCATCATTACATATCATTTTCCAACCTTAAACAACATTTTTAGAGTGGTCCGAGACTTGGTCCTTACCTTAAGCCCCGGACCAACACTTAATCTAACTCTCGGGTGGTTTTATGTAGTGGTCCGGGACATCTTACAGAACTTAAGTCCCGGACCAAAATGAGCTAGCAATCCTCGGGGGTAAATCAGGGGGTGGTCCGGGACTTAGTACAGGACCTAAGTCCCGGACCAAGGTAGTACAAGAACTCTCGGCCCTTTTTCATGCATGGTCCGGGCCATCTTCCAATACCTAGTCCCGGACCGCTATAACAGATTCCCAAATTTGATATTTTCAAGTCTTGTTTCATCTATTCTTTTCATCCATTAATTACCCAAGCTTCCCATGTGATCTTAGGTATATTCTAATGCTAAAATAACACCTCAAACTTGTCTAATTCCATATCCAACATGTTACTCAATTTCTTACAGAATTTACCAACACTTATAACACTTCATACTAGGTTTCTAAATGGTGTTTCCCACCTATGACAACAACTATCCTAAAATGTTTTCTCACCAAGACTTTGAAGTATCCCAAACACTCATTTGCATTCTAAATCCTCCAAGACAATGCCTAAACCCTTATTGCATCCTAGTACATTTTAAGACATGTTTTCCTCTCTAGTAAATCACTTGTTCATTTCTAACACTTCCTAGTTCACCACAACTCATTTAAAACACTTAGAACTTCTTATACATTTTCCAAATTTTGCCATGGGTTCTCCTAGCACATCAACACTCCAGAACACATAGTTTTTACCATCAAACATTCAAGAACACCTAAATCCATCAAGAACTTTCTCACATACATAACTTCACCAAATTTACACTACACCACAATATAGTGTATAATTTAATTGCTTGGCACTTAGGCCCTTAAATAACATGGCTCTTAGGCCCTTAAATTGCATAAACCTTAAACAGTGAATTTCCCACAAAAATAATGCCTTTGACCTGCAATTACATACAACAACACATATGCCCTTTAATAGTTTCCTTGAGAGCATTTTGCTAACTCATTTACCATTAGCTCCTTAAGTAGTTTTAGTGAACAGCTTAAGCTCATTTTCCCTAATGCATTTAAACCACATTAGGTTACACATTTACCTCCTTTCTTCAAGATTTTTACTTGAACACCTTTGTTCTTCTTGGTTTGGAAATCGGCAAGAGGACTTGGCTACTTGTCAATGTTATAATCAATACACAAGTAAAACCAATGAGCATTCAAGCTTCATGTTTAAACTCACTTACAAACCCTAGGTTATATATATTGTCTTAACACATTAGGATAGTTGGTTTACCTTGGAATAAAAAGAGAGCTTGAATAAGCATCAAGAGAGGACTCCACCAAGCCCTTGGAAGATGAAATGGAGCTATGGAAGACAAGAGAAGACACCATTAATGGTGAATTTTCGGACATATATAAAAACAAGGGGAAATGTTGTTTTTCTTTGGTTTTCCTTACCTTGAAGCAAAGGTGATCAACAAGGCATGAAAGTATGAGCTCAAGCTCCTTCAATGGTGAATCTCCATGGCACCGAAATGGAGCTTTTGAAGATTTGAAAAGAGAGAAGTGTAGAGCTTGGCCTAACTAAGACAAATATGGTCTTAGAATTTGATTTGGTATATGGAGCTAGGAATTACAAGGATTCAAAGATGGAGTAGTTGTGTGGGCTGTAGCAAACCGAGAATGAGAAGGGAGAAGGGAGGTTGGAGACGGTGGGAACGCAAAGAGAATGAAGAGAATGAGAAGAAAAGCTTGCTTTTGGAGATATTTTAGCTAAAAGTAAATAGTAACTATGCTTTATTACTTTCCTTGCTTATTTGATTGGTCAAATGTGGTGAGTCACACATGAAAAATCAGCCCCCTTAGTATTTTAGGCTCTTTGGTGGTCTTTGTTGATCAACTAAGTCACTTATATTGACTTATGTTATAAACTAGTACAATTTAGTTACTATTCACAAACTAAGGCACATATTTGTGAAATTTTTGATTTCACATTGATTTAGACTTCATAATGTGATACTAAGTAGTACACATATTAATTAAAGAGTAATGATGGTCATTTAGCCACTCAAAACTCATTTACAAGACAATTTTTCAAAAATGTGCTTTAAGACTCCTTAAGCACATTGTATTTTAACTTGTTTTCAAGCTTTGTTTTCTTTAGTAATAGATTTTATATGTTCATTAACATGTAAATAAGGTATAGGTATGACCTTTAGGTCTTATACAAATTTATCCCAAGCTTAGAGCACATTTTTGCCCATATTGACTTTAAGGTATTTATTTGTGGTTTGTTTGGTTTAATCGTCTACCAAGGTTACCTAAGGACTTATTTAGCCTTATTAAATCATAATTGAATATTACTAAGTCTTGGTAGGCTCACTGGGTCCTAACCAAGTTCACTCCAAGCTTAGAGCATGTTTTAGCCTTTACATATCATAGTTTTACATTTGAACAACATATCAAGGTTTGGGGTATTTCAATCTACCCCCCTTAAAAGAACTTCGTCCTCGAAGTTCACACTTCCCACACATCATTGGATTAGAATACGGGGATTACTTGTAAAATAAAACTTCCATAACCAAACATACTTTACATCACAACCTTGGACTTGACGGTCCGGGCAACATATTCACATCCATACATATCATAACATAACATACTCACATGATAACCTCGGACTCAACGGTCCGGATATCTTAACAACATTGTACTCACTTAACAACCCTTAGACTCTCAGGTCTGGGTAACATAACAACATTTAGACACATAGGTCTAGGTAACATAACAACATTTAGACACATAGGTCTAGGTAACATAACAACTTTCGGAACTCATCCACATTAGGACTCAAGGTCAAAATAGTACTTATTTCACATACCACACAACATGCCATAGCATGTATAACAATCAAAAATATCTTTTATATACACATTGATCCCGCAGAACCCGGTCGCGATGGCACCTTCTGGTCCCTGTTCCTTTGGGTGATCAAAAAAATCACTTAATTTTTAACATATATACTTCTCATGTCACCGGTCCGAAGACAAAGGCTCATACGTCCTCGGCTCGTGAGCAAGTACTACAAAAATATTCTTTACTAGGTTTAGTATATAAGAGAATCCTTTATTCAAAATATTAACCGACTGTTTTGGAAATACCAATTGAAAATCCTTTTTGAAAACGCAACACAACTCCAAGTCCAATTTATGCTCTTTGCATCATTCTTAGCGTGGTTATTTGTGACCACTTACAGGGAGCTTCAAGAGTCATCCAACCCTGATGTGATCAGCATCAGTGTTGAACTATCCTTCCACCCCAATTTGTGTTCGGCTTTCCTTGATCGCATGCAAATCAAGTTCCACCTCCCACTTCATTTTCAAGCATCAGGTAAATCACTCATTTCCAATTTTCTATCTTTTAGTCTTTCTAGTCATAATCATTACATCTCCAAGGATAGAACTCCGTCTATCAGTTATCTCCATTCACTTTAATCATGTTGCCTAGGGAATCTTATTCACTAGGTTCTATGTCGGTTTCATACCCTTTCACGAATCACTATATTACATATATACATATATTTTTATCAAAATACAACACACAGTTTCACATTTATACACTGTCGGGATTTTGTTCCCCGGGAGTTTCTCTACTCCCACACTTGTACTATCACACACAACTATTAACAAATAAACACACTTATCACAATGGTATTCGCACCTTTTGTGCGCAATTACCACAATTAAACCATGAATGAATGCGTATGTTTACGTAACACACACACCAATCATCAAAACAAATTATTTTATGCTATGCACACCATAGGTCACGTACACTTGTACGGTACTACACACTAAGTGTAACACCCCAACTCAATCCAAATGTGGTCTCGCAACTTAACAGTATATATATAAACATGTCACAGCGGAATTCTTTACAATCCAGGACCTTGCCACGGTCTGACTACAGAATATATCGAACATTAGTCTAACAACCTTAACCATTTACATAACCTTCTTACAACCCCCTCACATCCTATACATCTTACTAACTCAGATTGCCATACGAGTGTACATGCACAACTCGTAGGCCACACTAAACCCTTAACAGCTGTATCCTCTTCTTACGCTTGCGACGACCGCTTTCTGATGTTCACCTGTGTAGTAAAAAGAAGCCCCCGAGGGGGTCAGCACGAATGCTGGTACGATCCTCTCATGGCCCCCAACCTAACGTGGCTACGACGACTAATTGTCGATAGCATGGAGGTTGATTAGATGCACAATATAATAGTAAGTGCAGTAAACATCAACTCAGATATGAACAATCAAGTTCACACACAATGAACGACTTAAATGCGTTCCCTTAATTAGAGAGTTAATTATTTAACTCCTTAAGTAATGTTCCCTCTTAATCTTAGTCCATCCTTATCTCACCTCAATCTTAGTCTTATCTTAATCTTAGAGACAGCCATCCTTTAATAAGGAGTGGATGTCACTTATCTTAATCTTAATTATACAAACCATCCTTTAAAGAGGAATGGTTGCAACTCATCTTAACCTTAACTTAATCTTAATCTTAACTTAATCTTAATCTTAACAATACAAATCATCCTTTAAAGAGGAATGATTGTAACTTATCTTAATCTTAACTTAAGTATGCCAACCGTTCTCTCATTGGGAACAGGTTAGCCCTTAGTTCGTTGTTTATTTTTGTAGGGCTTGGTTAACCCTAGCCAGCAGCAGGACACTTACCAGCAATAAACAACATTCTTAAATTGTTGGGGATGTAGGCTTGATCCCCCCACGCCATCTTAAAGCCACCTACCTTGGACTGGATGTCCAATGTAGCCGAGCCGGTCAACCGACCCAAGGGTACTAGTCCGAGGACTAGTCCTTAATCGGAAGTCGAATCTGCTATAGATACCGACCCCCTTTCCTTAGCATGCATGACCGGAGATCGGTCCCGGGTTTCCTCACTCATGTTCCAGTTAGTAGTAGTCTCAAGACCCTGTTTGTTGGTTAACCTCTTTCGGTTCATATCGTCCCTCATTAGGGGGCGTTCCTTAGTCTCACTCAATTCCTTACTAAACATTGGTTAGTAAGTTCTCACGGTATGTTGTGTTAGTTTTCAAACATCACACAACAATACAATATATATATATATATATATAATATATATATATATATATTCCGGTTGCATGCTTTATCTTGTTTAGTGAGCACACAAAAACAAATAGCACACAAGCCGAGGGACACCTCGTTAGCAAGCAGGTCACAAGAAGAAACAACTGTACCGTTCACCGTTGGTCGTTTCGGTTGCTTACTCTCCTCCGGAGTCCAAATCCCCAGGTCCTAAAACATTCATTCAGTTTTAGGTTGTTAATCACTTAACTTAATATGACTTACTTAACTTGTTTAACTTACTTAATTCCCTAATGATCCCCTCCTAACACCTCTTAGGTCTTACACTTAATCTTACAAACTTAACCTTAAACTTTCAAGTTTATACTTGACTTAACTTAATCTCTTAAGTTCTTAGGGTCTCAATCATTACTACCCTACCAAAGGCATACCTTATTACCCATTGCCATTCTTAGAATTCAAAATTTCTCTTTTTTTTTTGTTTTTAGGCTCGACCGGACTTACCGACCGACCTTACCTAAGGTCGGTCCATTCCAGAACACTTCACCGTTTGAAAATTCTACCCCGACCGACCTTGCAAGTCCGGTCCCCAAGGTCGGTCCATTCCCGAGAGATTCCCCGAGGGAAATTTAAGCTCGACCGAACTTGACAAGTCCGGTCCTATGTTCGGTCGATTCCAGAGACTTAATTCCTTCACAAAATACAGGTCCGACCGAACCTGTAAGTCCGGTCCCTAAGTTCGGTCGATTCCAGAAACATTTTCCGGTAGTGTAAACTGAGCCCGACCGACCTTGCAAGTCCGGTCCCTAAGGTCGGTCGGCTCCAGAACCTTGTTTCTAAATTCCTTTTTACTCCAAACTTCTCCTCATATATCTTAATATGTTATAACCTCATTTGGGCACCTCAAATACACCTTAAGCCCTCCTTAAAATACCTTAAATCATCCAACCAAAATCCATCTTAGTCATTATGCATTTTCCTTGTAATAATGCTAACACTTGTAATGTTTTTCCTCTAGGTTTCTAGGTGGTGGTTCATACCTAATGTAACCACTATGCCAAAAGTCTTCCTCACCACTATAACATCGTCTCCCAAGCATCTCTCACTATCTAAAACTCTCTTAAGCATTTACTTAAAGTTTCCTTAACAAGTTTAAACTTCCATCATCATCACATTGTTTCCTTTCTAGTTGTGCACCAACATTTGCCTAAGTCCTAAATACTCAATTACATTCTCTTGATTCCTAAATCCTTCAAGGTAACGCCTAGATCATTACCACTCATTACAACACTTTATCTTACCCCTTTTCATCAAGACAACCTCAAAGACTTCCTAGTACTTCCTTAGTCATTAATTTCCCTTAGAACATATTCAAATCACCTTAATCATTACACCTTCTCCTTAAACTTATGCACACTTATATATCATCTTATGATTTTGGTGTGCTCAAAACACTCACCATTCCTCTAACTCCTCCTAGACATCTCTAGGTCATCCTAAACCTCAAGAACTCCTTAGTCAACCCATTTCCACCCAATTTTCTTTTCATGCTCCCTAGTAAACCCTAGGGCATATTAGCTCACCACTACCACTTAAACACTTACTTTCTACTCAAATTTCGCCATGGCTTCTCTAGTATCTTATCATGCCCACACACATCAAATTCTTTTCATCACATCTCACCACCAAACCAACTCATTCACAACAAACTCAATATTTGCAATTAATCTTAAATTGCATAGCACTAAGGCTCTTAAATGACATGGCTTAGGCCCTTAAATGACTTAAACTTAAACACTGAATTTCCCCACATATATAAGCTTTCAACCTGCAAATACACTCATCAATCTCATAGTAGTTATAATGCTCTTAAAATCCACCTTAAACTTATATTACTAACTCATTCTCATTGGCTCCTTAGTCACAAGTTCATAAGCTTGTTTAAGTTCTTTTTCTTAGGTTACATAACCCAATACACAATGTAAGCTCTAAGCCACATTGGTATTTATCTAAAATTCATTCCTTAATCTTAAACCACCATTAGGTAAGCATTTTACCTTGTTTTCTCAAGCTTATCTTAATCTCCTCCTTAGGCCTTCTTCTTGCATAGATCTCGGCCACCACTTAAATTCCTTTTGCCATTGTTCTAATCAATATTTAAGGACTCATATGAGTACTAAACAATGCACTAACCTCAAGGAATAAAAACCTAGGTTAGAAATGTGTTCTAAGGCATAAAAGTGGATGATTACCTTTGAAGTTCAAGGTAGACTTTGGCATTGAATTAAATAGGACCTCCACTAGTCCTTGGTGAATAAAAATCAAGCTAGAACAAGGCAAAAAACATAGCCCCATGAGAAAGAATTTTCGGCCATGTATAAGGAATGATGGAAACATGGTTTTCTTACATTTTCTTTACCTTAAGAGAATGGAGAAGCTAATGAGCTCTTCAAACTTGATTTTCCCCCATCAATGGAGTTTTCTCATGGCACCAAAATGGAGCTTTGAAAGATTTGAAAAGATAGAACTATAGGTCTTGACCTAACTAAGACAAATATGCAATTTGTTTTGGATTTGGAGCTTGGAGTTGTATTTGGCAAGTGATTGAAGATGGAGAACCATGGAAGAGCAGCTCTCTCGGTTTTGGAACAGAGAGAAGAAGAAGAAGAAACCGTGGGTGAAGGAGAGAAATGAAGAGAGAGAAGAAGAAAGGTGGCTAATATAAGGTATTTTGCTTTAATAAGCAAATAGTAACTTCTTTACTTATCTCTTCTTTTCCTTTCTCATTTGATGACTCATGTGGTGACTCCCCACATAAAAACCGGCCACCCTCTTAATATAAGGCTAACATGGTCTTTGTTGACCAATTAATTGACTTATATTGATTAAAACTTAAACTAGTCACTAAAAGTTACTATTCACTAACCAAGGCACATAATCGGGAAATTTTTGATTTCCCATTGATTTAGACCTCCTAATGTGATACTAATTAGTACACATGTTGATTAAAGAGTAATGATGGACATTTAGCCACTCAAAACTCAATTCTAAGACAATTTCTCAAAAATGTGCTTTAAGACTTCTTAAAGCACATTTTCTGTTTTAACTTGTTTTCAAGCTTGGTTTTCTTTGCTAATTGATTTAAAATGACCATTAGGATATTACTAAGGTCTTACCAAGATGTTTGGGTACTCACCCAAGTCTCTCCAAGCTTAGAGCACGTTTTTGCCCTAATTGCCCTTAAGGCATTTTCTTGTGTTTTCCTTGGTTTAAATTGTCTACCAATCTTTCTAAGGCATATTTTAGCCTTAATACATCATGATTTGATGTTTACTTAGCATATTTAGGTTTGGGGTATTTCAATCTACCCCCCTTAAAAGAACTTTGTCCTCAAAGTTCCCATGCATCTTATCTCATTAGAATACATGTCATACCTCATTCCTTAGATCATATAGATCATACTTATGTATACTTAATCTCATTGGATCATTAGATCCGCCATATTCTTATACTTAAATATCACACAACATGCTTAAGCATGTGTAGCACTCAAAATTCCTCTTGTTCCTTTTTGATGATTAAAACATTCGCATAACTTCCAACGTATTCTCCCATGTCACCGGTCCGTAGACAATGGCTCATTCGTCCTCGTCACCATGGGCTAGAATACAAACACGCTGCTCTCCCCATGTCACCGGTCCGAAGACAAAGGCTCGTGCGTCCTCGACTTCATGGGCGAGACTCAGTAAAAAGGTAATCCTTTTTACGAGGTCATGTGAGGAATAATTCCTCTAATTAAAAAACAATCAACTCCAATTTCATTTTATCCTAAGGCCTCTATCCTTAGTGTGATTTAATTGTGACCACTGGTAGGGAGTTTCAGGAATAATCCTACCCTGATGTGATCAGCATCAGTGTAGAACCATCCTTCCACTCCAATTTGTGTTCGGTTTCCCTTGATCCCTAGAAAATCAAGTTCCACCTCGCACGTCTTTTCAAACATCAGATAATTCACTCATGTCCAATTTTCTATCTTTTTAGTTCTTCTAATCATAATCAATACATCTCCAAAGTGTGGACTAAGTCCATCAAACATTCTCAATTCATCTCTTAGTAACTACCTCCAGACTTAAATTCCTACTAAATTCTATATCAGTCTCATACCAACTTCCACTGTATACCACATAGCATTACTATATCCTTCCTCATGCTCATATCAAATAATATCTCATAGTGTTATCTTATTCTTATCTCACACATAGTCTCATATCGACTTATACCTCATATATTCCTTATTCCTTAAGTCTCCTTAATCCTCTTCCTTAATTCTCTTAACTTGTAATCACACCGGAGTTAACAAGATAGGTACTTAATATGTATGGTATTCACATCTTCTGTGTGCAATAACCATGATTTATCTTAAAATGTTTATGTAAAACATATTCTCAAATTATTTTGTGCTATGCACACCGTAGTTTATGTACTCAGTACACAAACATACGCTAAGCGGTTTTCGCTCTACCCCCCTTAAAATGGATTACGCCCACGTAATCAACATTATATCATCCTTGAACATAAGTTCAAGATGTCTAATTCTTACCAAGCATTCTAGCTTCCATGTCATCTATCTTGCTTATAATTCGATCAGGAATGACTTAGTCTCTGTATCGAGGATTCTTAACGGTACTTATACCGTTTCCTTAACTTAGTTTGGTCTAATCTCAAAGGTAGTGGTCTGCTAGCTTTCGCTCGCGCGACTCTGATAATCTTAGGCCTAATTGTCTCCATGGACACGTGTTATCTTTATATATACACGGCCTTAATGAGTTGTAACTCGTCTATCCATTCTCCTTGAAGATCTTATGCTCATACTCTTAGTATTTTCTCGAATGTCTAAATTGTTCTCCTCAACTGACATTTGGTCTGAGGATGATTCTTAGTCTGAAACTACTGTTTAGTGCATATCACGCTTTACAGTCTTAATCCCTTACATCTTAAGACATGTCCAATGTCTGTACTT